>CM036243.1:21712402-22312402 GCA_020698575.1 Bostrychus sinensis
AGTAAGTGGGCAATAGTACAAGGGTATGTAGGTTCACTGTTAACTATTACAAATAGCTACAGTGTAATATTGTGTTCTCAGTCTGAATTGAGACCTGTAAAAAAACATTACTTACTTTGCTGTCTTTATGCAAAGATAATATCCAAATTAATATTTTCTGGTAGTTTAATGTAATAATAATAATAATAATAATAATAATAATAATAATAATAATAATAATAAATTACTGCATCATGCATCAATGTATGCTGAACTGATTTTGTTAAATAACTGATGGCTTCGGTCTGGACAGTCTGCCTGTTCAAAATATTATCCAATTTTAATTAAAGATAATAAAAATAACCTATAGTTTTTCTCTAACTCTAGGGTGTAGCTTTATACCGCTCTATACAGCAGACACGTCTTCCCACATTATTTATAGCCTACACTATTTTAATCCCTTCACGTTGACGATGCACATGAAAATGTTTGGGCAGAGATTTTATGCTGAAAACTTCAACCGGAAACGCTCTGTGAAGTCACGATGGCTTAACAAACCCAAACGTGGTCGCATTTTGCGCTGATGTAAACATCAAAGTGTCCTTATAGCCGAGTTGAGAGCGGTTCCGTGGTCTGTCCAGTCTCAGCAGCATCAGCGGAAAACAAGAGTCCCGGTCCGGCCCGGAGTGTCCTGTCCCAAGCACAGTGCGCACACCTCGTCCCGCAGCATGTGGAGCCGCTGGGACTTTCTCCTTGGATGACCTCCACGCCACGTCTCCTGTGAACTGTAGCCGTCGCTTCATTACAGTCGGACACCTGCTGGTTAAGAAGGAGGACTTGAAGACACCGCGGGTTAAGTCTAAGCTGCTGTTTTTTTGCAGTCGTTAAGGCGAGCTGGGGACACGTCTTTACGTCGTGGCGGCTGCGTGCGTGGTGGCGAGCTGCAGACGGTGTCCAGCAAGTTGTTGACAGCTGAAAATTCCATAGACTGCCATTGAATCACAGTGATAGGAATTTATTTTTCTACATTGCTGGCGCTCACATGATGTACACAATCACCAGAGGTCCCAGCAAACTTGTAACACAACGAAGGACAGGTGAGTTAGCACTGCGCACACTGTTATCTAAGCGCGTAATGATGTAACATAACGTCATTTCACTTGGGTTTGGGGTTCTCGCGTGAAATACTCGTGTTTTTTGTCAAAGAAGGACTGATCAACTGCTTTTGACGATTTTGATTTAAAGGTCCCACGCAACAAATAGAGAGCAAGTTCAGCGATTTGAAGCTCAAGCCCACGACTTGGTTGACCTCAAAGTAAGTAAAGTGTCCGTGTTTTGGTTTGACCATTCACCTGTTTTGAAAATATTTGTACTGGGGGGGTTTAAGCAGTGCCCAAAATGTGGGCCCAGAATACTCCACACGTGCCCTGTGTGTATCATCACAAATCGGAGACTTGACGCTGCTTTCATTGTCAAACTCACAGATGTATGTCTGCATGACTTTTTCTGTGTGTATTTAACTCTGTCATTCATGAGGACATCAAACACTGTGATAATGTTGCAGTCTAGTCTGGTCTGTAAATATTTGAAGTGTCAAAAATGTTTGGATTTTGTCTCATGGTGCTGTAGGTACTCCTATTTTTGGGAAAATGTGTTTTGTATTTAGCCTATTAACGCACTCTTAGTTAACAGTATCTATCACACCTTACTAAAACATTTGCACAATACTACAGTACATTATTCCCTTACTATTGTGTTATTGTTCATGATGTACTCTGCAGTTCTCCGCCGCCAAAGTTAGTGTTTCATCGCCTCAATGGGAAGCGCTACACTGGAGCAGCCACACAGAAGAGTGAGAGTCCAGCTGAGGGCTTCACTCCTGCACACGAGGAGAATGTCAGATTTGTGTATGAAGGTAAGGCATGCTGCTATGAAAAGGTTTATGTGCTGTGTGACAAGCCAACTCTGTCACTCTGTGTACTTTGTCGATGTATTCTCTTTATGAATTGAATTACTGAAATAAATTATATTTTGTGCCATATTGTAATTTATTAGTGTAGGACTGTATCTTCCCATTCATTGTCAAATCAAGGTTAAAGCTGCTAACAAATTCACAAAGAGCAATTAAAAATCGTAATGATTAAAAGCCACACCATAAACATGTTTTAAATTTACCCAGCCTGCATCAGTGCTTTCCAGTATTCTTGCCATGGTGCAAATGAATGAGTTGCAGAGCGGACTGAAGCAGCTCTTTGTTGCTCTTGGGCTGCCGCCAATGGGACCAGCTTTGTGCCATCTTTTGTGATTCTCTTGTCCAGTTGTATAAGGGCACCTCACATAAAACTTAACTGTGAAGTTAATTGCACATACAGTGATGGTGCATTCTGCATTCCTTATATTTTTGCATATTTGTTAAACCTAAATTTTTCCAGTCATTAAACACTTAAAGATCAATAGACAGTAATAAACAGAATAAATACAAAATGCTAATTTTAGACTATTATTTTATTTATTGATGGGGAAACCTACCTTGGCCTATATGCTAAAATAAGTGCCCCTCATGTTAAATCATGAGTTAACTGTAATTAACCAAGTTTTTGGAAAGCTGGCAAAAGGGAAAGGGTTACAAAGCCATTTCTAAGTCTTTGGGACACCAGCAAACCCTGGTGAGTCATTATCCACAAATGGATAAAACTTGGAACAGTGATGACTCTTCCCAGGGGTGGCTGAACTACCAGAATTACTTCAGGAGCACACATACCTTTAGCAGCACTCCAAGTAATTTAAAAAAATTGGTGCTAGTTGAAAAATACTTGCGTTTTAAATCACAAAAAATGTGGCAAACACTCACAGAGCCACAATCTTGAGTCACATCTCAAGGTTTGTATTAAACCAGTTTGTTATTGTGCAGCATGGCAGGAGGTGGAGCAGAAACTGGAAGATGGTGCTGACGTGATGGACAGCAAAGGGCCAGTCCAGTACACTGAGAAGACCCCAAGTGCTGCAATGAAGAGTGAGTCTATACTGGGCAATAGAGATGATCAAATGCCAGAACAATGTAGCTCAGAATGAGTCGTGTCTCTGCCCACATTTTACTGCTTTGTCAAAGATAAAATACTCCTTGTTTGTAACCTGTTGAACTTTGATCTATAACTCTGATTGTGTGATTATTTTCCATTGTTAACTTAATAGTAAAGGAAAGCTGAATGAATGATCAGCAGGTTGTGTTTTGGCTCCGGCTGTAACCAGAGGGCAACTGTTGTAATACTTTAATCTTTAACTTCCCCAGTCAGCTCACACAGACCTGTCTGCACCAGACTTGTGGTTCAGTGCCTTCAGCAAAAGGCATGCCAAGTTAATTCAAGGACAATAATTATTTTTAATCTACATCATATTATAGCTTTATGTGAGAGTGATCAATTATAAACACTGGAAAAAACATGACCCAAATTTTTTTTTCCTTCAGCAATGGTTTATATTCCAACTTTCACTGTATAACTGTTACATAATAACTAGTACCTCACTTAATCTAAAATGTTATAAAATAACAAATTTACTAAAAAACTCAGTTATGTTGTAACTGCTGTTGTTTTCCCTACAGATTTTGTGCCCATAGACCTGGAGGAGTGGTGGGCCCAACGCTTCCTCGCCAATATTGCCAACCTGTCCTGAGTGCCTAAGGCAACTGTGTAGAGCAGGTGGCACCGTGCTAATGCTACGGCGGTCTTCACTACACGGAGACGAGCAGCGTCGGTCTCCAGGATGAATGTAGGCAGGAGTCTGTAATTTAGTCTGAAGATGCAGAGGAAATACTGGGCCTGCAACACACACTGCCTCTCGACTGAACTGTGACAGTTGACTTGAAGTACTTCGGCCCATTTCTCTACTTGAATGATGTACTAATATGCCTCCTGTTTCAGCTGCATGCATTTCTATGCTGATCTTTGGATAAATATTTTGAAAAGTAAAGAGTTTTTCAAGATTCTGTTTGTGTGCTTGGTAGTATCTCTCTTTTACTTCCTCCAGACATTCACACATGCTTGCTTATACTTGTAGTCTTTCTTAGAGAAGAGGTCAAAATTGAAACTTTGGGTCACAATTTATTTTACAGAGGTATCAAATATAAAATATTATAAATACAACACATTTTCTTATACAGTTAGAAACACTAAAAATCATCTCATTTGTTCAAAATCAAATCTATTTTGTCACAGAATCGATGACATATCGGTGAAATGTACTACTTTAAATAAAAGTACCATTAATGGATAGTTGCAGTGGCTTTTTTACGCCTCACTCCACTTTCACTAATTACCTTCTTCTTTTTGATCTGTCTCCGCCTGGGGGCAGATTGGTCTGGTTTGGCTGTAGTAAAGGTGATGCACTGAGAGTCTAGGTAGTCTGCCAGCTTAGTAACACCAAGGCGAATCCCTGCAGCTTTCAGCTGCTGCTGGAACTGGGACAGAACCAGTGGCTGGTACTGAAGGATCTGGTTATAAAGTGTAGAATCAGACAAAATGAAAGCTCGAACTGCTTGAAGCTGATCTTGCAGACGAGTGGCTGCCTGAGAGGCAGAGATGCCACTATCACTGTCTGAGTCTCCATCAGACAATTGGACAATCTCCGGGTTTGACCTGTAGAGACAAAGTACAAAGGGGAAATATTTTAGATAGGCTCACAGTACTGTGATATTAATTGAGCATTGATCTCAATGTGATAAAGCTGTTTTTGTAACAATAAAAAGTTCAACAGCTGAAGAACTGAAGTTATTTATTTTACTATTTTCTCCAAATAAGAGAGCTAAAAACAGGACAGGAAAGAACCAGAGCCAAAAAGGTTTTTTAACCAGTGCAACATCCCGGTCATTTCAAAACTGTTAACACATATATATACTGTATATATAGTGAAGTTGCTACTGATAATTTAAGGTGAATCTGGATTCATGTTTTGTTTTTTAAATAATTTTAAAAGGGGTAAACTTTAATGTACCTTTCTGATTCTTCACTGGCAGCAGTGGAGGATGTGTTGGAGCCCTGTGAGGCAAACAGTGCTTCTGGCTCCTGGTCCTGGAGCAGTTTAATGGGGGAGGTACCAGCTTTGGCTGTAGGTTGTTTAAACTTTGCTGCATGGGCACAGGAGACCGGTCTGACAACTGCTGAACTTGAGACAGAGGGCTTTGCCTCAGTGGTTCGCCCCAAAGAGGGCACCTCGTCTTCAGAGTCTGAACTGACCAGCTGGTGGGTATATTGGTGGATCTCTTTCAGCTTGAGGATCATTTGGCGTTTCGGTAAAGGGCGAACTCCAAACCTACAAACAACAAAAAAGCTTGTTTTAGGTATTTGCACATAACAGATGGTTGGGAAACAGAGCAGGGCCAGACAGATTAATCTGACAGTGACTGTGGAGGAGGTAATTAGACTTATTAGTCTTCTCAATGATTAAAAAGGCCCGTTACATTTCATTAATGTAAATGGTAATTGACTGACTTGTTTAATTTGTTCTTAAGGTCTGGTGTGTCCATATCCGAGTAGTGAGGCATTGGAGTAATGGGAACCAGCGCCTGACGTGTTTTGAATTTGGATACTAGACAAGAAACAACAATATATAATATATAACAATGTTATAATATGTATTTCATGCATATCATTACATGACCATAATACTTCACAGATTTAAACTATAATCCAGTATATTACAATCATCATCACTCAGGGCTTACTTGGAGTTTTGTGTTGAAAAGGGGTCTTCAATCTCTCAGAAAGAGCAGGGGCCACATCTTCCTCTTCCTCTTTTTCTTCCCAGACATCCCATATCTTGGAGTCCAGTAGGCTGTTGTTGATGTCCTGAGCAGGCGAGGTTACAGGTGGTGAGTGTGCAGGAGAAGTAATTGCATGTGTTCTTGTACTCAATGAAGATTTTCTGTTTGGGGATGTTGTGGGAAAGTTGTTTGTCACAGCATCACACTGTTTGTCAGGATACATAGATGGATGGGTGGTTGTTTTAATTTTCTCTGGGCTGTTCTTCTGCTGAACAGATCCACCACTGTCTTCAAGTCTCAGACTGAAGCAAGCATTTTCTGCACAAGCATCTAGACCCCAAGAGTCATTGAAAGCTATAGGAGGTTCATCCATAAAACTCTGCCGAAAACTGCCCTCTCCACCTTCTTCCTCATCCTTGTGTGGTTCATTTGTTTCTAAACTTGCCATGTCATTCACTATACTGCTGTCTCTACTGCACTCTTCTGAAAGCTTACTTTTATTGTAAGGCATACTGTTAGTCTTGTTGTGAGATGCGGAGGACCTCTCAGACAGAGGAGACAGGTGAAAGCTCTGGACTTCTGCCATTTCTGGACTTGGACCAAGTGTCCTCTCTGCATCTTTTTGAGTTGAGACCAGGTTTTCAGCATTGAATGGAGAAGCTAGTGGAAGGGTATGTGGCTTGGGAAACTCTGTCTGTACTGGTGTGCTACTATAGGCCGGGACGGGGAGACAAGTGTCATGTTTAGAACAATTTAGATGTGAGCGAGACTGGTTTGAAAACTCACAATACTTGGCAGGGTTTTGGGGAATGGCAAACCCAGAACAATCCAACTTTTTGTTGTTTGTCAAATCAAAGCTACTTCTATCACTCCTATCTGAACTGGACATAGAGGGAGCAGACTTGGCAAAGCTGTTCACGGAGGAGCTTTTGTGTGTTGAATCTTTAGCAGGACGCTGGGGGGAATTCAAATGTGAAGGTGAACTGTCACCCTTAGGAAAAAGTTGAGTCCTACAAATGCTGCTTTTGGTTTGAGCGGAGCTGGTGCGGACACTTCTCCTAGGTTGGACTGGTGTGGATGGGATCAGCCAGGAAACCTCTGCTGAGCAATCTGCCAGGCTTAATTCAGAGTCAGAGTGAGGCTGCTGGGCACATGAAGCAGGCAACTGTCCATTGTTTTTGTCTCTATTTGGATAATGTGATTCAGGTACTTTTATATTAGTGAAACTTTGCATGTTTTGTGGCGAAGGACTGCCTGAACTCTGAGTAAGATCTATGTTCATGTCATCACTGGAGTCAGATAAAACTACCAGCTCTGGTTCGTTGCTTTTAGGAGAACTGTGAGGAGAAATTGCGATGCAAATGGCCCGAGTTCCTTGGCTTTGCCTTTTTACACTTTCATTCCTACATTCATACATATTTAAGACTTCAACTGTTCCTTCATCTCCAGCACAGTGACCCACCTGCCCAGGGGACAGACCAGGAGATAAGCCTGGAGAATGTCCTGGGACAGGCAGGTTAGGTGCATTAGGTGAAGGGCTTGGAGAAACATTATCAATTACACTTGCCGAGGACTGAAGCAACATTCTGCCTGACATTTCATGTGAGAGTAGACGAGTGGCCTGACATTGCTGTGATCGATATGTGTGTTTATCTTCTGGATCCAGGGGTAAAGCTGAGAGCTCTTTTTCCTCATATTCACCCCAGGACTGTGAGAAAAGGCGGTTGTAGCTGCGATCCAGACTGGTATCTGCATCACGCTCATCCTTTTTCTGTGGATTGTCAAAGCTCTCCGCCAGCTTTGGGAATACTTCAGGCAACTCTTGATTATCAACATGTTGTTCCTCCTCCACACTGTCGTCCTCATTTTCTCTGTTTTTCTGCGTGGCCGCAAACTCATAGATTTCCACCAGTTCTTCCTCGTTCATTTGTTCCTCGTGTATTTCTCTGTCACCCAAGAGGAGATCATCCTGTTGCTCGTCCATCTCCTTACTGTTATCCAATCCTACATTATTATCGGCTCCTTCTTCAACGTCAACGTCTTCATCATTCCACATAGAGCGGAGCAGCTCTAAAAAGGCCTGGTCTGCTTGGTTGTTTGGATGCTGATCGTGATCTGTGTCATCTCTCTGAAGCAATGTCTCTTCCTGAACATGGCAAAATTCCTGTAGATCTTTTAAGTCAAACCTAAAAAAGAAACAAAAGATGTCAAAAAATTATAAATAAAAATGTATATCTAGAGCTACACTGTGCAACCTTTTGACCTGTAATACTTAAGGCTCAAAAGAAGAAGACAAGCCATCAATTAGATGTGCAGTATATGGTGAACTGCATGATTGGTTTCTATACATATCTATTTTGAGTGGTGAGTTTAATGGCCTTTTTTCAATAGAACATATCTTGTTTACCATGAAATGCACAAAAATATAATCTGTACAGAGAAGTTGAATGGTTTCCATGTTAGTGTGCAGCAGTTTTATCACACCTCATTAAAAAAAAAAAAGAGGCACAAATCACACAAAAAAAAAAAAATCTATATTTAGAGCAGGGTGAAAATATATTAATTAAAATATTGGCATTGCTTCTGAAATTGTATTACTTTATACATATTATTATTATATAAAATATTGTAAATACATTATGGAGCATATAATCTTTCTGACAAACTAAACATGAGACTGACCTGGATGCCAGCTCTAGGATGTAAGGTTGTAGTGAAGAGGGAAAGGAGTTGTGGCCAGTGTAGAGGTACTGCAGCAGAGCAAACACAGCCTGCCCTGGGACGTCATTTAGCAGCACCCTCTGAGCTGCAGGCACTCCCTCCTCCTGCACCCCAAAACCACTTTCATGTATCTAAAAAAAAAAATGAGAGGAAAAATAATGATATAGTACTTAATATGTTTGAACAAGAAAGATTCCAATGATTATGGAGATGAACGTCAGAGAATCTTTGTCATTTTACTGTAGTATAAAAAAAGCATACATGTACACTTCATATTTTATTCTTGGGAAATAAAGCGTAATAATTTCTAACTCCATATTGTTTTTCCCCTATAAAAATTATAACCTATTCTACAATACACAAATAACGAGTTTAATTGTTTACCATCTCAGCCAGCAGGGGGCAGCGAGTATACACCATGAATGAATGAGCAAAGAAGACTTCTCCACTGTCCACCTGTAGCTGCAAGTCACTAAGCTGAGGGTTGTTAACCATGCTGCCAAAGTCCAAAGCCAGTCTGGACAGGGACAACTAGAATAGAAAAGGTAGTACAAAACATCACTACAAACAGAAAGTACAATAAGCATTTACAGTAGGTACATTTTAAGTTATTCTTACAGATTGGTGTGGTTTGCCTTCTTTCTCTTCTCCTTTACACACTGTGCTTCTTGTTTGATGTTTTTGCATGTTGTCCAGTGTTTCTGGTAAAAAGCGACTCATACCATGATTATTTTCCTCTTCCTCTTCCCGTACAAATCCACTTAAATGGAGGTTTGGGGCTTGATTTGTGCTGCTTTGCTGACCTGTGAGGCAACAGACAATTATTAGGGAAAAATACCTGGTGATTAGTTTCAAAGTTGGGGCTAATCTGGCCCTTTGTATAGTGTTATTTTTGAACTTGTTATAGCTAGCTAAATTTAACTATCCACAGAAAAATGTGGAAATTAAAATCAATAGACATACAGGACTTTTTTGGTTTTGAAAATGTTGGTGTGTGGTTTTTAATTTAAACATAAAAAATATGTAAACTTTTTGCCTCTTCTTATTTTCTTGACCTTGTATTGCGATGTTCTGTATCCTTTAAAGATTCCTGGATTCAGATGGTGTTCTGGACACACACTAAAAACTAAGAATCTCTTTCCTGTCCTTTTACTGACCTTTTCTAAAACATTCACCATTACTTTTGAGTTATCTTGCCAACAGAGAGCAACCTATAACAGCCAACCAACCAACCAATTCCAGCAAAAAACCCACCTTTGCTCAGGTCTGTGGCAGGGTAACCATACTGCGTCAGTGTCATTCCATCTTCAGCCAACTCCATGAGGTCTTGGAGGGCTTGGCTGCACCCTTGGAGCTGCCCTGTCCCTGGGGCACAAACAGCTGGAGAGGAGAATGCTGTTTGCGGGGAAGATGGAAAAATGGAGGCCCTGAAAGTAATCACAGGAGTTCCTATTTTCACAAGCTGCATAGTAGAGTCTGGTGTGTCCCCAGTGGCAAAAGAGTGCACAATGGTCTAAAGTAGAAAAAAAAAAAAAATTAAAGTAAGGGTCAGATATTAGCACCAATCTGCTTCATATCAGTTAATATTTTCCTTACAGTTGTTGATTCCCAAGGCACAATGAATTCTTTGAGCTCTGGAGTGTAAAAATCAGTTACAGAGGAAACTCTGTCAATGGGCAATGCACTTTTCTGCCAGAGGGGAGCAGAGCCAGTCCAGCCAGGCAGACTGGAGGGACAGCGAGTGGGAGTGACAGGAGAGGGGGCGGAACTGCGTAGAAGGAGAGCAGAAGCACGCGCTTGTATTCTGGCCAGAGCTGCACCAGCGTCCTGAATCAGAAGTAGCGGAGGGGATCGAGGCATGCCACCCTTTTTCTTTTTGCCAATTCCCTTACCTACATAAAGAAAGACAAGTCAAATACTGTTAGATGGACCCATTTTTTTTTTTTTTTTGTAAAAACATAGATTACAACACATAAAGTAAAATAATTAAAGTATAACTGTTTATAAGAACTAAAACACTTGACTTTAAGCTTTTCTTTCTGTATGATTTAACATTTATGTAGATGTCACAATTAAAATGTTATTAATAATAATCCTGACATAAATACAGATCCAATCATTATTTACATGTTTTTTAAGCATTTGACCTTTGCTATCAGCTCATCAAACAATTAATAATGTATCAAACCAGCATGTGGCCTCCACTTAAGAGATGGACTCTTGGATGTGTTTGAGGCAATGGTCTCAATTATCGCCCTCTCAGCTTCTGTTTCCTTCTGCTTCACTCGTTCTTGTTCCAGCAGTGAAGAAGACAGGGCCATGGCCACCATCATGTCTTCATCCAGCTCTTCAACCTTCTTTCTGGGCTTCTTACTTGCTGGCATGTTTGACTTAGATCCTTTCCTCTTGTTGTCTCCAGTCTGTGTGCTGAAAGAAAAAAGCATTTAAACATAAGAAGATTTTAGTTAGATGACCATAAAGTTTTTTTTCACATTTATTGCAGCTCCTAGTGGGCCGACATATACAGTACTTTGTCATGTTGCTATGGGTCTCCTCAGCCTGTCTCTGCAAAGCCTGCAACAGCACAGCTGGGGGGACGCCCATATCTGAGGAGCAGCGCTTTAGGTGGGACGAGCGACTCTTTAGAGACTTGAACCTCTTTCCACATATAGGACATTCCAGGAATCCAGGGAGCTGAGGGGGTGCAGTATTGTCCTCTCTCTCATCCAAACACCTGCAAAAATCATGCAAACAAAAAAGAAAAAAATAAAGGTTAAGGGGCCAGGGGCTGCAAGGAGTCTGGTTTGGGGACCAAAGGATTTCATCTTTGCTCTTAGCAGATGATGCTGTCCTGCTGGCTTCATCAGGCCAGGACCTACAGCATGCACTGGGACTATTTGCAGCAGTGTCTGAAGTGGCTGGGATGAGAATCAGCACCTCCAGCTCTGAGGCCGTGGTTCTCAACCGGAAAAGGGAGGCCTGCCCTCTTCAGGTTGGACAAGAGTTCCTGCCTCAAGTGAAGGAGTTCAAGTATCTTGGGGTCTTGTTCACTGTGTAGGAAGGATGGAACAGGAGACTGTAAAGTGGATTGGTGCATCTTCCACAGCAATGTGGATGATGTACCAGTCTGTTGTAGTACAACTTTAGGATCTACGTTCCTATTCTCACCCATCTTGTCCTTTTGGTCATGACCCACTGTTCATGATCAAAAAGACAAAATCTCAGATACAAGCATCTGAAATTTGTTTCCTCTGCAGGGTGGCTGGGCACTCCCTTAAAGATAGGATGAGAAGCTCGGCCACCCGGGAGGAGCTCGAACTAGAGCCGCTGCTCCTTCATATTGAGGAGGAAGTGTATGGACAGAGGGACATTTCCGCCACCATCCCCATTTAGACTCTTGCAACTACTGCCCCTGCGACGCAGCCCCGCATGTAAGATTTGAAGATGGATACATGGACTTCATACCTGTTAATGTGCTGTGTGCGGCCCTCGGGGGTCATGTGTGAAAGGTCTTTGTTGCAGAGCTGACAAAAGAAAAGTCCCTCATCCTCCAGTTCCACTGGATGCCCCTCTCTATCCAGCTCTTGCTGCAGACGCATCGCCAAAGCTTCATCATTGTCCAAAGGTTCAGGGTGGATTTCTGCTCTTTGAGACTCTGTAAATACAATACAGAGGTCTTTCATGAAAAGTTATGTTGAAAAAAAAAACAACAACAATGCAATAGTAACACAAATTACCCTGTTGAAACTCAGTGTGGTTTTCTGTCTCTGTTGGTTGACTTTTATTGCTAAACACCATCCTTTGTGGACTGGCTCTTTTGAACTGCTGCATCTTTCGGAGAACCTTATCTTTTACCCTTGTCCCACTGTCAGTACTGGGGCCAGGGGCAGCTCCTGTACAGACAGACTGTGTCCCACTGACAGTTGTAGTAATCTGAGGCCCAGTGTTGTCATCTTTCTTGTTTTTCTTGCTCCTTTTTTCTTCTACAGTCACCTGGCTGCTGTGCTGCTCCGTTGCTTTCTTTTGCTGCCGCTGATCCACTGTTTTTTTGCGATTCCTTTTGAGGAGCTTGGAGCAAAGATCTACAAAATCCTGGTCTGAGTCATCCATAGTAATGGGTCCCTCTTCCTAAAATGTCATGGCTGCATGTCGTCTTTTGTAATAAATGTATGGTTAATCAGGATGCAGTGTGGTCATCCGACTTAGCTGAATTCTGAGGAAATAGATATATTTCCCTTGTCAAATAAAGTAAAGGCAGGAACATCAGTGTCTGTGAAAGGCATATTTAAAAAAAAAAAAAAAAAAAAATCCCAAAGAAGTGAGCTGTGAGCTTTGTAATATGTCAAACCGTTAGCCAGGTCGACCCAATCATGCTAACAGGCTAACACTCAAATTAGGCTGTTTCACTTTACCATCCATGGCTGTTTGTTGTTAAAACTGCTGCACTAAACAAAAAACCTGAACTAACAGTTTAGACATATAAAATCAAAGATTAAAAGACCCATTGGCGTTTGTTTCTTTTCTAAAAGAATCACGTTCAACCGAACCGCTTCATGTTGATTTTCCGGTCACGTGACTGTCACATGACTAACCACTGCCGGGGCGCCCACAGTGGGTCGCGAGGGCCTCTGAAAAAGAGTTCCAAGCAAGGGCTGAATGATATAGCAAGGAAGACTGGTTCTGCAGTGCTCACAGAAAATGTGTGATTAATAATAATAAATGCAATGTTTTTGCTATGCAGTGAAATTACACAATTAATTACTTCATTTTTCCTAATTATGAGGGTCAGGGAGGCAAAGGGTGGGGGCCATCAACATATCAAATGATAAAATGGGAGTCGCTTGGAAAAAAGGTTGGGAACCAATGACTTAAAAGTACCTAAAAGAAATATTTTTTTTACGTTTTTCATCAAGTAAAGTTTACAGAACCAGCGCTTTTAGGGTTTTTTTTTTTTTTTTTTTTTTTTACCAATAGTGTTTTTTTTTTATTCATATAGGGCCCTCAAAGTGTCAGGAAAACATATCTTGAGCAAAAAAGGTATCTTGAGGAAACTTTTTTTCATGGGGTCCGTTTTTTTTAATATCCAACCCTTGAATATTAGTTTTAGCATCTGTCGAAAGATTCTACCTACACTTTTTTTTTTTTTTTTATAATTTCTAAATTACTAAACAACTTTGAATCCTCTAAATTGCAGCTTGAAAAATCTTATTCAAAAGATGTTTCGTGCAACATGGTACATTTTTGTACAAACAGCATTACTAATGAGGACATTTGGATGTTGTGTGGACACATTTTACTGTCCGTAGTCTTTTTTTTTTTTTTCTTTAACCAAGTAATCCATGTTTGCAAAATGCCCTCCTCATTTTGAAGAAATGTTTTAACTGCAGTTGTTGAGGAAGTGTAGAGTTATATGTAGTAATACTTACCCAGTCACCCACACAGTTACTTAATGAACACTGCAATATTACTGAATTAAAAATGAATGGTAACTTGCAATGTGCGTGCAAATACATGGCTTTAATCCAACTTGTAGGATTCAAAAACAGTACTGACCTGCAACAAATGAACACAAACCAAAAGGAAGGGCAATGCCTCATTAAGTCAACAGAGTACCGGAGTTCTTCTGTTGCACACAGTTTATTTAACAATATGGTATATAAGTAAGAAATGAGTCTTTTACCAGTTTTTACAGCGATTTCATTCTCTCTTCCTTATATTTATAGTATTTTGTTTAATAACTTGATTTACAATAGGAGAAAAAGGTAATCCCCCAAATTCAAGTTTTTGTGTGAGAGGAATGAAGGTTGATAACATTGATTTCCTTGGGGTGAATCTCAAATGTGCCCTTAATCTCTAGATAGCTCACAACTTCTGTGTAAAATTTAGAAGATGGGGCATTTAAGATGTAGCCCATAAACCAGCAATCATTCCACCTCAGCTTAGGGGGCTAGTCTCTTTCTCACACTCTCTTTACACTTTACAACATCTGTATGACAAGAAAGTATGACAAATTCAAAGCAACATTTTTTTTTTTTAGTTTACACCCGCAAAACAGATTTTTTCAAATACCAGGCCTCTGAGATGGCAGTCCTTGTTTTCTGAAACCAATTTTAGTGACTAAGGGTTTGTCTCAGTGTCTTCATGTGCACCTGCATACATGCCTGTGTATACACAACCTGCAGCAGTCCATTTCCTATATAATTACAACCGAGTGCTCTTCATACACACAAAGAGAAAGGGAGCCGTCTCTGTCCCTGAACTCATCATTTGGACTAATGGTACAACACTAGATTACAATTGCCAGGAATGACAGCTTGAGAGGAGAACAAAAACCTGGCCCAACTCCCAGACAAAAAAATATTTTACAGTTGCAACACAAAATGCTTAAGGTCTTTCTCCAAAGGTACAAAATAAAAGATATGAATATAATAATGCAATTGTACATTTTTCTTTAATAAAAAGAAACAAGAAGGCATGAAACCATACCAAAAACAAACCAAAAATAAATTGAGTATTGAACACATTTGGTCTCAACCAAAAATATATTCTTTATGATTTAATTTTATTTAAGAAGCAACTTGCAAATCCCTCAACATTTTAAGGAAGAAAAACCCACAACCTGGGTTAAGGAAACAATTATATTCCCTAGAAGTGTTTATTTTTTGACCAAATTGTCTTTATACAGAGGAAACTTTTTACATGTCAGTACAAAAACGTTCTCTGTCTTAGAAAGAACAAACAAAGCCCTCTAACAGGATAGGTATCCAGAAAAACTAAGAGGACGGGAGGTTGGGTCCCTGGGAGGGATATTGTTCATTATTTCCCCAGCAAAGATGCTACAATCCCTCCACAAACTTCTCCAGAGTGTCCCCTGTAGCATCTCCCACCATCCCCAATTCACTGTTCAGTCCCCCTCTGTTAGGTGTGTTTAGCTGTGGTAGCATAGCGCTCTGTTCTGGAGTCCCCAAATGTCCCTGCTCCATAGACGCTGAAAGTGGGCCCCCTAAACCCGGGTGTGGGGAGCCCGTGTGGGGCGGAGGCGGGTGTTGTGGTGAAGGCTGTGGCTGGGTTTGGACCTGCGGAGAGGGACTGGAATGTGGCGGGAGCTGCGGCTGTTGGGGCGGCTGTTGTGAGGGCGGACACGGCGACTGGACTGGGGCTGGAGAACGGACCTGGTTGCTCAGGGCATTGGTAAGTGTGGGCTGGCCAGGAAGGTGAGGGCCGCCCTGGGGCTGACCCGCCAGCAGGTGCGTCTGAGGGCTCATGGGGCTGGGCTGAGCAGGAGAGCCCATCTGCTGTTTGAGAACAGCCTGCTGCTGCTGTGGGAGTTGCTGCTGCTGCTGTAGCATTCGTTGGTGCAGTAGATTCTGGGTGGAGTCCATAGCCATGCCCGGCTGACCCATCTGGTTCATGGGTGACAGTTGGCTCATAGGCCCCCCAGGTGCTCCTGCACCAGGCTGCATGGCGATCTGCTGCTGCTGCATGCGGAGCTGGGAATAGGTGGCATTGGGGCCGGGGGTCTGAGCAGGGAACTGGCTGTGGCCCTGAGGCAATACACCCTGCTGTTGCTGCTGCTGTCTGAGGAGCTGCCGCCGGTAAATCTCCTGGAGCTGAGGGTTGGTGTTGTGTGCTGCATTCATGAGCTGACCTTGGGGTCCTAGGGCAGCCATACCCTGAGCAGGGGGCTGCTGGGGGGGCATACCTGGCCTCTGTACAGCCCCCCCTTGCAGTGTCATGGCCTGCATACCCCCCATCCCGGGCTGCTGCTGTGGTTGGCCTGCCTGCTGCTGTGGCTGGTTGGCATGGTACTTGGCTGTCCGCTGTTTGATGAAGGCAGCCATGAGCTGAGGGTTGGATTTGAGGATGTTAAGAACCTGCTGCTGCTGTTGGGGGGAGCTCGGGGACTTCAGGGTACGAAGGAGGTCTTGCAGAGCATTCGGAGCTATTGCACCAGGACGCTGTGGTGCTTGAGGCCGGGCTCCAGGTTGCTGTGGGATGAGCATCCTCTGTCCTGGCTGGGGCTGCTGCCCAGGGGCCATCATAGGCCTCTGCATGGCCATGGTTTGTGGTGGGTTTTGTCCTGGAACAAGGCCTGGCTGCTGGGCCTGGGGCGTCTGCATAGGGCCAGCAGCCCCAGGCCACTGTCCTGGAGCCATGTTGGGCTGCATGACTTGTGGTGGTCCCCGAGGTCCCGGGACCATCTGCATTGGGGGCTGCATTGGGCCGGTCATGCGCTGCTGAGGTGACTGGTTCATAGGCAAGCCATTTATATTGACCCTGTAGTTCTGCTGGTTTTGCTGGGCCTGTGCAATTATCTCTATGCGTCGTGCCATCTTGACTGCGGCCAGGGGTGGCTGCTGGGTTATCTGCTGCTGTTGCTGAGGAGGCTGTGGCAGAGGGGACTGCTGCTGGTGGAGGGGGGAGGCCTGAGGGCCAGGTTTGCCCTGAGACACCTGGGGCTGGGGCTGCCCATTGCGAGGGGCATTAGGGTAGGAGGGGGACATTACGCCCACAGAGTTGGGCGTCTGGGGCTGATTGGACAGGGGCTGCTGAGGAGGCTGGGGGGTATTAGGCTGTGCATGACCAGTGGGAGTGTTGGGAGCAGCTGAGGCTGGTGGGGACTGGTAATGGCATGGTCCTGCCCTGCATGGTGGCCATCCTTCTCCTCATCATTTGAGCCTGTTGCAGCCTATGCTGTAGCTGCTGCTGGCGAAGTTTGTGTTTTATGTTCAAACAGAATGGGACAGGACACTTGTTCTCTTGACAGTGCTTGGCATGATAACAGCATAAAGCAATGAGCTGTTTGCAAACAGGGCAGCCACCATTGGTTTTGCGTTTGCATCCTTTGGTGTGCTGGACCACTCGCTTCATCTTCTGGCAAGAAGGGAGAGAGCAGTTGGCATTGCGACACTGACAAGCGTGAACCAAGGACTGTATGCATCGCTGGATGCTTAAGCGCCGGCTCTCCTGTGGGCTCTTGGAGGGCTCCCCACTCTGACTGTTGTTGTCGTCATCCAAACCAAGACCCCACTTGACCATCTGATGCTCGTGGCCCTTTGCATTGTAACAGCTAATGCACAAATCAAAGTCCTAACAAAGATAAAATACAAAAAACATGAATTTGTATCAGGGATGAAATCATTACTCAAGAACAAATAAAGAATAAAGCGTACTCACCTCACAGACAGTACAGTGCCAGCGAGTCTCCACATGATGTTTGCACTCATTACAAGTGTAGACAAAGCGATCCTGGCCCTGGTTGTGCAGCTCAACAAGCATGCACATTGTGCTCCACTTGCACCTCCGAAGGGAGCTGAACTCCCAGTGTTTGTCTCTGGCCAAAGTTAAGAAAGCATCACGACCATCCATCAGGTCACAGGACAGCAGAGGGTCAGGGTCAACTATGGGTGGCAGGGTGTTGATCATCGGAGCAGAGTGGAGATGGATCACAAAGAATACCTACAGTGGGTTTGAGACAAAGAGAAATATTACTGAGAAAAGATACAAATTGAATAAATTTTACACTTTTAAAAAGCAGGTCTGACCTCTTTGTGCTTCTCCATGGTTGCATACAGTTTCTGGGACAAATCATTGGCAACATTTGGCATCCCAGGCTTCTTCTTATTGGCTCGACTCACACTGCTCTTGCTTTTGTTGGTCTTTTTGTTGTTCTTTTTCTTAGCGTTTTTGCTGTCACCTGGTGTTCCCTGGTGAGATTATATAGTGGCAGGCATTACACATTTGGCTCTGTTCTTGATTAGTTATCAAGCAAAAAGAACCAACCCATACTGAGTTTGACTGTCTTACTTCAGGAGTTTCAGAAGCAGCAGTGTTCTCCTCCTTTTTCCTTTCTTCCTCCTCCTGCTCCAGCTCCTTAATGCTCTCCTCCAATACATTGGGCCAGAAGTCTCCTTCAAAGTAAGGCAGCTCATTGGCACTTGTCAAACGGTCCTCTGTTGCCTGTTTGAAGATGTCCTATGACACAGAAACAGATTATTTTGTTATTCACATACATAATAAAAACAATCTTTTGAACAGATGTACCAAGTTAATTGCATATATACGTAAGTTTCAGTGTTTTTACTTTATAGTCATGTAGGATTCTCTCTGCAAATGCTTTGTCCAACATTTTTCGGTACCACTCCTGCAACCTTTTGGGCTTGGGGATCTTCTGGTCTGGAGGGTGGCAGTGGAAGATGTAGTCGTCCCCCTCACTGGGCGGACAGGCCCAGATGTGGCCTTGAGCATACCTGTAAACACAAACATACAAAGTCAGAAAGGAGACAAGCTAGGTAAATGTAATTTATGATTCTGTCAATGGATTAGAAAATGTACTCAAAGGGGAAAAATAGTTTACCCTAATTTCTTGACATATTCTAAATAGCCAATGAGGATTTCATGGTAGACTGCTGTTCGTAAAATACGAGGTCTGAAGAAATGAATACTGTCAAGGTACGATATGTAGACCCGTCTGCATGACAAAAGAAAAAAAAAAAAACATCAAGCACATCATCCTCTAATATATTAACCTGAAAAATATGTTAGAATATAGAGTAATCTAATGTACTGACCTAGTGTTAGGAAATGAGCATTCAGAGCCATACTCCTGTACATGCATGCCAAAGAAGCACACATCAACACCATCAATCTCCTCAAAGGCAAAAAGTGCTTTGGTTCTGTAGGGAAAGGTTTCAGGCATTTCCCCTGTATCGACAAACCTGTTAAAAAAGAAGAAATATCTCTAAACATGTTTCATAAAATGTTCACAGCATCACATGTATCAATATTTATATTAATACAATTTATTGATGCAAAATATAATTTGCTTATGAAAACTAACCTTACAATATAAATTGTAATTGTATTCTGTCTAATTAACTAAAAAAAAAAAAAGCTGTTTAATTAGGAATTCAGGAGTTGTAAATAAATGAAATGATTATTGATGATGAATGATTATTTCAAAATTGAATGAATTTCAAAATTCAAATCCTTATTCCCATTGGGCTCACCTGGTTTTCATGCCTGGTTTAACCTCCACTGTTTTGTCAGAGCTCGCTACTACTCGCACAAACACCTCTCCAGCCTCTGGGTGGTTCTGTCTTTTCAAGTATTTATTCACACGATCCTCTATGTAAGTTCCCAATCTTGTTGACTGAAGCCCTACAAGCAATAAATGAATGCAAACAATATAAACCCTTAATCATAGTTTGTAATTTCAAAATAAATAAAATATCTTGCCAATACTTTATGTGAATGGACTTGCCACAAAAGCACATATTCCCTGGGTCAATAAATGGAATGGCAATTAAACCACAATAAAATAAAATGCATTTAATACATGGGAGGCATAGCCTACACAGCACAGGTCTTCTGTTAATTTTCAAAGTTTTTTTGGCCTTGCCCTGAATATTAAAAAGAAAATTAAACCTACGTTTGGCAGTAAACTTGTTTTCCTTGCGCGTTTTCCCACTTTTCTTCAAACAGTTGTCACAGATGAATCTAAAAGGAAAACATATTTCAGCTCTTTTTTTGCAACACATAATTTTAGTATAGGTTAATAACTTACCCAGAAGGCCAAATGACCTCGTAGTGTAAAACACATATCTGGTGCATTTTCCGCCCACAGTCTTTACATTCAACAAACCTTGAAAATAAATAAATATTATAATTTGTGATAATAAATAACAACATTTTTGTGTTACAATATTGCAGATCGTTAAGGATGTCTTCTTTCATAACAACTCTTTTCTTATGATTCTAATACAACTAGTTTGATTGTTGGTGGCTTAATTGCTAAAGTAACAAGCAACAAACTCATCTTTAATCATTTTAATATTCCTCCAGTCGTTAGATACTTGCTAGCAACCAAATGCAAGTGTGCCTTTGAGGAGGTTTAAAATGTTCATGTTTAAATGTTGCTATTCAATGAAAATATACTTGAACACCAAGTCTGAGACAGCTGTCTGCAGTAGGTGGCACTGCTGAGCTCCCCTAGGATTTTATCAAAAGCCAAAAAATTGATCAGGGGGCGCAGAGTGAAACTATGCAGTATGTGCACCAAAAGTATAAAACAAAGCCAGATGTGAATTGTAGAAAACAGAAAATACAGGAAAAAGGATAGTAGTATTTCTGCAACTACAACATTTATACTTACGGTTCAGGGTCTAGAACGTCATTCTTTTTCCTTTCAAACTGGTCTTTTGAAATCATCCTAATACATCAGGAAAGAAGAAATTAAACATGAGCAATATCTGTATTAAGTATCAGTAGTAGTAGTAAGCTATTCAGAAACACAAAACAATAGATATAGAAAACAGACATTGTAAACGTAAATCATAATCAGGGTCTTTATTAGGACAGGTACTTACTTCCTCAGGGCATGATTGAAAATGCATCTTTTAATGAGTTTTGTAGTAGCGTCAAATTATAAGCTGGTATGTCAAATTACACAAACCCCCCAAAATTTAATGAATTTATGAAGTCAGTTTACTTACGTCTGTGGTTGAGCGGGATCGTCACCTAATGTGACACTCTCTCCCTGGATCTCATTGAAGCACTTTTCACAAAAATGATACCTGTAAGATTGCACATTACATTTTAGCCTTACAACTACAACTGATCTTAGTCTTTTATATAGATGTGCTCCTAATATTTAAGCTAAAAAATGTGACAAAAAGTACTTTAAAGTGCATTACATATAAACATTAAAGTGCTAAGTGAAAAAAAAACAAACTTGCATTTACACAGTTCATGCAGCAGAGGGTGCAAGGGAACATGTCTAGAACTGTCCCTCAGTTGATACAAACTAAGGGCCTTAGTGTTTTCAGAATTTATTTAAATCATGATCTCTCTCTATTACTAGAGAGAAACAGAGCAGAGACCATAGAAAATAAAGCATACTTAATTCTTCAGTCCATCAAACCCCTTAAGAGTCATTTTCACTGGAGCAGTACAGAGCAAGACATGTCTCAGTATGGGAAAGTTTTGTTTTTTTTTATTAAATTGATGCAAACCTTACCAACAAAAATGATACCAAAGACACAGAAAACACAAAATTATAATTACAAGTTGAAAGATGTTAAAGTAACAACTGCCTATGGTTTTTGATTGTCAGCGTGGTACATGTCTCAATTAGTTAAAAACATGGCATTCACTGTCTATTCGCCACATTTATATCCAGAATAGTACTTTCATAATTCAAAGAATACAAAGCTGAAAATAAACCAGAAAACACTTTTCTACAATTAACTGCAGCCATATATGACTATACGTTCATGCTCTCGCACCACTTTGCACAAGGTTTTACTCTGTAGTAGATACTGTATTTTCCAGACTATAAGTCACATTGGTCAAAAAATGCATTATGAAGAGAAAAAAATATATATATAAATCACACTGGACTATAAGTTGCATTTATTTAAAAATGTATTTCACAAAATCTAAGACCAAGAACAGACATTTAATCTGGAAAGGCAAGTTATTAAACTACGCAATAGCGCACAGTACAACCGTGTCCTGTGGTATATTAACGTAACACATTAACAGTTATTCAGCTACACAATAGCATAAAGAACATACCTGGGGGGCTGAATAGGCTAAATTAACATAACAAGCCAGCGAGTCTGAAGAAAGTTACAGGTAAGGAAGTTCCCTGAGCTCTCCATCTTATTCTACATCACTACTGACAGTAGTTGTCACAAGCCTAGAGCGCCCTCTCGCGGCTGTAGACGGTAATGTTTACTCCTTGATTCATGTTAAATTTGATATACAAGTTGCACCTGACTATAGTCGCAGGACCAGCGAAACTATAAAAAAAGTGCGACTTATAGTCTGGAAAACACGGTAATCTCCTGGTCATAGTGGAAATGCAAGCCTTGCCAATGACAACCCAAACCAAACTGCGCCATACTCAACAAATCGGTACCTCACAGTGTAGATGTGCCTTTAATGGGCATATTACATCTGGACAGGCAAATTAAAGAAACACAAATCAACACACACACATCCACATACCTGTTCTGGTAACTGTAGTATGTGCCTCCTGTAGGTATAGTACAGAGCTGCTTTCCATAGCAACAGAGCGTTTGAGGAGAGAACTCGTACTGCAAACACAGGTGGAATAACAAAAGATTAATTCATTTGATAAATGTTTTTTTTGGTAAAAGGAAAAGCAAAAACACTGTACAGTTCACATTTGAATACTCAAAACAACCATTTTGGTTAAGTTTTTAATGTTTTAAGAGCTCTGCCCCTTCAAACTCACCTTCCTGCCACAACAGTAGCCCAGCCCCTGCATAACAGGGTCAATCTCTGACTCAAACACTTCAGCGAGCTTGGAGCAGTACTTGTAGACGCGGGAAGTCTTGCGATTGTAAAGCCAGGCATTATTAAACATCAACCAGACATCATCAACATATTGCCAGGGCTCTTGGTATTGGCCAGTGTCAAGCTTGCGTTTTATTGTAGACAGGTCTATTGGGTTCTTCACAATGTCAAAGTAATCCTGTAAAGAGTAAAAAGGAAATGCAAATGAAAAATGTATAATTATTATGCAAGTTATACATAATGCATTTAGTGTTGGGGTGAGAGCATACCGGTATACCCAAAAGGAGTGGATCTACTGGCTGTCTGAATGGCAGAGATTCAGGATCCTGTCTGTACAGAGACTCCAAAGTTGGCATCAGAGCTTGCCTCAACTCCTCAGGTTTAAAAACTAGAAAACAGCAACAAAGAACAAAGAACTACAGTTGTGCTCAAAATAATAGCAGTATACACCACAAAGTAAAACAATCACTGTTTTTGGTAATTAAAAAAAAAAAAAAAAAAGATTTCTACATGGCAGATGTACTAGTAGATGTAGTAGAGTAATATAAAACCAATAGATCCAACAGTCATGAAATGCATGCTGCTAATTCTTTTTATTTAAATAATTAATTAAAAGGGGCAAAATAATAGCAGTGTGGTGTGCTATCAGGACCTCAGTCAGCTGTGAGAAATCAGCTGTCCATTATGAAAGGACAAAGGCAGCACAAGTTGTGCATGCTTGTTATATCGCATTTCTTTCAAAAAATCTGAGTAAAATGGGTCGTTCGAGACACTGTTCAGAAGAACAGCGTACTTTGATTAAAAAGCTGACTGGAGAGGGAAAAACATATAAAGAAGTGCAGAAAATTATAAGCTGCTCTGCTAATGATCTCAAATGCTCTAAAACGCAACCAAAACCTGAAAGACATGGAAGAAAATGAAAAATTATCATTCAAATAGGCCAAAGAATAGCCAAACTGGCAAAGGCTCAGCCAACGATAAGTTCCAGGGAAATTAATGAAGCTCTAAAAATACCTGTGAGTACTGTAACAATCAGAAGACACCTTTGTGAAGCCAAGCTTTCAACAAGAAGCTCTTAAAAAGTTCCAATGTAAAAAAAAAAAAAAAAAAAAAAGATGTGCTGAAGAAGTTACAAGAACACACAGACTGGCCTAAAGAGAAATGGCACAACATTTTGTGGACTGATGAAATAAGATTGTTCTTTCTGGATCTAGGGGCCACAGACAGTTTTGTAGACAACCCCCAAAAAAGAAAAAGAGTTCAAGCTTCAGTACACTGTGAAGACAGTAAAGCCTAGTGGAGCAAGCATCATGATATGGGGATGTTTCTCATACTATGGTGTTGGGCCTATTTATTGCATTGCAGGAATCATGGATCAGTTTAAATATATCCAAATACTTCCAGAGCTCATATTGCCTTATGCTGAAGAGGAAATGCCATTGAAATGGGTGTTTCAACAAGACACTGACCCAAAACACACAGTAAAAGAGCAGCATCTTGATTCAGGACCAAAAACATTAACATTATTGAGTGGCCAGCACAGTCCCCAGACCTTAACCCTGTAGAACCCTTGTGGGATGACATTAAAAATGCTGTTTGTGAGACCAAACCAAGAAATGCAGAGGAATTGTGGCCCATCTGTCCTGGGCTGTGATATCTGCCAGAAGTTATATCACAGATGCATAAAGAGCAGTTCTCATGGTTATACGACTAAATATTAATTCAGAGATCCACAAGAAACCAAAATGTTTAGGCATTTTCAAATATTATAGTAAATGTTTGAGTTTGTTAAGAAAAGTGCAGGCACGGCAATTTTTTATTTATTTATTTATTTATTTTTATTGAATAGCCTAATATTCTTCTTTTCTTCACTTTCTGTAAAGGAATAACAAATTTGATTTTTTTTTACATGTTTTGATTTGGAATATAATGAGCACTGTTCTCACTGCATTGTGTGGAAATAAAAGCTAGAATAAGGATTTTGAGATTTACCAACTTTGATACACACACTGCAATTATTTTGAACACAACTGTATAGTTTTTTCAACTGTACTCTAGGAAAAATATAAAAAAACATCTTTAAGAATGATCATCCCTGACCTGTACTACATTTAGCTACATCAAATAATGTTATTACAAAGGTGCCATAAGTTGAAAAAAAAAAAAAAAAAAAAAGAATACTAACTTTTTCTTCGTGATTGAGAGGGGGAGGAGGAAGTTGTGCTGTTTGTTCCACCCTCTTCTTCATCTTTGGGTTCTGTCTTCATTTCCGGCTTTTTGTCTTCCACCTCCATTGGCTCCTGCTTTTCCTCAGGCTCCTCTTTCTTCACCAGCATTGAACTTGACTCATCTTCAGTCTAAAGGTATGTGCCATTTATGAAAAAATATAAAGTATTTAAAAGGTGCTAGCAAGCAGAATATATTTTTTATATTTCATAAAAATTACCCCTGTGGGAAAAGATATAATGTAAACATGTTTAAATCAAATATTAGTTTTGCTAATAACAATGGTAGAGCTGATTTATTCACAATAAAAAAAAAGTTTTATATAACAGCTAAGTTGTTTTTGTTTTCCTTTTTTTATGTTTTGATTCTAAAACTGCATTGCCGATCATCCAGAACAGCTGAAAGTCTGGCGGCCCACATACCATTGTTTTGATTTAGACTGCAGTACCGTTTTCAAACCAGTACGAGCACATCCTGCTTACAATACCTTTAAAGATTTTAACAAAGACTACATTTCACAGAATGTCAGAACCATTAGATAATTAAAAATAACTACAAATAATAACCTCCATCTTAGGCTCAGTTTTGCTGCCAGCAGCCTCAAACTCCTGCTGTTCATGGTGTGCCTCAGTCTTCACCTCTTGAGGAGGCAGGTCTGCTCCGACATGGGGTGGGTGCAGGTCAGCACTGGCAGCTGAGGCTGGAGTGGGCACTCGGTTGTCCAGACTGGGTCCTGGTTGAGACAGCTGAAACACAGGAAATGGACAAAGGGATAGTAGAGGAAGAAAAACATAAAATTCACAATTTTATAAACAATCAGCTGCTTGATTAATGCTTTGCATGCATGGAAGACACTAAAACACAGATGAGGACCTCGCATATTTATTTTATTGCTCCCTGAAGTTGATGTAAGCCTCCTAGTGTGATGGACACTACTGTTTAGATGTAGTTCTATAACAGATGTAAATGTGGATGGGACAACTCAGTACATGGCAGGGATGGGAGTCTGCAGGGGAGCAGGGGTATGAGGGCATGCGGAGGGTCTCAGTCTCACCGGAGTGGTAGGGGGCTGAGGCGGGGCCTGCGTCTGTGCTGCTGCAGGGAGCTCCGCCTGGGTTTGGGGCTGGGTAGGGCAGGGTGGGGTGGCACCCTGTGGCGGTGCAGGGCCGGGGAGGGTGGGGGTGGAGCTGCGGCTGGAGGGCTGGGGGAGCGGCAGGTTAGTGGCTACCCCAGCCGTGGAGGCGGAGGAGGCAGCAGGCGGAGGCGTGGAGTGCAAGGGGGTTTGGGAGGAGGCTAGCTGAGGGCCCAGCGAAGGGCCAAGTGCATTCATGGGGTGGTTAGCGCTCTGCTGCTGCTGCTGGAGAAAAGGACACACACAAGGGGCGGGCGACACACAATACACAATACAGGCACACAGTCAAAGATCAGACAACACCACACAGATTTGAGGTTCAGACATTCCCTCTTGATTGGTATGATAAAATAAAGCAATTAGTGCTTAGTATGATTGGTTAAGCAGGTTCAGTTAAATTCCTAAAGCTAAGCAAAATGAACAAAAGTTGGTCTCACCTGGGTGACAGCTGCCTGTGCCTGTGGCTGGCCCATGCCAGGGCCCACAGTCACATTCATGGCCCCTGGAGCAGCAACAGCAGCAGCTCCTGGGGGGAACTGAGTCTGAGGCAGAAACTGGCCCTGGTTTGTAGTCTGGCCTACCATGTTTCCAGCACCATGGCCAGCCATCATACCCTGGGCCGGGGGCACTCGCGAGGGAGACATGCCCCTCTATCAGACAGGAAATGTGTGTTATTACAAAAAGATTAATGACTGAAGTGCGTCAACCATCAGTATTGATGCCTATTCTTAACGGATGAGTCAACTATGTTACTGCTGACAAAAGGTACTTTTTCACTGGATGGCACAGCGCAGGCCATGTCAGTACGGGACAGTTTGGTATAGTAAGCCCCCAAACCTGCTCGTGTTACCATTACACTGGGTTCAGGGGACACTAACGTCATACAAGCGCAACAATAACAATTAATAAACAAGATTTTTTTTAAATGTGTCTGACGACGGCAATATTTAATTAACAGACAAGTGTAAATCCTGGTGTGAGACTGGAGGTAAAGCTGTATTAGCTACAGTAAACAAATTTACTGTCAGCTTTCTGTGCATTAAATTCACATTTCTGCACGACTTGAGCACATTTTAACAACTGACCATATAAAAACATTTTAACTAGTGTGTTTACTAGTGTTTTTCCAATCTAAACTAAAATTAAATTTTTAGATTCTCAAAGCGAGAGCCATGCTTGACTAAACCAGAAACAGCTGTTGCGGTCATACACTAGCTTTGTTTTTCAAAAAAGTCAAGAACATTTAGCTTGCCCTGTCTTGGAATATGGTTGTTCTCAAGGACAAGTATACGTTTGATTGAAAATAACATTTTCCCTTTTATTCTTGTCCTTTGGTTTGTTGCAGTTTGTTGGTGGTTGGAGTCTCGTCCGATCATCTTGCGGCGGACTCAGAGCTTTGCCTAAAGGCCAGGACACACCAGGGTAATTATCAGCAGTTGGGTGCGGTTGGATGGTTTGACGTGGTCGGCGACGTGAGTCTGTTTGGTGTGTTCCGCACCATCGGACATAGTAGGAGACAGTTGGACAGTTGTTCTGGCCGATTACACATGTTGAATCAGCATTGGACCGTCGTGGTCAACAAGCGCTCTGATTGGTTGTGTATCCCGTTCACAATTTGTCAAACAGCTCGAGTTTAACATCAAAATATAAGGAACTTTTGTTCTACATCTTACTTCATTATGTTTCCCACATCTGTGACGCTAATGTGCTGCAGTTAGCTTACCTTAGCTTGTAGCCTCGTGGAGATAAATATATAATCCTCCTCTGAGGCAAACAGCTGCAATAATCCAGTCCCTTTTATTCCTTACTGTGATCAGATGAGTTAAATCTAGGGGTGCAACGGGTCAGTGCAGAACCGTGATCCATACGGATCACTAGCCACGGTGCGGAACACATGCGTACCGCGGATTGGGTGTGTTTAACTCTGGAAGGCGATGATTGGTTGATTATTTAAAAAAAACGACATTACCCGAGTGTGTCACTGAAAACGACAACGGAACAAAAGACAACACAGCAACTAATCACCAGTGCATTTCAGCAGTCTTTCCCTGTAACATCACAGCAGTTTAAAAATATTACAAAATCCATCGGAGTGCTCATAGCGGCAGATATGAGGCCATACTCCCTCGTGGAGAACAAGGGATTTAAAAATATGGTCAAGGAACTGGAGCCGCGGTACGAAATCCCCTCGCGCACACACTTTAGCACAAAGATTGTTCCAGAACTTTATGAGCAGGAAAAGAACAGAGTCTTAGAGGAATTAGCTAGTGCATCATCCGCTGCTCTCACCACAGACGGGTGGATGTCCAGAGCTACAGAAAGCTACATGACGGTGACAGCTCACTTTATCACATCGGAGTGGGAGATGAGAAGCCCGGTGTTGCAGACAGGCCCTCTCTAATGAGAGTCACACCAGCACCAATCTAGCGCAGGTACTGACAGGGGCAGTAGCAGAGTGGAAGTTAGAGAGGCCCAAAGTCAACATTCCAGTCACCACAGATAATGCTAGAAACCAAATTAATGCAGTATATGAAGCTGGACTGGGCCCTCAGATAGAATGCTTTGCTCATGTCATTAATTTAGCATCCCAAAGGGGACTCAAAGTGAACCAGATGGACCGTCTGCTTGGGAGGATCAGAAAGGTGGTTTCATATTTTCACCATAGCTCAACAGTAGCTCATTTGAGCAAGAAATGCTACAGCTGCCCACCCACAAGTTCATATATGATGTGCCAACAAGGTGGAATTCCACTTATGACATGTTGGAGCGTTATCTTGAACAGCAGGCAGCTATATTCTCTGTGCTTACTGACAAAGCCCTGAAAAAAAATATCAGAGATATCGTTACCTTATCTGAAGATAATGTGAAAGTGGCAGAGGAGGTCCTGCAGGTGCTCAAACCCCTCAAAATTGTTACATCCCTACTGATCACTGAGTCTGCACCATCTGTGTCCATGATCCTACCACTGAAATCAAGGATTTTACAATCCTTGGCCCCAAGTGAGGAAGACTGCACCATCACCAGAGATGTAAAGACTGCCATTAAAGAGGACCTGGACCCCAGATACACTGATTAGGGGTGGGAACGATAATCGTTTTTTCGATGCATCGTCGAGTCTATTAAAACGATTCTGCATCGATGCAGAGATTTTAATAATCGATTTCTTGAGTTTAAACAAATAACCGGGCACCAAAATGTGTTGTCGTCGGTCCACAGAAAGTAACGCATGCGCTACTAGCGCGTTTACGTCAGATGCTGCGCTCGCTAGTACGTGACAAGATGGCAGAACAAGTAAAACACATACGAGCGGTGCCAGCCTCATTAAAAGCAAATGTTTGGAGACACTTCGGCTTTTATGACACAGAGACAGCGGGCAGATACTGGACAAGAGTTACACCGTTTGCAAGGTGTGTGAGATGAAGATAAAATATTTCGGGAACACGACAAACATGAGGAATCACCTTACCCGCTACCACCCAGATGTGAATGCTGGACAAGCTGGACCCGCTGCTAATCAACCGACTCTTCCAAATGCACTGTCCACCACTCTTCCAGCAAACTCAGAAAGAGCAAAAAAAAAAATAACACAAAATCCATTGCTGAGTACATTGCATCAGATTTGCGCCCGTACTCTGTCGTGGAAGGAAGGGGGTTTCGCGGGATGATGCAAACACTGGATCCACGGTATAAAATCCCATCGCGCCGTTTTTTCTCCGAGACAGCCAAACCAAATCTGTACCAAAGCACCAAAATAGCAGTTTTGGAGTCCCTGAAAAAAACAGGTAGGATTGCACTGACATGTGATGCGTGGACGTCTGTAGCTACGGATTTGTATGTTACTGTGCCAGCCCATTTCATCACAGACGACTGGCGGTTGGCGTCTCTTGTGTTGCAAACTAGGGCTGTATATGAAAGTCATACGGGTGCTAATATGGCTGAACTACTACAAAAGGTCACAGAGGAATGGCAGTTCCCCACAAGAGACTTGGTGTTAGTGACCGACAACGCATCAAACATGGTTGTTGCTGCTTAGCTGTACGATGTTATACTCACACCTTAAATCTTGCCACTCAGCGAGCGCTCCGTTTAATTTCTGTTGCCAGACTACTTGGGAAAATCAGACGGATCACTACATTTTTTCATTGCAGCACTATTGCAAAGCACCAGTTTGAGGAGAAGCAAAAGTTGTTGGGCCAGCATCATCACTTGCTAAAAACAGACATGATTACCAGGTGGAACAGTGCTCTCGAGATGGTTGAGAGATTTCTAGAGCAACAGCCTGCAGTCTCTGCAGCTTTACTTTCTCAGCAGGTGAGAAGCGGAGAGGCAGACCTGCGAACTTTGAGTGAGATAGACATCTCTAAAGGGGGGTATACACCAAGGCGACGATCACCCGTCTGAAGCCGTCTTAACGGTTCTTCCACGTCGCTCATTTCCGTCCTTTTGATATGCACTGGACCTGAGGTTCAAGTCTCTATCCCACCTCGATCTTTCCCTGCACCTCACAACTTACTCCGACCTCACCACTGAGATTTTGGCCATTCTGGGCACTGAAGTGGACTGTGATGATGAGGTAAAAAAATATAAATGAATTACCTGAATAGTGTACTGCAGTCTAGTCTTGGCTCTATTGCTTTGAGAAATTATATTTTTTTAAATATGAATATTCATTTAGTCTAATAAATGTTATTGATACAATTATGTATATACAAAATCTGAAATACTAAAATAAAGCAATTAATTAAATTTATCAAATCATTGTTTCTACAGGGTCAAGCCACTGCGCAGTCAGGAGAACACTTGGACACATCTCCTCCACAAAAAAAGTCAGCCATGAAGGAGCTTTTTGGGGAGACCTTTGCAAACAAGGTCACAACCAAGACATTTGCCACTACAGTTGAAGAGGAGGTGGCTTCCTACCAGGCAGCAGCTGACATTCCAGTGGATGGGGATCCACTGGCATGGTGGAAAAGGAATGAGTGCAATTATCCTCATGTAGCCAGGGTGGCAAGGCGCTACTTCGCTGTGCCTGCTACGTCTGTCCCCAGTGTGAGGGTGTTTTCAGTAGCAGGGGACATAGTGTCGGCAAAGAGGTCTACACTTTCCCCAGACAATGCAGACATCCTTATATTTTTGAAAAAGAATTTGAAGTTGTAAATTCAAATTCTTTTTTTGTTTTTTTAAATTTGGGCATCTTGAGTTCATAGATTTCATTAGTATTTTGTTTTTCTAAATATTCTAAAACTCAGTTGCACTATAATCTTTATATATGGACATCTTGACTTCAAAGATGTCAGTGTTTTGTTTTTCTAAATAGGCCTACTCAATGGGCAAATGTTTTGAAGTCTTGTGTATATATGTTTTGAAGTATTTTATATGTTTTAATACATATATGTTTTAAAGTGTTCCAAAAAATAAATTGAAAGCATTTATTAGCATTATTTACTGATCCGAAAAATGATCCGAACCGTGCCTCTAAAACCGTGACATGATCCGAACCGTGAGTCTTGTGATCCATTGCATCCCTAGTTCAATCTAGTGTGTCTTATTATTGACTGATATATACTTGAGTTAAACACGTGTGTGTTGCGGAGTTTTATTTACTAGAGTTTAAATAACCACGCCGTTTAGTGACTAGCGCCGCCTGCTGTTGTGAACAGTTATTACGTTTTGCACATGCGCACTGCTCGGTCGTGGGTCTGAATCGCTACGGTGTGTCTGCAGCTACTTTCAGTGATGACGACGGGAGACGTGAGGAGACGAGCAGTCGCCCCGCCAATGCTGACAGTGGTCGGACGTTGGGTGGGTGTGTCCCAGGCTTAAGGGTGTCAAAAGTAGTACGGTTTGGTGCACTTTCTGGGGCTGCTTCAGACTGCTTTGGGAAGTAGAAACACCGCCAAACCGGCCCGACCTGCATTGTACCGCCCGAGTGAAAAAGCGCCTCAACATTTTTGGGCTTAACTGCCTGCCCAAATCCCCCCTACTGTCCTTACCGGTGGGACGGTTATGTTCATCTGCTGTGGGTGATTCATTGGTGAGGCAGCCCTGGCTCCCATAGGTGCCTGGGATATTTGTGCGTTTGGCAACGCCATATGGTTGAACTGGTTCATACCTGCACAGCCAACAGAACAAAATATTAAACATGTTTCTGCTCAAGCAATAACCACAAAAGACTATATTAACATAAAATAATCATATTTTAAACTACATCTTGGAGAATAATTAGTCAAATCATTTGCTAGTATTACCTTGTGAAACCTGCATGCGATTCATTGCAATCTGATTTGGCATATTGGGTATTGCAACAGGGCCATCTAGAGGCAAAACAAAAATATATATTTTTTTTAGCATTATTTCTGAATCAAGCTCCATCTTTAACATTGACACTTACTCTGAGGTCTCGTGCCCATGGCATTGGACTGGGGAAGGCCAGGTTGCTGTGCCCCTTGAGCAGCCATAGGCGATTGGTTGATGATTTGCTTCTGTAGTCTTGAGCGCCTTTTTTCTTCTAATTCTTTTTGGATTTTGTAAATTTTCTCAGCCAAAAAGTGGTAGTATTCATCCTTTATTAGCATAACAACAAATGACTGGGTCATCAAAAAAAGAGAGCCAAAGCGATTTTGAAACACAGCTATTAAACGTCTCTCTCACATCACATACCCTGCTGTTGGCCGTTTCGTACATGTCACCCTCTACTTTCCTTGCATAGGCCACCAGGTTCTCCATTCGTCTATCCTTCAGAGCTGCCGGGTCTGGTGTAGGGAATATGGCTTGTACTCTATCAACACAAAAACATCTAAATATTTTAGTATTAAATGCAATTAAGGCTTGACAATACACTGTATTACAAATCCCTAAAGCACTAACAATTTATGTACGAGGTGATTGCGCAGGTCCTGAGTCACGTGCTCATGCCAGGCTTTCCTGATGCCTGTGGTGGAGGGTGCTGCTGTGGGTAGGTTGCCCATGGAGCCCACTGCTGACCCATCCTGGAGCAGCTGACTGAAGAACATAAATGCAACAACACAGTTACAACATATTTAGGCAAGAAAATAAACATATACCATGTAGTTATACTTGTATTACAGTATGTGATCTGAATTCTAAACCAAGAAATTATAATAAAAGAAATAATAAAAAAGAAATAATATTTAAACTGACTTGTTAGTGTTGAGTGAATTGGGAAGAGTTTCTGTATGCAGGTTTGTCTGTTCTGAAGTAGTCACACCCATTGCAGCACCACCAAGAGCCATCTGGTTGCCTGGAATTACAAAAGTATAAATATGAAATAACAAAATTTCATATTTATAACATATATTTTGAAATATTATATTTGAAAACAACATACTTTTTTTTAAATCTGTGCACTGTCAGTTGAAAATGTATATATATATAAAATTATTAAATGACAATGTTGGCTTCTGTGGCTTTACCATGGGTCATGGGTCTCAACTGCTGAAGCTGTTGTTGCTGCTGAGCCTGTGCATTGGGGGGTGCCGTCTGACCTGGACCATGAGCCTGCTGGACCTGGACCTGGGCCTGCCCCGTGGTTTGGCTGTTGTAGGTCAGGCCAAGTGCTGCGTAAGCTCTCTGCATGGAGCTGGGGTCTATGGGAGCTGAGGTATTGATGGTGGGAGCAGTGGGCTGGCCAATGCCTACTGAGGACATGGGGTTCTGGAGGCCTGTATTAGGGGAGCTCAGCATGGCTGTAAAGAAAGACCAGCTGTTAGTTCATCATAAAATAGAAATGTGTATATTTAAATAGATCGCTGCCACCAACAAAAAATGAATAAATAATAACGACTCAGCTGGCACTAGAAAACTAATGCTAGCCTGATACAGAGGAAATGTGTACTTGATAATACAGAGTGTAAAAAGAGTAAAAAGTGATAAATGCATACAGGCATTAGCACGTGTTAGTGTTGGGATTCAAATACTATACTCTGTTTGCATTGGCAGGATTGTGCTCTGGCACCAATGCCATGCCATTTTATATTAAAACAAAACAAAGCAGTGATGGAATGCTCAAATATAAGAGAAAAAATAAGAAAAAAAATGGTTTCAAACAAGTCAAGAGTAACCATGAGAACAGTACTGTGAAACATGATTCATAAATAGCACTTGAGTATAAGGAGCAACTCTGTTGCTGAGAGTAGAGTAAACAGCCAGTCAATATCTCAACAGGACACATCCAGCATTCAGTCTCTTCTTACTCTCTTTTTCATCACACCTCATGTTTCAGATTACAAGCCCAGTGGGACCAACGTCTTAGTCATCAAGTGTTTTTGGGGGGTGTTTACATAAAGCCAAAACACCAACTCTGGACCACTGCATCAAAATCTATGTTCACACAGATTCACTTTGCTATTAACAAGTAGTACGCGCGTAGGGGCCACCCCACACCACCTACTAGGGATTCTTCATAAATCAGCTAAAAATCGATGCATAAGAGATTAATTTTGAATTGGTGTGAAAAAATGTATTTTTTCTTTTTTATAATTAATCGCAATGCCCCTTTAAAACAGCGTTCAGGCCACTGGTGCGTAATATGGCTCACTTGTTTGGCACTAGACATCATTACCTGGCCATTTTACTTAAAAGAAACATGCATTTATATCAAGTTTTAGTTTACAGAACTCAGAAAATTACTAGCCCAACGTGCCGGGAACATGAAAAGGCTGCACAATTGGTTAATTACTCGGAGCAGGCAAGGAGTGTACTTTCTATCCTTGGTACGTCTAACACAGACAGAGGAGTGCGCACCGCGGCCTCATTCACAAGTAAACAACAACAAGCCCAGGGCAGACAGCAGGAGAGACACATCTGAAGGTATTATCTAGGCAGCACATACCTGTTTTTTGCCGTTTTCCATCATTCAGAAAGTAGCCTGTTGTTAGCAGCGAGCTAAAACAAAGCTAAAGGCCTCCATACACCAAGGCGACGATCGCCCATCTGAAGCCGTCTTAATGGTTCTTCCACGTCGCTCATTTCCGTCCTTTTGATATGTATGCGCTGTCTGCCCCCATCGCTCCAGGACGGAGGCAGCACAAAGCGCTCTGATAGGCCTAGCACTACAGCTGCCGTGCCAATCAGCTCACGGGAATTTTAGCGGAAGTGACGGAGTGACAAGAGGTGAAAACCGCTGTGGCAGCGTACTGTCACCATTTTTGCATTCTTCGCAATTCCGTGCGGAAAGTTATCTTCTTCAAGTAACAGAGCAGCGGCACCTAATCCACACAAAACAGTGTCCAAACCGGCCATTATCATGCTTATGTTCAAACAAGCTGAGAACAGTGGCAGACCAAGGCACGCTACATGCATATGTACTCCGCAAACATTGTGTCACTTCCGTTTATCTTTGTTCACTGGCTAGCGCCATCTGCTGTTTTGGGGGGGTAATTACATCACGCGCATGCGCAAGACACGGTCTTTAGGTCGGTTGTTGCTTTGGTGTATGAAGAGGGAAAAAGGTCATGCGACGTGAGGAAACGGGAGGGAACGAGAGGAGACGGGAAGAGACGAGCTGTCGCTCTGTCTTTCCGGTGGCAGTCTGGGAGTCGCCTTGGTGTATCGAGGCCTTAAGTGGCTAACAACAACCCTAAAGTTTATCTGGGGTTTCAGTGGCCCCTCCTCGGGAGCATTTCCATGGAGATCAGAGTCTTTATTGTGGATGTGACTTTCCTCACTGATATTTTTATAAGACTTGACTTATATTAGGCCCATTATATATTTCTTGAGGTGCTCCTCTGTGCCTTGCTTGCTACTAAAGTGATTTGTTTTTGAAGGATAGTAGAAAGGTGTTAATAAATGTCACTAACAAATTGTTATATATTTTTGTAAATTTTACATGTTATTGTTTCAATATCTACTTTTTTTATTACATTTCCGTTAATAAGAAATATACAACATTTTAAGTTTGATAAGGAGACACAAATAGGCTATGTAAAAAAAATCTCTTTGTCATATTATACTGCAACTAAGTCTGCTAATAAAAATCTGAAAAAAAAAAAAAAAAAAAAAAAAAAAAAAAAAAACAAATGTAATTGCGAACAGAAACTCGTGAATCAAATGGAATCGTGACTTCAGTGAATCGTTACATCCCTACCCATACCTGGTATACCACATACCATTTACAACTCCTGTCATGGGTCAGTTTCCTGTCTCTCGCTTGAAGAAAAAGTAAAGTAGTATGTGCAACAGGACAGCCAACAGGCGTGTAGTAAACCCTGCAGGGTAACAGTCCTTAATCAAGGAATAGTGGTAGTGAAGTAGTGAAAGTTTTCTAAGTGTGCTGATGAAGTCTGGAACCTGCAGCCTAGGGCTCGGCAATACGACAAAAAAATAAAATCTTTTTTACATTTTTTTTTTCATTTCTCAGTCAATATTTGATTCAAATCGATTTTGACTCTTGTTGGTATAAAAAGCTATTTAAATGTAGGTTTATTATTTTTAAATTAGATTGCATTGTATTTTTTATATTTAAGTTAGATTATATATTCTAAATGTCTGTACAAAAAAATAGCAAGGCAGCAGAAAAGTGCATTACTCTAAAAGTGACATAAATGTCTTTTAGTTTTAGCCCTCTTTGCTTCTAAAGACCAAGTCTATTATACACCATAGAGGCCTGTGAAAAAAATGCTAACTCCAGAGCATATGGCTAACTAGCATACATAAACAAAAACACATTACTGCTGTTGCTGCTGCACAACACACTATTTGTTTTGGCCCTTCCAAACAAGGACATTACAGAGATAAATTAACTCCTTTCTCTGTGATTATTAGTGTTTTTAGAGCCTGCAGAGTCTCCACAGTAACTATTTAAGCTACTCTGGAGCTAGCAGCAGCATTAGCCATAACGCAGGAAACAGTGCAGCTCTTGGAAGACGCTAATTTCCGCCAAACTCCATTTTATAATTTGGCTATTTTTGACATCGTCCAAAATTCTAAACGTGAATTAATCAAATTAATTCGATTTATCGGCCAGCCCTACTGGAACCTGGAAGATTACTTGCATCGTATCAAGTGGAAATCCATTTAGCGGAGATCCAGCAAAGACTTATCAAGGCAGTCAATGTAAAAAGGGAGTTTTAAGCTACAGGCCCACAACCTACCTCTTTGTACTTTTATAAAGACAGGAATCAAAAGGATCTGTTACACCACAGATAAAAAGCAGTGCAAGTGCTGTGGTTATGTGTAATAGATGTGTAATATGTGATACGAGCCATGAGACAGGGATTCCCTTCGAAGGCTCTCTCCAATCATCACGTAAAAGCAATAAACAAAGACATTGGGATTTTTAACAAGATTTAAAGGGGATCTAAACTTTATCAAATACTGAGATGAACTCATTCAATTAGCAGTTATTGTACACTAGGGGAGAAGATGTCACAGCCACATGGGACAACAGGTTAGCAAACCAAGACAGATGGTAGCAATAGCGGCCATTAGCCTGGCAAGTGCCCCTCCTATGACGCAAATGAATCAAATAGAGAGAACAAGTTTGTGGGTATAGATGCAAGTGAACTAAAAATTTTCAAGTGTCCAACTACACACAAATCTGATGCGCAAATCATATTCGGTATGAAAATGTAATGTAATGTAAAAAAAGAAAGGCCATCTACTTACGCTGCTGAGTTCGTTTGTCACTGGCATTTTTCAATGGCAGACAAACAGGACAGTCGTGTCGAGTGCAATTTTTCCAGTGAGAGATGATCTGTCTGGACGATGCACAATGAGCGACTGCAGAATAAAAAAGCAAAATTTAAATTAATCTTTTATCAATTTATTTGATAATCTTTTGCATTTGATCACATGTACTGTTATAGTATTTTTTTTTTTAAAGAATAGCATAAATATTGATAATATTATTATGATATTCTTTGAGCCCTAATCAGTGATTTACAGCCGTACAGATAAACATTTTGTATGAATTCTTAAACAAAGCACCAATAATTTAAAATCAAACCTACCCTGGCAGGCCTTGCCAGCCTGACAGTGGGTCATGTGGTTCAGGACGTTCTTCATGGTGCGACAGTGGGGCAGGGCACAGGCCCTCACCTCTCCATTGGCCTGCTCCCGTCGCTGGCATTTGTGTGCATGGAGCAGCAGGACCAGCTGCTGCTGGATGAGCTTGCGCTTCTCTGGATCAGCGGTGGGGCCAGCCGAAGGCACTGCCACTCCTCCGCCGCCAGCCAGGGGCAGCATGGGTGTCTGCTGCTGAGGCTGCTGCTGGAGCTGTTGCTGAGGTGCCAGAGGAAGAGGTCAACAATTAGACATGGGTAAATTGTTTTTCCAAGACCACAAAATGTAATATAAACAACACACAATGAAAGACACACTGTAAAAATGCACATCATGTCTAATCATACAACAGTTTATTGACAACCACCAGTTTAACAAGAACTAACCATGTTTGGAACACTAGTGACAGCAGCTCCTTTGAGTTCGTTAGGGAAGGATGGTAAACTGTTTGTGAGGGCAGACTTGTTCTGGAGCTGTTGCTGTGGATTTAGCGGCTGTCCAGGCCCTGCAGCACCCTGTCCATAGGACTGGGTTCCAAAAGGACCCCCATTACTGCCCAGTCCCATCTGAAAGAGACAAATAAAAAGGTAAGAAGGTAGTTTCAGAACTCCCTGATAAAAAATGACAACATTAACATTGGATTTTGTATGCAATAATTTATATTATACAATGATATTATCTGATGATGTCTGTGTGTTGTTCATATAGATTTAAAATTCAAAGTTTGTGAAGAATAAGGAAACCAAGCACATCAAATACCAAAACTGCATTACAACAGATGACATCATGACAGATGACAGCATTTTACCTAGCAAACTTTTATCTTCTGTGTGTAACAACGTAACTGACAGATTTACCTCCTGGTATGTGGCTCTAGGCTACATTGTAACCCTGCATCAAAGAAGAAAAACAAACAAAACCTACACATTTGCCTGCTACGTAGGGATACAACGGCAATATCGCAATATCATAATAGCAAAGTCTCTCGGTATCGTTGTGGATTCATGCGATATCAAAGTGGTGAGCTCCCTGAGCAAAAATACATAGTTTTGTTGCAGTGGCATGGTAAAAAAAAAAAGCAGTAAGAACTACATAGACCATGATCCTTTACTCCTTTACAGTGCAGCCAACATGGCAGCTATCTGTGTATTTTATTAGTAGCAATAGCAAGATAAATCAGTGAACACCAAGACTCACAGCTGTTTTACAGTGGCAAGAAAAAGTATGTACCCCCTTAGTATTTTTCCTTTATTGTTGCCTTACAACCTGGAATTTTAATGGATCATTGTGAGTTTCATGTCTATCACTTTACATCACATGACAACAACTATGAAAATGCAAACTTTTTTTATTGTGAGGCAAATTAGAAATATGACAGAAAAACAGAAAACTTGAGTGTGCAATACATATGCACACATATACACTCACCGGCCACTTTATTAGGTACACCTTGCTAGTACCGGGTTGGACCCCCTTTTGCCTTCAGAACTGCCTTAATCCTTTCGTGGCATAGATTCAACAAGGTACTGGAAACATTCCTCAGAGAGTTTTGTCCATATTGACATGATAGCATCATGCAGTTGCTGCAGATTTGTCGGCTGCACATCAATGATGCGAATCTCCCGTTCCACCACATCCAAAAGGTGCTCTATTGGATTGAGATCTGGTGACTGTGGAGGCCATTTGAGTACAGTGAACTCATCGTCATGTTCAAGAAACCAGTCTGAGATGATTCAAGCTTTATGACATGGCACGTTATCCTGCTGGAAGTAGCCATCAGAAGATGGGTACACTGTGGTCATAAAGGGATGGACATGGTCAGCAACACTCAGGCAGGGTGTGGCGTTGCAACGATGCTCAATTGGTACTAAGGGGCCCAAAGTATGCCAAGAAAATATCCCCCACACCATTACACCACCATCACCAGCCTGAACCGTTGATACAAGGCAGGATGGTTTCATGCTTTCATGTTGTTGACGCAAAATTCTGACCCTACCATCCGAATGTCGCAGCAGAAATCGAGACTCATAAGACCAGGCAACTTTTTTCCAATGTTCTATCGTCCAATTTTGGTGAGCCTGTGCGATCTGTAGCCTCAGTTTCCTGTTCTTAGCTGACAGGAGTGGCACCCAGTGTGGTGTTCTGCTGCTGTAGCCCATCTTCCTCAAGGTTGGACGTGTTGTGCGTTCAGAGATGCTCTTCTGCATACCTCGGTTGTAACAAGTGGTTATTTGAGTTACTGTTGCCTTTCTATCAGCTCGAACCAGTCTGGCCATTCTCCTCTGACCTCTGGCATCAACAAGGTAATTTTGCCCACAGAACTGCCGCTCACTGGATATTTTCCCTTTTTCGGACCATTCTCTGTAAACCCTAGAGATGGTTGTGTGTGAAAATCCAGTAGATCAGCAGTTTCTGAAATACTCAGACCAGCCCATCTGGCACCAACAACCATGCCACGTTCAAAGTCACTTAAATCAGCTTTCTTCCCCATTCTGATGCTCGGTTTGAACTGCAGCAGATCGTCTTGACCATGTCTAGATGCCTAAATGCATTGAGTTGCTGCCATGTGATTGGTTTGTGATTGGCTGATTAGAAATTTCCGTTAACAAGCAGTTGGACAGGTGTGCCTAATAAAGTGGCCGGTGAGTCATCATTGGGAGGTTTATGTCAGTCACTTAATGAAAAAAAATGATGAAGATGCAAAATAAAATCTAGAATAAGAGTTTATGAGCTTGGGTCATAAAATCAGTAGGATGTGTGTTTATTCTTCATCAAAATCAGTTCCAGCTCCTTCAGGTTGGATGAACTGTACAGCACTGTTTGAGTTGTTTTCTTTAAAAATCTTTCTGTATTTAGCACCATCTAGGGCTGTCACAGTGAGAGACTTTCCCCTGCGGTAATAATATGTAACTCAACACCGTGGTGTGCAGTATAAGCAGTATAGCATAAGCTTATAAAAACACCAGATAAAAATGACATGTCCAAACTTAAATTTGTGTGTTTGTGACATGTCCAAACTTAATTCTGTTAAAATTATGAAAAATAAAATGAAATATAGTTGTGCCTAACTGTCAGGTTTTTATTAGAGCATAGGCCTAAGTGTCAATGTCCTTGTAGTGCATTAGAAAAACACACGGGTTCCCTTTATGTGGCTTTTGAAATGAGCTAAGGAGGCTGGCAGTGTTCCGCTCGGCACTGACGCTCTCTCTAATGGAAAGCTTGTGTCACATATATGTACCTGCGGCAGAGGGCAGAGAAAAACCTCACTTACTTGTCACATCACCAGGTGAGTAGGTAAGCCCAGTGTCTGCTTGGGCTCTTTCTGGTTGGGAAGCGGTTAGCTTCAATACAACTCCAGGTTTTAGCTGTTGGAGGCCGGGCAGCTTGTGCAGCAGCCTTTTCATTTCTTACCATTAACCCTCTGTTCTCCACTCCCAGCGTCTCTCTGAATACATATACGAGCGTAAACATTAAATGCTTCATAGTTTACAGGTAAATTACGCTGGGTAGCTCATTACTTCTTAACTAAAATGCAAAATGTGGTTATCGCGGTCGCTTATGCTCCCATGCGGTTAGATTGATAACAGTATGACAATAATGCTGTCACCACGACAGCCTGAGCACCATCCTTCATTCCCTCAATTGTGACTAGTTTTCCAGTCCCTACCAATGACAAATATCCCCACAGCATGACACTGCCATCACCAGGCTTCACTTTAGAAAGGGGGGCACAGTCAGGTGTTAGGTTTGTACTAGTCACAGAATCTTTCATTGATGGTTCCTTTTAAATTGAATCTGACCTGAGGAGCTTCCCGTGTTTGGGTCTCCGACATGCCTTTTGGCAAACACAAAGCATGCTTTCTTATTATTTTCGCCAAGCAATGTCTTTTTTTCTGGCCACTCTTCCACACAGCCCAGCTCTGTGGAGCGTATGGTTCAGAGTGGTTCTGACAAAGCCGATCCTAGCTCTGTTGGTTTTAATTTCGCCCCTCTACCTCAACCTACCACTGAATCAAATTTTGAACAAAATTGTAATTTCCTATAATCTGATGCATTTTAGACAATCATATATGATATTCAGCAGCTAAGGCACTGTAGTAAAAAAAGGGAGACTAATGATTTTACTTCTCTTCAAGTTTCTAGACAAAACATTGTTTCTTAAACAACTCTCACATTTTAAACATGAGCTGCTTCTCTACATAGACCAGAGTCTAGCGTGATTTAGCTTTATTTTTTTACCGTTTCACACATGCTCCTTATCATTTATTTTGAAATCCTCTGTTAGTGGTTTCCCTGTGGAGCCCCCAGCTCTCCTCCACCCCTGCAGCACAGGGTCAGAGAGTCTTCAGTCTCATCACACTGAGCTGTGGACAGAGGCTCCAGAGAACACCACAGGCTAAAGAAGGATGCCTGGACTAATGTTGTATGTTTCTTTTATAATAATACAGCTAAACTATTGTGAGAAAGGCATCACGCACTGCCGTTGTCACGTGTGCTTCGGATCGCGTCTTTTATTACTGCCCGTATTATTTCAAAAACTGTTTATGATCGCATCTCCACGGGTAAGAGGTCAATTGTCATCAAACAAAAATTTACTTAAAGCTTGACAAGTGTAGAACACATCTATGAACTCAAAACTCTCCCCAGTGTCCATAATTTCAGGATACAATACTGTTATTGATCAGGCTTATTAAGCCTTACTGTGCACTGACACATGGGACAGTGGCTGGCGTCCCGCAGTCACTCTGCACTTATAGCATTTGCATATATCACCTACGACACAGGCTGGCTCTGGGTCCTGTGGACAGATGCAACAGTCTGCTGTGGAGCTCTGCAGCTCTTTCGGGGTTTCCTAGAGTCTTATTGTTGCCTCTCTGATGATTGCACTCCTTGCCAAGTGTGAGTTTGTGAGTCTTAGATAGTCCTCTATAGGCAGGTTTGGTGTGGTTCCCTATTTTTTACATGTTGTAATGATGAATTAAATGGCGTTTTGTGGCGTCATGAATTGCAGACCAGCTAACCTTATCTAATATTTCCGTGACTTCTGAGGGTAAATAACACCGGGTCTTATTTAGGGGCCTCTTTAAAAAGGAGACGTTTGCACACTTTTTTTGCACATGTTTTCTGTTTTTATATTTCTTATTTGCTTAATAAAAAATATTTTGCATCTTTATAGTTGTTGGCATGTGATGTAAAGTGACTGGCATAAACCTCTCAATGATCAATTTCAATTCCAGGTTGTAAGGCAACAATAAAGGAAAAATGATAAGGGGTATGAATACTTTTGCAAGCCACTATAACAATGTTAAGAATATTAACTGCTAATGTAGCTGTTAATCACCAAAGAAGGGGTAGATAACTTGTAGTAAATGCCACAACTCCACAAGAAGCCAGCACTGTCTTGTCTTTTGGTTATAGCGGATGCTCAGCTGCATGTTTGACATTAGCAAAGAAACTGTCTTTTATTTCTGTAATAGCTATAGCACAATAACTGTTTTGCCAATAAAGCTTAGCATGAAAGTCAATATTTACACAAATCCAGTTTATAAACAGTTGGTCCTACAAACATCTCATGTCAAACATAAAGGACTGGCACACAATCACAATGACACCATGGCTGATATGTGTAATTAACATAATGATTGCAAATTACATGTGGTTTCCTGATAAGGGCAATTCAAATTTTAATGTCTCTGCTCTCAGACAAAAGTGATTTATACTTCGCTTTATAAATTGCGCTTGTCTGCCAGTTTAAACAAAACTTTCTCCATTAGCCCAACTAGCCCTATATTGGTTGTCTTGCTGCTGCTCATCCACATGGCCACTGGTGGAGTAGACCAGGCTCTGCCTTGCCAAACCAGGCTGTATCCCCTTCGGCTGTTGACACTGCTCCAACAGACCAGATAAAAAAGACCTAGCTGAGAAGACCAGACACTGGCAGCCTTTCAACACAGCTGAGCAGGCAGCCTCACATATTTGCACTCACACAAAACCAAGCACACCCCCTTCTTCAGAGCACTTGTTCAGACCCCTACCCTCTTGACACACTCCACACATTGGCAGACGGGACACTTGCCAATTATCATGTCACGGCTCTGCTGCCAGACCAGACTACTCAGCTGAGGCCTGTGTCCCTCCTCCTCTTTCTCTGCACTGCCCCTTGTCATTCTCGCTGATTAAGTGGTTAACAATACCTGCCTCCTTCTACAAGACTGACAGGGAAAATAACCATATAATGAGCCATTTACCACGGGGGGCTCTATGTGCACAAATATTAATTTTGTTGTGGTCCCCTCTTGTGATTACATAACAGTTTGGTAGTGTTACAATAACAAAATGAAAATATGTGTGCTGTTGCCGGTGTGAATTGTGTATCTCTGATCTGAATGGGGCCGTCTGTTTTTTTTAAGCATGTGATTGGGCAAACAATTCAGTCCTTGCTCTAGTACTCCCTCTGTCAAAAATGCTTTATTGTAAAGCCAAGATCAGGTCTTACAGCCATTTTTTAAGAGATGAGTTTTATTAGGCTGTGCTAGGGCTGGGTAATATGTATCAATATATGAAAAAGATATCATCGCAAATATTGATATTAGGAGTGTGATGAGAAACAAACCCCACGGGACAAGACATGAAATCGAACTCACAAGATTGCGACAAAACGAGATTTTTACACTATTTTTAATAAATCATAGATTTCTTTTTTATTTTTTTAATCTTTATTTTAAATGAAACTGAAAATTACAAAATGCAAAACTTTTTTGGTGCACTTTGATACCAATAACTTCATTTTTATGAATTATATGCAGTAAAAGAACTATATAAATACTGCTAATGGTTTTACCACCGTTTTTTTTTTCTTTTTTTGCCGCACAGCCAGAGGCCAAGCAAAATAATTGCTTTGGGGCCTATTCTGAAAACCTGCCCTGAGGGCCCACATTACCAAGTTACACCACTCTAGACTACCCCAATACTGTTGGACTACTTTTCAAGAAATGTGAAATGTAAATTTTATAATTGGGATTTTTTTAAATATATAAAAGTATAATTTAACAGCTGAGCACCTCAAATACTCAAGCTATAGACTGTGCCCTTTGCTCTCAATGTAGGGATGCACCGATACCACTTTTTTTCAAACCGATACGAAGTACTTCCATTTGAGTACTCGCCGATACGAGTACTTATATAGGGGTAACTTTATAGTTTATACAGTCACACTACTATATCTCATTCATCCCATACCGTGTTGTCTTTTGCCGTCTATCCCCACTTATTTTTACAACAGAGTGGTTTGAACACAGCTAACCATGGCTAAAATTTGCTGAATATGGACATGTTATACCTCATTTTAAAGCTTAGATTCCCCTCTATTCTATTCTCCTCTAGTCGCTAAAATAATTTTAAAGACAGATTGAGCATCTGCGCATAACCAGCGGAGATTCGCCATTACATACAGTAGCCAACACAATTAGCAACGGTAACGTTACTTCTTATGTTTTATCAGACAACAACTGCTTCAGACTCCACGCTTATATCATTTTCGGGACAACTAGGACAACAAAAGGACAACTGCCAACTTGTTGGTATCGGGCCACATTTATGAATACGAGTACGAGTACTTGGACATGGTATCGGTACCGATACCCAATACTGGTATCGGTATCGGTGCATCCCTATCTCGATGTGTTTGACTGGTTTCTTAACTCATGGGATCCTTCCTGATTCAATGACCTCTGTTGTCTTGGTTCCTGTTATTAAGGACAAATTGGCAAAGTTAAACAGGCCCATTGCTTTGAATTGTGTAAGTTCCCAATTTATTCCCATGGCAAATTTCCAACTTTGAAATTGTGCAACCCTAGGTGTAACAATATGTTTTTGCATCGATTAGAATTGTATCAATACGATTTCAGAACAATAATGTGTAATTTAGAACGATACGATTCAACCCCTTCATATTGATAGAATTTATACAGCAACTTTTTGCCAAAAATTATAAGTTTACTCTAAATCTAGCATAGCGGCCAGGGTTATGTCCAGCAGACAGAGAGCGAAGTATAGTTGAATATAACATTTTATTTAATGAAAAACACAAAAATGACATCTAAAGACATTCCTGGTTATATTTTAACATGCAGATTTTTAATTTCATTATTTCCAATATTATCGGTGCATTTTTTTTAATGTATATTGATATACACTACCTAGAGAACAATATGATTCGATACAAGGTAATGTATATTGATATAGTTGTATTGTAGGAATAAAAAAAACAATACATTGATATAGTTACTGTATTGTTACAGCCCCTTTTTTTTTATATAATCCTTTGCCAACAGGTGTTAAATCCAGAGCAGCATCTCGTTCCTTTGTCAACTTATTAGTTTGTAAGATTTTAGTCGAATAAAAGTGTTATTGGTTGATTACTTTATGTATTTTTTGCATTAGTACTACCATTAGAACTCAGTCTTCTTTCTGCATTCATGTCAGTGAGGTCGCATGTCACGCTTTTCTAATCTTGGTCCTAGAGCAAGACATTTTTCTTAGGTTTACCTGCCCCTGTGCCTTAGTGAAAATGCATCAGTATAGAGTAACGTATCTGGTGATTAGTGTTTTTGTTTGTTTTTCATTTTACTTAAATCACTGCTGTTGCTAAGTCCGCAGCGTGGATCAGAACAAATCCAGATAAGTAACAGGGGAATGAATAGCATCCCAGCACTGTTCAAAAAGATGTTTGTTGCTAAAGGAACGCTAATAAGGTAACTCCTTACCCCGTAACTCAATTGACTGAACGCTGAGCAGAAATGTACATAACCGCATCTCCCGAGACACCTCTGACTCTCTCAAGAGAATGTCTAGATTCTAAGTGGAGTCGGTTCATGTCGAGCACATGCAGTGTGACTGTATTGCTACAGTCACACTGCGTGCGCTCAACACTCACTCTGTGCGCGCATGAAGGTGTCACAAATAATACACCATATTCCAGGACCTTATCTTAGTGGAACCTGAACAGCTTCTTAAAGTGTCTAGAAGGATCTGTATCATCATGATCCTCACTGTGGTCTCTGGAGATGGCGCAGCAGGGCTCTACTCTGAGCTCCTCTGAGACACTGCACTCTCAGGGTGTCTCTGAGTCCTCTGGACAGGAAACTTAGCTTAACTTGTTTCTGAGATATGGTCCCTTCTGTAATGATCCACAGATTTATCTCGAGCCCTCAAACCGTAGAGCTGCAAACAACTCGGCAAACAACTCTCAGCAGTCTTGGTGTGTTCATCATGTACTTTGAACCAGTCAGACACAACAGTGTAAGACAAGCTCTGGCCTGGGTGTATATGGACAGGACAGGCATCAAAAGAGACCAACATGTTCCTAAATTTCCACAACAAACAGAACTGATGTCTTCTCTAGTTCCTCAAAGCTCTTGTGGTCTGGTTTATTACTACTACTGGTCCTACAGTCGCTAATGAGCATAAAACTTGGCACAGTGTTTACCACCATAAGAAATTTCTTCTGTCATAGAGGGGCGGATGAGGGTGATACCTCAGGATATTAATATATCCCTGTAAATTTTTATTAATTTGTATGTATTTTAGTTCACAAAGTATGACTTTGGAAAATTATGTCATTTAGGAATTTACTATGGAAAATGTAAGCACATGTATGTACAATATATGTTAGATCTGCTGTTTACAATTAAACACATGAAATAAAATGTCAGCCAATTCAAATAAAAATCCACAGTATAATTATTATAACAATTGTATATGTTCAAAAACAATCCATATACAATTTAAAAAATATATATTATTAATATTAATCATTAATTCTCATTACCGAAATAGGAATTCTCTCCACTGCAACTGGCTTTCTTTTGTTGCGGTAGATGAGAATGCTGTTGCTGGAGAATGAGTGACCTTAACCTTTTTTGCCAACTATGGAAGCTACATGGTGGCTCAGCAAGATTTAACTCAGTGTTTAAATTTAGACCTTAATGTTATATATTATAATGAAAAAATAAAAAGTCTAATGATTTTTGAAAGCTGTTAAATACCCTGTTTTGATAATGAGAATCAAAAAAGCATGTTGATGGTTTAAACCAGAATCTTCTAACTTTTCTTAGTGGAGTTATGAAGAGACTGACTGAGCTTGTGTCTGTTTGAGTGCCACGTCCAAAGCCTTCCCTTCCTTCAAAAATCTCTCGGAAATTTATGTTCCTTCTACATTTAAACCATAACTGAAAATAGTTGCGGAGGATGAGAAAAGTGGCCATGGACACTTTTGTTTTGTGTGTTATTTTCACAACCTTTATGAGTGGAGATCAAATCTCCCTTGTTTATTTATTTTAAGTATCAATATAATTTAATTAATACATTTTATTTATTTGTTTTAATTTTAAATATTTACATTTTCAATAAATCCTGCCCAAATTCAGTGTGGACATGTTGCGGTAATGAGAATTTTACCCTAAAATATTTAAAGATACAAAAAATTATAAATTTATAATAATTAGCTGGCCTCAGGATCGAATTCACAATCTCCTTGTTGGTAAGCAAGAGCACCAAGAAGTTTAGTTTTCAATAGTGTAATCTAGCCTTCTGTAAACTCCAGAACAAATATTGTTATAAATGGTTAAAAAGTATCTGACTAACCTTATTCAAGTTGGATGTCTGCTGTGGTGCACCAAGAGTAGCATGAGCTCCCATCTGCGGACCTTGGGTAAGTGTCTCTGCCAGGGCACTTCCTGCTCCTCCTGGCGGCGCTGCCTGCATTGTGGGCCCCTGGAAGTGCATGCCTGCACCCCTGCCTCGTCCGGCCCCGGGTCCAAGACCACCATTCATCACTTGGCCAGGTTGGGCCTGGAGGCCTGGATGACTCTGATTATTGTTCATCATAGCTTGGTTGAATCCTGTTGTGTTCAAGCCCATTGGTGCTGTATTGTTGTTGTTCTGTCCTACAACTCCTGTTGGTGTTCCGGCTTTCTGAGGCTGTGGGGAAGGGTGGTTGTTAGGTGAGCCCTGGCTTAGAGGACTTTTGCCCAATTGTGGGGCCAGCTGAGCCCCCATGGTACCAGGCTGAGGGCTGGCAGAGTTTAGCCCCGTGCCTGTGATACCAGTGGTGCTCCCACGAAGCAGTTCTGAGAGTTGCTTGTGCTTAGCCGCTGCATCAGGGACAACGTTGGCACCTGTGGCTCCCCCAATGCTTCCAGGTGTCCCACCAGGTCCACCACCTGCTGCTCCTCCATTGGAAGGCATCCCACCCATCAGGCCGAGGTCACCACCGTTAGGGATCAACTCATCTGGCAAGTCATTCTCTAGATCATCCCAGGATAACGAGCCCAGATCTAGACAGAAAAAATATGTAAAGAAAATGTCAGTATGAATTTTGAAGAAATACAGTATAACATGGCTACAACATAAAATAAAATTATAATGTGAATGACAGCTCAGACCTTGTATTTTAATGCACTGTTTCCGCGCCATTAATTTCTAAGTGATCGGCCACCACATCTCAATCTTGGCTGCCACAGTAAAACACCCCCTTTAAGTTCAACTGGCCCAGCCTCTGTGTATTGCACGTTTTAACATCAGAATAACTCAGAATAAGCTAACGTGGAGAAATAGACGCATTTCTTGATGTGTTTATTTCAAATTCACTGCTCTTGGACTGTCCTCTCTCTCCCCACTGTGAGCGCTGCCATTCAACGGCAGCAGTGGCATAGGCAGCACGCTGCAGACACATCACACTGATGCACAAACGCAGACTGAGGAGGAGTGGACTTGCACTTAGGTGAAAGCAAGGTGAAGCGGAGCAGAGGTGGTCAGCTCTGCTAAAGGAAAGCTAATGAGTTAACAGCAGCCAACAGTTTTTTTCTTCAATTTTATGTTTACAATTAAAAAGTAATAATCATGGCTTTGATTCCACTTTTTGATTCATCTAAAATTTTGATTTTAATGTAATACGAAAGTGGCGATTTAATGTAAAGTCTTTCATTGCAAGGCTTAGTTGTTATTTATACAATAATAACTGTAATAATTTAAACAAATAAACAGGCAAGTTGATATGTTGTAAGTTTTAAACAACTGAAAATGTCCAATTTCTTGCTGTGTGAGAGAGCAGTGTCTGAAATGCAGCTGCTCCAATGATGAGAGCAGGAAAAACTTCTGTCCGTTTCTACAGGACTGTCCTGTATCTTCACACACTTCCACAACCTAGTTCTCTCATTTTGTCAGACTATTAGCAGTAAAATCACCTATTTTAAACTTCGCGCTGATTACAAAACTTTTTCAACTGACATTGATGCGCGTCACATGATGCACCGCAGCTGTGTGCTCTTTCAGCTTTATTGCAAACCATGGTATGCACGCCCTATTTCCAAAGCACTAGCGGCATTTCCATGGTGTTAGGATGGATGAAATAAATATGGATAGTTTTGCCCGTTTGTCCAATGGATTAATTGCAATGTAAAACGACTGTATGGACTGCCAGTTTTGTGCAGGACATTAAATGCTACCGTTAGCTTAGCTCCACTATGAACAATGTTGCTGCAGTTGTTGCTGTCATTGCATGTTTGTTTTAGTTTTTTTTTTTTTTTTTAAATGGGTAGTACCTTTTAGGTGGTTATTCCTCTAAACTCCACTCTTGTAAGTGCACCCCTCAGCCACTCTGTAATCTGCTGCTGCACTGTCTTGTCCAGATCAAATAAAAGGGCTCTTAACTTATCACCGAGATCAACCCTATACTTATTCATGATTCAACTTTAAATTCGATTTTTGGCACAGCCCTATCCAGCAACTCCTGCTGAGCAGAGAAGGAATATTTGTGTCACACCATCTTGATGTGTGAGAGTAATTCTGAAAGCTTCAGAGAACAAAAAATGGTTTGAGTAATTAAGAATGAGATGAGATAAAGAATATGTGTGTTGTGTGTCCTTTACTTAGGGGATTCCTGAGCATTCAATACAGCATGTAAAACAAGTTGCTAATTTTCTCAACAAATATATTTCTGACATTGCAATTGACAATTTTCACCACTTGGATTACTTGGGTTGTCTGTAAAAACTATCCACAAATACAAACCAAAACAAATTAGCACCACTCTGCACCTCATTTTTGGATATGGCATTTTTTTGCATTTTTGTTATCTAAAAAAACATGAATTTTGATGACAAAAAGGCCATAAAAATAGACAAAATGTTGATAAATGATAATAAACTTTATATTTGTAGTTAGGTCTGAAGTGGTAGAAAAGATTTCATGCGAAAAAAGTTTTAAAAAAATTAATAGACGACACTTATTTAGCAATTTTTATGAGTGCCCCAAATGGATCCCTAAGTTAACGAGTGCAAGTTTTTTTTCAATAATCTGTCCTTGCTCCAAAAATAAAAATGCATCAAACCCAATGTTGTTATTATTGACTTAGTCAAGGCTCTAATAATTTTTCCCCAAGTGATCCACTCTCCACCTCATTTTTGTATAATATGGCCTTTTTTGTGTTTTCGTCATCTAATAAAATTGGGCTTTTGATACAAAAAGGCCATAAAAACATACAAAAGATTTCATGTGGAAAAAAAGTAAAAATTATATTTGACAGGTTTATAGCGATTTTTATGAGATGGTCTTTAAGTTGACCAGTGTATGTACATATTTAAGATGCCCTGAGGGTTAACATTCAAATTTGACTGCGAAGGATGCATCACTTTAAAATTATTTCGCACCTAGCTTAAGCACTGGCTATGGGGAAAAAAATTGACAAAACATATTTTCTCTTGTTTAATGAACAAGGTGGGACATGGGTTTATATAAAAGTGGACCTACTTATTGGACACTGACTCACAATAACTAGCATTGCTCTTTCATTACTTCAAATTCTCTACCACATGTTGCCAATCACCTTATTTTGCTGTCAACTATATGGAAAGTGCATGTGCGCATGTGTATCTGTCCAGGGACGAAGGGGTGTTCTGAAAACCACGAAGATTTGTTACAGCACCAGCCTCCATCACCACCACCAGCCCCTTTGTTTGGTGCTGGCAGGGCACTATGATTAGAGCACAATCCACACAATTAACCTAATGACTGGATTATTATAAAAGGCAGGTGGTCTGGGGGTCCTCTCCCAGGAAATTTTAAACAAAACAGATGTAAATTCTTGTATTCTGGTGCATTTTAGACAATGTTATATTTTCAGCAGACTACTGCATTGTAGTAAAAATATGGATACTGCTTATTTAGACAAAACATAGTTTATTGTAAGAACTTCTGAGCTGTCTCTACACTGCTACATAAACTAGACTTTTTATTTTTATTTAACTTTTGTTTTTGTCTAAATGTGTGACCAAGTTTCTCTGTTAGTGGTACCCCAGCGGAGCCCCAGCTCTGCTCCGCCCCTGCAGCACAGGGGCCCTGAGACTTCAGTCACATCACACTGACCCTGGACAGAGGAATAGAGTTGGGCAATATAAATTTTTTAATACCGTCTTCCCGTCCCCAAATTATACCGAGGTATAATCGTCTATCAACTTAATTAAGGCTAAACTTTAAAATTGAGTTAAAATGATACTTTGAAAATGTAGGGACATCTATTGTTTTTTGGGCAAAAAAGAGGTGTAGTAAGTACAAAAAAATGTGTTTCTGAAGTGTTCATTTGTAAAAACACAAAATATAAGAAGTTAGAAGCATCGGCCTTAAAGTTGAATAAATAAGTGTGCCATAAAAGCTTAGGAACATCTTTTGCCGTCACATTAAAATAATTACGCAGCGCACCTAAGCACGCGCAGTTACTGCACAGCACTCTTGCTCCGCGGTCTGTCAAACTACTCAAGCGGGACACACACGGAGGATATCTTAAGCAAAAAGAAGACTGTGCTCTCAAGAAATGAGGAATATAGCACTGTGTTTTAACGTGAAGCGCTACACACTGAGGACGTGGAAAGATCCTCCAACTATGTGCCATGACGCACACCGCGCCCCTGGATAGACCTACTTCTGCTACTTTTTTTTATGCACGCTGAGGCATGAGAGGAAGCACATCCTGAACAGTACTGATTCAGATGGGTGAACCCAGTAGAATAACATTAATAAACTTCCCAAATAAGTAGGGATTATGAGAAAACAAAATTGTTTGAAAGTCTCCCTCAGTGTTATGTTACAGTTCAAAAATGCAAAGGCAGACGGCGGAAAGCCACGCTATTCTGATGAAGGATCAACAAATTATTTTAACAAGTGTTCGCATGCGTCAAGTCCTCAAACAGTGGTTTACAGCATCCACAGAATAGTTTTCTGCTGTGACTGTCACTGCTGTAGTCAGCGCGGCCACAGAAGCAGAGCGTGGTGTTGAAGCTCCGCCCGCCACGCAAAATGGAAAATAAATAAACTTCCTCGGATAACTATTTGAACAATGACGTCCACAACCCTCCAGCGCATTGTATTTCACATCACCGTGTGCTCCCAGACATTTAAAGGGGTAAATAAAGCGGAGAAGAAAGAGCGAGACCTGGAGCGAGGGGCGCAGAAGACGCGGATGTGTTGGAAGATAAACTGATGCACCGGGTTTTGACCAGTTTCAAAATAACTTCTTATATGTCATGTTTTTTCAAATAAATAATATAATAAAAAACACTTTTTTTTACTACACCTCTTTTTTGTCCAAAAAACAATATATGTCCCTACATTTTCAAAGTACCATTTTAACTCAATTTCAAAAGGCAAGTTTAGCCTTAATTAAGTTGATAGACGATTATACCATATATCCCGGTATAATTTGGGGGCAGTAGGGTATGAGAAAATGGATATCGCCCAACTCTATTCGGGACGCTGCGCTCATTTCCTCCACATTTTTTTCTGTCGCCGCGGAGACTGCATCATTTCGCACTCAAAGAGCGCCTTTTGAGCAAAAACACACACCGAAACCACTATACATTAACTCCACACTGTGTCCAATAGAGAAGAGAGGCATCTGGGCTGTGTTTTCTTTGATAAAAAATAGCTAAGGAGCTTCTGTTTTTAAGAAAAAATACAGGGGGCCAGGTGAAAACACCAATTGGCCATTGTGATGGAGAATGAAGGCACAAATGAGCTGATAAGTATGAGGGGAGAACTAAAGGTCGGGACACACCGGGGCGATCATCAGCCGTTGGACACGGTCGGATGGTTTGACGCAGTCGGCGACGTGAGTCTGTTTGGCGTGTTCCGCACCATCGGGCGTAGTGGGACACAGTTGGGCATAGTTCTGGCCAATTGAACATGTCGAAACGGCGTCAGGCCTTCGTGCTCAATGAACGCTCTGATTGGCTGTGTGTCCTGTTCACAATTTGTCAAAAGCTAGAATTTAACATCAAAATATAAGGAACTTTCTGTTCCACATCTACAGTGAAGCCTGAAATTATTCATACCCCTGGCAAATTCTGACTTAAAGCTACTTTTATTCAACCAGCAAGTTTTTTGGTTTTTTTTTGGACAAGAAATGACACAGGCTTCTCCCAAAAGATAATAAGATGATGTACAAGAGGTATCACTGTGGAAAAAAATATTTCTCAGCTTTTACACTTGAACAAAAAGTGGCATGTCCAAAATTATTCATACCCTTTGCAAATTGTCAGTCTGTGGGAAAATCCAAAGTTCTAGACCATTCCAAATAGTCCATGCTCTTCTAAAGCATCCCAATTACCCTGATTCATTGGAAATAGCTGTTTTAATCAACACAACAGGTGAAAAACAGAAGCTCTCTGCTGTTGGTTTGTGGACAGTCATGGCTAAGACAAAGGAGCTCTCTGAGGACCTGCGGCTGCGCATTGTGGCTGCTCACAAGTCAGGAAAGAGCTATAAGACCATATCAAAATGTTTTGAAGATCCAGAGGCTACAGTGCTAAGTATTATTAAAAAATACAAGACGTTATGCACAGTGACAAATCTCAGAGGATGTGGTCGGAAGCCAAAAGTGACACCTGTGTTGGCCAGGAGAATAGTGAGAGGGGTAAAAAAGAATCCAGGGATCACCACCAAGGCCATCCTGATGAATCTGAGATCTGCTGGTGGCAACATCTCAAGGCACACAGTCCAATGCACACTGCACACCGCTGGGTTCCACGAATGCAGACCTAGGAGGACACCACTTCTCCAGATAAGGCACAAAAAAGCCCGCTTGGCCTTTGCAAATGCTCATCTGGACAAAGGAGAAGACTTCTGGTCTTCTGTTTTATGGTCAGATGAAACAAAAATTTAATTGTTTGGCCACAATGATGTATCCTTCATTTGGCGTAAAAAAGGAGAAGCCTTCAGCCCTAAAAACACCATCCCCGCTGTCAAACCTGGCGGTGGGAACCTAATGTTTTGGGGGTGTTTTTCAGCTGGTGGACCGGGGAACCTAATCACAGTAAACGGCACCATGAAAAAGGAGCAATACATCAAAATTCTCAACATCAGGCAGTCTGCAGAGAAACTTGGCCTTGGGCACCAGTGGACATTTCAGCACGACAACGACCCAAAACACACAGCAAAAGTGGTGAAGAAATGGCTAGCAGACAAAAACATTAATGTTTTGCAGTAGCCAAGCCAGGGTCCTGACTTGAAACCAATTGAGAATCTGTGAAGGGAGCTAAAGATCAGGGTGATGGCAAAGAGACCCTCAACCTGAAAGAGTTGGAGCTCATTGCTAAAGATCAATGGGCAAAAATACCAAGGAGACATGCAACAAGCTGGTCAGCAATTATAGGAAGTGTTTGATTGCTGTAATAGCCAATAAAGGCTTTTCTGTTAATTATTGAGAAGGGTATGAATAATTTTGGACATGCCACTTTTTGTTCAAATGTAAATAGCTAAGAAGCTGATAAATATACTTACTTACTTTTATTCAACCAGCAAGTTAAGTCAGAATTTGTCAGGGGTATGATTTCAGGCTTCACTGTACTTCATTATGTTTCCACATCTGTGACGGTAATGTGTCACAGTGAGCTTACCTTAGCTTGTAGCCTCGTGCAGATAAATATAATCCTCCATTTGAGGCAAACAGCTACAATAATCCAATCCCTTTTAATCATTACTGTGATCAGACCAAATACTTGAGTTAAAACATGCAGGTGTTGCCGAGTTTTATTTACTAGAGTTTAAATAACCGCGAAGTTTAGTGACTAGCGCCGCCTGCTGTTGTAAAACGTTATTACGTTTTGCACATGCACACTGCTTAGTCGTGGGTCTGAATCGCTCCAGTGTGTCTGCAGCTACTTTCAGTGGCGACAAGGGGAGACGTGAGGAGACAAGCAGTCACCCCACCTCTGCTGACAGTGGTCGGGCGTTGGGTTGGTGTGTCCCAGGCGTAAGAGGGATTTGAACAATTCAGTTCTTCATTAGGCCTTTAATTCTTTACTTTGTGAAAACCAGTCGGTCATGGATCTGTCATTTGTTTACTTCCAGTTAAATTCAGTTTTATTTAGGGGCAGTGTCTGGCTGTCTAAAATTAACTGATACATTTCTGATTTTATTTTTTAGCCATATGCCCTCATTTGTTAATGGTCCTTAGTCCACATTCCTACTTATTTCAATTAAACTGTGAGACTGTGAGTAAGACAGGGCATTTAATATTTGTGATACAGATTTTTGGCATGTGCCCCTAAATTTTCTGCTTGTGCCTAGGGTTGCAAAATTCCGGGAATTTTCAAAGTTGGAAATTTTCCATGGGAATAAAAGGGAATTTATGGGAATAATTTGGGAACTTACACAATTCAAAGCTCTCCCATGACAGGGCAATATACTATAGCATAAAAACACAAACACACTTTAATATCTCTGTTATTCCTCAGTCACATGTACATGTGGTACATGTAGTAACCTGCTTTGCATACACTTCTATGCACTCTGCATCTCCCTATCACATGCACAGCTGATCTCCACAACACTACCAAACTCAAGACTGCAGACTCCATATTTCTGGTTAGCTCAACTATTAGGGTTGTAAAAATGTATTTTGTGGTATCTTTAGATATTTTGGGGGCACAATATTAAGCATCATAATTCTTTATGGGTATCAATACATTTGTCACAAAATCATGCATAATTAATGAACTACATCTGTTCTGGTGACAGGCCTATCAACACTTGTTTGGCTGCAGTTCCCAGGGTGGCCACTGGGGCTGGTGCCGTTTTTTGAGCAGATTAATGTAATGTGGTGTTTTTCCACTGATTAAACTGTGTCAGCTCAGCACATGTTCTCTCTTTTGAGCAATTTACATTCTGTTTGACTGTGCCTCTATAAAACAGGTGGGTGTTTGCTGTGTACTGAGGACAACTCTGTTGTAGTTTGAAATGAAATATAATTGCAGAATTGTATTGACCTTTGTACCAAAAGTTTAATTTGCTTATTGGCAATATAGCTGCTATGAAATGCTAAATGCTAATACCTAAAAGCCAAGCTAAGACCTTGGTGCATAAATCAACCTTACTTTAAAATTAAGTAGCAGAAAATATTGCAAAAGTCAATACTTAAAGTTACACTGTGTAACTTTTCTCCTAAATATGTGGGGCATACTGACTTGTTTTTGTGATTTTTTGAGCGATTATAAGGCCTGAGGCACGATCTGTTGCTCTGAGCGGGGCTTCCGTACTGAGAAACCGACCTCGCAACTTGGCCGGGAGCGCTCCGCTGTTGAGGAAGAGTCACGTGACAGGGAACGACTTGAGGCGCAGGTATAACCAGGAAGCTACTTTTAGCGTTGTTATTTTCGCCAGTTCGTCAGGGCCGAAGGACACAAGAAGATGAAGACAATGTCGGACGAGGCGAGAAAAAGAAAATGTGAAAGGGACCGCACCAGATCGCAGACAAGAGTCAACATCGGAGAGACTTTTGCTCGCTGGCGTCAGATGAGAGACAGAGAAGGCTGCAAATCGGATCACGTTTTTGCATCTTTATTGTTGGGCAGGTAAATTAGCCTCTTTATTTTTTCTTTAGAACGTGTTTTTTCATAGTTATTAGTTGTTTTTACTGCGACCATTGCGCGATATTTGTTGATAAGCTAACGCTAGCGCTAACTCTATAGAAGATCCAGTGCAAATTTCCAAAGGTAGCAGAAGGAGGAGGGGCCCTAGTGTTTACGTTTTGCGACGGTGCAGTGGCACCTGTGGCCTCTAGAGGCGCAAGACCGGGAATCTTACACAGTGTAACTTTAAAAAAGTACTGTTTCTTATGCTTCATCAGTCATTATAATGTTTCTTTATTTATATATGGTTTCCAAATTTGAAAATTCCCAAACCTCCCGTGTAAAGTTTCCAGAAAATTTCCAGAAATTTACCTGAAATTTTCTGCCCCTTTTCAACCCTACTTGTGCCCCTAAAAATTTTCAGTCAGAGGCTACAGTGCTCCTGGCAGAAAAGGTTAGTCTGGAGCCCTGCACATTGAAAAAAAAAACAACCGTTTGAAAACCACTGGTTTAGAGTAAAATGTTTAGAGAAGTCATCTCATAGCCCTTGCTTTTAAAAAACAGTATATGAAGTTTTACTAAAACATTTAACCAGCACTGTTATGGCAAGCACTGATAGCCAATTTGGCCAGTAATGTTTGAGAACACTGGTAATAGGAGCTGTAATAGTTGTTGTTTTTGTGACATTTTAAAGTTTGTTTTTAAGAGTATTTTATTTCTTGTTCATAATCAATGAATACAGGCTGTATTGGCCTGACATCAGTCCATTTTAATTGATTGATATTTATTTTACATGTTTTTTGTGCTTGATGAAAGCGTAGGCCAGAGAAAACCTATACATACGCAAAGACATTGGAAAAAACTGCCAACTTCAGTCCAGTCCATACAGAGAAGCCCTGTCATTACTGGGAATCAAACACAGGACCTTTTTGACATGAGGCAGGGGTGCCACTCTGCCACTGTGCCTCCAAGAGGGAATGCAATGATCTTTTTAAGTTAGACAATATGAACAATCAGAAGCAATTTTCTTGGGTTACAGCTGGAGAATATAAGGGGATGTACAGAGTTATGACAAATATGCCATTTTCTTCATTAAGAGTCTGGTGCGATCCAGTCTTTAATGAGGACACTTGGCCTACGTGCCTCCTAGAGTAAACACAGCCTTCCCAATCTGCCCCTCTGAGCTTTCAGCCTGTCGCAGGCATCAGACAAACAGGTGCTACATGTGGAGACGGCTTGTTTAAGGCTGAGACAGCCATTCATCTTATTCCTCATCACTCCTCTGTACTGCTCATACTATGTTCACTCAGTATAGCCCAGCATTTCTCAATGGACACGCTCACTCTCTCAATAACCCTTCCCGAGGCTCCTGGCTACAGACCAAATATGCAAAGCAATGTTTTTATTAGGTAGCGCTGCATGAGACCCTAAACTGCATGCAGCGGTTTTAAGAAATAAAATTGAGCAGGTCTCCTCATGACATCTTTTAGATTAAGCCAAATTCTATAATTATCTTCAGCTTTATCTAGTACAAGAATTCTTTTAAGCAGCAATTGGTCTATTGTGGTGTATGGTGGTAGAGTGGTTATTGTGCCTGCCTCGCAGAAAAAAAGATGGTTTGAACACCCAGGCAAGCAGCCTACTATCTCCCTCAATGTAATCTAAATTGCCCAAAGTGAATGAAAGTACTGATAACGCCAAAACAGACAAGCTTTTCAATTACTCTAGGTCGGCGTTATTCAAACTTTTTCACACCAAGGACCACTTTATCATAAAAAAAAGCAAATCACCTAACCTGCAAACCAGCCTTCACCACTCCAACAACACTATGCACCCTTAGTTGTTATTTAAAAATAACTAACTACTAACATTTTATTTATTTAGGTGATATTACAATGAGGCTTCAATTTATTCCTTAAATGACTCGTGTGAAATATTTACAGCTATGAACAAAGTTGCAGTCATTTGCATTGTAAACCTGTTAAAAGAGAAATCTCGTCCACTGAGGATAGACTGGATAAGGCCAAATTCTCCAGATTCATCTAAAACTTTGAATGAAACCTGTTACCAGTGACTGAAAGAGTCTGGTGCAGCTCAGACTAGACTGGCCTCATGTCTCTGCTGTTACAGACGGATTCTAAAGTGAAGGATTCTGTACAATGCTTATGATTTCTCTTGCAAAGGCATTTATAATTTCCACTCTAACGGCTGTTGATTTTGAACTTTGGTTAGACTCACATCATTTTACATGGCTCTAAACTAACCTTTTCACTGGTAGTACTGGTGCAACCAGACAAATGTAAAGGCAAATTTGAACATATTGAGCAGATAGAGGCTGCAGAAAACATTTTTCAACAAATTTTTAAAATTCTGAGCAGCCGATGGTCAATAACTAGCACAAACCTGCCCTGGAGCTGCTGCTTTATGTCCCTGCCTGCTCTCGGAGAGCACGGGACAGAACCGAGGCGCAGCAGTGTGTGTATTTGCAAACGCCAATGCAAATAGAGCTACAGCTAACCCGCTAACAGTTACGTCAAAAGCATTGAGTTTGGAGTCTGCCTGTGGCTTGTTACGCGGAGAAAACTGTGCGTTTTGTGGCTTAAACTGCACCAAATGGCTGCTAATGGAAAGAGAAAGTAAAAAGGCAGCCCATGTGTCCATGTGTCTGGGAAGAGCACCTTTCATCGTTGTCTTCTCTGCTCTCTTGTGCAAGTTTTCTTCGTTCAGACGTTGTAAAAACTGGCTGCAGGAGCTGTCTGCTCTTTAGTCCACTGTGTTTCAACCTGGTTTGGCTGCGCGTTATGCGGACGCAGGCGCTGCACCCGTGAACGCGCACTAAAGGCACCAATTAAGAAAAGCTGATTTTTACATCAGCGGAGCATTCAAACAAAGCCACACAGACACTGGGCACACATTAAAGGCCAATATTGCAACAAAACCTCTTCTAAAACAAAAATAAGTAGAATTTTGTTGTACTTTTACATTTACAAAGGCTACAGTATTTTTCAAGTGGAACTAATAATAGCCTGCATACATTACTACATTGAAGACCACGTTATCGGTATCGGCCATGATTGGCCATGAAAGGCTGATCGGCCTCAAAAATCCTGATCGGAGCACCCTTAAATATAGCCATTTTTTTGGTAATGATTATAGTGACAGTGAGAACAATTAAAGATGAGTTTTTTGAGAAAACCAATAAAGTCCATCTCACTCACACAGTTTGTGCAGGTAGCACCTGAGGAGAGCTACAAAATGCTTTTGGATTTTTTGTTTTACGAGGTTCTATGCCAGAGATCTGAGCAAAATATTTTCATTGCCTCTTCTCAGGCTGAGATAAAGTGTTTTTGGATGTCTCCTATGAACTGTAGAGTAAGTTTATGTCTAAACTGCTAAAAGATGGTTTGGGAACACTCTTGAGCCGGTTCTCAGGACTTCCCAAAGCATCTTAAGGCCAAATCTCACAGATCTGTAGCAGGGCTGCCACAATGTCCTTAAATGAATTGGACAGTGAGAACAGATAAAGATAAGTTTTTTGAGAAAACCAATAAGGTTATCTCAATCAAACTTGCTGTGCAGGTAGAGCTTAGGGAGAGCTAAAAAATATTTTTAAATTGCTTGTTCTATGAGGTTCTATGCCAGAGACATGAGCAAAATATTTTTATTGCCGCTTCTCAGGCTGACAAAGTGTTTTTTGAGGTTAAAATGAACTGCAATGTAACAGTCTAAACTAGAGACCTGCAGCGAGCGCAAAATCCCGCGGGACCCAAACCAAATCCTCCGGGATTGAGCAATATTGACGTGGTCTCATGTGGGAGCTGGGGGTCAAGCAAAAACATACAGGGTCCCAAACGTGCCGAGAATTTTGCGTGCACGATCATACTCGTCTTTAAGGTAGCAGTCATATCTACATGTGGGCAAGTATGCAACTTTCACTGGGCATTAGGATAACATGCTGTCGTGAAAAGCAGCAGAGAAAGTAAACAAACAGACTAGAGCACGGAGAGTGAAACTGAGAGCCACGCTTTTTATCCTTTGCGCTATGAAACACAAAATCTGTAGCCCAATAACAAACACAGCACATGAACCCAGAGCTTTAACAGCCCATAAACACGAGTTAGCTTTATGCTCCTCTCCTGAATGCTGTGTGTGACTGTGGCGTGTGTCAGTTCAAGCAGGACAAACCGGTGCCCCGTGGAAAACCCCGTCATATTATTATTTCTTGGGACCCGTGGGGACCCATGAGAATCCCTCAGGCAGTCAGGTAGATGTCAAAACCGGTATTGAAAAGTCAGTCAGTCAGTATGGAAGCTGGGGTCCTTCAGTCACATGGTTGCCCAAACATGTGCCTAACCAAAAGTCATTAAAGGGCAAGAATCAGCCAATTGACTAAAGGTAAAAATCGCCATTGGTCGATCTCTACTGATGTGGCTCCTCCCTGCTTTGCACTGTCACAGTAACACAGACTACTGTTTAGTCTAATATGTTTAATGAGCAGTTTATTCAGACAAACTGGTGCAAACCTGCTCCCTTTGGTCTTAAACCAACATTAAAGCTACAAACCTATTTATTTACAAGCATAAATAATCCAATAATTTAACAGCACACGAATAGTTCAGCCAAGTTTATGTATTATAATTGGCCTATGTTAGACCACAAAGTGAAAATACAACCCTCTAGCCTTATGTTTTATTTCATATTATATCATTATTTCATAATGATCTGTATGGCCACAAATCAACCAGAGCTGGTAGTGGTACACCTGTGACAGTACCTGGGCCGTGGGGAGGGAGGGCTCTTACAGGGACAGGGACCTAATCTAAGCATATCTCACAGAGTCAGATGAGTTTCTTCAAATAGGGTTTTTTCAATAGTTATTGCGTTTTCTGACCAACAAAAAGTAAGATGCTGATCTAGAGGACTCCTAAATTAATTCGAAAACAAATAAATAAATAAAAATACGGGCCCTTTACGTTTTTAAAGAAAAACAGTAAGATTTTTTTTTTAAATAAACAAGGGGACATGCAAGGTGACAGTAACATGCAGTGTCATTGGCTGACACACAGGCGAAGTGAGGAGGAGAAGAGGCGGACTTATGAGAATTCAGGGCGCACTGCAGCAGAGCTGGAAAAGATATTAGTATCATTCATTTAGCCATTTACACTAACACTAAATTTGTGGTCTTGTAGTTCTTGTTGATAGCGTTAGGCGAAGGAAAACTAATAGGCGCTTTTCCACTAGGAAGGGGTGCCAGCACGGTTAAGCAGTCTAGAACAGTTAGTGGGGGGCACTGCTGCAAGAGAGAATCCTCACTTGAGCAAAAACAAGCCAAAGGACAGAAATAAAAAAGAAAGTTATTTTTAATCAAATGAATACTTGTCCTTGTTATAAACAGCCATATTCCAAGAGAGGACAAGCTGAATGTTGTAGCGACTTTTTCAAAAAATAAAGCTAAACTTGAAAAAAATCATGAAACTCTCACACACTGTCTAACTTTTCATTAAGTAATTTATTGAGCAACGTTTCGGTCTGTCAGAACTTGTTGCGCAATAAATGATGTCATGAAGAATGAGACAGTGTGCAGGAATTTCATGATCATACGCACGATTCATACGCACCTGTCGTCATCTCAGGTGTGCAGAGATTAGCTTAGAACAAAAAAATAAAGCTAGCAAATGTTAGTAACAGCTGTTTCCAGTTTGGCACAGTACGACTCTAGCTTTGCCAATATAAACATTTATCATTTAGAAAAAAATGATTGCTTTACTGCAGCCTGAAAAGCTCAAAACCGCAATAAAAAGATGTTGCTCAGTTCTCTGGCATATAGAAGCTTGTAGAACAAAATTTTAAAAAGCATTTTGAAGCTCTCCCCAAGCTCTACTTGCACAGCAAGTTTGAGTGAGATAGCCTTATTGATTTTCTCTAAAAACACATCTTTAACTGTTCAAACACATTTGTTTGAATTTTAATTAGTATTAAGACTTAGCTATAAAATGCTAATTTCTTTCATAAAATTAAGAAAATCAGCCCTACAAATAGGTAAGAAAAAAAATAAAATTAAAATGGGCAGTGTTTATCGGCCATCAGCTGCTCTGAATTTTAAAAATCATCATCGGCCACAGAAAAACCCATATCGGTCGACCTCTAACTTAAAAGTCAATTTTTTTTTTTATTTGATAATATTATAAATGAAGATAACAATTATGTGGCAAACTCAATTAAGGCAATTTTCATTTTATTCTAGGACAATCTAATTCAAAAACATTTAATGTTTAGGTTGTACAATCAGCAGTGCACCCGTAAAAAAAATTACTTATTGATCATAACACTGCATTAATCAAAGACGCTTCAAAAGTAACCTGTGGCTGTACAATCCTATAACTAACATATTTATATGTGAAGGACATGTGACTGCAGACTGTTAGCCCATTCGCTTTCCTAAGCTTAATGCTAACAACAAGACTGCAAAGTGGACCGCTGAGTGAACAAGGATAAATAAATTACGCTAATATCTTTTTCCACATCTGCTACCGTTCACCCTGAGCTTGGAGTATGCCTTGTCTTCTCCTCACTCCGCATGCATATCTGCTGAGCAGTGACAGTGGGGAGAGAAAGCACTGCAAAAAAAATTACATTTTAAAGTTGTGAAATAAAGCACAACACCAAATGTGTCTCATTAGCTTATTTTCAGTCTTCACTCATATTAAAAAGCTTGTGCACTCCACAGTGGCAGGGTCAGTGATTAAAGGGCAACTTTTTGCAGTGGCGGCCAAGAATGCTAGCGTTATTCTCACAGTGTTTTGAAGTTAGGCCCCTGGTTATAACTAACACACACTTGCCTTGGAGGTTCTTCTTTATGTCCTCACTGTGAGACAGAAAAGAGGCGCAGCAGTGTGTCTGCAAACGCCAAAGCAATTGATGGTACAGCTAATCCGCTAATATTTCCGTTAAAAGCATCAAGAAGTTCAGATACTGAAGTGTGTCCCTTTGCTTAGGTGGGGAAAGAAGATGCGACATGCTCTGGTTGTGCTTATTTCCCACTGCACACCCAGAGCGCACGGCACGGAACATAGTAGAATCACAGTGTAGGCTATATACAAGCTCGAGATAACATGCTGAATGAATTGTTTCAAACGTGTCCTGAAGGATAAGAACAAGGAGCCCGTGAAACACATCTGTGTATTGTTACGCAGATAAAACTGCGTTTTGTGGCTTAAACCGCAGCACAAGGCTGCTCCATGTGTTGAGAGGAGCAACTCTCATCGTTGTCTTCTCTGCTCTCTTGCGCACTTTTCTTCATTCAGATGTTGTTAAAACTGTTTGCAGGTGCCGTCTGCTTATAAGTCCAACGTGTTTCTACCTGGTTTGGCTGCGCGTTACACGGACGCTGCACCCGTGGACCCGCATTAAAGGCACCGATTACAAACAGCTGATATTTAGCCAACAACAGCGGAGTAGTCAAACAAAGCCACAAACACACTTGTGGGCACACATTAAAGGCCAATAATGGAACAAAACTTAAAAAAAAGCCAAAAAACTAATAGAATTTTGTTGTACTTTTATAAAACGCACCTTATTAAAAATCGTTTAGAGCCTCGTGACCAACACGTGTTGACTCGCTTGGCGTCAGTGCTCATTCGCTCACAGTGCTCACTTGGTCCACTGTCAGACCGGAGTTAACAAGCACTTACCTCGTTCACACACATCTGTATCAAAGACTGAGCAGTATTCAAACAACCTCACACTTCCTATTTAGAGGCATAGATAAAGTAGAAGCAGCAGCAGCCTGTTTTAGAGCTTTGTGACAGAGAGAGATGCTTCTACAATTACCGACAGTCTCCAACCTAGAGTCCGTGGGCCCAAACCAGTCCACTGTGTTGTAAATTTCGTCCACTCACAGTGTTTCCCGAAAATATTTGTCAGCTAAGATTAGGGCTGGGCAATAAATCAAATTAATTTGTTAATACCTTTAATTTTGGACAATGTCAGAAATAACCAAATCGTAAAATCGATTTTGTGGAAATTAACATCTTCCAAGCACTGCACTGTTTCCTGTGTTATAGCTAATGCTGCTGCTAGCGCCAGAGCGGCTGAACTAGTGACTGAGGAGACTCTGTAGAAGCTAAGAACCAATAATCACAGAGAAAGGAGTCCTTTTACCTCTATAATGTCCTTGTTTGGTTGGGGAAACTGTTTGGCAAAAAGAACACCGTTGTGAGACATGCAGCGGCAGCAGATGCGCTAACTTGCTAGCCACAAGCTCTGAAGTTAGCGTCTTTTCACAGGCTTTATTGTGTATAAAGGTATATATATTAGTAGACCTGAACTTTTAAAGCAGAGAGTGCTAAAACTAAATGACATTTATTACCAGCGGAGAAAAGAGAGAATGAGTTGTTATTAGCATTAGCAAATCAGCCATAGGGTGATTCCAAAATGTTCAGATGTGGTACTACCAAAGTTAAAAAAGTGTGCAGAATTTCAGGTCTGTATTTACAGTCGTTACTGAGATATATGAATTTGAAAAAGAGGCCAATTGTTTTCGTCTGATTTTAAAGAAGCATTATAAGCCGCTTGGTGCAGTTTCAAGCCTGATTTTTTTTTTTTTTACAACTGGTTGGCAGAGGGTACCGAATTTTGTTTTACAGTTTGATCTGGTGCATTAGGACACCAGATCAAACTGTAAACACTAAAAATCATCAAATTATTAAAATCATATGCATAGTATGCAGACAAAATGAACCACATTTTATAATTTTCACAAAATTTCTGTTTTTTACATAAAAGCAAATCCTTAATAATAGAAAATTATACAATTTGTGACACTAAACACTGAATACAATATACAAAATACTACAATTCCTATAGACAATGGATGAAAAATGAGCTTAACAATACTCATGGTTAATCATCTATCTATCAACTGGTAAAAATAGAAACAATTGTAAACCAAAGATGAAACTTTCCACAAATGATCTTCAGATGTATAAGTAACTGGTAAAAATGTTAAAATTTTTCTTTAACTGTCAACATGTGATTCTAATCTGTCAAATGAACCTAATTTTCGCTATTATTTTTAAAAAAATTGGCTTTTGGCCATTTTTTTTTTTACCAATTTATAATAAATTGTGTGTTGTTGATATTTCACATCCTGACACCAGAAACTGAAAATATAGGTTCAGTTTGCCATGCCATTTGCAGGCTTGTAACTGCACCAAGTGGCTTATAATGCTTTTTTAAAATCAGAAAAAAAAAAAATAATAATTAAAACACATTGGCCAATATTTCAAAAGCACATCTCTCAATAAGTATTGTCAGTACATACCTGAAATGTTGCACACTTTGTTTGACTTTGATAGTACCACATCTGAGAATTTTTTCAATCACAACGGCTATAGCAGCTTAATAACCTACTACCAGTTATAGTTGAAAATGCAATTTTTTTTTTATCTTAATCTGAAGAGGTTTTGGCGCACATGGTAAAATTAAAGAAACTACTGTATTTTGAATGTTTTGAATAAAAGATAAATCATGTACCTACATGGCTGTGGAATACACAGATGCATCAAAGTGTCTGTTTGAGGATAAACTAATAACCACTGTTTGTATGCGAAACGTATTAAATTAGGAAAAATGTATAATTAGGCTACACATAATATAAATAGCCTAATGATATTATTCTATACAAACTAAGATTTGATTAGTATTGAGACAGTAAAAGACAGTTATAGCCTATATGTGCTACCACATACAGTTGCAAGAAAAAGTTTGTGACCTTTTGGAATTACTTCGATTTTTGAATGATTTAGTCATAAAACGTAATCTGAGCTTCATCTAAGTCACGACAATAGACAAACACAGTCTGCTTAAACTAATGCAGCAAAAAAATATGTTTTCATGTTTTTATTTAACATTTATATAAACATTCACAATGCAGAATGGGAAAAAGTATGTGAACCCCTGGCCTAATGACTTCTTCAAGAGCTGATTGGAATTTGGTGTCAGCCAACCTGGAGTCCAATCAATGTGAGAAGATTGGAGGTGTGTTTTAAAGTGGCCCTGCCCAATAAAAAACACACATCAGTTTTGAGTTTGCTATTCTGAAGAAACATTACTTGATGTGAACCATGCCTCGCACAAAAGAGCTCTCAGAGGACCCACAAGTAAGAACTGTTGACTTGCAAAAAACTGGAAGGCTTACAAAATTATCTCTAAAAGCTTTGCTGTTGAGTCCATGGTACAACAGACTGTCTATAAATTGAGAAAGTTTAGCACTGCTGATACTCCTAGGAGTGACTGTCCTGTAAAGATGACTGCAAGAGCACAGGGCAGAAAGCTCAATGAGGTGAAGAAGCATTCTAGAGTGTCAACTAAAGACTTAAAAGAAATCTCTGGCACAAGTCAACATCTTTATTGACAAATCTACAATTGGTAAAACATTAAAACAAGAATGGACTTCATGGGAGGACACCACGGAGGAAGCCACCGCTGTCCAAAAAAGAAAAAAGAAAAAAAACATTGCTGCATGTCTGAAGTTTGCAAAAGAGCACCTGGATGTTCCACATCACTACTACTACTACTACTACAACAACATACTTTTTTCTCCCAACTGTATGTATGTACTAACTAGAGATAGACCAATGTTTTTGTTTTTTATTTTTCAGGGCCAATACCAATACCAATTATTAGAGTTCAAGGAGGCCGATAACTGATATTTGGAGCCAATATTCATTTGCAGTAAAAGGGAAATTATTGGCATCAAAATTTTGAGTAATACAAATTCCAACACTCCAACTTAATTTAAATGCTTTTAAACATATGTTTATTTAACAGCTCATCAGATTTGCAACATGTTAAAGTTTTTATTTTATTTTTTTTATCAAAAGAGACGTCTGTAAATCAGCAGATACATTTTTTTGAGTGTCACAACAACCCCCACAAAATGACGCGTTTTACTAGCAAAATGTGATCCATTCGGTCCAATAACATTTCTAAAGTCTAGAAGAGCTGCACGATTGAGCTGAGCCTGCAGTGCTAACTCCCGCCAGCTGGTGGAAGTCTTTGGTACACATGCTCCGGGAGGCGGAGTTAACCGAAACGCTAGTGCACCTGCTCTATGGGCCAGACAATGTGGAACTGATGCGGAAAATCCAGGGTTTTTTATGCCCGCCATGTCACTCAGAAAAAAAAACTTTTTGGCATCATACGTCACTGAGCAGCGTCCGTAAGAATCAACAGGGCCCGCCTCCGATGCTGTTTCCAGTTCTCTTTATACATCTGTGTTTGAAACATATATCTGCTCTCCGGACCTTCTCCATTCAGCAAAACTTTTTCTCCTTTCCGCCGTGTGTGTGTAAGCACTGTGCATGCACAGTTTTCACTGCTGATTGGCTGTTACCCTTGCCATGGCTCTGTGTGTAGCCAAAGCGTGGAACCAATCAGATGGTGCTGTGGGTGGGACAATGCTGGGAACAGAGAAATGGCAGCAGACAGAGGGGCGCAGCTGCATCAGAGCCAAAATAACACAGTTTTAAATTGATCTCTTATCAGCCGTCAGATTTTTTTAAAAAGCCCATGCTGATATGCGTCAAAATGACGAATATCGGTGCCGATAATCGGCCTGGTCTATCCCTACCATATGTGCACACAATCCACATGTAATTGCTGCATCATTTTAAAAATCTGCATGATTTGGGAGATTCTTCTGCAAAAGGTAAAAACCAGATATAGGTAATCCTCAAAAAGATCTGTCTGCAATGGTTGTTAAGACAGACAGCTCATGCTTTATCTGCAGTAATTTATGGCCAATGACACTCCAGTCCAGTCCCATGGGATTCCTGGGATCATTTGAATCCAAGGAAACTATAAAGGGAGTTTAAAGACTGATCACAGAAGATGTGGTATCTCGGTCTTAATATTTGTTGTTGTGACTGGGATTGTCAAATGTTTATTTTGAGCAGATAGTGCAAAAATATAATAGTAAGAATTAAAATTAGTAGGCAAGTGTTCAGTCTATTATGTTTTGTTAGCATCTGTAAATATGAGTTACAGAACAATGGGCTCTGAATGTAAATTATATCATTCTTATTTTATGCTCAGGCAATATTTTGTAGTTTCAGCTATGTACAGCATTCAAGTTAGGTACTGACTGACATCCAATGCTTATAGTAACCATCATTTGTCAACAATACTTACATTAACTATTTAGTTCAACAAACGGTTATAGTACAGCGTTAGTTCACATAAACACAGAGAAGCCTACAAAAAAGTAATGACTCCAACTATAAATGTAACCATTCCTTTTAAGAAATTTTGTAATAATATGTTAACGTGTGATTATGTGGTGTGGGAAAGCACTCTTACTAAAGAAAATGTGTTTTATGGCGTTAATAACCTGGTGTGTAACATACTGAATGTTATATGTTTAAGTAGTTTAGGTTTTGCATCTTGACATTTTATTTAGTATATTTGATTAGTAGTTACAACGACGTTAATTGCCACTTACAGTCCCAATGAAAGTAGTTGAACTGTTGTAGACTCCAGAGCTGCCCAAATGTATTGCATCATACTTTTAACTACTGCTAGGTCAGACTTTTATTCATTGCTATGTTCTTAGTAAGTAACTGCACAAATAAGCACAGACCAGAAAAAATAGACGCATACGAGTCCATAGCACTACATAACACTGCCGTACACCTACGTCTTACAACTTTACCGAGTTTCTTGGCCTTATAACAGAAGCTTGCTAGGTAAAAACCCTGGTGATACTGGTGTTTACAAATGCATGCAGCAAGAGGCCCATACCTGGTCCATCAGAGGCTGACAGCGCAGGTGAATTCAGCTTTGGCCGCTTTGAGTTAGGAGGTCCCACGTCCAGCAGGTTGTCAGCCATAGTTGGTAGAATTTCCAGCCGGTTGCTTTCTTTCGTTGTTAATTTAAATATCTCCAAAAGGACGTTGCTGTATCAACCTTTAAACATTAGCAAGCTGGCAGCCTGCTAACGTGAGCTAACTGGCTAATAGCTAGATAATTGCTTGCTACCAGCTAAGTTAGCCACTTCGTGCTGTGAGTCTTTCAAAAGAGATGCAAGAGCGCCCCGCTTCGCCACCGCCATTCACCCCATGATAATCCAACACCCAACACCCACATTATCATCGTTAAATAAAGCGAAATAAAATGTTCTCCATGTAAAAACTGAGCTTCAAAGCATCAATCCAGTCTTATCAAGTAAATTGTTGCATTTTAGCTAGGAAAAAAACCAACAGTCCAGAGAAACCATTTTGCGTGACGTCAAATTTCTTCATGCAAAAATCCAACGGTGCTCCTCAAAAATGCACAATTGCACAAAAATGCCGCGTGTCTCTAATACAATTATAAAGTCACGGCCAGTTGTCCGCTTGGTAAACAATTCGGCTCCCGGACGGCGACAGGGGCTGAATCGCCGCACTCTGAAGGGGAAATCAGATCTACGGAGCGTTTCTGCCCGACGTCCACCGATCCCAGTCCCGTTTTTTCGCACAAAATGTCTCCGAGGCGACGTTAAGATTTCGATTTGGGGGGAAGGGCGGTGTCATATCGTGGAAAGGATGTCCAATTTCTACGTTAAAACCAGCGTTGGACCGAAATCCTAATTCCGAGCCACGACAAGATGGCGGCTGTTGATTCCTTCGATACAAAAAAGTTTTTTTTCTTTTCCAGATCGACTGTGGAGGGGGAGGGGCCGCGCAATCACGCCCTGCGTAAAAACAGCGCTGCAGTGAACCGCTGGGGGCGCTCCAACACCGTTAGATATGATGTATGTCTGAGCAATTTACACAAGTTACTGATACACTACGTTTGATATCGATTTAGAGCAAACTACATATTATTATTACACATTATATTTACTGCATATATATTATATTAATGAAGTACAGTTTTAGTTTTAGGTCATAAGCAACTGATCATATTATTTCAGTGTTACGTTTTATTTTTACCAGATAACCATCTAATATAATACCAATCATAACATAATCTCTATATGATAACAGTTTTTAGTGATTTAAAAGATAAAAACTGGCTCAATAAACTGCAGTATACATACAAGTATCAAACGTTTCAGTTAATTATTTTAAAATCCCCATGGTTTAGATTATTTAAAATCATGTTACATATTTACATTTCACAGATTATTTCTCACTTTAATTTTGAAAGCAAGTAATCATTGACAAAAAAGAAAGATGTATAAGATGTATATGCAAATGTCTCTGTATTTTAAAATAGTCTAAAAGTCAAAGCCAAACATATTTACATGATTTATTTTTTAATTCACTTCACCTTGTATGGACCTATTTCTCTTGTAAGATTTATATCTCTCAAACTGAAAAATGAGTCATTAAACTCACACCTCAAATAGAAACACATCAATTTGGCTTCTTTAACCTGTTTCTCTTTTCATAGTTTTCAAATCTGACACATGCACAGGTATAAAAAATAACATGTGACATAAAATAACTGCATATGTACAAACACTGAGTGCTTTGTGCAAATGTGTACAGATTATGATCTTGTGTTGATAAATGATACAGGAGTGATGTGCACAAAACATACATAATACGTACATCTTATTTATGAACATATGAAAAACAATAATATTTTAAAAATTCAAAATTGAAAACAGATGGGTTGAATTTACCAGCAAAAGTACAATGATAGATGTAGCTGAACACCAGATTACATAATAAAACACTTAATTCTTTATTGTCCCTCATTTTTTGTTATAAAAGAATTACTTCTCTTTTTTAGGAACCAATCTGTGGAAAATATGACAAATCCCAACTAGAAGTGGACAAATGTCTTCCAGCCATCATTAGGGAAAATGTGAATGATGTGAATGAAGATTTTAAACTGAAGACAAATATGATCAAGGTGACGTGATTATCAAACTGGGCCATACATCACAGTAGAACAGTGTGAACACTAAACAACATATTCATCTAGATATGCATTGCTCTACTGGCAAGTGAAATCCCACACCTTCTGTACTGCCATGATTGGTTTGTCACAGCCAAAATTAAACAATGTAATGCAGGCAGCCCGGGCAAATTTATGTGGAGACATTCAGAAGCTTAATGCTTTTTTTTTTTTTTTTTTTTTTTTTTAAGAGTTTTAAGACCAAATAAAGATTTAAGTTTAGCAACAGTGAGCATGTGCAAATATATCATACATAATAATACTAACAAGTTGCATGTGCGCAATTAAAATAATTTTTTACCATTTTAATGTTTCCTAAAGTTGTGATCATTGTTGTCTTATTTGGGGTGCTACACAATTTTCCATTCCGCCATTTTACAGGTCAAAGTATGAATCAGGTGCTTAAATAGATATGCATAGAAGATAAGTTTATGTACAATTCTTGTAGTTATGCAATTGACTTATACATTACGTTTAAGAGTATGTTTTGGAAACACAAGGGCTAAAGTATAAGGCAAATTTGAGTTTTCAAGTACATGCCAATTCCAAAATACTTTATAGATAATGGATTTGGTACTACCAATAACAGCTGAAAAATGTCTTAATCATGACACCAATTTGAAAAGGCACTGCTGTGTTTTAATATACAATTGAGGAGGTAATCAAATATATATTTTTTGTTTTTCAACATAATATCATGGCCAGCTGACATGTGACTGCAAGATGTGTTGCATTAGTAAGTATGCATTTTAAATGTAAATGCATTTGCGAGTACTATAAATTAATATGTTTTGTATGTGATGTAAAAAGTGTTTTCACCCATGAAAATCTGAAAGAAGTGCTTTTTAGGACTTAAAACATGAAGTGAGAAGTTGGGTATAATTCAGATACTAACACAGTATTTATAATGTATGTCCAAAAGCAACCCTGCACGCATCTTTCTCAAATATTACAAGCTATCCTCATAAAGACAGAACATCACATAACCTTTAAAAAAAAAAAACAGTCATTCTTTTAGGCACCACACAACTATCAGCAAGTTTAGGTTGCACTGCACCTATAGATCACTCAATTAAAGAGCACAATTTAAGTATATTGAGCAGACAGTAGACGAGTTAGGTCTCAACCCTTCAACAGCAAATCACACATGAAAAGGCAGACAATACTTTGAAAACACTTATCCCTACCATTATGGACTGACAAGAAGAATACCAAGTTTTGGAGACTGACATTTTCTACATAAATTACAGAATGAAGCTGATCTGTGCTTTGATGCACTTTTACCAAATGCTTCTGCTATACACAGTGATTGTCCCTTATATCCCTAATTCAACTAGTTGACCAACCTAAATCTGAGAAAGAAATGTATGTCTCTCTCAGATTTAGAGACATAAATCTGAAAAAGAACACTGACATGTGTGATAATAAATTGCTGTTTGGTTGTGTTGTGGAAAAAAGGACAAAAAGGATGGACTAATGTGAACAGCGGTTTACTGACATTGTGAAAAGTATTGTAAAAACAATATTTAAAGTGCCATCAGCTTTTGTAATTGTTCATTTATGTTACTAATTTATTCCCTTTTGATTTAAATTTTGTGCTTGTGATTGTACAATTTGTGACTCAATAAAACTATGAAATCTATGAAAAAGTGGTTGAGAAAATGCTGTGCAAGAAACTGTGCTTAAATGTGCATTTAAATAATACACAATCTTAAATCTATGCAGCCCTCTATGTAGCATGTCCCCTTTGAGACCTTTGCATGAATGAATACTGTGTTGATGTCATGTCATGCACAATACACACATTAATACTGCTTTATGCAATTCCCTCCTTCTTCCCATAGTTCGCTGCTCAGCTCAGCACTGCACTGGCACTACAATTATTTTCTCCTAAATTCAAGACTTTGATCAAACTCAAACAACATATATGGCACCATAATAATGATTTCTTTTAGAAATACTTGCATTAAAAATAAAAGCATGAAGAAAGAAACCACAGCATACTCCGTAGCCTGTGTCTCATGAAAAAACCATTATGTTTAAACTTGTTCAGTATTTATATTTGTTCACTATAAAAGTCCATAAGGCACTTGATATTCAAAACAATTAAAAAAAAAACAAAAAAAAACACAAAACACAAAACTGCTCCCTTTTCCTTTAAATATCGCTGTGCTCAACACAGGTCTTTGCAATTCAGCACTGTTTTAGAAAGCTTTGTACGTACGTGGTATCCACTTCTGGAGCCACTGCTGCCACAATTTGTGGCCTCTTTGTCTGTGCCTAAGACATTTTGTGCTAGAGAGGATCAGCCTGCCACACTTGCTCACAGTTGGAGAGAAGTAACTGGGCACAGCAAAACAATAAAAAAAGAGAGCAGGTAAATCAAAGGCGAGCATAAAACTCTTCATTCAGTTTAGTTAACTCATTAGCCTCCGCATCTTCATCTTCCTCTTCTTGAAGTACAAGAGGGTCTGGCTGCTTTTGGGGTGAAAGTTCTGCAGCACTGGATTCTGTGTCTAGTCCAGAGGAAGAAGGGTCTGTTTCAGGGGACTGTTCAAGCAGCTGTGAAGCGTCCCTATATCCTTCATCCATCAGCTCTGACGGTTTATCTAGGACTGGTTCAGGCCCTTCAATGATATGTGGGAGCAGAGGAACTGATGAAGAAGATGAAGAAGCTGGAGCTGCTAGAGATGATGCCTTCTTTGGGTGTGAAGACATGCATGCCGGTCCATGGCTAACGTACATTCCAGCTATATGTTGGCACAATGTTTCCCCACTTTTGGGGAAGAGAAAGGTCCTCATTTGTCCTTTGCCTTTAACATTCACAGTGCCTCGGTAGTCAAACTCAAGGCCCATGGAACTGAGTACAGCGTGGCTCTCCTCACTCACCTGCACCCGACACTCCACACCTGTAGAGTCCATGCGGCTAGCAATGTTGACAGTGTCTCCCCAGATGTCGTAGAGAAGCTTTGTGGTGCCAATCACCCCTGCTGTCAGTGGCCCGTGGTTGTATCCAATCCGGAGCTTAAAACCAAAGCCCAACATGTTCTTGTTGAAGTCATCCAGGACCTTTATCATCTCTATGGCAAAGTTAAAGAGTGCCATCAGATGAGTATGAGGAGAGTCATCATCATTTTCAGCCATCTGTCGAACGTTTAGGCCTGATGCTGCCATGTAGGTAGCACCAATAGTTTTAATTTTTTCAACACTTTTAAATTCAGGTTTACGAAGAAGTTCATCAAAGTCTCCTATTAGCTCATTAAGAACACGGTAGCACTCTTTTCCACCTTCATAGCTCTCTTCATAAAACTCACTAAAGTTCACAATACTTGCAAAAATCACTCCTACACTGTCGTGATTCTTGGAATAGCTCTGGGTCACCTGTTGATTCAAAATAAAGGATTAATGTACAATTTGACTTTAAATATGAATATATAAATATATCACATAATTGATAAAAATATGAACATTAACAGCACAAACCTTTAGCTGATCAGCAACATGGATGGGAATAATGTTGCCCAATAACCACTCGGCCTGGTCTCTCATTGTCTGAATTTTGTAGCGATGTTTGTCTGCTTCAACGTTTCCATGGTAATGCAAGCGGTAGCTGACCTCAAACTCTCGATTGAGGAACCAGACTAAAAGGAGGAGCAAGAAGAAAGCGAGGACTGTCTCTGGGACTAGAGGAGCCAGAGGATGTGGAGTAGGGTCTGGGTCTGCTGCTGGAGTAGCGAAGGCCAAACCACCATAATTTGTCGAGAGATTAAACCTGAGAAGCAGAAAGAGGAAAGTTCATCATTAGGAAATCAAAAATAGAACTCTATTGTTTAACCACAAGATGTGTAGTAGAGTAAAGTGACAACTACCCTCATAAAAGGTTGATGTATTAAAACTAAACAAACTAAAACACAACATTGACAAAATAAAGCACAAAAATATAAAATAATATTCTTTTGAGTTTAAGAAAATGAGAAATTAGTACAGGTCATCCAGTTTCAATTAAAAGAGATGAATTCTGCTATGATATTAAAAGAAAGCATTTGTCCATGATGAATAAAATACCCTGTGTTTTCACAGAAACACTCACCCATGATCTGTCAAGCTGTTATTACCAGAGCTGCAAAAGAAAAGGAGGAGACTCAGTGTGATGACCACGCCACAAAGGTGGTAAAAACCCTCAGCACACTACACATAATTTGATTCACATGGATGTAGAGGGCTTGTTGATTGGTCAGTGCTTCCTGGGGTAAGCAGAGGTTCGTGGGTGAGGTGGAGGTTTGTGGAACTGAGCGTTTCGAGGCCTCAGAATGGCCATGCCAGAGAATAGAAGATTGTTTGCGTGAATGAAGCAAAACACAACCCCAGGTATGTTTTTGATGAGGGAACATTATAAGGAAGCTCAGAAAAATAGATTTTGCAAAACACATCCCCTTTAAAAGGCCCATAAATAAAAAATCTTTGATTTATAACCTTTGACTTGTTGCCTCACTAATAGTCCATAACACTACAAACTAAAAACTCTTCCTGCTGCTTCCATAATCGTAATAATCCTATTGTAAATATTTTGTATATTTTCCAAACTGAGCCATTAGGGCTGGGACGATACATTTTTGTCACAATACTTTCTTATAATATTTTGGTGCCGATACAGTTTGTTTTTTTGATATATTATCAATTACTGCAATATTTTCTCCTTAAAATCAAGTTCATTTATACAGTGACCTATACAAGAAACCAAGTAACATTTCCAAAATTCAGTGTGACTTTTTATAGTGAGTATTACACATCCATTCTCACCTGTGCAAGGAGCTGTATAACAGCAGCAGGAGGGTGACCCCTGTGCCAGTGGCCAGAACGGACCGCATCCAAAAACTCAGCTGACAGAAGTTACAGTACTGAATGATGGCCAGGATGGTGGCACAGCACAGGAACATAATCACCTAGAGGAAAAGTACATTTACAAAGTTTAACATTTAGCATTAAAGATGGTGTATATCTTTTCACTTTTTATGCACTATACTAAAAATAAAGAGAGACTACTAGACACTAACTTGCAAAATAATCAAGCTACTTAAACTTTCTTTCTCTTATTTATGCACTATGCTCAGAAGACACTTCAGACAAGCAGAACGTTTTGGAGTCATTTGTTGAGTAATCATGACATTACCAGAACAGTACCTACTACATGTATGTATTAATTCTTGCTACATGTCTTTCCTCTAACCCAGACCTGCCCCAGTTTAATTTCTTCAAAGTTCAGAAGACTACATGTCTAACAATCACATTCAAAAGTAGTTCTTTAATCCCCATGTCCAGTGAGATAGTGTTAAAAATCTTGAAAACTAACATATCAAAACATTAAATGTTTTGCATACAGCCATTGGCTCATGACCAGGGCTGAAAGTAAGCCGTACCCTGGTCATGAGCTGGTCATGAGCCCTGGTCATCTTGGGGTACGCAGCACCCCAAGATTTAGAGGGGGTACGCAGCACCGGCTCGAAAGAGATCAGCTGTCCCGCCAGTCTTTGCAGCTTTTACACACATTAGAAAGCAGCCGCGGACCGCAGATGCTTTTATGAGGAAAAAAAAATCTCTGACGCTAAAGCATGTGAACCAGGCAGTGCTTTCTCTCATCATATATGTGTCTGTGTGGTTTTTAGTGGCTTATGATCGCTCCGTGATGTGATTTAATGTACAGAATGTCCCTCTCCCCTCTCATCATTCACTGATTGTCTCGCTTCCTTAAACAAACGCATTGAGCATGCGCGTCTTAAGCCCAAAGCACACCTGGAGCGCCGCCTCAGATTACACCAAACACTTGAGAAGGTTTTAATCAGTGGTCCTCAACCCAGCGATTGTGATCTACCGCCGATCGTAAAAGCAGTGCGGGTAGATCGCGGAGCCATGTCTCTCCAAATAAAGTCATTTGCCTATGGCTTTTGAATGCCCCGCAGATGGATCAGTCTGAGATTCTTTCTAAAACATGAGACACCGCGGAAGCGCGAGGAAACCGCACGAGCTACGAACTAAACAGAATACAAGCAACTTAATAACAATCAGAGTTCTGGCCGCTTTCACTTCAGTTCTGTTGTGGAGGCTGCGCGGTCGCTCTGAACACTGCCATGGGGCTGACGCACACAAACACACACGAGGAGAGGCAGCGGTATCAGGGAAGAGACAGGTGAGGAAGGTGTCAGAGCCTGATGTATGTCACCTGTTTGCTTTGTTTTTGTTACTGCAGAAGTACGGGGGCCATGTGTGCGCCTCATAGAAAACAATAGGGGCATATTTTTTGACGTGCGTCCGGTGTGTGTTGGCCTTTATAGGGTGCGTTTGATTTGTTTTCAAACCCTGTTAAACCCTGTATAAGCCATGTCTATATTTTATAGTCAAGATTCATTCTTAACCTCGTATATCTGCTTTTTCTGCTATTAATATATATATATATATATGTAGGCATAATTTGTTATAGTACCGGCATAAGCAAAAATCTACTCCCTCCTAAAAAAAAAAATCATGCTCTTCCTCTTAAGGCCCTTTTAGGTCATTGGGTCATATTTAAAAATATAAAACATGGGGAAAAAATTGTGTTTTTGATTATTAATCCGTCCTCACCATAGATAGCAAAAGTGAATTCGTTTCATAGTTTAACCCTCTAAATGCCAGTTTGTTTACATATTACTACACATTTATAAACAAAAACATTTACTATTAAAACAATGTAAAACAATGTTTTTTGTTTGTGCAGGGATTACCCAGATAGGTCACTGATTAGCTTTAACACTGATTTTGATGCATTTTTACTTTGTGCTATTACCAAAAGGACAGAAATATAAATACAGATAAATATATAAAATAGCAATAACATTTGCAGTGTATTAGCATACACAGAACACCAATATTTTCTTGTGAGGCCTGGACCTATGCCTCACATTTTAAGGCCTAAGTCCAGAAGACATTCCCAATAAGAAAATGTGTGTTTTTATACCATAGCTGAGATACAAAAATGCAGTGTTTTCATGGTTTTCATCAATGCATTTATTTTAGCACTGATTTAAGTGTGTATTTTGACTACACCTACAAACACACAAACTCATATTTATTCTCGCTACTCATTCACACCACAGAACCCACTCAAAATAGTTTTAGTTAAAATAAATTGATTTCACTAGCTTACAGTCTCTGTTATATGATATAATATCTGCCAAAATGCCTCTCTGCAAAAATGAGAAAATGGTGGATCTGGTGGTGATTTTTTGTGTCTGTGTGAGTGTGTGCGCGTACGTGTGTATTTATTTAGCATCTGAATATGCGTTTTTTTGTCTAGACCTTTTAATCTCACATACAGTGGCAAGCAAAAGTATGCACCACCTTAGCATTTTTCCATTATTGTTGCCTTACAACCTGGAATTTAAATGGATCACTGGGAGGATCTTGTCAGTCACTTTACATCACATGACAACAACTATGAAAATGCAAAACATTTTTTTTATTTTGAAGCAAATTAGAAATATGACAGAAAAACAGAAAACTTAAGCGTACAAAAGTATGTACCCCCTCAAGTTAGTCCTCTGTAGAACCACCTTCTGATGGACTTTCAGCTCCAACCTTTCTAGGATAAGTGTTTAGGAGCATGTTTCATAAAATTCTTCATCTAAAAACAGCTCAAGCTCCTTCAGGTTGAATGCATTTGAGTCGTTTTCTTCAAAAATTGTCCTGTGTTTAGCTCCATCCTTCATTCCTTCAGTTCTGAGCAGTTTCCTAGTCCTTACCAATGACAAATATCCCCACAGCAGGACACTGCCATCACCAGGCATCACTTTAGAGAGGGGGCACAGTCAGATGCGAGGTTTGTGCTACACATAGCATCTTTCATTGATGGCTCATTTTAATTGTATCTGGACAGAGGACCTTCTCGTGTTTGGGGAGTCTTCCACGTGCCTTTTGGCAAACACAAGACATGTTTTGTTATTATTTTCTTGAGGTAATGGCCACTCCTCCACACAGCCCAGCTCTGTGGAGTGTATGGTTCAGAGTGGTCCTGTGGACAGATACAACAGTCTCTGCTGTGGAGCTCTGCAGCTCTTTCAGGGTCACCTTTGTCTTATTGTTGCCTCTCTGATGAATGCACTCTTTGCCCGGTTTGTGAGTTTTAGATGGTCCTCTTTAGGTAGGCTTGGTGTGGTTCCTTATCTTTTGCATGTTGTAATGATAAATTAAATTGTGTTTTGTGGCATAATGACAGTTGAATTGCAGTCAGGCCAACCTTATCTAACTATTTCTGTGACTTCTGAGGGTGAGTAACACTGGGTCTCATTTAGGGGGCCTCTTTAAAAAGGGGGTGAATACTTTTGCACACTCAAGTTTTCTGTTTTTCTGTCATATTTCTAATTTGCTTTTTTTTTTTTTTTTTTTTTTGCATTTACGTAGTTGTCATGTGATTTAAAGTGACCGACATAAACTTCTCAATGATCCATTTAAATTCCAGGTTGTGAGGCAACAATAAAGGAAACATGCTAAGGGGGGTACATACTTTTGCTTGCCACTGTACGTAGGGTAAGAAAAAAATGCGCTAAGGTCTACAGGCAGAAATTTCCTGGTTGTTTCTGTGTTCCCATTAGAGCTAATGCCAGTTAACAGCCGTGCTAGGCTGCAGGCAGCTGGCGTCAGACCACTGCAGGCCAAGATTCATCTCCACTACTTACATTGGTTTAAAATATTTGCAAGTGCAAACTGTTACAGTCTAGAACAAGAACTATCACTTTTGCATTAACTAGACAGCTCTGCACCATATTACTAACATTATTATTTACATTAACTTTATTCATAAAAAGAATTTAAGTAGTATGTAGTATTTTGATTGATTTGAAATTAAATTTCTTAAACAAAAAAAGTCAGTTGAACTTCAGGCCAATAATGCTGAGTGAAAGATGGACATATACCTGGAGTGGGAGATGGAGGCTGCAGGTAAAGTGGGATAGGACAGAAATGGCAGGAAGTGAAACAAGGACAGCTCCCACCACATGGCGAGGAATCCATCCAGAGACAGCGAGGAGAAGGCAGCGGGTACAGTTCATCACCTCCTCCAGAAAAAAGGCCATGCTGCAGAAAAGAACAAGAAAGAAGGGCATAAAAAACACTGTGGGATAAACAAGGACATGTTCTTTCCTTTAAGTTCTTTCCTTCTGCGGTCGCCACAAGAAATCATCTGCTTTCTAGTAGGCAGTGTACATTTTTTTGGTATAGGTTTTATGCCAGATGCCCTTGTTGATACAGTCCTCTCCATTTATCCACGCTTGCATCTGGCATAGAAAATACAGTGACCTGTGGCTCGTTTGTGTGTGTGTTAGCTCAAAGATGCAAACATAAAGGGGCCAATCAGACACTGCTTTTTGTTACAGCGTTTTGTGATAATGTCAGTAACATAACAACCCGGGCCTCACCGTATGGACAGCACCAGCGATGAGAGCTCCAACAATCCAGCCAATGGAGCCAGGGCGAGGGCAGCGGGAGCTGGAGGTCCCACTGTGGTTGGGGTCACAAGTGGTGGGAGGAAGCAGGCCAGGGTCAAAGCCAAAAAGAAGAAACAGCTCAGGAGCACATCCAGGAATGAGCTAAACGTGGAGCCGGCAAAAGTCTGCACCTGGACCTCGTTTTTCACCTGAAGGAGAAATAGTAGTGTATAAATTTTTTTAATCAACTAAATAAGCCAAACTCTGTTGCAAAATGTACCTGTTAAAATCTAACTGTTAACCTTTACATAAATATCCCCCACATCATAGCCAGTATATGTCAAACCAGGCACATTTCAGTAGGGTTAAGGCTGATTTATACTTCTGCATCAAATCAACGCCAAAGCCCCGTACACCCATGTGCGGCGCCGTGAACCTTCTCAAAACCTATGCTGTAGCCCTGATGTGCACCTGTGTAACAACGGGTCAACGTGACATTGACTGCAAGCGCTGTGATTGGTTGCTTGATCTGGTGGTGAATTGGCAGTACATAAAACGCAGAAGAGTGATGCAGATGTGCGAAGGGTTTACAATGGCGTCAAGACAACAGTGTTAGTATGCCATCAGACGCAGGAGTATAAACCAGGCTGTAGTCTCCTTGTGTTGCGCAGAAGAAACCATCGAAAGGACTTTTAATATTATTGTTGTAATGACTCCATATTTTAGAGTTAAACATGTGGGTGTTTTTATTAAAGTTATTTAATCATTTTTATTTCACATGTAATAGCGCTAGGTTAACAGCAGAGGGCTGTAAGGCTGTGACATTATCAGACCAGAGAGTCCTAAATGTTTGGAGTTTATAACAATAATATAAAGGAGAGTGTTTGTTTGTCTGGGTATGTACCTCCTCTTTGTAGCTGCTGCGATAAGCCTTCTCCAAGGGTCTTTCAAGAAAGTTCAGACTGATCTTGTTGATTGGAGGTTTGAAAAAGTAGTCCTTCATCAGACTGACAAAAAGATAAATGTTAAATATTTTGAATTTACAAAATAAATTAGTACAATACGCATTCAATTTTAGTAAAAGTACACATATAAGAAGCACTGCAATTATTTTGTAACTCAATCAAAATAATATTGAAAATCATAATTCTGCTTGAATGTTTCTGTAATCTTTTAAAATAGTCATAAAAAAATGTTAAGGCTGAAATATTGACACTTTAGCTTTTAATTGTAAACCACACCCCTTTACATTGCCCCTGTGCTCCTTTAAAATCATAGAGTTGTGAGTAGTGCTTTAATTTCAAACGCCAGGCTTTTCCTAAAGTACTGATATAATTATATGTACAGTTATATGGTTATATGTACAGCTACTACAAGATGACTATCCTTCTGTAGACATTTAACCTCTTACCTGTCCTCTCGGATAACATCCACAAAGTGGGCATCACTCTTCTCTCTAAAGTTTTTGGCCCGCAGTTGAATGAGGGCGGAGTGGTCCATCCCTGTACCCGTTCCCACTGGCCCAGTAGCCATGCCCAGACTCGTGCCAGTCCCTGTGCTAGTGCTGGTCTTCTTCTCTTTCTCCTGGAGCATATCACACAGAGAGCTCTGACTTGCCCGCACCGCATCCTCCAGTGGAGGGCTCAGGAGGCCATTGACTGCCCTGGGACTATGACCTGGAATGAACTTGTGGATACACAGATTTTTTATTTTTAAATAAGACATTTTAACATCTGAAAAGTTCTGATTTGTTGTTATAATTTTTACTTTGGCACTAGTGGTTTTGTGGTCTTCCTTGCCACCATTCAGAACAGCAAACTCATCACTCTGATCTGCCACTGAGGATAAAACCACACCACGCGACACATACTGAGGAGAGAGGGACAGTATATATAACTATGTAGCTGTGACTTCATTTCAATAATGAGTAGAAGCAACCTTGTATTGCAAGGTACAGAATCAAAATATTGAGCTATGACATACTCACAATAAATACAATAATTAAGCAAAGTCTTAGACTCACGCCAATTCTGTCTGGTAGTTGCTGAGGAGCTAGTGGTTCAGCGGCCTGAGCCCCACCGGGAATAATGTCTGGAGTGTGGGACTGTGGACGGGACAACAAGCTAAGTCCTGCAAAATCCCCACTTGACAATCCCACTTGAGAACAGCCACACTGGACTTCACGCTCTGATTTCCTCCCTGAGATCAGATAGGTCTTTAGTCCTATGGAGACACACAAATAATAAAATAAATATTATAATAATATTATATTACACACACACTCACACTATATATATATATATCGATTGATGGGTAGATATGATTAATAATAATAATAATAATAATAATAATAATAATAATAATAATAATAATAATAATAATAATACATTAATACATTAATTAATTAAAGTAAATTATATATAATATAATTTTTTTCATCATTTGAACAGCTTAACATGACAGCAAATAAACAGAGAAGCATATTTTTTAAGTTCAATCAAAATCAGGTGCTATTTGTTGTTACACACACACCAACAAAGAGGTGGTAATGCAATACTGGGTGTTTCACCCTCAGTCTGTTTGCACACTAGCCCAGTGTGTTGGCTATGTTCACACTTATGTAGGGCCAACAAGGAAATACACAAACATTGGATTAGAGCAGTGGCCCTTTGCCAGCTGCTATCAGCCTGTCCAAACACACAGTAACTTGGCTAACAGGCCATATTGTTCAAACAGCTAAAGGTGCTAACCTTGTTAGCACAGGGATGATTTAAAGACTACAGTTAGCCACAACAAGGAAATATGTCAGCCAATAGGTTTTGCTCAGTTCATAGTCTTAATGTAAGTGTTGTAAAGTTTAGGATTAAATTGAACTGCAGTCCTGCCAAAATCTGAATTAAGAAATTCAAGCTGTAAAATTGGCAGGATGTTAAATAATAATAAGATAGAAAGGACAATGTAAAAATACTGTACTCATGTGAACATCCTCAATATTTCCCCTCATTTCTACCATTCTTTCAAATGATTATACTGTGTCTGTTTGTATGCATTCCATGCTACACATCTCCATTGACATAGTATTTAAATTTTTCTTATTGAGTTACTTTTTAACTGTGATGTAGCATAAGAGTCTGTCTTCTCGAGATGATTCAGTCAGAACATCAACTTACAACACTATGAAGAGTTTAATGGCAGTGTGGCCTCAGCAGCACCCTTTTAACCTAAGGTAAGTACATTACCAAGCACAAAACATCTATTTATGAGGTATCACACTAATACAGTGTTGTTTCTTGGCAACAGTTCAGAACATAGCAACTATTTATGCAACCGGCTCCCTTTGATCTACTAAGTATAGCACATCAAAATGTCAGGTCTTACTATTGCAATAATGTTTCTTTACAATAAGAAAGAGGTATAATGTATAGTAGTTTAGCCATTTCAAATGCACAAACACACAAACAACAGAATAAGTAAAACTTGTGTACTTTGGGTGTTCTCCCGCATACTTAAGTAATAAATAAGGGAGCGTACAGTGCTATCTACATGATTGCAATTTGCACAATAACCACTAGATGCCATTAAATCCTGATCCTGTGTGGTACCTTTTGTAGAAACAGGATAAGCAGATAAGCTCTTGCTTTAGGATATTGCATTAATAGTCTGCATGCTGATGTTGGAGATGGGGAGAAGAGGCAAATGGTGGATAGATGGCAAAGGGGGCGGAAGAGACTGAAGAGAGCTTTGAAGGTCACAGAGTTTAGCATGCCTCACATAACCCACATTCCTTGTCGACTTCCATTTCAGCTTTCTAACTTTATCTACAGCATGCTCTTACTCTAAAACAGGGTTTTAACTGTGATGTTAGGTCAAAGACAAGTATGACAAACACTGAAAAAGCTACTATCTACATAATCAGTTTTGTAGTGTCAGGTGTGAACGGCACAACAAACTTAAATAAAAAAACTTTCCTAACATGCATTCATTTATTCAAGGCCAAAGACTCATAGGGTTTGAACAGCCTTCTTGTGTCTGCTTATTGATCTATGTAAAGGCAGCACTTTGAGAAAGACACTGACACCAGCACTCTAAAGTCAAATGCAGCTCAGTGGTTTTTATTGATTTAAATGCATCCACCATCTGGCTTGAACAATGACAGTTCAGCTAAGGACAGCCGCAACAACTACTATTACTACTGAGAAACACAAAAAGCACACATGCCCACCAAAAAACGGCTTTAGCTGCTGGAGGAAATTTTCCCAACAATAAAAACTGAGACATTGAAGACAAGACACTGAAGAGTTCAAAGCTCAACCCTAGTCAATGGTTTATAGCACTGTTGTTCATAATTGTGGGCCATATCCATGCAATATATTCAGGACTTAGATAGACAGCTTACTATCACAGAGAATTGGCATTTCCTGTGAGTATGACTCATCTAGTGTATGATAGGTTTGCTAATACTCTTATATTTTAAAAAAAACTATAAAACTCTTAGTTATGTATATGGGTGAATGAATGAGTGGAGGTATAAATGGACAGGAAGTTTAGCAGTGCTGCCACATTCCACAAGTACTTCCAAGGAGCATACACAGTGGATAGGTTTTTAAACCCAATACTTCCAGTAGTCATATACAAATGCATAAGTGCTGGACAAGTAACTATAAAACAATAATCTGCAAATCACATGAACTAGATCCTGGCTCAAGATCTGCAGAGGGGTCCCCAGGTCGACTGCTTCTGTCCTGACAGGTTGCCCCAGCAGCACTGGAAGGATGGGTCAAATGCAGAGAATGAGTTTTGCTACAGGAACAATATAGTCTATTTAAGGTAAGGTAAAGTAATAAACTATATCTTTATTTAATTATTTGCTGAAGGCCAAAGGTCAGTTAAAGTACAAAGATGTTACCTAAAGCTAATTATTTAACCCCCAAAATAATTTAATTTAATGTAAATAATACTGTCTAAACTCTTCACTACTATACTTTGTAGTAAATGTGTTACAGGATACAAATCAGCATATAACACACATTCATCTGGTACATCAACAGAGTATACACACAGGGGATACAAGAGCAGATTAGTAAAGAATCAACAATATTTTCACATGTAAATATTTTAAACTGGTTACTATGTAAAATAATTTGGACATCACATGATGCCAAGCCAAAGTAGACAGACATTGACTTTAAATTAAATAATTCCCCCAAAATAGTAAATTTAATGCAAGTTATACAGTAATTTCAATCTTTACCAGTACAACTGAATGTTAATAATATTTATGTCATAAAAAAGGAACAGAATGCAAAATATATATTCCATCCTCACTAACAACTTACACACCTCTGACGCACCTCTTATGAGATTAAAAGTACTGAACACAGTCAGACCGAGGCACAGACAACTCTTGGCTCCTTTTGTGAGAATGTCTGGGGACAGTTTTAGATTAAAAATGACATTTCAGACAATGCCCGAAGGACATTCCCATTTCAGACTATGCACTTCCTGACAGATGATCTTTGACCTTATGGTGGTTCTCCAACCTGATCAAAACTATCCATGGTGAAACACACAGTCCCACACGGAGCAAAATAAATGTGTAAAGATTTTTTTTACTAAGCAGCAAAGCGTATTAAGTAAGATGTCTGTGAAAACTCTCAGCCATCCAGGCTATTTGAATCACAATACATTAATGTACCTAAGAGATATTAGGCCATTTTCCTTACTTAATACACACAACAAAGATTTAAAAATAAGTCATCTGAACTTGGTTTTTAGAAATAAAATTAAGTAAAAAAAAAAAAAACAAGCCCAGATGACTTCTTTTTAAAACCTTTCTGGTGCATATTAAGTAAAGAAAATGAATTTTGGATGCATTGTGTGACATGTACACAGTGTATTTACCAAAACATCTCATCATTTTCATCATTTATTTTTCTATAACTCTTGTACTCCTCCTGTACTTTTCTTCTCAGCCGGCTGTGGGTCTTGAGAACAAGCCTTGCACTACCAGATGCCTCCATATTTGGACACGCTGATAGAGACGAGGGATGAGACTCTCATACAATCCTCCTTTAACTACCCCCCATCCATCCCTTCCTCTGTCCGGCCTGGTGTGTCATCATCCCAGTCGGAACTCTCCAGCCCCATCCAAATTCTTCTACTGCTATCTCCGCCTTCTTCATCTTTTTAAAATCACTCCCTGGGGATTTTGATTTGCATTTTTGAGCAGTGGCTCAGAGGGACACGCTTTTGTTTGAGTGAATCAATAAGACGAGGCTAGTTAGATTAAAGACATTTCAATGTAAAGATGAATGGAATCTACAGAAAGTCTGTGGTTTTAAATCTTTTTTTAACAAATTGTTTAAAATTGTTTGGTTCTCTTGTTAAGTTTCTACAAATATGCAGTATTTTTGATGCAGGAGGACTGTTAATGTGTCACTCTTAAAAAAACAACAACACATAGATACAGCTGCTAAAGGATTTTTTTTGACTGACTTCATACAGGTTAGGCTTTCCACTCTGTAGCTCTTGGCACTAGCAAAGTCTACTCATTCTTTTCATACAAAATTAATCCTATTGGCAAGAGAGGATCAATATTTATCCAGCAAAAACAAGAAACGTAGGATGACTGAAGCATTATTTTGGGTACATTCATAGCTGGAAAGTAACAAAATACAGGAACTACAATCTGAACCTGGAGCCTTATTTTAGAGGCAGCTCTTCTCTTAAAAAGTATTTTTTTTAGTCATTGTATTTACTAAGGTCAGCCAGTTCATTGTGTGTCATTTACATGTTGATACATATAGTACATAAAAATATCTATATGGCAGACCTCCCCCACTAGCCTAATATAGACTGTGGGAAATCCATGGGAAAGGGTCATGACCAGAAAATATGCTCCTCTCCCTCCTCTTCTTCTCTGCCTTGTCACACAACTCTCTTTCAGGGACCACCAGGGACCAGCACTTTACACGCTGTTTATGGCGTAGGCTAGCCAGACGCATACAGTAGTCGGACTGGGTACTGAAAACTGTGCATGTACAGAAGTTGAAGAAGTACCCAAAGGCTGTATTATTACTTCAAAACAGCATTATTCTAGAAGAAGTAAAAGTAAAATGTAGTAAGTGGAACATTAACTGGAGTGGTAAGAACTACTAGTTTTACTGCTACTACTGTTACAAGAACTACTACTATTAACTTTACTATTAGTACTCCTACTATTATTACTATAATGACTTCTAGTGCTGCTACCACAGTTACTATCGTCACCAAGGTCAAAAAATTATTTCACTCATTAAGATATGCTAACACTTGAATCAAGTAAAAGAATAGTATAGAAAATGTAATTAGAAACTACATGTTGAATGCTAAACAGTATGTGTGGGGTTTAAAAAACAGATCAGATGTTACGTCAGTGTGAGCAGTTACTTTGATTTTTAGTTTGGATCAGATAGCAGACAGTCTTTGTGATATAGCATAATGGCCACGAGAAAAAAAGTCAAGACTCAACATGTGTTACAAAGCAACAAAGAAAACCTATCTTCAATGATGGCCTTGAATTAGCCATGGCCACTGTTTCTATTATGGGACATTTTAAATAAAAAAATCCACATTGACATAGTCCTGTATGTTATGAATGTTCAACAAAAAGCATTTTGTAAACCATTGGAGGTGTCTTATCAAAGAAGAGATAATCCTTACAGGGTAATCTCAAGGTTTATTTTGAAAAATCTAATTTAAACTTCTGTCTGTTTTTTGCTCCTTTTTTGCCCCAAGCAGGTTATGAACTCTCTTTCTAAGGCCTTTACTTTGAGCTCTTTAGCTATAAAACTCATGGATTTTTTAACACACTTGAGGCCACCCTCCGTATATATTATTCAGTACAGCCGTTTAACACAGCAGCTCTCCAACATGCCGAGTTTGGCCTATAGGCAACAACACATGGTGCAACAATGCAACCAAGAGACCAGCTGCTGAAGCCACACAGATAGAGGCCATGTTGAATAGCATTACAATATTTTGAAATACTCTTTGTCTACTAAGAAATGTAAAGTTTTAGTGTTGACACAAGAAATATGACTATCAGAGGGAGCAGCTACACAAAAATATCAGGTTTTACACACTGGTCAATAAGTAACAGTAAGAGCACAAGTCAGAGAATTACAGCCAACAACTACATCTTCCTGCTTTAGTAGCATGAGTATTCTTAAAGTCACTTCTATAAGGATTATGTTGAATATAATTGAAATGAGGAAAATGTTAATTATTGTTTTATAAACAATTTTTTTTTAGTGTGGCAATTTTAGTTACAGTCCATGGCTGTAAGTATGTTTGTGACCAACTCCACTGTGATGTGCTAGCCAGGCCTGCCAGACAAACTCTGCCTATTCTATACAAAGAAGTTAGTCTGGTACCCCTTTGATAACATTTTATTTCTGTGGCGAAACAATGACAAAGTAACCAATCAGAGAAGGGCGGGACATAAGCAGTGCACCGCTGACCCAAACAAACATGAATTCATGAAGTTTTTTTCAATAAAACACCAGAATGCGCCATATTTTGAGCAGCTCTGTACTTATTTCTGAATGGGGTCAGTCGCAGAGGCCAGCTGTGGAAAGAGTTGCAGAGAAAGACATTTTTTCTTCATTGTGGTTGTTACATCAGACGTCAGCGGGACTTTACTTGTTGTTAAATGGCATTAAGACAAAGAAAAAACACACAGAGAACTGAACAATAATGCAGACCTCAGCAGAACCAACAGTTGATGAAGGAAAGAACTAAAAGCTGTTAATCAGGTCAGAGAAATTATTAAATTAGCTCAGTAGCTAGAGCTACCTTGGTTAATTCTTCTGCGTTTGTAAGATGCACAACAGATGTAATAGACCAGTACAAAATTGCTTCAAGAGGGGAACCAGACTGTCATGCTTGCAAAAAGCGAGTAGGAGAGGATGGCTCGCCAGGCTAGTGAAGTGCAGTATACTCTCTCAAAATAATATGAAGTGAAAAAAAAGCCAACATGCATATCTGTGGGTGTGATATGCATGTTGTGTATGCAAGGTGTAAATAGAAATATAATAATAAGAATTATTAATTAATTAATAAGAATAAGGCAATTTTTGTGATTGTTGTGGGCTAAAATGCATGATTTTGCAGGGGATTTTCTTAAAAGTTGCGCTAAAAGTTGCAAATTTTTTGTCTATAATTCACAGGTAAAAAGTACCAGAGGTGATAAAAATACACTGTTACTTGAGTTTTTTCTTAAATATATTAGCTAGAACTCTAAAAACTAATGAAATCTGTTTTTAAACATATGTATATATGTACATATGTGTATATGCATATATTTCATCTCTTATTTTTGCGAATGATGTTGTTCTGTTGGCTTCCTCAAACCAGGACCTTCAGCGTACACTGGGGTGGTTTGTAGCCAAGTGTGAAGCGGCTGGGATGAAAATCAGCACCGCCAAGTCCAAGGCCATGGTTCTCGACCGGAAAAGGGTGGCTTGCCCTCTCTGGGTTGGAGGAGAGTTCCTGCCTCAAGTGGAGGAATTTAAGCATCACGAGTGAGGGAAGGATGGACGTGAGATTGATAGGTGGATCGGTGCAGAGTCTGCAGTAATGAGGTCATTATATCAGTCTGTTGTGGTGAAGAAGGAGCTGAGCTGAAAGGCAAAGCTCTCAATTTACCGGTCGATCTACATTCCTACTCCCATCTATGGTCATGAGCTTTGAGTCATGACGAAAGGACAAGATCCCGGATACAAGCGGCCGAAATTAGTTTCCTCCGCAGGGTGGCTGGGCGCTCCCTTAGAGATCGGGTGAGGAGCTTGGTTACCCAGGAGGAGCTTGGAGTAGAGCCGCTGCTCCTCCACATCGAGAGGAGCTAGCTGAGGTGACTCGGGCATCTGTTCTGGATGCCTCCAGAACGCCTTCCTGGGGAGGTTTTTCAGGCATGGGAGGAGGCCCAGGGAAGACCTAGGACACACTGGAGGGACTATGTCTTGGCTGGCCTGGGAACGCCTTGGGGTGTCCAGGGAGAGGGATGTCTGGGTGTCCCTGCTTAGACTGCTGTCCCCACAACCCGGCCCCCAATATGCGCAAGAAGATGGATGCTGTGTTATTAGGCTTTTTCAGGTCTTCTCTGGTGATTCCTCTGTTATGTGCTGTAGGACATCCAGTCATTAAAAAACAGAGGAAGTTTGCTGGGCTAAAGGTTGCCTGCAACATTTACATTTAAAGAACATTGACCTCAAACTTCATTGTTGTCTAAATACACTGCCCGTTCAACTTTTGCACGACCTCCGCTCGACCTCCGCGCAATAGCTCCATGCTGCTCCTCCCTGCCGCTCTGTGTGTACGCCCTCCGCGCCACTCTGTTTATGAGTGCACCTGACCTTGGGGCCGCACCTCCGCGCCGCTCTGTCTATGAGTACACCGCACCTCCGCATCGCACCTCCACACCGCTTTGTCTGCATCTCAACCCGACCTCCAGCGCGCATTACCGGTGTGCTGCTGTTGAGAGAGAGAAGCTGCTCTGCTTGGAACAGGGGACAGCCCACAGACAGCTGTTAGTGCAGCAAAATGCAGTTTTAAAGGAAAATTTCTGCGATAATTGACCAAAGTTGCGGAAAAGTTGTGGAGTATGGATAAAGTTGCAGGATTGTCCTGAATTGGTGGGGTTTGCTTAATTTTGCGTTAAAAGTTGCGACTGCATCGCAAAATCCTGGAGGGACTGAATAATATAATAATATAAATATGACTTTACTAGTCAAAATATTATATTATAAATGAAAACTAAAAGAAAGACAGGATAATGTTGCAAATAATGTATAAAAATTGTGTGGAGAAAAAAATGAAACAGCCACCACTACTCTGTAGTACAATGTAGTGAAAAAATGCACCTGCTTACAGATCAACAGTCGGGGTAGGGAACTGTTATCAACAACCAACATGCACACACACACACAAAAACTGTGACTCGACAAATTCTTGAGCAATAGAAAAGTCACCGTTGGTGAAATAGTTGGCACGGGTGAAAAATAAGTAAACTATTAAAGTGACGATTTCTTTGTATATTAGGCTGAACATTAAGAGTCAGAATTATACTCAGATTTGTCAAAACTACAATAAAATTACTCTGAACTATAGACTTCTACTGAAAAACTGGATAGCATATACTGCAGATCTAGAATAAAAATATAGGCTACTAAATGTGTTTTGTATTAAGCAGGCTGACACGAGCATACTGTCATCTACCACAAAGTTTGCATTTTAACCTTAATGTAATGGTATGGCAAAGGTCCATAAAACCAGAAAGAAGGTGTAAAATTGTTTGCATGTAAACGCCAAATAAAATGGCCTAGCACACAAGACCTAGGAAAGCGTGAAAAATATATCTTAAGATAATCCTAAAAGTTTATTTTAAAAAGGATTCCTATTTATACAATTTTAATACATTTGGCTGCTATATTCATTAGGGAAAGTGAAGCAGAAAGTAAGATCAGGGCATGGGGTATGAGGTATGGAATATTTGGTGGTAGTAGTTTAACAGTGAGAGTAAAAAAAAACTGGTATAAAAGTTGAGGAAAGTAAGGCCCTGGACCCAATGGGGGTGGCCTGGTTATAGTTAAGTCTATGCCATTTGTGGCTGCATATTTAGGTGACAAGTTTGATTTAGCACAGACTAGCCAGCCTAAGGGCTCAGACTTCCCACTGCAACTCACTGTACAGTAAGGATGGGCTTGTACATACACACAGTCAAAGCTATGCCATAAAACTACATGTTGCACTGTTTTTGATTAATTAAATGTAATAGTAAGGGGTCAATGACAAAAATATATGTATGGAAGATTGCGCTCATTTGATAAGATATAAGTGTTTATATGTTATTTTTACCTTTCATGCAATTTTTGCCTATTCAGTGCTATTTTAGGTATTTGTGTAAATATTTTGAGGCTATCGTAAAAGGTCACATTTTAATGTTCTAAACATATACAATGTGTTAAAGTTAATTCTTCTCATAGGTAGCAGTGATCATAGGAAAATTGTGTTTCTGGCTTTTCCAGCCAGGTAAAAAAAACAAGCTATAAAACACTTAAAGGCTAAATATGTTAAGCATGCATGTTATGCAATTTGCATTTGTATGGTAACATTTAATAGCGTTGCTTTAATTAAAGAGAACTAACAAGTCTAAGGCTGACTGCAATACTCCTGTTTGGCACAATGATACAAATGTCATGCTGACCTGAATAGTTAATGCACTTGTCAGAGGAGGGGTGACTCATCTCATTCTTTTTGACACTTAATTCTTTAGCTATTGTTTCATCTCTACTAATAAATACATCACCTTGCCGGTGTACCTACTTTTCTCTTTAATAGTTTGTTATAAAAAATGTAATTATGCTTAACACAAACTAACCTATTACAGACTATTAATTTTCAAGTAATGCACAAATATGTTTTTCAAAAGGATAAAGCCCACTCTTTGTAAAGGACAGAGAGTTACACAACAGATCTCAGACCTGAGAAACAGGTGGGAGGCTGAGTTAGAGTCGGACAATGTATATGTATGACTCAAGTAAGGAAAAGCTTATTAGGTTTAAGAGCATACAGTAATACGGCTGTTCACTATAAAATCAAAGCTGTTCACTATAAAATCAAACTCCTCTGATCAAACATTTCAAGTCTCTGTTTCAATAATTGTTTTTGCTCCCTCAACAAAGCTGGCATGTCGGTATTTGTTCATCCGTCTGGAAATAGAGAATGATGGCACCATTAGAGCCAAGTGTGAATAGCCTGACATAAGGCCTGACAATAGAACAGACCGTCTCTGTGAGAGCTAAGATTAGACGGCCTACAAGGAATTCCCTGTCAGAGAGATTACTTTCAATGATGCTGCTTTGAGAGTATTTGGGCATTTACTAAAGATTGTACAAATATTTCAGACATCCATTGACACATTTCTCTTTATTTGTATTTTTAAGCCACTTTCATATTTCATCAGGCTATTGTTCCCAGTCTAATAAACTCCTTTCCAATGTAACTCAATCCTACCAAATACCTGCCTCAGGACAGTAAAGTCAGACAGCTCTTCTCTCTACAGCCATGTCACAACAATGCAATGCAAACAAATCAAAGATATGGACTAACCTTGTAAACACACTTCTCAGATACAATTGGAGGGAATAGCAACCTCACTCACTGACAGTCAGTGGACAAAATTATGTCTTTAGTTTGATATAAGTGTAATAATTGTCTAGCATGTTCTGCCAAGGTTTTTTTTTTTTTTTTAAGTTACCGAAAATAATTACAGCACAACAAAAGCTAAATGAAAGCTAGTGGCTGCTTTGTGATTGCCAAATAATATAAGCCAAAACATGTTTTTCTTCCGGGTGATCTAATCTCTTGACCCTGTTGCCCAGTGTGCGGCTTCTGTTGGTAAATAGCCTCGACAGGAATAACTGGTCAGATAACATGTTTTAGTGCTGTCTATGGACGCAGTGACCCCCATCTAACCTCAATGACCAAGCATTCATGTGCACACTTATCTTTACTGTTCTATTCTCCAGCTCAATGCAGCATCATTACACAATATGTGATCACTGGACTGTAAATATATTCTTGGAAGATTTCAACAATTAATCATTACCATTAATATAAGATCTGAACACTATCTTAGTGTGAAGTGATAGGATAGAGTATAATGAGTGAAAAACACTTACCTTTCAGTTTCTCTACTGCACTCTGGCCAGCCCGCTCTGCCACTCGTCCATCCTCCCTTTGGTAACGGTCATCCAAAAACCCAGCCGTAGCTTCAGAGAGGTGCACTTTTCCTGCAACACCCAGTTGCTCCATCAGGTTTGCCAGATTGACATCGTTTGACCACACATCAAACTTGAAGCGCTTTATTCCCAGGATCCCACACAGGACTGTCCCAGTGTGGACACCAACACGCATGTTGACGGTCTCACATGTCTCCTGGCAGAACTGTTCAATAGCTTGGATCATGCCGAGACCCATATCCACACAGCAATAGGCATGATCTTGCTTGGGCTCTGGACATCCCGCAACACAGTAGTAACAATCTCCTAGAGTACTGATCTTCTCACAGCCAGTTAGTTCACAGAGGCGGTCAAAACGGCCAAACAGATCATTGAGGAGACCCACCAACGCTGGTGCTGACTTGTTGGCAGACATTTTAGTGAAGCCTACAATATCTGCAAAAAGGATGCTGACTGGCTCCATCCGTTTCATGTTGAAAGGTCGAAATATTATCTGACCACGTGGGATAGATGTCTTCTTGCTCTTGTGATTGCTGTAAGGGTGGTTTTTAGGGCTTATGGCACTTTGTGATTGTGAAGCTCCACCACTTCCTGCACCCCCCACTGAAACTGCAGAAGCAGAGCAGGCTCCAGAGGAATAACGCTTGCCTGAGTTTTCTCCACTCCCAACTTCATCATCGCCCTGCTTCATTAGCTCATCTGCCACTCGCCGAGGCATCACCGAGTGGATCATGCGTTCTTTTAGGGCTTTCTCCACCTCCAAGTCTTTCCCATGCATTATAGCCTGTCCCACTTTGAGAAAGGTGCTGCGAGAACGCACCTCTGACATGATAAAGAGGTGGATGCCAATTACATGAGCACACAGGTGGAGCAGGGCTTTAGCTGGGCCCAACCAGCGGAGGGTGTCTTCTTCTGTGGTGCCATAACCCCTTTGAAGCAAGGGTAACCATCCAAATGCTTCAAACAAGACAGAGTAAAGAAGACCCAGGAGTACTGAGGCATACAGACGGACATGGAGGACACTGTAGAGCAACAACAGAACCTCCATACACAGAGAAAATGTGCCAACAGGTGAAATGCATGGAATTATGAGCGGCTCGCTTGAGTGATGGGATGTATTCCTAGCACCTGCCCATTCTAGCTCTGTGTAACCAGCAGTCTGTGTTTGGGGAGCTAGAGTCATTGCAAATGTGACTGCAATGAGGAGCAGAGAGGTTTGGTTATAGAGTCGTGTGTAGGGCTGGGTGAATGTGAAAACAAAGAGGAGGACTAAAAGGACCAGAAAAAGAGCAGTGGGCACGAGAAAGGCCATAGGGTTACAACGGTCATTATTGACCCCAAAGTAGATACCCCAGAGGACGGAGGCCACAGCCAGGTAAAAAAGAATGTAACGAAAGCGGCGCTGAGTCTGAGGAAAGCACCTCTCCTGACACGCCTCCTCTAGGATGGAAGAGTCAAACTTGGGGTCCCAGCACTGGGCAGCTGACCTTTCAAACAGTGGTGGTGCCTCTCTGTGCACTCTGGAGGTGGAAGTGACAGCATGTCTGGAGTCTGCAGAGCTGCAGCTGGAGGATATGCTGTATTTATGGATGTTAGGGTTGATTTTACTCACAGCCTCACAACCCCCAGTTCCTCCACCGCAGTTGGCAGCCGTCTGTGACTCTTGTCCATGCACGTGTGGCGCACTGTTGGTAATCCGCACGGTCACAGCACCATCCCCACTGGAGTCGCAGCTCACTTCCGTGCTGTGCATGAGAAGCTGCCGGTGTTGTTGCAGAGTGGCCATATTGACTGGTGTGACGCGGTAAAGGGGAGGCAGACAACGCGTTAAATATTAATACTATCTTCTGATGGCGCTCAGGCACTTACATGACGTGCGTGGGCACCGCATGTGCACGTGTGGCACGGTGAAAGGGAGAGACAGGTTTTCTGGAATAATCACACTGCATGAATGGTAAGCACGGCACAGACGTCTTTGCTACGCACACAGCAGCCTGACCACTCACTCACATAAGACGCACCGTTCCAGTTTCTTGAGCAGTTCATTATCTGGCTCTGTGTTTGCGTCACTACTCACATTACACGTACCCTTCTCCAAAGAGGCTCTGGTTTGAGCCCGAAGTCTCTCCAGCTGCGGTAAAGACACTGTCATCACTCTTTCTGCCTCCTAAACTGAACATCCTTCTCGGAAAGCACAGCTTAATGATGCAACTCGATTTTACGCCTTCATCCAGTAAAGTCCTGACGCTTCTTGACTGGATAATCTCCTATGAATGTGTGCAGCATGTAACGTCAGGAAAATGTCCAGATGTTTATTTCCAAAACAGCACTGATTGCATGGAAAGGCAGCGCTGAGATCCAGCACCTCATTCACTGAGCAGCTACAGATGACTGTCAACAGTTGGAGCTGCGCAGCAAGTGGCACAAAAGTTATACTGTCAACTGTCCCTTCATAAACCGACATAAACTGCCAATCTAACTCTTCAATCGTATCGGTGTTACTTTGAATGCAGCATCACAAAAATAATTTGTGTAGGTCATCATTAAATGTAGCAAAAATAAACAATGTGCTATTACACATTCAAACAATGCAATTTTGTTTTGGCAACTAATTGGACAGCGTAATGTAATGTCAGTGTGCTAGACTGTTAAATCTAATTCTTTGGTTGTTCTTTACCTTCCACTACATCTCTGCAAATTGCATGCGTCTACGTGCCAAAGATTCTCCAGTAATAGTTCCATGTGCATTATCTCCGCGCAAAGGAGGTCTCGCAACTATTACAGACGGTAGTGATACGGCGTCCAGTCCGAGATCCAGATCATAAAAGGCCTGACAGACAGGCCTATTCCCACGGATCCAGCCCCGTCCTTTCCTGAACTCCCTCTCCGGATCTCCGCAGTGTATTCCCCCTCCGCCTTCCAAAGTGGGGGTCGGGAGGGGTATATGCTATTCAAAGACGCGTAAGCCAAAAAGAGAAGCACAAAAAGTACCATCCACTGGCCCAGATTAGTGTAGATTTGCCTCTGCTGGGAGTGTCTGCAACTTGTTGCGCGCAGTTGGCAAAACATAGAGCTATGAGGAACAGCCTCGTTCGGAGCAGGCTGGTCTATAAATAGTGATGATCAAAACTTTTGCAATAACAGCACACAGACATAAAGCACATGAATGGCTTTTCTTAAACTTTCTTAAACCCCACAAAACTGAAAACAAAACAGGCACAATTTACTAAAATTGTCGTGAACGGCGTGCAAAACGTCAGCTACAACCCCCTCCCCTTTCGTTTCCAAAATCTTCCAAACTTTTTTTTTTCCCAGGCCGTATTTCCTGCGTTCAGAGTAGACCTAGTTAGGAGTCTCTGGTTATTTGGAAGTGAGGCTGGATTTCCTCAGTTTGCATTCCCGTAGGAGCAAAGTACGTCCCCAGAGAAAACAAGTAAACTCCATTTGAACAAGCTTCTTGGATAAATGGGGCTGTCTCAGAGATATCTTCAATTCTTTAGCAGTTCCTTTGGCCTGGGCAGCACAAGTTTTGCTGGCATGTGTCTGTCCAAGAAACACAAGACTGTGCGCTCTGGCTGTAGTGCGTCCTCTTCCGTCCGCTGCTGGTTGACTCCCTTTTCCCAGATACAACTCAGTGGGGTGTTGGGGAATAAATGGGACGGGAGTAGAGTCTTGAGACAGTCCTTGCGTATTATCCGGACAACCGTAATCTCTACACGACTGGATCTGCCACCATCGCTGCGCCTGGGTCGGAAATCCTCCCCCAGCTGTTGTGGTGCTGGGACCGGAGTGTTAAGCAAGCGGCTGGTGGGTAAACACAGCTTCCGGTTTGGTTTTTCAAGGTTGACAGGGGCCCCGACTGAAAAAAGTGGCAACCAGTCACATTTAAAACATGTAACTACAGCCAAAATAAAAATTAATACGATCCTTGTTTAATGAAAATTCAAATTCAAAGTCAAATTTAAATACAAGATAAAAGTGGAGCATAGCCTACTCAACGGCCTGCCTATTATTGTCATCTTTGGGCTATATCACGCACACGTCTCTCATAAGGCTACTTCAATGACACGTGTGACATGTGACAGTAAAATGCTATAAAATGCACACAAAGTCGTTTAAAATATATATCAAAGCAAAACCTTTGTGTTTTACCTTTCTAGAAATTCATTTCAGCTAGCTACTAAAATGGCTGAACTGTAGGCAAGCTAACGTTAAATTGATTAGTATTACTTAGCATAATAAGGTAATGGCAAATTAACCTTTTAATCGTTAAAACACCATTTCAAATATTTTATATATTTGCAATGTATTAACTAACAATCTGCCTTTATTTGTAGGTCTTTTTGTTTTAGAAAACATTACTTAACTTACTTACTACCAGAAAATATAATATTTGCTTTTGCGTTGTTTCACTAACTTACATGAGCACAGCGCTAAAAACGAAGCCAGGCTTAAATACCTTTAATTTGAAAAGGGGGACACTTACCTCCGGTCTGTGCCTAGCTGCCACTTTGTTTTTGACCAAACTGATTAAAAAGCTGAGTAAAAACTTAAACTTCTGATAACACAAACGTAATGTCCTCCTTACATCATCACACGTAACAAAGTTAACACCCCAGGACCTTACGTGGAACATTTGTCTAGCCAGCCTGTAGGTTATAAATTAACAATGAATTAACGGAACTTTTTAATGGTAATAGTACTCCCATTTGTCCATATCAACACATGAACAACTGAGACTTTAATGCGCCTGTGCTTAGGCCGTGCATTTAAAATTACTATGAAAATAAATAAAAGTGAAAAATAATTATATTTATACATTGTATTTTGTAACTTTTTTGTTCAGAATAAAAGGTGTTCTTCAAGAGAGAGTTAGGGCATGTATTACTCTCGGTGTACCGCACCCACAAGTAACACAAACAACCTGGATGAAGTAGCAGGTTTTAGGCAAAAGTTTATTCTTACCCAAAGTATCTGAAAATAAAATCCCATAAATCATTGAAAACGGCGTTTTAACTAACATACTAAAGAAACGTGTACTGCTTATTCAATCTTATGTTTCAGTCTTGAACTTTCATATGCATTGTCCATTGTGACATGGCGCGTGTGTGGCGTGTGCATGCCCATACACGCGCGCGCGCGCGCACACACACACACACACACACACACACACTTATGTTTAAGGGCTTACAAGAGAGTTTATTGAGCTGATAAAGCTCAACTGATAAGTTTGTGTTCACAGTCACAGGAGCCTTCCTCTGCAATCACAGTTTACACACGCAATACAAATGCAAACATCTCATGTACTTTTATAGACAGGTGTGTAAGTGTGCATGTTACGTGCCAGGGATGGCTAGGGGCGCTGGCACAGTAACTAAAAATAGATTTACGGGTGGTAGAAAAAAACAGGAGAATGGAGATGTTGTAGGATTAACAAAAACACTAAGGTTTATTTACAGAAAAAAAAAAGAATACCAACAAAGTATACAAAGAACTAATGAAACTAAGGCGATGGTTGCGGCTGCAGCACCAAGGACCCACTGGCCACAGAATGAAGGCAGCTCCGGCCTTTTATACCCAGCTCTCACCCAGGTGTGGCTGATGAGCTGGCAGGACTGGTGGGTGGAGACAAGGAAAAACAAAAAAAAACACACTACAGCACAAAGGCTGTAACACTCCCCCCCTTAAAAGTTAACAAATACCCTTGATAACAGCCTACTATACAGTCAACCCCCAAGTTACCACACCCAGCAGCTACACATCAGCTACTGAGTAGTAACATTGATGGATGACACATTTTAAGGAAGGATATGTAGTCGTTGTGGTCTTCAGTCTCTGGATAGGGCGTCGGCCACAATGTTGTCCTTTCCCTTCTTGTGCCGGATGGTAATGTTATAACCCTGCACCAACAAGGCCCAGCGCATCAGCCGCTGGTTGTGGTTGTACATATGGGCGAGGAACACAAGAGGGTTGTGGTCTGTGAACACAGAGACTGGAACACTGGTAGAACTGACATAAACATTGAAGTGCTGAAGAGCCAGGAGCATGGCCAGAGTCTCCTTTTCGATGGTGGAATAATTTAGCTGGTGCTTCTTAAACTTAGCAGAGAAGTAGGAGACGGGATGGGGCATACCAGCTTCATCATCCTGCAACAGTACAGCGCCAGCTCCAGTAGCACTAGCATCCACTTCCAGACTAAAAGGTTTAGAATAGTCAGGTGCAGAAAGGACAGGGGCACTGCAGAGGAGGGTCTTGGCTGCTTGAAAAGCACATTCACATTCCTCAGTCCATGTGTATGGAACAGAGGGACTACAGAGGGCAGTAAGAGGGGCAACTAGCACAGAAAAGTTTTTGCAAAAACACCGGTAGTAACCGGCAAGGCCTAAAAAACGGCGCAGTTCTCTCCGGGTGGAAGGAGTGGGGTATGACAACACAGCCTCAACTTTAGCATTAACAGGTCGTACCTGACCACGACCAACAACTTTACCAAGGTAAGTGACAGTGGCCTTACCAAACTCACACTTGGCTAAGTTCAGTGTCAACTTGGCCTCAGACAAGCGTTTGAACACCTCACGCAGAGTAGAGAGATGATCGGACCAAGAGTCAGAGTACACAACAATATCGTCCAGATATACATTACAGTTAGCAACATCACTGAGGACTAAGTGCATAAGGCGTTGGAAAGTGGCAGGGGCGTTTCTCATGCCAAAAGCCATAACAGTGTACTGCATAAAATGATCCGGCGTGACAAAGGCAGAGATATCGGACGCTCTAGAGGTCAAGGGAACCTGCCAGTAGCCTTTTAGTAAGTCCAATTTAGTGATGTGAACTGAAGGACCAATACTGTCGATACAATCCTCCATACGGGGTAAAGGAAAAGAGTCTGGTACAGTGACTGCATTAACTTTTCTAAAATCTGTACAGAAACGTGGAGAGCCATCAGACTTGGGAGCGAGAAGACAAGGAGAACTCCAAGGACTATGGCTTGGTTTAGCCAACCCATTCTCTAGCAAATATTTAACCTCTTTCTTCATGGCCTCACGCTTCTCCAAGGGACATCGGTATGCATGCTGTTTAATGGGAGGTGCAGAGCCTACATCAATGTCATGCTCTATGACATTAGTGCGAGATGGCGTGTCACTAAACAGTGAGAGATAGGAGTGGAGCAGACCTAGAATGTCTTTACGCTGCTCGTCACTGAGATATGACAGGTTGGTGTCTATACTGGACATAAACTCAGAGTTTGACAACCGACCACACTGTTGGGCAGCACAAGGCTCTACAAAATCCTCCTCAACTGCCACCTCAGAACAGACTGGGAACACACAAGGCACAGTTAGCACAGACTGTTTAGTTGTCACTTCATCCCTTTCAAGAAATGGCTTGAGCATATTGACATGACAAAGTCTGTTTTTTCTCCTTCGCTCAGGTGTCAGAATAAGGTAATCTGTGTCTGAAACTTTTCTTTCAACATCATATGGGCCAGAGAAACGGGCAGAAAGAGCAGAGCCAACACTTGGAAGCAAGACTAAGACCTTATCACCAGGCTTAAAGTGACGGTCTACAGCTTTCTTGTCAAAGCGTTTTTTCATCCTGGCTTGTGATAAAGAAAGTGCTTCCTTAGCTAAAACTGTAGCCTGCTGTAACCGTTCTCTGCACTTGGTAACAAAATCTGACACACTGGTTTTAGGCGTTGTCATGGACAAAAGCTGTTCTTTAAGTACCTTAAGTGGACCACGTACATTGTGTCCAAACACAAGTTCGGCAGGGCTGAAACCTGTAGACTCCTGTGTGGCATCCCTGACAGCAAAAAGCACAAATGGAACCCCTTCATCCCAGTCTCTCCCAGTGTCAAAGCAGTATTTGCTTAACATGGATTTTAATGTTTGGTGCCAGCGCTCTAACGCACCTTGGGACTCAGGGTGATAGGCACTGGACACAGAATGAGACACACCGAAAGACTGTAGGGTCTGCCTGAAGGTCTTTGAGAGGAAATTTGTACCCTGGTCAGTTTGCACAACTTTAGGGAGGCCAAAGGTGGTAAAAAACTTGGTCAATGCTTTAGTAATGGATGGAGCAGTGATTTTGCGCAGTGGAATTGCCTCAGGAAACCGAGTGGAAACACACATGACAGTAAGCAAAAATTGATTTCCTGTTTTTGTCTTAGGCAGGGGGCCAACACAGTCAACAATAACGTGTTCAAATGGCTCACCCACTGCAGGAACAGGACGAAGTGGTGCCGGTGGTACCACTTGGTTTGGCTTTCCCACAGCCTGGCAGGTTTTACAGGTCTCGCAAAAGTGAACCACGTCAGTTTTCAAACCTGGCCAAAAGAAGTGCTGTAGGACACGGTTGTAAGTTTTGGTAACACCAAGATGACCAGACCACAGGTGTTCATGGGCCATGGATAGCACGTGTCGCCTGTAACTCTGGGGAACCACAATTTGAAAAACTGTACACCAGTCATCTAAAACAGGCTGGCTACCTGACCTAGGGACCCACTTGCGCATTAGAACTCCGTTCTCAACTAAGTATGATTGTTTGTTAACAGGGTTCTCTAAAGCAGCAAAACACTTTGTTAAAGACAAGTCAGACTTTTGGGCCTCAATGAAAGCTTCACAGGTTAATGGAGGTGACACTGGGGATAGCAACTCTGGCTCTGCACTATTAACCTTGACCTTGGTGACTTTCCCCACACCACCAGAAGAGGGCACACTGTCCTCAGAGAAAACAGGGGCCAGCACTGAGTCACACAAATCAACGTCAGCCTCCTGAGCCAACTTACGAGACTGGGCTCGGGTCAAGACACTCACAGAGAACATCTCAGGATGGTTTTTTGCTAACTCATCCGTCTCAGAGCCAGGAATGGGATGGTCAACAACCTCAGGGGAAGGATAGACTTTGCCACCAGCAATGTCATTTCCCATGATAAAATCTACCCCATCTATAGGAAACTGGTCACGGACAGCAACTGGAAACACACCACTAACCAGCTTAGACTCAATGTAGACAGAATGGAGGGGAGCTGGTACAAAACTCATGCCAATACCTTTCACAACAGTGCTTGAGTGACAGTCGGTTTTAAAACTAAGGGGTAACACACCAGATAAGATAAACGACTGGGAACCCCCTGTATCCCGCAGTACTGCAACTGAGCGCTTCGCTTCTCCCGGGACTGAAACGAAAGCCTCAAAAATAAAGGGTTTAAAGCACTCATCTGGAGAAATGACTGGTTGATTACAGGTAATAGCAGAAGGACCAGCAGAGACAGTTTTGACAAGTCCCACCCCTTTTGGTGGTTTGGCCACAGGCTGTTTGCGTTTCAAAGCGTCACATTCGGCTATAAGATGGCCAGTCTTATGGCAATAAAAGCATTGTTTTGGTTTCGCTAACCTGGAGCTGTTTGACAAGTCAAGTTGAAAAGCTTTTTCACCAATTTGTGGTGTAGATTCACGCTTAAAAGCAGTCTTGTGCGTAAGGGCAAATTCATCGGCCGAAACAGCAGCTTGCTGGAGCGTTGAGACTTTCTGCTCATTTAAATAGACAATGAGGCGCTCTGGGAGACTGTTTTTGAAGTCTTCCAATAAGACCAACTCACGAAGTGAAACAAGGTTATCAACTTTACTAGCAGAACACCATCTATCAAACAATAGACTTTTTTCTCGAGCAAAATCAACGTAACTTTGATTCAACGACTTCTTAAGCCCTCTAAAACGCTGTCTATAGGCTTCCGGTACAAGCTCATAAGCTCGTAAAATAGCTCCTTTAAGCTTATCATAATTGAGACTGTCTGAAACCGATAAAGAGGCGCAGGCTTCTAGAGCTTTACCGCTCAATTTGCATTGCAACAAAATTGCCCACACATCACTAGGCCAATGCAGTGCAGCAGCAATGCGCTCAAAAGCCCCAAAATAAGACTCCACTTCGGACTCGCGGAAAACGGGGACTAACTGGATGTTCTTGGTCACATCAAACGTATCGCGAGGATTAACGGACACAAAGTTTTCAGCGCCAATAGGCCGAGATTGCAGTTCTAATTGTCGTATTTTAAATGCGGTCTCCGCCTCCAACCTTTTTATTTCCACCTCTTTAGCGTTGGCGGTTTCTATTTCGAGTTTCTTCAGCTCAAGTTCGCGTTTGAGGCGGAACTCTCGCTCCCTCTCCTCCTTCTGGATTTTCAAACGGGTTAAGCGGACCTCTAAACGAGCATCCCTTTTAGAACTCTGAGAAGAATCCATACTAAATGCTTCAAACGGGGGCAGAGTACGCGGTCCTTCCTCCTCCCCACCTGCGGGGTCCTGTTGAGGAGTTACCGGCAGCGGCTGCTCAGCCGCCCCGCTCGAAGGGCTACGCACTGGGGACGCCACTGCATCTCCCGCCACCACACAAACGAGATCACCAGACTCAGGTAAGGGCAAAACGTCTGCTCCGACCAAACCCGCTAATACAGCCTCCCTCAACTCCCCCTTACGCAACGTAGTAGAGACGGTAACACTGTAATGTCTGGCAATTTCAAACAAGTCGCATTTCCTACAAGTGTTAAACACCGCTAGAGTAGGATTAGCTACAAACGCTTTTAAATCAAAGGTAGCCATAACTCACCGGACAAAGAAAGCCACTGCAAATCCGGATCACGCAGCTGATTAACTCAGTCAGCTGACCGGGGCTACACCTGTGTCTAATTGAGCCACTGCGCGCTCCCGAAGGAAGCACCAGCGCGCGCACCTCACACACACACCACTCACAATGAAACAAACAGTAGACAGGGCGTTACACACACTAGCATCAAACGCACACAACATATGCCATCCCAGATCCCTACCTAACAAATATCTTAGCCTGTGTATCTTCTGGGGCTTGCCGGGCTCGGGGCCACTTGAAAGGCGAAGCACAGCGACCGAAGCCCTGTTGCGCCTACCCCCATCAGAGAATACACTCCGCCCAGGATTCACCCCGAAAACAACAAACTAAAACAAAAAACGGGTGACCGATGGAGTGACTGTATACAGCCAAGCGGGACACCCCCTAACCAATCTGGGAAAGCAATGCCAATTCAAATGTGCAAGCTAGAGAAACACCCGTGACCAACATCAACCGGAGCACACACACACACTCACATACATACCTGATCCATCTACCATATCCCGGACGAGCCCCCAAATGTTACGTGCCAGGGATGGCTAGGGGCGCTGGCACAGTAACTAAAAATAGATTTACGGGTGGTAGAAAAAAACAGGAGAATGGAGATGTTGTAGGATTAACAAAAACACTAAGGTTTATTTACAGAAAAAAAAAAGAATACCAACAAAGTATACAAAGAACTAATGAAACTAAGGCGATGGTTGCGGCTGCAGCACCAAGGACCCACTGGCCACAGAATGAAGGCAGCTCCGGCCTTTTATACCCAGCTCTCACCCAGGTGTGGCTGATGAGCTGGCAGGACTGGTGGGTGGAGACAAGGAAAAACAAAAAAAAACACACTACAGCACAAAGGCTGTAACAGTGCATCTCAATTTTACCTACGCCAGGTTATGTTTGTCTGTTAGTAACATACCAACTCATAAAGTTTGGTTAAATTTCACCGAGACAAGCAATAGCTAAATAATAAATAACTGTTAATGAGTGCCCTAAATTTAATTTACATCGTTACAGTATTATAATATACAAGGCCTAGTAAGCCAATATAAATGGGCTTATACAGAGCCATATAAATATAGCCTATACTAGCCTTTACTAATATAAGCTGTGCATTTATTATTCATTTATTTGTTTTACTTTATTTATTTATTTTTTGTTTGTTTTAATTGACCTATGTTTTGCCATTGCAATGCTTTCTAATTCATTTTTTTTAAGATTAAAAACTGAGTGAAGCTGCCTCCTGGTGGCTGATTGGAATCACCACAGGCAGAAGAACAAACTAACCTTGCGTTTAATCAGTTCGATCTGTATTCTTGTACGAGCTAAAATGTTGTTTTAAATATGAAATTAGAGATGCGTAAAATAATTGTAGGATAATAATAATTATGCATGTACATTATCAAATAAATATCACAACCAGTGTATTGTATACTGTTCCTGTTTACTCATAAGAAAGCACAAAAGAAACAGCATGCTGTGAAGTAAACCAACAAAAATAAACCAACGCAATACTACAATTTAACCAATAGCATGTTGCCATTTTGACATGGAACTCTCTGAGGCAAAAGGTGTCTAATACTCATTCATCAATATATAATACATTGCATCCTTTACTTCAATACCACTTGAATGCCTCTGTTTTACTGACCAAATATGAACATTATACAGCCTACAATAATTACAACACTTGCTTTCAGAACACTGGTTAAATGAAAAAAATAAAACACAACGTACATTCATCTGACTCATAGACATTTACATAACACAGAAAACACATTAGTGGCAGCATTTCACTCAACTGGAGTGAAGGTAGCATCACTGTCTTCCTCAGTAGAAAAAGACTTTATTTAAAAACAGTTTCATGACACAGCGGTTAATTTTTTTCAAATTCTTGCTTTGAAATTTAGTTACAGTTTTGATATTGACATTTTCCTGTAAGAGTAAAATCGTGTTGCCCTTTGTCCAAATGTTATTATTTTCTTAGTTGTGAATAGAATGATAAATAATAAACAAATGAGTAATACAACTTAGCCTCTGCATGCACCTTTGCAGTACAGTCAGATGTCACCCCAATACTGAATGCAGACAAAAACATTTCCAAAGTTTTTTGAGTTTGTACATTTGCATTTTTCTGTTCTTCTTTTATTGATCACAACAGCACATGGTGCCAGCAGCACAGAGAATAGTTTTATCTGTTCCTTTTCCCCTCACTGTCTCCTCCAGCGGTTTTTGGGCTTCTCCTCACAGCTAGGACTGTCACAGGTCCCAGGGAAAGGCGGGGGTGGTGTCGGCTCAGGCTTTGGAGGAGGTGGTGTGTCAGGAGTGGTGTTAATGCTACTGAGCAGAGCTGGGAGATCCTGTGAAATGGCCTTCTCCAGTCTGTCCAGCAGGCACCCTCCACTCCAGCTACAGTGGTACGAGAGCTGCTTGAAGTTGGAAACTGGGTTCACACCAAAGAAGTCCTGGTAGGCCTCCTTGTCAGGTAAGTCAAACTTACTAATATTGGTCTTGGCCAGAATTGACTTGAAGATGTAATATTTGTCTGGGTCACTGACAATGTCGTGGAAAATCTCATATGGGTCACTGAACCAGCCCAGTTTGTCATAGTATGTCTGGAGGTAACGGTCAACCAGCAGGGCGTGGATACGCACTCGGATACCATGCTGACGGATGAAAGCAATTTTGTTCTCCAGTTGGTTTTCAATAACCTATAATCATAGAAAAGGAAAACTTAGATAAAGTTAACCAGAATTATATAATATGTTGTAAATAGACCTCACAACACTGTACCTGATTGAGGTCGTCGAGCAGCGAGATCTCCTCTTTCATAAATAGGTCTCGGCTGGTGTCTCCAGTGTAGTCCAGAGGCCAGAAGGAGCTGACATAAACCCGTGGAGGTTCAGTGACGTTGACCAGAGGAGCCATACTCCAGAACAGAGCACCGTAGACCCTCATCAGGTCCTGGGTGGAGACAGTGTCAGCCTTGTTCAGAATGAGGCGCAGCTGTGACTCTCTGCCCTTCATCTGCTTGAAGAGCATCTCTAGTTCTCCACCAACATCCAGTTTAGTGGGGTCAAACACCAGGAAGATCAGATCAGCCCGGTCTATGAACCATTGGCACACTTCATTGTAGGGGTAGCCTTGAGACAATATAGACAGATGAGTTTGAGTTTTAAAAAAAAAAACTGTTACTATATTCTAAGGGTTGGGGTTTGTTATGTAATTCAGATTTTGCAAGAACTACACTTCCTCTTTTCTTTTGTCTTTTTCCTTCTGGGGCCTCCACAGCAAATCATCTGCTTTCTAGTGTGCAGTGATTTGCACTTATAATTTGGCATAGGTTTGCACCTGATGCCATTCCTGATGAAACCTTCTCTATTTACCACGCTTGGGACTGGCAAAAAAAGCAAACTTGCTTGTGACCCACTGTGGCTGAATTATGCAACTTTTTGTACTTATTGATATGTCTACAAACAGAATAACAAGTGGATCAGAGTACTGTGTCAACTTGTTGTTGTTACCTCTCTCCTGTTGCTTGCGGTTTTCAATGATTCCAGGAGTGTCCACAAGAGTAACAGTCTCCAAGAGTTTGTGAGGCATCTCGATGCCCACCAGACGCTCCAGGAAGCCTTGTCCGAACTTCTCCAAGGGCGAAAAAGACCGTGAGCTGTCTGCTGCCATCACTATTCCTTCAATAGTGCGAAACTTTTCACCATGCATTATGACCGTGTACTCTGATGTGGTGGGCTCAGCGCCTGCAAAAGGTATTCAACAAAATTAGGTATGATTTAACATTTAGTGAACAAAATATGCACTGTCTAGTTATTAAAATTCACTAAAAACTGATTTCTTTGTTGTTCACCTGTGTAGAGCTCTTGTGAAGTACCATGAAGACCAAGCAGATAGTTGATCATTGAAGACTTTCCAACGCTCCATGGTCCCAGGAAGAGAACCATGGGCTTTGAGGTAATTTCACCGTCTGAAAAGTTTTTACAGATCAGAATAGAGGATGCAAAGCAACAAACAATTTCAAGGGGTTTCTAAAATCTCATCTGTTTTTGTCATCCATATTTACAAATCATCTGCCTCCAAATGTGCAGTGATTTGCATATTGATTGGCTTAGGTTTTATGCTGGATGCCCTTCCTGATACAGCCCTCTCCTTTTATCCAGTCTTGAGACTGGCACACAAGTACACTGACACCTTGTTGCTGGATTAGTCTGCTAAATATGTTTAGTAATTGCATATTGAGTGTACTGTGTATTTTGTGTTGATGTAGTATTTTATTGAATCTATACTATATAGTCTTTACTCTGTTTTATATACATAATAAGTATACTGTATATTGAACTGTATAAAATTATTTAAATATTTTGTGGTAGACAATCTCTATTTTTTATTAGAATTTTTATTTTAAACTATATGTGTGAATCTTCCACCATATTTAAAATGCCATTCCCAAGTCACCTTCATAAGAGCATGTCCTTTTATTTTGTACCACCAGGGGTCCCAGAATCCCAAAAAAGTCCTGCTCCTTTGGATAAATAATGAATAATTCCCACAAGTGCTATGGAACAAATTTGTAGGCCCACACAATGTCCCGTCAAACACTTAACAAACTATTTTTGTGCTTCTTGCGTCTGGTTTTGTTTGTACTCCTTGGTACATTTTCAAGTTGTTTTCAAAGGCTTACAATAATTTAGTATATGCTTTGTAAGTACTTCATTTTACCTGTGACTTCATGCTGCCTCAGCTCATTGTACTTGTACGCTTCTTCCATTGGTTTGATGGCTGTGTGGTAGATGTCCAACAACTTCTTTAAAGCAGCTATATGAAAAAGGAGAGGATTAGGAGTTTTGGCATGGAATAAAAAAAAGACATTGTGGACAATCCAGATTTACTACTCTTGCTCCCATTACTGGTAATGACAATTACTTTGGCAGACCATCATCAGTTGCTCTCATAAAGTTTGATAAATTGAACCAGTCTAACTGAGTTGGCTTTACTGCAATATTTACCAAAGTATACTAATGGAGAGGAGAACAGAGAGGCTTTCATGCAATGGAAGAACACAGTTACACATTTGTAGTAAATAATCACCTGCCTGGAGACTCGTCCACATAAATGTTAATAAAGACCTCGGATCGCCACATAATGAATACACTTTTTTAATAATATAGCACACATCGTCCAACATGAGCTTCACTTAATTGAGATGCAAGCGTGTAATTTTATATTCCTTTTGTTTTCAACACTAAACATTCATTCTTTCACATAATATTGGAATAACATTTAAAGCCTGGAGCAATGTTTGTGAACATCTGTTATTAGTTATTATTTCTCCTCATTTTTAGTAAATCATTTTTACCTGTAAACTCAGCTGATTGTTCGGTTGTAGACAGTTGCAGTGTCTCCTCAATGTGAGAGCGGTCCCTCATTGCTGGACCCGATGGCTGTTTGACTTTACCTGAGGTGGACAAAATAACACCATTTGTGGTAAAATGCAATTGCTAGATAGAAGAAATGACACACACACTTTAAAACTAAAACTTCCACCAAGAAATTAGCCCTACCCCAAAAAGGTTAAGATATAGCACCAAGGACTGGACTGAAACTAGTAATCTTACAGTTAGGTGATAAATTATCTATTTATTGCACCACAAACCCTCTATATTAGTGGCTTGCAACCTTCTGGATCAAAAGTTCCCAAAAATAAAGAAATTTTAATCTGTAAAGAGCTGCAAACTATTTTAAAGTCTATAACTGAAATATAGCATATAGATGGTCATTAATAATTGCAAACTAAAAAAAATGTGGTAAACACTGCACAGGTTATCTCACCCAGAGAACAAGAGTTACATCCTTTAACTATCTCTTGGAGTTCATGTTTGGTACTTCTGATCAGTCCATGTGTGCAACTGCATGGACAGCTGAGGCTAAAACAGTTTAAGAGTTAAGTCCACAGCGTCACCAGAAAACACAAAGAAAGCTTTATTTTAAATAGAGAAGATGAAGCAGGTGAAGGTAGTTTTTTGTCTTCTTATTCCTTTATTGACTTTTCATAACGAGATGTCAGATGCCCAAAGAGTCACAACAGCAGGGCTAAAGAGCCACATGTGGCTCTAAAGCCATAGGTTGCAGATGTCCGCTCTATATCTATAATGGTAAAGAACCCACAAAAACAAATAATTTGTCATATACTACCCGCTGTGATTTAGTGTGTGAGTTAATATTTTGGCTTAGTACATACTTTTTTCTTTGGCTTTTTCCTGATATTCTCATAAAAAGCCATCCAGTAGTTTTTGCGTTATCTTGCTAACAGATTAACAAACTAACCCTGGCACAAACGTAACCTCCTTGGCAGAGGTAATAATTTTGTTATCTACAAGGTATATTGAACTACTAGTAAAGAAATCTGTCCTGACCACCCCTCCCCCAGTACAAGAAGCTGTGAATAGCTTGACCATTTGGTCCAACTGTTATATCATGCTGTTGCCCATCTATCAGTCTATCCCGTTCCTTTGCTATTTTAGAACTTTTATTTTTGTACCACACGTTGTTGTTAATTCCTCTTTAGCTACACACAGTATCATATTCTGTGAGTACAGCATGCAACCGTTTACAAGCATGTATTATGTTAGTGAGAGTTTGAAATTTAAACAATTATTGGGGCTTTATATTTTTATTGTTGGTTTATATTACCACTCATTACTATTTGTAGAATGGTATAAACAATTAAAGACAAAATTTTGAATTGAGAAGTGAGCATTTGTGAGCAGCAGTCATGGTTTCATGCCAAGAAAGACTACTACATATGCATTGTTTGCTTTGAGAAAGTTGATGGAGAAGGTACAGAAGGTACATGTACAGAGAAGGTCGGTGGAAGAACTGTGTCTTTGTAGATTTAGAGAAAGCGTATGACAGGTGCCCAGAGAGGAGCTGTGGTATTGTATGAGGCAGTCTGAAGTGGTAGAGAAGTTCAGTTGCAAGAAAAATGTGAACCCTTTGGAATTACTTGGATTTCTGCATGATTTGATTATAAAATGTGATCTGATCTTCATCTAAGTCCCAACAATAGTCAAACACAGTCAATTTAAACTAATGCTGCAAAAAATTTAATGTTTTCATATTTTTATTGAACATTTATTTAAACATTCACAATGCAGAATTGGAAAAGTATCTATGTGAACCTTTGGATTTAATAACTGACTCTCCTTTGGCAGCAATAACCTCAACCAAACATTTTCTGTAGTGAAGATCAGGCCTGCACAATGCTCAGGAGGAAATTTTGACCATTCCTCTTTACAAAACGATTTAAGTTCAGCAATATTTTTGGGATGTCTGGTGTGAATCACTCTTTTGACCTGATTATCTCAATCAGGTTGAGGCCAGGACTCTGACTGGGCCACTCCAGAAGGTCTATTTTCTTCTGTTGAAGCCATTCTGTTGTTGATTTGCTTATATGCTTTGGATTGTTGTCCTGTTGCATCACCCATCCTCTGCTGAGCTTCAGTTGGTGGACAAGTGTTCTTAAGTTGTCCTGTAAAATGTTTGGATAAACTTGGGAATTAATTTTGCTGTTGATGATATCAATCCATTCAGGCCCTGAGGCATCAAAGCAGCCCCAAACCATGACGCCCCCTCCACCATACTTCAAAGTGAGAATGTGGTTTTGATGTTGGTGTGCTGCGCTTTTTATTCTCCACACATAGCGTTGTGTGTTCCTTCCAAACGACTGAACTTTGGTTTCATTTGTTCACAGAATATTTTGCCAGTAGTGCTGTGAAACATCTAGGAGCTGTTTTGCAAACTTCAGACATGTAGAAATATTTTTTTGGACAACAGTGGCTTCCTCTGTAGCGTTCTCCCATGAAGTCCATTCTTGTTTAATGTTTTACCCATTGTAGATTTGTCAATAAAGATGTTAGCTTGTGCCAGAGATTTCTGTAAGTCTTTAGCTGACACACTAGGATGCTTCTTCACCTCACTGAGCTTTCTGCGCTGTGCTCTTGCAGTCATCTTTACAGGACAACCACTCCTAGGGAGAGTAGCAGCAGAACTTGTCACTCGTACTGTGAACTCATGAACATCAAGGCTTTTAGAGATACTTTTGTGAGCCTTACCAGTTCATCCAAGTCAACAATTCTTACTCACAGGTCTTCTGAGAGCTCTTTTGTGCGAGGCATGGTTCACATTAAGTAATGCTTCTTCAGAACAGCAAACTCAAACTGGAAGGGGGGTGTTTTTTTATTGGGCAGGGCCACTTTAACCCACTCCCCCAATGTTCTCACATTGATTGGACTCCAGGTTGGCTGACACCTAACTCCAATTAGCTCTTGAAGAAGTCATTAGCCTAGGTGTTCACATACTTTTTCAATCCTGCATTGTGAATGTTTACATAAATGTTAAAAAAACACATTAAAAAATATAAATTTTTGCAGCATAAGTTTAAGTAGACTGTGTGTCTAATGTTGTGACTTAGATGAAGATCATATTATATTTTATGACCAAATCATGCAGAAATCATGCAAAGTAATTCCAAAGGGTTCACATACTTTTACTTGCAACTATATGTTAGAGTGGTGCAGGACCTGTTTGAGAGCTGTAAGACAGTGGTGAGGTGTGCTGCAGGTGTGACAGAGGAGTTTAAGGTGGAGGTGCAACTGGATCAAGGATCGGCTCTGAGCCCCTTATTGTTTGTTATGGTGATGAACAGGCTGGCAGATGAGGTTAGACAGCACTCTCCATAGACTATGATTTTTGCAGATGACACTGTGATCTGTAGTGAGAGCAGGGAGCAGGAAGAAGAAAATCTAGAGAAGTAGTGTGTGTGTGTGTGTGTGTGTGTGTGTGTGTGTGTGTGTGTGTGTGTGTGTGTGTGTGTGTGTGTGTGTGTGTGTGTGTGTGTGTGTGTGTGTGTGTGTGTGTGAATGAGAAAGACCCCAGTGGCGTTGTGAGATTACAGGGAGTGGAGGAATAGAAGGTGCCAAGTTTGAAATATTTAGGGTCAAAGGTCCAGAGCAATGAAGTGGAGTGTAGATAAGAGGTGAAGAGGTGTTATGTGTGATAAAAGAGTTTCAGCAAGAATGAAAGAAAAAGTGGAAAGGCCAGCTATGATGTATGGTTTAGAGGCAGTGGCACGGAGGGAAAGACAAGAGGCAGAGCTGGAGGGAGCTGAAGATGCTGAGATTCTCTTTGGAAATGACAACAATCAGAGGGACAGCTAATGTTGGATGTTTTGGAGAGTCAGAGAGACCAGATTGTGATGATCTGGACATGTACAGTGGAGAGATAGATCTATTGGTAAAAGCTGCCGGGCTGGAAGCCTAGAGGTAGACCAGGAGATTTATGGATGTAGTGAAAGAGGACATGAGGTTGCTTGGTTTTGGCGAAGAGAAGGCTGAGGATAGAGATGGAGGCAAATAATTCACTGTGGCAAACATACATTTTAAGAATTGTCTGACTTTTGGTATGAACCCAGTTTGTTCAGTGGAATTAGTATTAAATGATTGAAAATATGGATAAAATCATTTAAAATACACCAGGTTCTTCAAAACATACAAATAAAAAAATAATCTGCATGGGTTATAGAGCAGTGGTTCTTAACATGTCTAAATGAAGGACCCAGTGTTTTCACTGATCATATTTTACAGAACAAAAGTTTTTTTACTAAATTATTTTATGAATTTATATCTTTATTTTGTTTTAGTTTAGTTTATGGGACTGTACAGTGGAAAGAAAAATTATTGGCACCCCTTATGAAATGCTAGAATTTTTGCATGATTTGGTCACAAAATGTGATCTGATCTTCAGCTAAGTCACAACAATAGACAAACACAGTCTGCTTAACATTCACAGTACAGGGTAGAAAAAGGATTGGAACCTTTGGATTTAATAACTGGTTGAGCCTCCTTTGGCAGCAATAAACTCAACCAAACATTTTCTGTAGTGAAGTAGTAGTGATGTAGTGACCTGCACAACACTCAACAATTTTGGACCATTCCTCTTTACAAAACGGTTTAAGTTCAACAATATTCTTGGGATGTCTGGCGTGAATCACTCTTTTGATGTCATGCTACAGCATTTCAATTGGATTGAGGTCAGGACTCTGACTGGGCCACTCCAGAAGGTGTATTTTCTTCTGTTGAAGTTATTCTGTTGTTGATTTGCTTCTATGCTTTGGGTCGTTGTCCTGTTGCATCACCCATCCTCTGTTGAGCTTCAGTTGGTGGACAGATGGTCTTAACTTTTCCTGCAAAATTGTTTGATAAATTTGGGAATTCATTTTACTGTCGATGATAGCAAGTTGACCAGGCCCTGAGGCAGCAAAGCAGCCCCAAACCATGACGCCCCCTCCACCATACTTCACAGTGGGAATGAGGTTTTGATGTTGGTGTGCTGTGCCTTTTTTTCTCTACACATAGCGTTGTGTGTTCCTTCCAAATAAGTCAACTTTGGTTCCATCTGTCCACAGAATATTTTGACAGTAGTGCTGTCAAACATCCAGGTGCTCTTTTGCAAACTTTAAATGTGCAGCAATATTTTTTTTGGACAAAAGTGGCTTCCTCCGTGGCGTCCTCCCATGAACTCCATTCTTGTTCAATGTTTTACCCATTGTAGATTTGTCAACAAAGATGTCAGCTTGTGCCAGAGATTTCTGTACGTCTTTATCTGACACTCTAGGCTTCTTCTTCACCTCATTGAGCATTCTGCGCTGTGCTCTTGCAGTCATCTTTACAGGATGGCCTTCTCCATTTATAGACAATCTGTCGTACTGTGGACTCATGAACATCAAGGCTTTTAGAGATAATTTTGTAACCCTTTCCAGCTTTAAGCAAGTTAACAATTCTTACATGTAGGTCTTCTGAGAGTTCTTTTGTGTGAGGCATGGTTCACATCAAGCAATGCTTCTTCAGAATGGCAAACTCAAAACTGGGGGGTGTTTTTTTATTGGTCAGGGCCACTTTAACCCACACTCCCAATCTTCTCACACTGAATAGACCCTACATTGGCTGACACCTGACTCCAATTAGCTCTTGAAGAGGTCATTAACCTTGGGTTCCAATACTTTTTCTACCCTGTACTGTGATTGTTTACATAAATGCTCAATAAAAACATTAAAAAATTATTATTTTTGCAGCATTAGTTTAAGCAGACTGTGTTTGTCTATTGTTGTGACTTAGATGAAGATCAGATGACATTTTATGACCAAATCATGCAAAAATCCTAGTATTTCCAAGGGGTCCCAATACTTTTTCTTTCCACTGTAACTATAAAACAATAATATCAAAAACTATATTTAGGCTTCAAATAAACTAAACAGTAAAACTATATTCAACCACCCACTTTGAGGTCCTGACTGACTAATTGGGAACCACTGATTTTACAGTTTTTGCCTTTATCTTGTATGTGTTATAGTTAAAATGAAAAGCATGCATATTTTACTTTTACCTATTTACACTTTCACATATTGGAGTGCTGCATGAAAGGAGCAATGACACAGGATCAGAGTGAGACATGAGAAAATCTTTTAACATTCTGCCTTAGTCTTTTATATTCCACATCAACACCTTGACTGCGCATAATGGCATGCTTCCTTAATTACAGAAGCAGCGAGGGCATGGGACAGATTTACTGTAACAGGAGATAGGAAACACAAAAGCCTTCAGTGAATGTGAGGAGATTCAAGTTACCTCTGTCATGCATTTTCACTATTAATACCACAACAGATACTTTGAAATACAGTAGTTCATTATTTACCTTTAGCTTGAGGCAGTGCTGGCTCTTCTGTCACATCCTCAGTAACAGTGGCTTCATCCACATCCTCATGTTGCACTGCAGCTTCCTCGGTGGAACCTGTGACCTCAATCACAGGCTCAGGAATAACCTCAGGCTCTGGTACCAGAACAGGACTGAGTGGGTCTAGTTCTGCCTGGATCTCATCTTCACTGTCAGACTCAACTGACTCAGATGTGTCCTCTGACGCTGGAGTGTCAACACTTTGTTCTGGTTCAGAGTCCATGATGGTTGGCTCATCTGCAGCTTTTTCAATAGTGTCTTCATCTATTGGTTCATATAGCTCCTTTTCTTCAGTTGATTCCTCTGGTGTTTCCTCTTCTGTTACCTCTGTTTCAGCACTCTCCACATCAGTATCCATGTCTTCCTCAGCTTCTGGTATAGCTACAGCCTCTGCCATGTCCTCTTCCTCATTAACCTCTCCCTCTGAGTGTTCTTCTACTTCAGCCCCTCCATCTTCTTCACCTTCTTCCCCACTTATTACCTTTTCTGTGGTTGCATCTACTGCATCTTCTTCTGTTCCCTTTAAAAGAGATACACATTTATAAAATAAAATGTATCCTCTTTTTATTTATAAAAAAAGTATAAAATTGTTTTACACTCAACAGACAAGTGTGTAACCATAACTAATCAGGGCTTACATCACAGACATGCACTGACAGACAACTGCGTATTCATTCAATCAATTCACCTATACATGTGTGTCTTTAAATGATGGCAAGAGCCTACATAAGACACACAGACAAGCTGCTGAAGAATGCAAGCCATTGATTGAGCACCCCGGCACACATATATGCTGTCACGTTTCTACACATTTGAAACACTGATGTAACTGATGAAAACTGCCACCACATAATGTACTTTAACAGTACAATGTCTGATGTTTGATAGCTCTGTAGGTTATGGAATGATTTTATTGTTTATCTGAAGTAAATGTGACAACGGCATGTCATTTCCAAAAACAATGCAAATCTAACTGCAGTTACTTACTTCTTTTAATAAAACTTCTTCCTCCTTGTGTTCCTCTGTTGCTTCTTCCTCCTGTTCTTCTTCTACTCCCTCTACAACCTCATTAGAAATTGCCTCTTCTTCAGTATTGGCCTCCTCAGCTACTATTTCCTCTGTTTCTTCTTCTACTACGTCATTATAATGTTTACTTTCTGTTTCTTCTTCTTCTGATTCTTCTTCACTAGTTTCATCCTCGTTGGAAGCAACTGTTTCCTCTTCCTGATGTTCTTCTTCTACTTCTTCAGTAAATGTTGCTTCTACTTCTTCAGTTGTGACCTCTTCATTTATAGCATCTACTTCCTCTTGATCTATTTCTTTGAAGTCATCAGTGATCTCCTCAATTGTAGCATCTATGTTTTCTTGATCTATGATCTTCTCTTGATCTTGTGCATCATTAAAAGAATCACCCTCTGCCTCTTGTACTTCTTCTGATTGTTCTTCTTCCTTAGTAACTTCCCCAGGGGGAGCCACAGATTCTTCTTCCTGATGTTCTTCTTCTGCTACTTCCTTAAATATTGTTGTATCTGCCTGGCCTTCTTCTATTGTTTCCTCCTCCAACAGTTGTTCTTCTATTTCCCTATTAATGGATAGTGCCTCTTCTTCACTTGGTCCACCTTGACTAGATACATCCTCATTTTGCTGCCGTTCTTCTTCAGTACCATCTTCAGTAACATCTTCATGGTCAGAGGCTACTGGTGGTTTGCAGGGCTGACACAGTGGCCTCTCTGGGGCAGGGGTGTCATTGGACGAACTCTGGCTTGCATGTCCGTCTGTTGTGTCGCATCCACAAGAGTAAAGATCTGTCCCATCTGGCTGCTGGAGCTGCAGAGGCACTAGAGGTTCCTCATCACTGCCAGTGGGATCGGCCAAGAGATCTGGCAGAAAAAAAAACACTATTTTTATTCTTTAGACAAAAAAAGTTTTTAAGTTTGTAGCAGAAAAAAATCTTGAAAATTTGTATGGTGTTGCTTTCACTGTATGGGTACATTCATGTAAATATTGCAAAATTTGCATAGGGCTATACTGTATACATATTTAAAAAACAACCTTATCTTTTTTTTAATTATGTTATAGCTATAAATGAACATTTAAGTCAACGGCTTTAATACATTTATTTTATTTTGAAAAAATCCTGCAAGCACTTGCTTTCTTGTTTATTTAGAAAAAGGCAACTTGTTTGTGAAATATGTACAGGACTCACTTTTTCAGTCATTAAATAACATGTATTTCATAAAATGTTGTGCTTGTAGTGGTGCACAAGTATACAGGTGAGGTTTTCCAAAATCATTACAGTATTGTGATATATCGATATATATTGTATTGTTACATGTATATTGTTACACCTATCACCAGGTATCTTGTGTTTAGAGCTAATCAAGAAGCCAAACCTTATGATAAACATTCACCTATGAGTGTTGTACTTAAAAATGGATTACAACACTAACCCTAACCCTAACCCTAAACCCTGCACAGTTGTGTAGAGAAATGGGAGGCATAGAATAAAAGGACAGATAAATAGACAAGATGTGACCTATGGGATTAAATATGTTCTTTCTTATCACTGTAAAAAAAAAGCTGGTGACAAATCCAACCTTAATGCAAAGCTGTAAATTGAGAGGAGTGTTTATCACTGAGACTATAACACAGATCTGCAGCTGCTGCTGCTGTTGTACACCTGGTCATCATAAAATAAAACACTTTTATGTTTTATGCCAAATTTTGTCAAGTGAACATCAAGCACAAGAACTTAAAGAAATTGAAACTGTCTCTCCGTTTGCTGCCACTCCTTTGTACTCACACAGCAGCACAACCCCAAATGTACACCTGACTGATACTTATAACAGTAGACAAAGGCCACACAGTTTTGACCTTTGTTTATATCACTTCTAAGTGTCTTAAGGCCCAGGAACAGGGACAAAGTGTGCTATTAGGCTGCTACATTTATTATATCATATATCTTCAGTTACATGATTGGGTTGACAGCCATCAGCACTGGGACTGGAGTCTGTGGCTGAATGGACCACTATGATAAGCACAGTGACAAAAGTAAATCAGAAAACATAAAATTAAGTAAAAAGATAATCTGTTTGATATATGGGCAAAAGTTTCATTTATCTTAATCGGTTTCTTTTTAATTAACTTGTCTTATCCATTACGGGATACCAAAGTGGCTACATTTTGCAAGTCATATTGTCATAGTGCCATCCTCATGTTGGGTTTTGATTCCCAGAGGGGAACACTTCAGGCACTAAGTCACCTTTGTGCCAGTCCCAAACCCTGAAATAGAAGAGGGTTGTGACAGAAATAGATGAAGCAGATAATTTGCCATGGTGACCCCCAAACAAAAATTGCTAGGGCCATAGTTTCATCACAACAAGCAACATAATCTTCTGAAAGTGTTCATAATTTGTGGAGCTCCAGTTACTAGAAATGATTTCTGATTAATACTGTAAAATATGAGTAATTTTTAGGCCTGCTTGCCATTTAAGTCTGTGAAAAGATAAAGGTTATGCTCAAACTAATAGTTGTTACAGTCTTTGACTAAAGAATGTGCCAGTAATTGAGTGAAATGAATAAGACAGGGATTAGTGCATAAATAGTAACATAACAAGGGTGTTGCTCTGATTGGGACACAGTGGTTTGGATGTGGCCCAAACACACATTGCTACAACTATAGCATCATTTTATAGTTTAACTATAAACAGCTAAAAGCCTGACTATTATCACAATTATATTATTACTTTTACTACTTTTGATTTGTATGATGGTTTAAATGAATAAACTGTGTTTTAACAAAGCTCACTGTCTTCCTAATGAGTGAGAACTAAACAAAAAGCAATGCATAAAACATATTTTAATGGAATTATATAAGACTAATTTTAATTATTCTTGTAGGTGGCCTAGACTTGGGACCTAGCTGTAGCTGCAGTGCACATGGAGTCAGGACAGAGAGAGACAGGTGCCTGGTGCAGAGTGCTACCTCAAAGAGACAGAAATAGTCCCACAATGAGTCAGAGGGTGAAAAGAAGGAGGGATAATTCCACTCCTATTTTCAGTAAGTGTGACACACCCCTCTTCCCTGTGATTGTCATAGCCGCCCCTTGCAAATTGCACTCTGGCACTATTGCTCACAAAAGGTGCAATAGCATGTCACTGTGTCACATTCTTTTAAAATCTTACAAAAATGCATCAATCTTAACAAGTTTTTTTTTTTTTTTTTTTTTTTTTTTTACCTCAAATGCAAATCAAGAAGCTGTTATTTGTAATATTAATCAAAATAGCATACACATGGCAAGAAAGACATGTGTACAGTGTGTAGGCGAATGGTTGTCTGTCTCATAAGCCCGTTTCACACATGCAGTCTTACAGTTCACACATGCAATGTTCCTGCATTATACCTCAACAGAGTCATGAACAGTGCTGGGACAAGAGCTAGAAATGGTAATTTCCTGGATCCAGACCTAGTAGCATTGCCGGTAATTTGCTAAGAAGGCTGGCATAAGCATGTACAAAATGAAAGAAATAATAAAATTATTTGATGACAAGAAATGTTTTTTTTTTTTTTTTTTTTATAAAAATGATTCATATCACTTTGAGAGGCCTCTAACATTGTTCTGTAGCATATGGATGAGTATTGCAGTTTATTTGAGTTGGTTGCATCAGAATGAGTTGGGTTTGTAAGAAAAATCCAAAATAAATGACAGTAGATGACAGTAAAAGGCATCTGTTAATGTTATTAATTAAGTCTTTATCATACATGAAATATGTCACTTACAGTAAAAACATGATCTAGACGAGACTCAGAAAGATTCTCTGTGGGGTTAAGGTCTGGACTGTGTGATAGCCAGTCCATGTGTGAGCATGATGTCTCATGCTTCCTGAACCACTCTTTCACATTTTGAGCTCGATGAATCCTGGCATTGTCATCTTGGAATAAGCCTGTGCCATCAGGGAAGGAAAAATGCCTTGATGGAGTAACCTGGTCATTCAGTATATGCAGGTAGTCAGCTGACCTCATTCTTTGGGCACATAACGTTGCTGAACCCAGACCTGACCAACTGCAGGGATGCTCTTATCTACTTAGTTAATTCCAGGTGGTGACTTTTTTTTTTTTCAGCCAGGCAGTGCATTATAGAAAGTATGTAGAGGATCTATTCATTAACTTATGAGAACTTGGAGGACCCGCTGTTCATGTTTAGGAACTACTTATACTTACAGATCAACTAGTATACTTTGAGGAATACCAAGCTCTTCTTTTTACTTCAAAACCAGTGGATCAAACATTGCGGCAAGCTTAATGGAAACCGTGTAATCATGTTGCTGTTTCAGCTCTGTGATTCACTTATTAAAGTTTTTAATAGTCCTTGATTATCTTCTTATGTAACGCCAACAGTACAGCTGCCATGCTACTGTACCCAGTCCTCCATGCCCTCTGCAGCACACCCCTCTGTCCAGTTTTAGCTGGGACATCTCCTGTACATGGAGCCCGCTTTCTGGGGTCACACATTAGACAGAATGTACTTATTGGTGAGTTGTAGCAGGTAGGTAAGTATTAGTGAGATGTTTAAAGCAACACTACATCAATTTGCAGTAGATAATTTACAAAGTCAGTGGCCAATTATGTGATCCAAATATTTTGACTTTAAGGTCAACTGACTGTGGCAAGTTTTATGGAACAAATAGGCAAGCACAAGGGCAGACAAGGTTATGCCATGTCTCAACATAGCAATGTAAAACAAAACAAATGGAAGTAGAATAATCGTAACATCCTCAGAAACTTTCAGAAAACAAATTTAAATTGCTGACTGCTGAAATAACACACACAGCTGTTGGTAGAGGGGCTCTAAAGATACATTTCTGCCGGTAACAGGGTGACATGTGGAGACCCCCAGGCAGCAGGAATAAGCAGTTTTATCAGCTGGTGGGACGCCTCAGCATTGACACTTTACTTCAAAATACAGGACCAAGCAAAACACATGGCTTTTTCCATGTAAGCTCTTTCACTCAAGTAACTTACACAAGCACATTTTAAAAGAAGATTTACTCTTGTATGTGCACTTAGCTGTAGTAGCAGAATTAGAAGTGGTAATAGTAGAAGATATAGTAGTAATAGCAGTAGTAGTAATAGTAATACTAGTGGCAGTAGCAAAAACTTTTACTTAAACAATACACCTTTTTACCTTTTTACTTTTACCCAAGTAGTAGTATTTGGTTGAGTACTTGTACTTCTAAGTGAGTAACATATTTTTTAAGTCCTTTTACTAGAGTAGAGATTCTGAATAATTCTTCCGCCTCTCGAAGTCTAAAACAGCTATTTCTGATTTAAAACCCACTTGCTATGAAGAAATATGTATGGCCTAATCCTGCCAGTTCTGCCACAACTATATGAAATTAATTGCATAGAGCAATAATGCACAGATGGAACCAACGTTTTAATTTCCTATTCAAGGCAAGTCAAGCCTACCTGCAGCTGAAAAGACCAGTAGAGACAGCAAGCAGCACAGCGATAACATAGACTTCATTTTGGCTGCCAGGGGCCTTCTCCTCCTGTCCTGGGATATATATGCATGTGTGGTGAAGGTCAGAGGTCATATGAGCAGGGGCGGGACAGCGATAGCTCCCAAATGTGCAACCGTGTCAGCTGCCTGGCCCACTAGAGGGAAGTAGGAAGATAGTGAACCATTAGCAAATAGATAGAGTTAGCAAAGTTCTCATCAATTGTAACATGGCCATTATAATTTACAAACTGATCATTAATGTATTTCAAAGCTCTATGAATTTTAGGACTTTGCCAGTAAATATAAAATTTAATGCCAATTCACACCCATAGATTTTTATCCACACGTTCTTATAGGTATGTATTTATTCTAAATCAGATTGTTTCTATTGCTATTAACCAAATATTATACAAATATATTTTTGAGGTTAAAATTTACAGCTTCATGCATTCATCTTTTATTCAACCTACAACAAGAGCTAAGAATAATGAAATATTATTCATTTACTGTTCTAGTCAAAAAATTATGTCATGATTTGACATTTTAAGACATTGGTGAACCCAAGTTTTTTTTTTTTTTTTTTATGAAATATAATACATTTGATGCCTTCAATGTAGAATGGACTATAAGTTATGTGCAAGAGTAAAAAGGAAATGTCTCAAATAACTATCAGGGAAAGACACAAAATGTTAGCACTTAAAAGGGGTTTTATGACTGAAATATATTGACAGTCTTAACAATGAAACTCAGATGTGCAAATTTAAATTTCATGTTCAGTACATGAAATTAAAAGAAAAAAGCTAGGCACGGGCTCTAATAAAAAAGTACAAATTTTATTTTTTTTTTATTTTTACAAAATGTGTTTACCCAATTTTTAATAAACAAAATATAACTGTTTCTTGTCAACCTGGACAAAAATAAAGAAACAAAATGTTTGTCACCAAAACACAAATTGGACAGACAATAATGAAAACACAAAAAGGTGTTAAAATGTGTCACAGCAAAAAGCTTACAAAAATACATGGACAAATTTACTTTTCACCGTTTCAGGCAGTACAGAATGGCAAGTGCTTCATATCAAAGTTCATTAATGACAGCAGTGCTGCAACCGTGTTAAGAATGCTTGAGAAAGAAAAATTTCAGCGACCAATCAGAAACCTCAGCCCAGCAGAATGGACTGGCGGTCAGTAAACCAGACCACCCTTTAGCAAAGCTTCACAAATGTTGAAAAACTACTCAGCATGGTAAAGAGGGAAAAAAAAAAAAAATCTTCAACCTACAACACCCTATACAAGTGTCAAGAATTCTCACACAAAATGCGTTGATCACGACAGCAAATTAGCAGAAAGACAAAAATGCAGCCTTTAGCAATGATTAGTAACATGCAATCAGTAAAATTAGCAAAAATTAATATATTGAGAGATGTCTCTATTCAAATGAATGGAATGTTTACAGCATTTAGTAACAAAGGCTCGGAGCAGGGTTTTCCAGTCAAAATTCTGTGAGAAGCAAAATAACATGAGATGGACAGAGAAAGAGCAATTAGAAACAAAACACTGATGAAAATCTATAGTGCAGTGCTTGATATGAACTTCTTAAAAACATAACTTGAAGCTTGGTCAGAAGTTACATCACAATGACGAAAATACAAGGGGTAAAGTCGTGTCTTGGGGCCTCGAAGTGCCGCTAAGTTGACAAAAGCACCTTAAATACTTTACCCCTATCTTCAGCCTACATTCTTCAGCATAATGATGTCAAGTTTCATGAGCACATTGTAGGTATGCATGCCTACTTACGGTGCATAGATATCTTCACCTGCAAACATAAATTACTCCAACAAACACAATGAAGATAGAAATGCATAAATACAAGATGTTTTAGTGCATAGTCACTAAATAAAATGAAGACCATATTTTTGTTTGAAACAGGAAGCCTACATGCAAACTGTAACTATCGGACACAGATAACCTGATGAGTCTGCAACATTGTCCCCAGACTTCTTTCTCCTAGTAAAACATCACAAACCTGTTGATGCCAATAATATGCCAAATGTCAAAGCTTTTAATATTCAGTAACTGCCAGAGTGTGAAACAACTAAATGAATTGTTTATCAGCTTATCGCAAGAGCTTACTTGATTGCAATATCTTCAGGTTTATCCAATTTTTTAACTATTGGGTACTATATATGAGTAGCGTCTTTTATAGCTGAAATCATAATGTCAGTTTTAAGGTCTTAGCACCAGACTGTCCAAACTGAAGACAGAAAAAAATCTGATTTAAAAAAAAAAAAAAGTGATATAGCCGCCTGCTTCATGAGTTGGTACATTCAAATCTCAACTTTAGTGAAAACATTGTACAAATAATACTGTCAGTGTGTCAGGACCAAATGTAACATTGTGTAGATTAAGACCAACTGATGCTAAATAGCTTGGGGGAGATTTTTTTAAGACTAGTTCAAATATAGAAGAAAATTGCATCCCCAAAATGTTTCAAGCATTTCTTTTTTGTTGATGTTGTACTTTTAGATTTTTCAGCACATTGCAGAACCACTGACAAAGCTTAACTACTGGAGTTTGGTTAATGCCAAAGAAATTTTGTTTTTCATAAGTAGTCAAGCTCCAGGAAGAAATCTTGCAGTGAATCAGTATTAAGTGTTTGGTAGTTGAGTTCATTGAATAAATTGCTCAGTTCATTGAGCAATCCTCTCCCTCGGTGTCTGTGTCCGTCTCCGAGCATGTGGCATCCATAGCAACGTAGCCAGGGCTAACAATAACAGCTCGCCGCTGCTCCTCATCAGCACTGGCTCTCCTCTCCTGAGTGCGTTCAATATGTTGAATGGCCTAAAATTAACAGACAATAAAATATATGAGGTAGAGTGAAGAGGAAATGTCTCAAACAAGTTATATTCAACATCTTTATCGTGGCAAGAAGCAATAGTTAGCACGTACCTGGACTATGGTGTCAAGGTTCTGTCTGGATGTAGACACAGTGCTGGTATGGACTGACGGACTCATGGTAACCACAGTCACGTGATGGTGCGGAGTTAGTGTTGGGGCTGGGACGATCACTGTGGGGTGGTGCGTTGGGGCTGGAGGGGCTGAAGGTGCTCGCACCTGGAGGAATAAATAAAGAAATCATTACAATTGTTTTATATATGAGGATTATGCCTCTTTTCATAACGTCTTGGCATTATACAACTACATAATGATTGCGTCGTCAGTGAATCGCAACATTACTAGAGATAAACAACATTAGTCTGAGATAAAAACACATGAAAACAACAAAGCCGGACAAGCAGAAACTTGCTTAGAGTATTCACAATTTAAAAAGCACATGAATGCACCATTGCAGGTAGATCATTAATGTCTATAATTTTGTAATATCACAGGAGTCTAAATAACTGTCCAGTTATAGTTAAACCAAGACAATTTAAACTTGTCTAGTTGCATGTAGTTTATGTACAGTGGCTTGCAAAAGTATTCATCCCCCTTATAATTTTTCCTTTATTGTTGCCTTACGACCAGAAATCGAAATCAATTTACATCACATGCCAACAACTGTGAAAAGCAAAATATTTTTTATTGTGAAGCAAACAAGGAATATGACAGAAAAACAGAAAACTTGTGTGCAGAAGAATTCAGCCCCTTTTTAAAGAGGTCTCTAAATAAGAACTGGTACCCTCAAAAGTCAGATATGGTCGACTGTCATGTGTCACAAAACACAGTTTAATTCATCATTGCAATATGTAAAAATTAGGGAATTACATTAAACCTGCCTAAAGAGGGCCATCTAAAACTCACAAGCCGGGCAAGGAGTGCATTCATCAGAGAGGCAACAATAAGACCAAAGGTGACCCTAAAAGAGCTGCAGAGCTCCCCAGCAGAGACTGTTGTATCTGTCCACAGGGCCACTCTGAACCACACACTCCACAGAGCTGGGCTGTGTGGAAGAGGGGCCAGGAAAAAAAAGCCATTGATTGGAGAAAAGAAGAAAGCATGTTTTCTGCTTGCCAAAAGAAATGTGGGAGACTCCCTAAACACATGAATGCTCTCTGTCCAGATACTATTAAAATGAGCCATCAATGAGAAATGCTATGACTAAAGGCCTCGATACACCAAGGCGACTCCCAGACTGCCACCGAAAAGACGGAGCGACAGCTCGTCTCTTCCCGTCTCCTCTCGTTCCCTCCCGTCTCCTCACGTCGCATGACTTTTTTCCCCTCTTCATACACCAAAGTGACAACCGACCTAAAGACCGTGTCTTGCGCATGCGCGTGATGTAATTACCCCCCCAAAGCGGCAGATGGCGCTAGCCAGTGAACAAAGATAAACGGAAGTGACACAATGTTTGTGGAGTACATATGCATGTAGCGTGCCTTGGTCGGCCATTGTTCTCAGCTTGTTTGAAGATTACAGAAGCGTGATAATGGCCGGTTTGGACATTATTTTGTGTGGATTAGGTGCCACTGCTCTGTTACTTAAAGAAGATAACTTTGCGCACGGAATTGCGAAGAATGCAAAAATGGTGACAGTACGCTGCCACAGCGGTTTTCACCTCTCATCACTTCCGCTAAAATTCCCGTGAGCTGATTGGCGCGGCAGCTTGTAGTGCTAGGCCTATCAGAGCGCTTCAGTGCCAAAGACCAAAGACGCCGATTCAACAAGGCCAATCGGCAGGAAACTAGTCAGACGGCCTCCGTCCTGGAGCGATGGGGGCAGACAGCGCATACATATCAAAAGGACGGAAATGAGCCACGTGGAAGAACCATTAAGACGGCTTCAGATGGGCGATCGTCGTCTAGGTGTATGGAGGCCTTAACATGAACCCAACATCTGACTGTGCCCCCTCTCTAAAGTGAAGTCTGGTGATGACAGTGTCCTGCTGTGGAGATATTTGTCAATGGTTTGAACTGGGAAACTGATCTGAACTGAGGGAATGAAGGATGGAGCTAAACACAGGAAAATTCTTCAAGAAAATTATTCAAACAGAGCTGCACAATGCCTCCAACTTGAAGGACCTCGAGCTGTTTTAATGAAGAATGAGCACAAATCCTGGTTATTTTATGAACCAAGTTTTCTGTTTTCTATCATATTTCTAGTTTGCTTCACAATAAATATTTTGCATCTTCATAGTTGTTGACATGTGATCCCCTGATCTTCCAAAGATCCATTTCAGTTCCTGGTTGTAAGGCAACAATAAAGTAAAATGCTACGGGGGATGAATACTTGCAAGCCACTGTATGCTGCTCTGACCTGTGAACTTTGGGTCTGTCTGTCTATTGCATGAATCTGCTGCAGTCGTAACAGTGTCTGACTCTGGATTAGAGCCTGCTCCTCCTTCACCTGCTGAGTGATCACCTTCAGACGCTCTGGGTGCAGCTGGCTGTCCAGGGTACGTACCTGCACCGCATATACACACAAAACAAGACTTATGAATGGCTGCCAACACACAGTGTGTCATTTTGTAATTAACAGACTAGACTTGCCACCATGGCAGTCTTCTATTTACTTTTCTTTTGCAGTAAAGTCCCAACTGATAATTCATTCCTCAGTATAAACCTGCTCTTCTGGTATCTTATGTGACTGGTCCACAGATAAATCTGTCACAAGGACCTGAGGCTGTACCACTCTGGCTCCTCTTTGTCTGAACCGGTTTGTCAGGTAGACTAAGCTTGTAACCCGTCATTGTCTGGGCTACTCCAGTCAACAGACCCTTTACTAAAGCTTAAGCTTTTGTCTAACCTGCTCCTCCAGCTGCATACGTGCTGAGTGCTCCTTATCGAGCTGCTGCCGTAGCTCCAGCATCTCCCTCCTGAGCTCATCCACTTTGTCCTCATCTAAGGTGTCTGGAGATCCGATTCCTTCATCCTTCTCCTCTGCTCTCTTTCTCTTTGGAGATGAACCACTGAACTCCTAGATGGACACAGAGGCAGCACAGCATTAGATTTAAAAAACATGTTAATTGTACCAAAATTCAGTCACTTTGTGATATAAGCCCCTTTCACACATGCACTACCCTTTTGTCTTTTTACTAAGTTTACTTGAGGTGTAATGAAGGTAGAGGTGAGGAGATAATTGAGATGAGCATCAGAAATAAAACATAGGGCTAATTACCTGAATGAAGCGTTTGAGCTGGTTGTTCTGTGCTAGGAGCTGGGTCTTTTCCTGCTCTAAAGCAAAGATGTAATCTGCAGTCTGCTGTAAGATGGCGGCCTGACAAAGCATTAGAAGAATTAGTCATTACATAAATGACATGCTGTAATTATATTTAATAGACAATGAGCGGTGTGTGTTAAGGGGTTTTCATGCCACACCTTGCTCAGCTTCTCTCCATCTGCATGGGGTAAGAGTGTTTTGAGGGAGTGGAAGCCAGCATTAATGCTTTGCATTCGCCGTCGTTCATTGCTGTTGGCAATTTCTCTACGAATCCGTCTCTCTTGGTCTTGAGCAGTCTCTGGGCTGAGGGGGATGTTGGCAAGGCTAAAAAAAAAATTAAATGTTAAATAGGGTAACCTTTAACCTGGAACAATTATAGATGTTGCCCCATGCATTCCTCAGTTAAGCTGCCTAAAGGTCTTTGAGTTCTGTCAAATTCAGGCACCACCTACTTTTTTGATTTAAATAGGTACTAAACTAGTCGAGAAAGTGGTTATTGCACAATAATACAAATGTATTAACTGTTGCCAAACATTACGGATTAGACTTTTGTCAATAGCCTACATGAAACTGAACGTAGTAGTTGCCATGAGAGGCGGGGCTTTAGCATGGCCGGTAGGGGGCGTTTTAAACAGAGTGAGCGGTTGACAGTAAAATGTGACTCCAGCAGGGCCCTGGCCAACGAGAGAACAATGCTCCCCTCTATTATCACAAATAAACGCTTTATGTACTCACCAAGCTGATAAATAAGCTACACTTTTACCAGAAACGTTTAAAGCAGCGTTCCAGTTAAAACTGTGAGAAAAGCAGATGCAAAAACAGCCTGAGCGCCATTACAAGGTCTGCGACGGCGGCTAACCAGTTGGCTAGCGAAGCTAAGCTAATTTCAGCACATGACAAGGCAAAAGCAGAAGCTCCAAGCCTCGTTGTGAGACTTCCTCTCACCGGCAAACTGCGATTTATGTTAATGCTATATTGAGTCAAAAGTAATATTTCTGCAAAAGCACCGAAAAGCGTGCAGTTATGATTAGTTGCCACGACGCGAAGGAGAACACGTTAACTACCACGTGGTTGTCGACCATAATGTATCCGTTTCAACACGTTGGTGTAGATATTTCTGTTGTAGGTGGCTACAACGCATATGCTGACACCGTCACATAACCAGGCAGTACAAATCGTGAAAGAAAGTAATAGTATAGGGTAAAAGATAACAAAACAATTACTGACAAATCAAAGAGGTGCCAATTTCTGCAGCCCTGTATCCGATCCCAGTGTAGCTACTGTGCTAACGTCGCAAAACATACCACAATCTAAAAGCACATGGGCTTCTTAAAGGTCGTCATTTGTTTTACCAATAAATGTTGCACGCACCTGCAAAGGCCTCCAATAACATCCTTCTCCGTTTTCTTGAAGTGTTGCAAGGACGGTATCTTTTCAGTCTGCATCATGAAATATTCCATGCTCCTGAGCCACCTGAACAGCGTTATGTTTTCTTTTTACCTGTCGCTTTGTTTGTGACAGATCAAAAGCAACCTTGATCCAAGCTTTGATGTTACAAATTCCAGTTGCGCATCGCTTATTCCCAGCAAAAATATGATGTATAATTATAGTTTTGGAAAATTAAAGCAAATCAAGCTGAGTGCTGCCTACCACAGCCTGATTGGGTTCCCTCCAATGTCTGTGTGTGGTTTGTTGCCTCCGCCTACTACTATGTGTGTGCAATATGTGCGCAGCTGATCGGTATGAGGCGGGAAACAGCTGGTTGAAATCAGAGCTCCTTTCCGGAAAACAACAAACAAGAGGCGCTGAGCAGTGCAACGGGGTAACAATGTTATGTTAAGGCTGAATTTGCTGGAAACAAAAAATGAGAGCAGATAATTTTAATTTCTCTTTATGCATTAAAAGCTTAGTATACAAAAAATAAACAAAGTGATAACATAATTTAGCCTAGACAATAATCAACTGGTAATAAATGTCTGCACTATTCCTTATAAGCGCAAGTAAAGAAGTTAAAATATTTTAGAAAAATGAATTTATTTCAGTAGTTCAGTTCAAAGCAGACTCATATACTACACATATTCTGGACACATACAGTGAAATATTTATTTTAAATTATGATAATTTTGTAATATTCTAATTTTAAGAGGTATTGAATGTGTGCTTCTCTTTTTGTAAGCCCTAATAATCACAATAAAAAATAAATACTTTTACCTTGTGTGTACTGAATCAATAGAATATATACAATTTACTTTTTTGAACTGAACAACTGAAATAAATACATTTTTTTGATACATCATGACATTATGATACAGCTTTACTTCACCCTAAAAGCAGCATGCATATATTTTAAATAATCACTGTAGATATTTTAACTATACACAACCAGAAGAACAGTGTAGTGATAAAAAAAATCCTAGTCTAAGTATCATGAGCTAGCATACCCTTTTGATGGGATACTGAATATAAGTTGCATTTGGTGTATGAATGTAGTTCTTTGGAATATACAGTTTAAAACTTACACACATGGTCGAAAGCATTCAAGTCAGACATCTATTCAAATTGTTGGCGTGTTTCCGTGTAATAATATAATAAAAGACTATATATGCTTACATTTAATCTAAGCTGGAGTATATTCCTTATGACAGATACAAATTTTAAAGTAAGAGAGTACAAATGCAACCCCAAAAGATCCCATTTTACATGGCTTTGGAAATACCCTGGTCATCAGCTAGAAAGGCTGAATAATGTTCAGCATAAATATACATGAAAAGTTTAAAAATGCTGTTAACTTTAAAAATTAAACACAAGTACTTCCCAACGGTACCTGGATATAGAAGACAGAATCTGACTAATTGCGAAGGTCACTGAGATGCTGAGGTTAGTGTCTTGTTTTTTTTTGTAGCAGTTTCTTCTACAGCAAAAGTGTAGTTATACTAAAAAAAAAAAGAACAATAAACACAACTCTTAGTGAGGCCACATATGTACATTTGCAACATGTAGTATATAAGGCAAAAGGTAAAATATCTACCTCATTCTCAATGTCTTGAATGGACTTTATACGCATGTTGTTCAACTGTGTGTTCAGCTGAGAGCCCTAGTAATTTAGTAACAAGATAAAAGCTTTTTAAATGAGTTAAGCCCAAAAAAATAATATAGCTACATTAATTAGTCATAAATATGTGAAAAATGAAAACATACAGTGCCATTGGTTGGGACATCAAACTTTGGATGTAGACTAAAGGGAACTCCATCCAGTGCTACAGAGTAATAGACAGCTAGTGAGTATTGGATCTTGTGATTTCTTTCGCATACAGGGTTATACAAGGAGAAGGAGAGTACCTGTGATTCCCTGGAGGCTACCATCTGATGGCTTGTCAAGCTCATCTTTCACCTTGAGGTTATGGCGTCTCTGACTAATCCTTCCAGGTGGCAGAGGGGGAGGGTTACTATAAGGACAGAAGCAAAACATAGCAACAGTTTTGTATTAATTATCAAGGTACAAGTGTATTTTCAAACAATAGTTTTTTGTTGTAGTAAAGTGCTGTTTTTATATTAACTGATGACTGAACCTTGGCTTGAGAGGCAAAAGAGGAGTTGGCTGATCCAGGGAGAGTTTTTGGATGTCCAGGCTGACCCTACGTGGTTTGGCTTGAGGCACAGGACAATAAAAAGGCCCTTTTTTGCACCACAAGACATAGCCATGTGCATCTCTGCGGAAAAGACAAGAAAAGATTAGCCTGGCCTGCCAGACAAACTCTTTTCCTTTTCTATACAAAGTAGTTAGTCTAGAAAACAGTTAGTCTGGTACCCCTTTGGTAACATTTAGTTTCTGTGTCAGAATAATGACAGGTGGAGTAACCAATCCAAGAAACTAAGGGTGGGATGTAGGCAGTGCACCGCTGATCCAAACATACATGGATGGACAGGTTTTTTTTTTTTTTTTTCATTAAAGACCAGAACACGCTGTATTATGAGCAGCTCTATATGTATTTCTGAACGGGGAAAGCAGCAGAACTCAGTTGTATAAAGAGTTGCGGAGAAAGTCTTTTTTTTTTTTTTTTCAATGTGGTCGTTATGTCAGATGGCAGTGGGACTTTACTGTTGTTAAAATGGCAGCAAGACGAAGAAAATAGTAAAGCAAGTAGGAGAGGCTGGCTCGCCAGTCTAGGAAAAAATAGGATTGCAAAATAATAAAAAAAAGGGACAGAAACTATTGTTAAAAAGCAAATAAAAGCAAAGCTATGCGGGGGTTGTACTTTGACAATACACGTTGCTACCAACCCCACATATGTGTAGTGCTGTAGCATCATTTTGCTTTTGGCAGTCAGTTTAATATCCAATACAGCTGTGTCCACACTGCCTATGGGGACAACACGTACACAAACTCGTTTCTTCTTTGAAACAGTGGCCTCTGAGCATAGAGAAAGAGAAACAATAGTTAAAGAGTCTGTGAATTAAGTATTAAGTACAAACCACACAACAAATTGTACTTGGGTATATACAGTATGCGTTATTTAAAAAAGCTAAATCATGGTGTGCACTCACTTGGTTCAAGATGCTCTGCAATATAACAGTACCCATGAGGAATTGAGTCCTTATCTGAAATAAGCTGAATGTCTGACACCACCATACCACCAGTTAAATCCTATAGACGGAAGAGTAAAAATGTTACACAAGACACAAATCAATATAACATTTCTTTCATTAGTATATAATTTGCTTTGAACCTGACCTTGCTGTAACAAAGGTAATACCCAGACTTCATTGCAAAGCTACGAGTAAAGTTGGCTGCAGCACCATCCTCTGTGATGCTTATCTGCAAAAAGTACAGCGGAAATATGCTTAACAAAACTGACTAGGTGGGCACATTTCCTTAAAAAATACAGCTATAAAAACATAATAATGGACTACGTAATGAAAATAAGACTGACTGAGATGATTCAGGTTGCCACAATCAAAAAAAGACAAAGAAGTCTCTTGAATGAGACAAATCATCTTAAACTTTACAATAGTACACATGACCTCTTTGTAACCTTGTTTTGAAAATATGATTGAGTTTTAGATTTTTCTGTTACTTTTCCTGTGAATGAGATGACAATCTTCATTATAATTAATACAACTTCCTAATAAACCTGTTCCTACCAATGTGAAATCTTTGGGACAAGTGCTGCTGTTGGATGTCCAGGCAACAGATGTGATTGGCCGGACCTCTCTATGTGGGATTACTAGGGACATCTGGGTAAACAATAAATGAAAAAAGCAGTGTGAGTAGACAGTAGATGAGCGTTTGTCAAATAAGAAATGTTATATGATGACTAATATGTAAAAAGAGTTGACTATAAGGTAAAAAAAAAAAAGGCTATGATTCATTCTGAGGATATATGTAGCACATTGTCTACGAAACAAGATCCTATTCATACCAAGTTAATTTCTGACTTTGCTTACACAGCCAACACAGCTGGGTGTGTTTTCACATATTCACCATTCATTTTCCATAGTGTTATGAAATCCCAAAACAACATTACTATTCATAAGGCATTACATACATAACATTAGGGCACACAGAAACAACAACAAATGCCCCCCAAACTAAGTAACTTGCATTTTAATGGCTAAATAAAAACATTACTGAAGTGTGTGGAAAATCAGAAAGCCACATATCTTTATTGACTATTATTGAACATCTTCTCACGATACAATAATGTCAATAAAATGGGTAAATATAGTTAGATTAAAAATAAACATGACAATCAAGAAGTTCGTCGTCAGTTTGAGTGTTGCGATGTCAAGGCGAGCCTGGCTACATTTCCATTTAAAACTTGACTGCTTTATCTTTCACTTTAACTCTGAACTCTTATTTATTTACCAAATGAGATTTAACACAAACTCACCTTGCCTGTGTTGACAGTTCTTTGTCTTGGAGGGGATACAATACCCGAGTAGCACAACTTTTCACTTATCAGCCGTAATAGGTAGCTTTTCCTCTTTTAAGCAGGAAGTATTGAAGCAATTTTGACTTCAATTCCCATCATCCCAAGCAAGTAGACGTCACTGCGTTTTCTTTTTAGAACACAAGATGGCGACATTGCATTTCTTACTAAGTACTGCATGAAGCAAACGTCAATAAAATATGTACGCCGCGGACAAACTGAAAGAAGATTCACTAAAATAAAATCACAATCCTACAGCAACGTTATCTAAAATGTTACCTATAAACTATAATTATGTAAGCAGGAATTTCCATTTTGTTATAGATGAGTTACCGGAAGTTGTTCTTCTTCTGCAGCATTTGTGATTTACAGCATTTTTCAGCAGCAGCAACCGACGGAAAACAATACGGAGTCCGAACAATAAAAAAAAAAAAAAAAAGAAAAACATAAGTGGCCACGTCCATGGGGGAAATAGTGCATGTGGACTTTGAAGAATCAAATAAGTTTGCAATATTTGAGTTTTTGTAGAAGTCTCGAGTGATCAAATTTGCGAAGATTCGACGATTCCCAACCTCAGAAGAAGAAGAAGGCGGCGACATCAAATGATTTGCTGGCCATTGTAAAACGAACTGTTCATAGCCTATTAAATAAGTTACCGTACCGTTTTTTGCTTTATTTAACTCACTAGAGAAGGAGTCGTGTATCCTTTTTTGTGTGACAACCAACTATAATATTTTCTATGCTGATCTTTTTAAACAGGACCTCCGCCGTTTTATTCACCGGTGTAGAGCATTAGTTTCAGGAGACACTAAACATCCCACTGCTATTTATTACACATTAAGTGTAAACCACCGTCTGGCTTTGGAGTGCAGCGACACAGACTGCTCTTGCCTGGCATTATAAATGTTTTTTCTCCACCTTGACAGACTGTGGGGTTTTCCAAAGCTTCACTTTTCTTCGTGACGATTGCCCTTTTGTGTCCACTCTGGGATAATCGCCACATTAATAACACAATGTCAGGTCACAATGGACATTCTCATGATGGTGTAAGCGATGTGGATGACAAGAGGAATCACCATAACCTCGACCAGCCGCAGCAGCAGGACATAGGCGAGCTCCTCCAACAGATCATGGTCATCACAGAGGAGAGCCTGGATGAGGCCCAGGCCAGGTATAAGATCACAGGAACCCAAATACACTGGGATTTTGGGCCTCTGTTGTCATTACACATTTTTAACACCAATTATATGTATATTGCATAATGTAGCAGTGGTGATATAACAAATGTTCATTCAAAGTCAGAACAAAACTTGGATGGGGACAGAGGCTAGGTCTGGTTACATTTCTCCATCCTGTACATAAGACCAGGCCAGAGATTTTCTGTGAACCATGGCAAGAAGGCTTCACATGGGCTCCCTCATAGTAGAAAATATAATAATGTATTTGTCATAAATTATTATCACTTAACTGTCTGACTTTCTCCCATTTGTTTCATCTGTCTATAGGAAGCATGCGTTAAACTGCCATAGACTGAAGCCTGCCCTCTTCAGTGTCCTCTGTGAAATCAAAGAAAAGACAGGTACACAACTGTTTTTTTTTTCTTTTCCACAAAAAAAATCTGACTGAAAAAGGGAGTTATTTTCTTGGGTACATTGTTGGAGATTATATTGTTTTACTCGCCATATCTTTTTCTAAACTGAGATATTTTAAATTAGTTTTTTGTAAAATACAATACAGTATAGAAATGTTTGTAATTCAGGAAAAGCTAAACAATTTTAAATGACACAGCTGTGGCAGAGACTGAGAGAGCGATGGGAGACAGATAGTTTGTACATGAGCCTGGATAGACTGCCATATTGCCACTTGTTATTAACACCTTGTCTCTTTCTCCCTCTCTTGCTCCTGTGCTCAGTGTGTCGCACTGTCTTGGAATTTTTTTCTTGGTGATTTTTCTAAAAGTCATCCTCTGCTTGCTGCCATGATGATTTTTGATGATGATGGCATCCAAAAATTCAGATGCTGAAAAGGCTAAAGGAGGCTACTACTGGAGAAGCGTCATAACTACAGACGCTTTTGACTGACAAAATGATGGGAGCAACAGGATCCACTAATCTGGGTGATTAACTTTAGGAATTTGTCAGATATATGATGCTGATAAAGTTGCTGAAGACAATTAGTTGTATAAACTGAGCAGCAGCAACAGCAAAAAAAGAAAAGCCTACTATCACACTGGCCAGACTACACTAACCCCCCCAATAATATTTTAAGGTTGTCTTTAATTGATTTTAGTCACATTCATTACCAGAATCTCATAAATAGATAAATAGCTAACATTTTATGAACACAAAAACTATTTACAACTTTACAACATAATATCTATGCTAGTATTTTTGCTAATTATGACGGGAGAAAAAACTGCTCAAGCAGCAACAGGACAACAAAAGCATTTTTAACAATTTTCTTGTATGTTTACCCTTCATTTCAATTTTTTATTCCAGTCTATTACATCAAATGTATTCCTTTTGAACAAACATCTACCCCTTTCAATATAATTTTGATCATACAAGTACTTTACAATAGTTTCATTATATACTTGCAATATATTTTGTTCTTTCTAATCCTTTCTTTTATGCTGTATTGCAGTGTTAATAATACAACAAAAGTGTTTTTTTTTTGTAAACTAATAATATGAACAGCAGCTCATACTGTTTGTGTGTGCTGAGTGTTACCTAAAGTTTGTGATTTATATTTAACTTTTTTGTGCTCTGTGTCAGAAGTTATCCAAGTAGACCTGTGTCTTTGTGAACGTGTGTATGTGCAGTTAAATGCCAATGCTGTCCTTTGCTGCTCTGTGGGATTATGGACAGGGGATGTTCTCTGGAACTACCTTGTAATTGCCTCCTAATTTGCATAAGTGCACAAATTAATGGCATCTCAAATGACTGTTCATTCATCACAGGCTCTTTAGTGGCTCCTTAAGAACTGCCTTTAATTAACAGCTGTGTGGGTGCTTTGGCAGTGTGTGTGTGTGTGCATTTGGTTATTTTAGGGGAATGCTAATGAATGCTGGGATCATTGCCATATCACAGTGTCCTCAGGAGACAAACTGGCATTATTCTGTACTGGAAATCACACTTCCAGAAGTCGTTATCTTTGATGTTATTGGTAAAAACTTGACTACTCTTTAAGGCAACAGTCTAAATTCAAAATTATCAATTAATCTTGACCTGATTACACACGATACCACTATGCACTTACAATATTTGTGATTCCTTATAGCCCTGACTATACAAGGTGTTCAGGACGAGGAGCCCCCAGATCCTCAGGTGTTGAGGCTGGACAACATGCTGTTAGCAGAAGGAGTGGCTGGTCCAGAGAAGAGTGGAGCCGGCACAGCAGCAGCTCTGGCTGCAGCTGCTGGAGGGTCGTCCAGTGACGAAAGTTCAGAGTATGCAGACTACAGAGTCAAGCTGGCTCAGATACGGCAGATCTACCACACTGAGCTGGACAAATATGAACAGGTTTGTCTTGTTAAAGGTCCCCTCTTATCTAGGGTTGTAGTCGATCAAAGAAATTGTTAATCGTCTGAAGCCATGCCTAGTTCAGCGATTTATCGACCGAAATTGACTAAAGGATATGCGGGCTTACCAGAGTCTTAAACAAACAAGTGACTTTACATTAATTAGGTCATAAAGCTAGTGGTGGAATGTAACAAAATAATTGTACTTAGTTACTTTACTTAAGTACATTTTTATGTATCTGTACTGTACATTTTACAAGGGGTACTTTTACTTCACTACATTGTAGACCAAGTATGGGTACTTTTTACTCCACTACATTTCTGAGTTGGTTTGAAGTACAAAGTATTTTGAGTTTTGGTGTAAAATGTGTTTTTGTCATGCCCTCATTGTAGAAACAGTACTTAAATATAAAAGGTGCAGTAAAGTAGTACTCCTTAGAAATATAAAAATAATAATATGCAATAATAATATTGCACCAGTTTGTTCATTTCATCTGTAATCAGCACAATTGTTTCAACAAAATCCCCCTCACATTTAACACATTAATGAGTTGTCGAGTCTGTTCAAAATACTTTTGCTTTTTTACTTACAGTATAGTACAAGTACATTTGAAAGTAAATACTTTTAGACTTTTATGTAAGTAGAAATTTTAAGGTGACACTTTTACTTGAGTAAATTTTTGCTCCTTTATCTGTACTTTTACGTAAGTAAAGAAACTGAATACTTCATTCACCAGTGCAGAAAACATTTAGAAAAGTTAGCTGTAAAATATATTGTTATCTAACAATCATCCATGTTATCTTAAATAAAATGAAAAATAAAGGTTATCAAGTACAAATTAGACTAGCTTTATTGATGCAAAGAGCTCATGATGCAACTAATCAACTAGCTTTAGCTTTTACCCATGTCATAATGCTTCCACCTCAAAAAGATACCCGGGGTAGTATTGTATTTCATTTACAAGTAATCCTGTTTGCTAATCCCTTTTGTTTCTCAAGACTAAAATGTTTCTAAAGCCCATACACGATCCCTGAACCCATTCTGATCATTTCAGCGCTTACGTGGCTGTCACTAGAAGCAGTCAGCTCATTTATTTATCTGTCATGTTGCTAACAGCCATACTTAGACTTTTTATGCTCTGCCCATTCCCCACTGTTGCCAGCAGAGGGCGACAGGCACCTATTGCAAGCGTTCTCTGCAAATCGAATAGTTCACCAAAGACGTTATAAAACGTGAAAAGTTGTCCAAAGTTGTTCAAAACTATTTCAAAAAGCCTGACAAAAGCATAATAGAGGTCTTGAACAAAAAACAAATCTAAGAATACTGTACTGAATACTGAATATGACTTGTTGTGCAAGTGGCCATTTTATCCAACTAATACTAATTTATATTTATAAAAGATAGTAAAGAAGTGAGGTAGTGTAAGGTCTAGCCGCAACAAAAAGCTTGCACTTGTCTATATATATTATATATATTTGAGTTATATGGTTAAAAATAATAGAAAAAGCTGTCTTTTTGCGGAGTTGGATGGAACATTTGTCATTCTATCATCAGTGGCATTAAAAAGGTACTGTGTGTGTAATATATAACCATTGTATTGTATTTTTGTGCAGGCATGCAATGAGTTTACTGGGCATGTGATGAACCTGCTAAGGGAACAGTCCCGTACCCGTCCCATTTCACCCAAAGAAATCGAATGCATGGTGTTTATCATTCATCGAAAATTTAGTGCCATACAGAAGCAGCTGAAGCAGAGCACTTGTGAAGCCGTGATGATCCTGCGCTCCAGGTTTTTGGATTCACGGTCAGTGTCGGCGTCAAGTGCTTATCCTGCCATTTTGGAAGTATGTCAGAGAGTTGCCAGGGCCATCAGATTTTGAACACATCTGTTTGACATACTAAATCAGATATCTTTTGCATATTTTACATCACTGTTTTATAACTACCAGGGTACAAAGATACTTTTAAATGTATTAGTCTTATTAATTAATATAGATAATTTAGATTAATATATAACTACAAAGATAAAGTGATATGTCTATTTTCATCTGCCTTGTCCATTTTTCATTTATGTGCCACTACTGGTACTCCTTGTCGCTGAACACATTTTTGTCTGATTATTCTTAAAGGCGGAAGCGACGTAATTTCAACAAGCAGGCTACGGAAATTTTGAATGAATATTTTTACTCTCACCTTGCAAATCCGTACCCAAGCGAAGAAGCCAAAGAGGAGCTGGCCAAAAAGTGCTCCATTACTGTCGCTCAGGTCAGGATTTCACTCTCAATTCACTTATTGTGTTTTATATATTATTCACACTGGTAAAACAGCAGTGGAGGTTTGAGAGGTGTGGCATTGTCGTGACTAAGTTTTTGCCCAAACTCTTTCAGGTGTCCAACTGGTTTGGAAACAAGAGGATTCGATATAAGAAAAACATTACAAAGTTCCAGCAAGAAGCAAACCTATATGCCATGAAAACTGCTGTGGATGCTGCAGGTCACACTTCACTGGCTAGTGCGAGTCAGGCCAGTTCCCCTGCCACGCCTAATTCAGGTGAGAATCCTCAACACAGTCCTGAGTTCTTTAAGTTAAAGTTAGTGCCTCATCTTATTTTCGACACCTCCTCTGTAATCTCAACAGCAGGATACCCAGCCTCATGTTATACTCCTGATGGGATGCTGTAATGACTCACCTCACTGTCTTCTTCATGTGAGTATCTGAGGCTGCGCATTGTTGCCATGGTGACACACTATCCAAATGAGTAGCCATAGCAACAGTGGCTCTTTTCTGTTTACTTAATGCACTGCAGTGTTTGTATTGTGGGCGCTGCATATATGGGGGGGCGTAGAACCAAAGGGGCATAGGCGGCACTTTACCAACTTTACAGGAGAACTTTACGGGGGGGGGGCATAATTAGATAATGATAAAATGTACATATAAACAGTTGATATACCTCTTATGCAACAAATTTGTATTAATTATTGCATATTTTTCTATTTAATTTTAATTAGGAAGAAAAGTCATGTACTTTTTTGGCTCAAAGGTTTATTGCCATTTTCAGTAATAAAAATATATCCACTTGCGCTGGCTTAATCTCATGTTCAGATATAGGATTTTTTTTTTTTCCATATGTAACCCTAGATTGTTTGCCACTAGAATTCTCATCTCATCAAGCGCTTTTGTTTGATATATACAGTATATATAATTCAGCTTACAATGTAAAACTTTTTTGATTATCACTTTGCAATATACTACAGTATAGTCAGTGATTTACAGTGTATTTGTGGATAACTGATAATTATATTTTTGTCTTTGAAGGCTAAGGATGGCTGGTAGAACATCATCCAGCCTTCACAACAAAACAGAGTCTGCATCTAAAGGTCCATCAGCTCATGATGCGTCTTTTTGTAATTCACTTTTGAACCAAACTACCTTTAAAATATTTCTTTTCTTCTTTATAATCTTTCAGGATTATAAAACTTTATATTACGCACTAAGTGATGTATTTTCTTTATCACCATGGTGTTGTAGTTCATGTGGGTACATCATTGTTTAGAAACAGGAGAAGAAATATGTGGAAGGTCTTCCATGCATGTATACTTTCTTACAGTATGCTTATTCATTCTTTAATGTTTTAGATAAGTGTGTTTAATAAATCACAACTTGTTAAAATCTTTGCATGAAGTGATTTTCCAACAACTGAAGTAAAATATTTTTTTCTAGACTAGAACATGAATTAGTCAGTAAGCAATGATAAGCAAAGAAGATGCATGGTTTATCTGTGGGAGTTCTGAGGTATCAGATAATAAAGTGCCACACAATGTAACAGGAGAGTAATGCAATCATTATACGACAGATGAGAACACAGTACTTTCAAACAGTAATACTAGTAATACAGTATAATGTAATAATTATAAGCAATAATTATTCTTTATCTTTTTTTAATTTTGTAAATGATTGTGTTTTTGTGTCTGTCACTGAATAGCTGTTTCATAGTTTTAGTTTTTACACTTTACAGGAAAATAATTTTTGGACTATCTGAATATTACAAGCACTTTATACAGGACTGGCACATGTAAACAGTGTTTGAATAGGGGAGGGGTCAAAAGGTAAGTAAAGGGTAAAAGGTTGGAAATGATGATTGAAAAGAGACGGACTCAAAGAGAGATCACACGCAGGAGAGGCCTGAGTGCTTTGACTCAAAAATGGATTTGTTACCAGGAGCTTTATTTCTCTGTCTTCTGTCATCATCAGGTAATAACTTAACAATAATGTTTCATTTAATGTAGTTTGCTACACAACAGGGCAAGAGTTTGTAGCTTTTGTACATATCTGTGCATTTATGTTTGAGTTTTTTTCTACCTCAAGTATAGAGGTGTTTAGCAGATGTCTTCAGTTAATGTAAATATGTTAACCAACATTTAATTATGTGCATGTGTGTGGTGTACATGTTTGTGCAAGTCATAGTATGTAGCAGCCTATGTAGATCATGGCATTGTCTTGATTTGGCTCATTTGGAAAAAGGGAGACACATTGCTAAATAGTTATACAGAACTTACAGAATTTACTACTTATACAAATTCAACCTGTCATTTTTAAACACAGGCTGTGCATACTTTTTTGTTGTCATCAAATGTCCCTTTGGTCCACTGGCTCTGTTTGTTCAGGATGTTTGCTTTGGGGAGGTGTTTGTATTTTGGCCAGACCCTTCTACAGGTTCACTGGGTTGAATACGTGTGTATCAGCATGTATGGGGTGATATGGGGCGTGTATGGGGTCACGGTTAACTCTTTCCTTTGCAGTTTTGAGTCAGGCCCCTGTTGTCACCGTGGAGCCAAAGGTCGTCACTGTCCGCCAGGGGGAGTCCGTGAGTTTTAGGTGCCATGTGGGCAGCGCATCAACTTCAAACGTGGTGTGGAGAAAAACCAACAGCCAGCGGCTGCCAGGTCAGAAAGAGGTCATGACAATGTAAATGACATGATCATGTACTAGAGGAGCTTACAGGTTTAAATGAACCTCACTGTATTTCCTCAGACAACGTCAAGCTTGGTCCGGATAATCTGCTGCTGACCGTTTTCAATGTTCGTCCCGAGAACCAGGGCCAATACCGCTGTGTGGCGGGGACCCCTGCGGGAAGAGTCTTTGACACAGCCATCCTCAACGTCAAATGTGAGTGCCACAGAGAAGCGCTGTTTTATTCTCCACAACCCAAATCTCAGGTACATAGGCGTAGCAAACCTTTGGTCTGTTGTGTGAACCTCAGATGCAACAGCATGTTTAAACTGATCAGTTTATTAATGCATACACTTTTCAACAGATTGAAGCCTGAAAAATGTTTGTACATTCACAATATGATATTTTCTTTTAGTTCCCCCTAAAGTTCGGCTGACACCAGCAGGACCTCTCAGAGTCAGGATCGGTGATCATGTGGCAGTGGAGTGCCGCGCCACAGGTCCGACCACGACCAAAGATGACCTGGAAACGCCAAGGGTCCACCCTGCAACTGGTGACTTCCACTGCAAGTGATGTTAATACGATTCAGGTAAAATATTGCAACTGAAATATCTTAAAATAACACAATATTTGGTTGAGAAATTCAGTTAACTGGGCGCCACATGGGTTTTTGTGCAGTGGCCTGCTGTCCGTCTTGAGGATTCTGGAGTGTACCTTTGTCAGGCTGAAAATACAGAGGGTATGACAGAGGGCAAAGTTGAGATTAAGGTGGAGGGAGGGCCTGGTGCACCAGTGGCTTCAGTCAGCGCCACTCAAATAACTGCAATTGAGGGACATACAGTCACAATAGAGTGTCATGCCACTGGTAAGATAACGCACTTCTCATTTTCACTCTGCTTCTTTCACTTATTCTAACTTCCCATTTCATGTTCCTTCCTGAAGGCTCCCCGACCCCTGAAATCACCTGGTCTAAGCTACGAGCACCGCTGCCATGGAAACACACAGTGGTGGGCGGAGTCCTGACTCTGAACAGTGTTGGCCGCCAGGATTCGGGCCAGTACATCTGTAATGCCACCAATATACATGGCTACAGTGAGGCGTACACAGACATGGAGGTGGAAAGTGAGTGGACAGCAACTTGTTCTGTTTCCATATGATATATAAGGCAATTTGAACCAACATTACCAAACAAAAAAAATATATAATAATGTAACAAATATAACAAATAATCCTGGTTGTTACCATTAAATATCTTAGAACTGGAGGAAACCATACAAGTCTTTTTGTACCAACAATGACTGAGTTTAGCAAGTAAATGCCAGCAAGAGTTTGAAATGAGTTTGTTTAAAACAGTTTTTATTATTGGTCATATAAAAAAGATATCCCACAAATATGGGTGCACGGTGGCAGAGCGGTTAGTGTTCTCACCTTCGTTGTGGGTTTGAGCCCCGCGCCGACCAATACACCATCACACGGACTCTCTGGGTGGAGTCTGCATGTCCTCCCCGTGTTACCGTCCAAAGACATGCATGTGTTAGGTGAATTGGTGACTCTAAATTGAAAGTGAATGGTTGTCCGTCTGTGTTCGTCTCTGTGTCAGCCCTGCGACAAGCTGTCCAGGGTGTACCCCGCCTATGGCCCAAAAGTTACTGGGATAGGCTCCAGTCACCAGCGACCCCTAACGGGAATAAGTAGTAGAAAATGAATGAATGAATCCCGACAAATAAAAGCTAAAAGCACTCAGAGGGTGCAGACTTCCACCAAAGCATTGGCCCTATCAAAACAAAAAACAAATCTCACAATGGTAGACTAATAATTTATTTTACTGACCCTTTGTGGCTGGAGTTAGTAATGTTAGTCTTATCTGACAATGGTGCAGACTCCTTTTCTGTCTGTGTTTTTGGTTCACACTAAAAGCTAATATTTTCGTCAACTTCCTATATAGAAATGCACTAATGCTCATGGGAAAAGTGTTTTGTTTTTCCCCACACAGCGCCTCCGTATGCCACCTGTATGCCTGATCAGGTGAGGCTGCAGCCTGGAGAAGCTCTTCGGCTTCAGTGCCTCGCTCACGGCACACACCCGCTTCATTTCCAGTGGAGTCTTTCAGGCCGAGCTGCCCTGCCTCCAGGAGCACAGACAACAAGGGAAGGAAGACTGTTCATCCCTCACATCAGAGCGACTGACGGTGGAACATACACATGTACTGCCAGCAACTACATTGGCTCCAGCACAGCCACCGCCAGAGTCTCTGTAAGAGGTGAGCCAGTCAAAAAATCACCTGTGCCTCTTTATTAAACCACTTTATCCATAATCTTTAATGTTTTAAATTTTGCAGGTTAAACCAACGCGGTGACAGTGAGTGACCGAATGATAATGAACCACCTATTCAGAATTTCTTCATTGCTGACACTAAGAATATAAATTTACTTTGCAGTACAACAACAGGGTATCCCCAAAGCCTTAAAAGTATTACATTTCTGGAAGGTGTCAAATTTAGTTCATCTAAGTCCTAAATTGTTGTAAACGTCACCACAATATTAGTCTAGCCTTTTAAATTTTGCAGATAGTTTTGTTTATACAATATATAACCAAGTCCACATACACCCACAATAAGAGGTTTGTACTTCTCCCCCAGAAAATGAATGGTAGAAAAATATGGCCTATATAAGAATATTTTTTGCAAGTGTGAATATTAATTTGGCATATTGATTAAAAAGGTCTTAAAGAGTTCTCACTTGACAAACTATTGACTTCATAAATGCCATTAAATGAATGAAACAAACATGATAAAGCTGTTTTCTTATATTACTTAATTTAAAGAATGAGTTTCTACACTGATTCACAATATTGCATTGCCCCCTCTTTACCAAATATCTGCCCCTCATTTGCATGGAAGCACAAAGTCCTATTTTGCCACTTAGCAAGTTAATTTTCTCCTTTCTTAATGTACATATGGTGCAGGCAGCACAATAGACACCATCCAAACAGCTTATTAAAAAAACGATCTGTAGGTAAAAACTTCCCCAGCAGCAGCTCCTGAAAATAAAGGCTGTGATTTTTTAGTTGCTTTCAGATGTTACATTTTATTTGTGCACGGTCATTATTGAGTTGTCAGTCTTCTCAAACTACTGCAATAAAACACTATATCCTTATGTATCCATAATTTTTTTTATCCTGGTACAGGTCACAGGGGGGTGGAGCCTATTCCTTTTTACTAACAGACAACAACTCACACCTGCATTTATTCACTCAAGAGTAATTATAACCAATTATAAATGGGGGCCATAATGCGGTTAATTATTGTTTTACTTATTTATGTTTATGTCTGTGTAAATATTCATATGGAAATAACATGGAAGTAGAGGCAAAATAGAGGCACAGCTTTTTAACAGCGCAATGTTGGAAAAATACTTAATGTCATGTCGTTAAATCTATTGCAACTTTGCCTAGATCACGTATTAGCTTGGTTTGGATGGAGCTCCTGCTTCCACAGCTGCTGCCAGACCAACGCCCGTATCTGCACTGTGACTCTGGCCGTCCTTGTAAAAGGCCAGCCTCCGTAGAGAAAACAACATTACGCATTGCCCCCTTGCTTGTATAGCGATCTTTACAAGCATCTTCAAAGCTAAAGGGAGGAAATATCTGCCCTTTGTCACCTCTGTCCTCCCCCTCACTTCACAAGCACTGAACCAGACAAAATAAATAGACCTCCGAGGAGAGCAAGACAAAGGAATCTACAAATGTGTTTAAATTAATATAAAAGGAGTGGAAGACACAGTGAACCAAATCTGTGCCATAAAGAAAACTAATTCATTCAGAGATCTGTATATGGTTGTCAGTGTGTGTATACATATTTGTATCTACAGTATGCACTCAAATTAAGCATGGTATAAACACTGGAGTTCATAGGACCCCCCCAGATTAGGAGGCCGTGCACATCCTCACAGATGGTTTACTACAAATTCAGAATCAGTGCTTTGGTTTACATCACAGTATACTCTTGGCCACACAGTGCTTATGTTAGTCCTAAGAGGTGAGTGGAAAAATATATCAAATGGAAAAGGCCATTTGCGTTGATGCTGCATCTGCACAGAAGGAGACCAAATGTTCTGGCTAATCAGTAAAGACAACTGTATTTAGTAATATTTATTCAGGAAGGAAATATCCAAGTGAAAGCTTTCTCATACAGGAATTGAATGGTGGAATGGTGGTTGCCATGATGTTTCCCTGTGGCACATGCATTGTATAAATAGAAATTATCATTGACTTATTTTTATCTGACCATAACATGCCCACAAAACTAACAAGGGCTACTGTGCTGTGTGTTAAAACAACAAACTTGCTTTTTGCTTGATGCATTAAAATATAACAGGGTTGCACACCCACTGAGAAGTCTTGAAAGTGTTTTCGATCTTAGTGCAAGAACATTCTGTTCAGTGTTGCATTACCTTTTCCTGTGTGACAAAATGTGTTCTATGTATTTTTTGTTTCCATGGTGCTTTGAAAGTAGTAATCATTCTGTATTTCAGCCACAAACCATGGTCTCCGTGGGTGCACACCACCAGTTCACTTTATTCGCCACCAATGTGGCGTCAACCTGGAAACCAGTTGAGGTTTTGAAAAAAACAGAAGCAGCACATGTGGGTAAAAATATGCCATATAAAAGGAAAGAGGCTGTATAGCACCTGCCACTCAGAGTATAGCACAGTATCTGTCACTGTCTGTGTTTATCTGTATGTATAAAATATTACTGTATAGTATTACAAACACAAATATCCCATCACTGTTTTTCCAAAGAGCTGCCATGTTATTTATGAATAAATACAAAGAAAACATTGGTATTTGGGTGTAAGTCAGATGCTGTACCATTAACATCACTCACTAAATCCTCCTTTGAAAGAGTAGAGTGTGAGGTCTGGTTTTATGTTTGTCCAGAGATCAAGGGTAAATATTTGAAAAATGTAGCCAGCTAAATGATTTGATGACAGATCTTTTACTGAGACAGCTAATTCATTTTTCATTAATTTGTGACTCTTGTGGGGACTGTTTTCAAACTCTCCCACGGTCATGGAGGGAAGTGAACAGTGTATTCTTTCATTGTAAATCACAGCTATTTGCAAGATGTTTTACTTTGTAATCTACAGTAACAAGATTGCAATGTTTTTTAGTTTGTCATGTGACTTTACAAAGCAATACTTGAAACTTTTGTTGCATATTTGTATTTGCACAACCTTTTTCTCTTACATCTGATTGATGACACGTTTCAGTTTATCAATCCTTATGTCAATTTGAAGTCTGAGGGTAAATTAAATTTTCATTCAGACTTTTGAATTTCCTGCTCAGAGATGTACAACTTTTGAATGTACACATATAAACCTGTCGATACTACTTTATTTGGGTTACAAAGACAGAAAAGTGTAGGCACGATTCAAAGCACTCTTATTTTTGGACTTGTGTTAGTGTCAGCAAAACTAAGAAAAAGGGAAATGTGAGTATGTAAAGTGTCAAACAGAACATCCTGGGTACAGCTGATGTTAAAGCCACCCAAACTACTAAACACAACAGAGATGAATTATGCACAACCACTCCACCAAGTTTTTTGCAGATCCTATTGCTCATGGTGACAATGGATCAACATCTATATTGCATAAATGAATGACATGATTGTTGATGGCTTCAGAATGAGCTATGACACATATCACCTGGGTCTTCTGAAAACATGACAATAATATGTATCTGATTACTGCATTGATCATTTGACACAAATATCAAAACACACTGTACCTAATGCACTGTCAGGCAGATGTGCTGTTCAGCCTGCTTTTACTTAGCTCATTGTTTACTCAAGGATGCTGAAGGAAGACATTAAAATTGCGTTGTCTCATCGTCTTCCTGTCTACATGAACATGATTTGTGTGTCTCTGTGTATTTTCCCATCTGTCTCCTTTACGTCTAGACCCCTGCCTACGCTAATATGAAAAATTAACCAAACTTAAAATGGTACTTGAGAAAGTCAATGACAAGAGCCAAAGAGAGACTGAAAGGTAAAAGAGGTCACCGTTGCTTGCTTTTCTCACACTGTGACAGAACTGAGATAGCATACTTACACTTACACTGAACTGTTAACCACAAACAGATACTGTTTATGTACATATATTGTGTTGATTTAGCTTCTTATGCAATTATCTTTCAACATGTATTCTTCTTCATGCTCACAACAGACCATGTCCAAAGTCTGACCCAGCACTGGTTAACATAGTAATGTTGGCACCAAACTAACAATGATTAACTAGGATCAATCTACAGTATAATGTGGAGGTCAAAGGTCATACAAGTGAAAGTTCACCAAGCAGATCTATTCACATTTGAGTTACTTTGTCTTTGTTGTAGTGTGCAATGCAAAACAAAAGCAAGAAAAGAAAAAAGGGGAATTGTCCCAGAGATGACTCAATGTGAGAGAGTTACAGTTGCACAGTAAATGTAACAATGCCTCATTTTAAGTTAATGGAAAATCTATATTACTAAAAAGGTAATTTTGTATATACATTTTTTCATTTGTTGGGATTAGTAAGCAGTCTTCTCTACAACAGTACTACTACTACTACTACTACAACTTTTACTACTACTGCTGTCCTCAAATCAGGGTCGACCCAGGACCTTCTGATTGCAATGCAAATGTACTACCTACCTTGCCACGAAGGGTAAAAAAATACTACTTTTACTCACTTAGAGAATAATTCACTTAACTAAAAGTAAAAAATAATGTTCTTAATGTTCCACCACTGGCTGACATTATTTTGATTTTTATTCATCTGTATGCTTTCTGGGATTAGCATACAGAGGAATAGAGAAACTTACACAAAAGAGTTTTTATTTAGTATATTTTAGCCAGAGGTGGACAGTAACAAAGTAAATTTACTTGAGTACTGTACTTAAGTATAGCTTTTGAGAATTTGTACTTTACTTGAGTTGTATTTTAAGGGGAAATTTACTACTTTCACTCCACTACATCTAAAAGATAAATATATTACTTTTTACTCCACTACATTTCTAAAAACACAAAAGTAACTTCTTCAGAGAAACTGTCCTAAAACCAAAAGACAACTGACTTAAAGCCTAAAGATAATTATTTACTTACAATTTAAGTATTTTTTTTTAAAGTAAATGTACACATATCTCTCAACTCATATTTGCTCTCAGGAACTAAAAAGAACCTCTCAACACAATCTGGAAGTGATTTAGCTTTTGCTTTGAACATTATTTGCACAAAACAAATAAAAACATTTTTGAATTAGTATGATCATAAAACCCAGCCTTATTTATAATATGTATGGCTTGTTTTTACTGTAGAACAGTCTTATCTATTTTGGTTTTAAGTCGATCCCCACATTTCCTCTCTAAAATGAGTTTGGCATCTTTTCTTTAGAGGGTAGGATTAAGAATGTGAGAAAATGTATTTTATTCATTATTGGAGCTGCTTTGTGACTTGATTGTAGCAGACATTTTACCCAAATTCCCGACTGCATTCATTTGAAATAGACTGAATAGATTATTTTTTTTAAAGCACTTTAAATACTTAAGTATTTTTGAAAGCACATATTTTAGTACTTTACCTCAAGTTAAATTTTGACTTAGAAACTTTTACTTGTATTAGAGTGATATTTGACCAGGAAGATCTACTTGATCCAAGTAATGAAGTTGAGTATTTTGTCAACCACTGATGTAGCACTAGAAAAACTCTTGTCTCAGTAACATTTCTTCTCAGCAGCCAAATATGGGACAGAAGTCAGCATACTTCTGCCTCCACATTGTTGCCTTCGGGGAGTTGAGTAAATGCACTTGAATTAGGGTAAGGGGTAGGACAGAACAGAAGTAGGACTTAATAAAATGTATTGCTGGAGTTGGTGGAGACTTGGAACGGATATAAAGTTACTTACTGGCAAAGCTCAAGCGGACCGGCAGCTGTTTAGATGATTTGTTAGTCATCAGACCCCCCTCTCTCTCTCTCCCTATCTGCCCCCCTCCTAAACTCCCTTCAGTGTCCCATGAGAGCGTGGTGAATAGCTCCTGAAATAGAGCCCACTGGAGCGAGGAGGGAAATCTCATCTGAAAGGTTCAGACAAGGGGGGAGTTGTTGTGTGTTTGAATGTAAGAGAGAGAGAGTGACGCCAGCAGTTCTGTGGAAATACAGAGAAGGGAGAAAGGGGAAAAATTGCAGCAGACAAGGCCACTGCAGTAAGTGAAAGAGAAGAGAAGAGGGGAGTGTGTGAGAGTGGAGGAGGTGCAGGGAGGGGGAGGAGAGAGAGGCGTGCACTGTGAGAGGCAGAACGGTTTAGCTGAGGAAAGTTCACTCTGGATTAGCTTTGCCATACATTAAGAAGACAGTTTTTTTTCACACATTTTAAAAACTTTTGGGGGATTTAGACGTAGACCCTAGGAACTGTATTTTTTCCGACAAGAACAACAACGTCAGAGTTTTATTTTTTGACATGGAGCGAGAAAAGATGCTTCTTCTGCTTGGTAAGTTTTCTTTAACATCTTGCTTGTTAGTGGCTGGCAGTATACAGAGAAAATACAAGAACAATGAAATGAGGTTAGGACATGTGGGGGCCATGGGTCTTCACAGTTTACGCACAGCTATGGAATGAATGTCTTAGGGAGCTGTTAACACTGGACCACAGCGTGTAAACTGGGTGGGTTTGCTCAGTGGAGAAGTAGCAGTAACCAAGCATGAGTGGTGTTATGATGTTATGATGATGCCTGGATATTGGTCAGAGAGGTTTTGTCCTCAAACTGACGCTTAAGTAGCCACATTAAACCATTGTTATAGAGCATGTGGTGTGGAAGGCTGGGAAACAAAACACTAAAGGAAAAACATGAGACAAAGTTGCCTGGTTAATAGACAATAAGTCAAATGAACTTAGGGATAGACAGTGTCTTGTTAAAGGAGGTGAAGGAGACACTTAAACATGTGTTTTGAGAGGCAGACAGGAACAATGATACTAACTTGTGTAATGAATGACTACTAATGCGGCCAGTGAAGCAGATTTTTAGACTATTAATGCAAGTCAATATTAAATATATGGTAGCTATTTTAATTTTAATTTTAATTATATAAGATATTCCTCATATGCTGTGAAAAAGATCCCTATAGACAACACATGTAAAATATGTTTAACTGTCTCCATTTCCACCAGCACAGTAGTTTCATTTCTAAGTGGCTTCTGTTTGTTAAAAAAAAAAAAAAAAAAAAAAAAAAAAAAAACTGGTACAAAATTGGTTTGACTTGTATTTGGTGTTTTGGTGGTTTGCTGTTAGGTTGCCATGAAAACAATCAGATAAGCTAATCAGTGTTGTAGCTCATACATTTTGATGCGTCTAAATACATACTGTCCACATGCAAAATGTCAATGACAATTTACAGCTACTGACCTCAGTTAGGTACTTCTGTATTTTCTCACAAAATTAAGATTTGCACTATGGGTTTAATATTAAATTCATCTTTTCATACTTCTCAGAAAACACTTATCACATAATACACAATTTGCATGTGTGATGATACTCCTAAAATACACCATTACGCCATTTTAATCTCTAGCCTATTTGTGATAAAGATGTACATGATTAGGGATGTGAAGAGATGCATGACATAAAAGTCCCCTCAATATATTATCTGTATTTTTAAGGTAAACTCAGCTGTTTCAAAGCTATAGTAATGCATTATACTGGTTTATGCCTCTTATTTTTGGAGAATTAAATAAGTAGAGACTGAAATCTTACAAGTAACTTTTTGTGATTGCAACTTCTCTTTGGGCTATTACGAGACAGGAAGGACTGGACAACTTTGGTGCTTACTGGTCAGTGAAAGTCAGCTGAGCCAGGCACAAAGTCACGCTGTTAGTATTTTGAGGACTTAAGCCATAAAGTTAGTGCTGGTCACACGCTGTCTCAATGCTGTCTGCTTCCCCTAAAGTGGTGATAGTATGGAAGACCCTACAACACAGGCCTCATTGTGACCAAGCAAGGGAAACATTTAGACTTGGAGACTTATTTATTTCTCACTGCGTATACCCCTATAGTGACTGCCATTTGTGAGTGTAATCCAATATATGTGGCTTAGAGACTGGAACTTAGCACAGAAAAATAAATATCTCAGTAAGTAAAACTGGATTTCTGTGATGTTTATGTTTTGCGTAACAGAAAAGTGTGAAACATTGCTCTCACACTTGCTATACAAAGAGCTGATTTAGAACAACTTGAGACTAAAACACATGATGAAGACAGCTTCAAGTATGTGAGCTCACTTTAGTGACCCTGGCTTAGTTTGACTGGTCACACCAGTCAAAAAAATGTCTGTTTGTTTGTCCAGGGTACTTTTAGTGCTGTCCCAAGCCTGGATAAATGGCATTTGAAACCTATGCTAAAATATGATAATATATTCAAATAACTGCATACTTAGGGGCAGATGTTTTCGCTATGGCAACCAGGAAGGAAAGACAGAAAGTAAAGACATATTTTAGGTAGAGTGACCAGATTTCTAGACCCAAAACTGGGACACGCAATTTTTTTTCACAAATTACAATGCATTTGAACTCACCAAGTGACAAAAAAGCTTCAGAGATCCATACAATTTTCTGTCATGTCATTAAAGTACATGAAGCTAGGGCTTGAGTTTTGAACGGCATTTGACAGCAATTTATTGACAAAAACAATCACACTGTAAAATAAATTTAGTCACAAATATCTTTAGATGCATGGTTTTAAGTTTCCTAGGCTTTTCTATTGTTCAAAATAGGGACAACGGGGACATGGTTTGTTGAAAACTGGGACATATTAAATGCAAATGGTGCTTAATTAGCCCCTTTCTCAGTTTTAATGTTATGATGTGGATAGAAGCTTAGGTCTGGCTAATATTACAAAAACCTGCCATTTGGTAATTAAGCTGTTTTCGCCCCACAAATAAAAGAAAAATGCACCCTTTTAATTTAACTTGTATGGTAGTTTGGGTTGTTTTCAGTAACACAATGTCCTCCTCATGGCTTTTATGGCTGTCCTGTAACACTGCAGGGTGTGAGAGGCTCTAAAAGTCAGGTACCATTGAAACCATCTGCAGGAAGCAATACACTCTCTGGTGTAAAACTGTGATAAATAATTAAAGGGACTAGACTGTAGTATTTAGGTAAGATCTAGCTTTACTTCCCTGACTTAGCGCTAAAAGTCAAATTTTAAATTAATTGTGGGAGTGTCTGTGGTCCTCAAAATGCCTTGTTTGGAACTGGGTCTTTGCCCTCAATTAGGTCTTAAAAGATTAGTCCAGAAAAAGTTTATAGGGAAACTTTTGTACACTTACAATAAACTGTTTTTCTGTGTTTTCCAGGTTTAATGTTTATGGCGGCAAAATGCATTAGGCCTGCTCCGTGCCCAAATGGCTTCGTCTTCGAAAACAGTGGCTGTATTGGTAATAAACTCATTTCTATTCTTGTACTGTTATTGCAACCTTTTACTCCAGACAAGAAAAATTGCACCAATTGCTACTTTTCTTATGATGCAATGAGCCTGGACTGTGATTAAGAGTACCAGGCAAAATATCTCTTTTTTAACATTATAGACTATTTGTCTATTTTAGGCAGTGCTTGAAAACTCACTCTTGAAATGACTGTAGTGAAAAATAAATAAACAAAATAAACTGTTATACATTCTTTACTCTCATAATATTTGTGTTTGATTAATATGATTTATTATCTTTCTGTCTAAATATTTTTAGACTATGATGAGTGTGTTAATGACAACCCATGTGGGAACCATTCAGTGTGCAAGAACACAAATGGCAGTTTCTATTGTCAGTGTAAAACAGGATACAAAAATACCCAAGGGGGAGTGAACTTCACCTATGATGGACACTGTCAAGGTGAGTGATAGTTGTAGTAGATGTGGACCAATCAGATGCCTTCTTGCTTCTAACAGAACACGTTTTCTCTGTTTTATCAGATATTAATGAGTGCCTAGAAAATAAAAATATATGTGGCCAGAGTGCCAATTGTTCAAACGTCTTGGGGAGCTACAAATGCACCTGTCATATTGGATACACCGAAGACACCAGTGTTTCTGGACAGGAACCATGTATAGGTGAGTCCCTCTGTGTGGAGTCTGCATGTTGCTCTCTTTTATTGTGGATACACCGGCTTCCTAGCACAGCCCAAAGACATGCATGTTCAGTATACGTGAAGTGGTAAATATAAAATTGCCCATAGTGAATGAATGTGAGAGTGAATGTCTGTCAGGTGTGTAGTCAAACTCTGGTGCGGACCAAACACATCTTATAACTAACTGGCCATTGTCCACAATATATCCCGCCTCAGGCTTAAAGTCACTTCTTTTGTGAAAGTTGCACAACAGAAGGATTTAGGAAAAGTGTTGTTCGAGTACATTTCTCAATATTGATATTATGATTCACTGTCAGATGAAAAACCTTAAGCCAATATACCACCAGTCTTGCTTGGACCAAAGTTTAAACACCACAGTCATTGTATTGTTTCACATTGTCTACACAAAAGCTATTTGTAGAGTGAGATGTCACCATAAATGGACTGTCAGCAGCTGTGCCTTTGTTTGCTTTGAGGTTTGCTATTACTTCATAACCTTAAATAAGTAATTGAGATATCTATACACTCTTCTACATAACATGAAAAAGTACCCCCTTAGCATAGTTATTGTCTTTTATCTCAATATTAGTTAAATCTGTGCAACCATAGCCAAGTTAACCACTTCAGTTAGAAATGAAGGAAAGTATTATCCCTGAGCAAATGTCTTTTCTACTCTAATGCTGCATTTGTTTTTAACCTCACTTGTAAAATATTTAGTAAAAACAAAAAAATAGGATAAAGCCATATATTTATGTTGTTATGTTGTTGTAAGAGAGCAGCAAAAGAAGCTAAATACTGAAAACAGTTCAGCCAAATACAGAATAAACATCCTTTTTAATTTGGGGAAGCCCCTGGGGAGCTGAGGCTGAAATCTATGTCCTCTCACTCAACTAATGCCATTGTAAGACATGACTTATCTCTGTGGGTTTTTTTTTGTTTGTTTGTTTTTTTATAGACATAAATGAATGTGGAGTGAATGGAATCTGTGGAAAAGGGAATTGTAAAAATGTTGATGGGAGTTACTTGTGCGAATGTCAAAAAGGCTACACGAACTATGGAAATGAAAGGACACCATGCTCAGGTACAGTTCTATAAAATTTTTTTACATACATACATGTTTTTATCTCCTTGCTCAGTACTGTAACCTTCTAAATCGTATCTATACAACACTACTGTTAATCTACTCATTTATCTCCTCTCATTTTGCCCTGGCCTTACATACTCATTTTGCCTTTACACTGCTGTCTGCTTTGAATTATGTAGATCATGTTATTCTTCTCACAAAATAGGACTTTTATTGCCCTCCACTGATTTTATCAACAGTGCTGTTACTGTGCTTGTACCAGACACTGACAATCTCTAATCTAATCACAATGATGTTTTATTATGTTTACAGAATTGGACTGTAACAGCTTCATCGTGCCAGAAAAGGTAAGTAAAGCCCTTTTAAGACATTTACAATCCTACATCAATGAAAAGTAAATTTATTTGATTGTTCAATTCATGATGTGATTAGTGCAGACAGAATGAAATATTTCAAGCATTTATTTTAATTGTGATTATGATGATGATTATTATTATGATAATTATGTATATTATATACTGTATGCAGGGCTTGACATTAGCAGCCAACCGACCAAATGCTAGGAGATTTCCATTTTAGCTAGTACTCTTTTAGTCTCACAAGCCACTTTCGCCAGTTGGATTTTATGCATGTGTCTTAACTTTAGAGGTCCTTCAGTCCTTTTGCTATGTTTGAGTGCCCTCTAATTCAGTACAGAGTAATTCATCATGATCTGAGAAAAAACAACAACAACAAAACATGTAATAAGATGCAAAAAGTTCAAATTTATTCTGCCTATAGGTAAACCACTTTTCTACATATTATTATTATTATTATTATTATTATTATTATCATTATTATTATTATTAGTAGTAGTAGTAGTAGTAGTATTAGTATTATAAATTCTTGTCTACACATACAACCAAGCTGTTGCTGTATTGTATAAAATATGATCAAATATTAAAATAAACATTTGAACAAAATAAATTCTGGCTTTCAAAAACACTAACTGGCTAGTAACCTTTGAAAAGGACTTTTCAGTGGCCAATGGGCAAAGTTAATGTCGAGCCCTGACAGTATGTTCTAATTTTCTGAGATACTGAATTTTGGGTTTCATTAAATGTAAACCATAATTATCACAGTTAAAATAAATACATGCTTGAAATATTTCACTGTATGTAATGACTTTTTATAGTATATGTGTCTCACTAAACTACTGAAACAAATATTTTGTTGGTTTTTGATGCATGACTGTAATTGCATCTTGTCTCTGCTTCAAGTGCAGTTTCTTAGAACCAGTGACGCACTAAACCAACTTTACCTATTTAGGGTTTGTATAATTGAACCTTATTCTATTTTGCTTTTTGCAGTCACTTAGCGGCCTGGCAGCCATTTTCTCCCTGATGAGAACCAGCTGTTTGGCTCTGTCCACCCCGAGTACGCCTGACGAGGGGAAGACTAATGGAGAGATGCTACTGGAGGTTAGAAAAGCACATAAAATAAAAACACATTTGCAGACACGCACAAAGCCTTCAGGTGTTTTACTGGCCTTCTTATTTTGGGACAGAATCTTCTCACTGCCACTGACAACATCCTGTCGCCCAGTGTGCAGCTGGACAGAGGGAAAGATGTTACTGACCTGCTCCATACAGTGGAAGACTCCATCAGGTTTATTGGTCCACAGCTCAAACACAACAGCACCAGACTAGAGACCTCAGAGACCGGTATGTAAGATAAGTTTTACATGCGTGGGAAATTGTTTCAGAAGCACCAATGAATGAGTGAAATTCATGTGTGACCAGATGCTGAGATTGCAGTTCAGAAAGGACTTACACGACCAACTGGGCCTGTGAGTTTGACCAGCGAAAACGCAAGACTCGACACAGACTGGACCACAGCGTCTGGGACAGGACTCTACCCTGGTAAACGTTTTAGATTTCAAAATTTTTCAACAGCTTTGAATCTAGACCTTACCTAAAAAATTAAAAAGCTAAAATATTCATTCACACAAATAAAATATATATTCAGATTTTGATTTATTTTGGAAAAAGTTTTGGCTCCAACTTTTAATGCCATTTCTTAATAAAATGGTTCAGCAGCATATGCACTTACAATTTTTTGAGGCTAAGAACCGGCAATATTATTGTAATATTATGGCAGTATAAAGAGCGCTTCATAAGCTCCCCTAGAACTTAATTTTACCCAAAATGTCACTTAACACCCTGTAGATTCTCAACCAAACATTTCTTTATTATCTGTTCTCAGGATTTGCCATAGCTGCACTGCTGACTTACAAAAACCTTGACAAACATGTACATAAGTCCTTTGATGTGCTAAAAGTACAAGAAAAAGACGACGCAGATCCAACGTTTCAGATTAACTCAAAAGTTGTGACGGTTGTTGTCTCCAACCCTTCCACACAAAACCTGAGCAGACCGGTCTACATAACACTCAGGCATCTTGAGGTAAATATGATTCAAAACTTTATAACAAAACAAAAATGACCTATATGTTGTGTCTCAGATGAGGGGCAGGAGTCAGTATTACTCTTTAGGTTAGACACTATTTTCAAAAGAAATATCCTGACAAAAAATCTGCAGATGAAAACCTGATCATTTTTTTGTTACGGTCCATGATCTCATTATACTGTATTTATCTTATTCACATCCTGTCTACTAATGACGGTAATGCCTGTGAGACTGAATAACATCACCAGTTTGCACCAGGGTCATGCCCAGGATTTTAGAAATACCAAGGTCTTTCATGTTGATGGAGAGTTTAGTTCTTATTGAGACCTTGTTTAGTTGTTTTTAGTCCTGGTTTGGGCCTTGTTTAGACCTCATTTAGTCCTGGCCTACAGCCTTGGTTTGCACACCACATCTGCAGATTGATCATTTAGCAGCACATACTGTAGATGGCATCACTTGAAAATAGCAAAGAGCACACTTTACAAAGCCTATGTGAAAGCTATTGTCTATTGAGGTTTTCCTTTTTGTTCATCAGGCCAATGAGGAGTCTGAAGTAGCGGTGAAACACATTTGTGTGTACTGGAGTGAGAAAGGGGCCTGGGCCACAGATGGCTGCCGTCAACATCACTCCAATGCCACACACACAGTCTGTCAGTGTGAGCATCTGAGCAGCTTCGCCGTTCTCATGGCGCTGTATCCCATGGAGGTAAGGGCGCACACGGAGAGTCAATGGTCATTTAAAACAATCTTTGTCATTCTTTATATGTATGGGACAAACAGGGGAATATCAAAATAGTGTTTTTTCTCTGTCCCTCGCTCCTAAAGTATTTTAAGTAATAAAATATAAGCTGTAAGGAAAGACAAAAAATACAATATACACACAAATAAATCAAGCAAAATAATAAGCCAACCCAGTGAAAGGTTAGTAGTAGTGTAGAAAATCTGAAGTTATAAAAATAGTGTAGATGATTACAGTAACGTTCAAAGCAGCAGCAGACATATTATACAGGACAGTATAATGGGAATTTAATTTGTAAGTCTTTCAGTCAAATCAGAGGCAAAAATATATGTAGAAATATATATTGGAAAATAACAATAACTTTGTGTAAATAAATACTTTTTAAATAATAATGTAGATTCCCTATGTATTGTTTTGGCCACACAGTCGTCACTGAGGTCTGCATCACTTTGCCTCTTAAAAGACTTTCCTGCTCATCATTTTGGTTTTGTGGTCTAAACTGTCATTGTTGGTACTGCTCCAAACCCAGACTATTTTCCAACAGCAGCAGGCATCTGTTCCCTGTGAAACGGCCCACATAAATCCATTAATGTACATTGCTGTTGACCGAACTGTAAACAGACAAGCGATGCAATGAACAAACTAAAAGGGAGTAGCTGGTGGAGAGCCTGCTGCTGCTTCATGTGTGAGGCAGCTGCTTCAAAAACGTTTTTCTATTGGGTACTTTTTTTATTCTTCAGTCAGTTTTATTCATACAGCAATGTGTAAACCTTTTTCCCGAAAAAATTGTGTTAACTAAGAGTGCTTTGATAAAATACAGAATTTTTTTTTAGGACAATTTCAGGCAATGTCAGAAGCACAACATGATTAATTTTGGTGTGCATCCAGATCATTGTTTAGAACCAGCAGGGTTTTAAGAGATTGTGTATGATTTTGAGATACGGACCGAAGATACTGAGACACTTGTCAGGACATAACATTTTGTCATTTAGTCACCATGTTACATAAAAGGCTTTCACAGAGGGGATTTTGGATATCTTGTTTTGTCTTTGTTCAGTGAACTAGAACATACTGAGAATTACCTTAAAAAAAAAAAAAAAAAAAAAAAAAAAAAGTATATATACATATATATATATGCCTTGTTTTTAGGAGTCTAATGACCAACAAATCAAATTAGGAATTACGTATCAACAAATCCTTCAGTAAAAGCTTTCAAAATACAGTTATGTACAAAACTGAAAACTTTGGTGCTACTGAAGCTACTGAAGCTACTGAAGCTACTGAACTAGAGATTTCTGACTGGGAGTGTGAGAAAAACTCATTTTTAGAAAACAGCATTTGAAATTAATATGTCCAACAAAAATGTGTAATTTTGCAATTTTCTACATTTCAGTGTTTAGCTTAGGTGTTAAAGGAGCAAACTGGCCCAAAACCTCAAAATGCACTTGTCGTGTCTCCCCTTAAAATGTATAGTACTGATGGTAACACTGTTTATCAGTAGCTTGTTGATACAAATAATATTACATTTCAATGTGCATTGTGTAAAATGATGTAGTAATATAGTGATTTGTATCATATAACATTATAATATGACTTAATACTTTAATATGTCATGGAAGGAACTGAATCGGTTCTTATTATGTCCTGTTTCTACTTAAGTCAGTTTATCACCATTTTGAGGTTGTTTTTTTGGCTCAGTGAAAGAGCATTCACCCCTGAACTACAAGATGTTCGAGTTTGAGTCCAGGTCTGAGCACTGGACTAATTATGTATATTTTTGTACATTGATACACTTGTCTTGGCTCATAGCCTTATTAATAACTTGTCTAAGACTTTTGAACAATACTGTATGTGTGCCTTCATTCTCATGTTTTTCTTTCTTCTAGCACACCTTTGGGCTCCAGTTAGTGACCAAGATCGGCCTGGCCATCTCACTGCTGTGTTTGATAATGTGCATCTTTACGTTCACCTTCTGCAATTCCATAAAGGGGACACGCACCACCATCCACCTCCACCTCTGCATCTGCCTCTTCATGGCCGACCTGGTCTTCCTCACAGGCATCTCACAGACTAAACCAGTGGTATGTTTATACAGGAGAAAATCTTTAAGCCGCTAAAATAAACACACAGCTCTCACACTAACCGTCTGTAAAACATGTGCTATTTGACAAGGCAATATACACTTTGACCTCCTTAGACTCAGGACAGAAGCCATAGTTAGCAGCCTTTGCTTTTTGCTAAAAACACACAGGAAAATTAGCTCCGTTATATAGAGTCTGCTCAGGTTTAGCCCACTTTATGAACCAACTATTTGGCTCTTTGTGTTTCCTCTTCCGTTTCCTCTTCCTTTTAAATCCGTCTCTTTTGTATCCTCTTCCTTTAAACTACCCAAACAAGGGAACTGACCCTATTAGCGTCTAACTTCAACTTCCCATAGGTGTGTGAAATATTTTGGATTAGTGCCTTCCTTTTTAACCTCCCCTGTATTGCTGGTGGTGTTTTGTTAGTCTGATAGCAAAATTTCTCAAGAGCTAATGATTAGATTTTCATGACATTTGCAGGAAAGGTCAGTAATTGGCCTAAAAGGAAAAGAGTTTAGTTTTGATCTGTAACACCAGAGAAAGTACCCAAACTTTGTACCCCAGTGAAAATACTATGACTGCAAAATTATTTTACTCAAGTGGAAGGAATAGTAACTAGCACAATTGTTATTTACAAGTAAAAAAGTATTACATATAAAGTTTACTTAAATAAAAAGTACATACACACGACTTTTACCATACCATTCTGCTACTACCCTCAAAAATCTACTATGCATGGTTTAGAAAATATATTAAGAAAGTACTTTTTACCATAAAATAAGTAAATTACGTGGGTATTTAGTTACTCCCAATGACTACTGAAAAGCCTCCCATTATTTCCTGCATTTGTTTTGTTTCAGGGTGGCTGCAGGTTTGTGGCTGCTTTGCTACATTACTTCTTCCTGGGAGTCTTCACCTGGATGTTGTTAGAGGGAGTCCAGCTGTATCGTATGGTGGTCCTGGTTTTCAACGCCACAATGCGCCCTCTTTACCTGTACATCATTGGTTATGGGGCACCTCTTGTTGTTGTCATAATCTCAGCAATCATACGACCCAAGGGATACGGCACTGAGCAGTAGTAAGTATAGAAACGTATTATATCATGTACAGTAGCTGTAATTGTGTGGTTGTGAGCGAGGTCGTGTGGTATCTCATTACACCATCGCACAAACCTCCAGTTATCTAAGTGGTGATGTAAACTAAATGAAGTCAAAAGCATATGTTTCTATTTTCTAACTAGCTGCTGGCTGTCTCTGAAAGACGGCCTCATCTGGAGCTTCTTTGGCCCTGTGTGCCTCATAATCATCGTGAACGTCTTATTTTTTATCATCACTGTTTGGAAACTGGTTCAGAAGTTCGCCAGCCTCAATCCAGACCTGTCCAAACTGCATAAAATTAGGTGAGTATATATATGTTTTTATCTAGTCATACGTTTGCTGTAGCATTTAATAACACTTATCATACACACACCATGAAATAAAGGCAGTTGGCTACTGGCAGTCTGGGGAATTGGAAAATGCTCAAATGGAAAAAAAGAGAGTATTTTGTTAAGGGTAAAATGTAAGGAATGTTTTCATTGCAAGGACTCGGGGTCTGTGTCTACAATGGCATCCATCTACTCAGCTCAGTGCTTTTAAAGACAAAGCTGCAGCTTAATTTTAGCTTTAGTTAGAGATTCATTGAATACACACAATCATCCATCATTGATGGTCAATTTAATCTGAGGAATTTGGATGGTGAACCTGTTCAGCTTACAGAAAACCAGGCTCAAACTGATTAATTATTACATAATAAAAAAAGGACAAGACATAACAGTGCAAAGAGAGGTGATTTTTCAGTCTTAAAACTTTCAAATAATTTCTCATTTAGCATTGAGAAAAGAAAATCTTAAGGTCACTTTGGTACTGTCCATTTTATTCTTTTTGAACAAATATAAAAGATATTTTTTTTATGTGGTACATGCATTAAGTCTGCCTAAAAGTCACTTTTTTAAGAAACTGCTGAAGTCATCATTACAGTAGTTTAGTATAGTTCATACCTCTTGTTAGTGAAGTGGTTAGAGCCCCTGTGAGACAAAACTCCAGTCACAGTATGTATGTGTGCTAGTCCCAAGCCAGGATAAATGAGTCAGGAAGGGCATCTGGTGTATAAACCTGTGCCATATCACCCTTGAAAGAAAGGGAACAGATGAAATAAAATATAAAATTAGGGTTCATAGTATAGTTTGGTTTATTTTCCACTTATCTTTTCTAAGATAAACACTTTTAAAACAGAGAAAACAACAGCGCTGTCTGCAACATGGTAAAAATAGACAATACCAGACAATAAATAAATTGGTACAAAAAACAGTAAATAAACAGATGGACAAAACATAGGGCCTGCAAACATCTAGACTACAACCTTAAAATTTTACTGGATAATAGAATAAATGGGACTTGAGAATCATATAATTTATTACTTGTCAGAGACTTACAGCTGTTCATTGTGAGGAAAAGACAGGAAACAGGGAGTGAGCAAACTGTTACGTAAAATACTATCCTCTAGACTGTAAATCAAACCAGAGCAGGGCAGCGGTGATTCACTGCCATTTAGCGCATGAGTACAGGCCATTTTTTTCCTTCTCTCTCATCTCTTCTCTCTTATCCCACATTACAAAGTGTTTTCTTATGTATCTTATCTTTATTTACCATACAAAATCTCTTTCAGTTTTCAGGGGGGGCTTTCCACACAGTGAGTCATGCCTGCGTCTGGACTCTTGTTAATATTTTGTTTTCGTTATCTTCTTTTCCACTCCCTCCTTTCTCCTGCAGAGCGTTCACAGTGACAGCCGTAGCCCAGATGTGTATACTGGGTCTCATGTGGGTGTTTGGGGCCTTCCTGTTCGATGGGGCTGCAAACTCAGCAGTGGCATATATCTTCACAATTCTCAACAGTCTACAGGGGGCGCTGGTCTTCATCATGCACTGCCTACTGTCTAAACAGGTAAGATACTGTATGGTCAGTCTCTAGGGCCTTGAAATATGATTGTTTTGGCATTTTAGCTGTTAGGCGTAGTGTCTAAGGTGTTGCCATGGGATGTCAGTTTTTTCATGTTTTTTTTAACAATAAAGAACAAAAAATGGAGGGAGTAGCTCGTCATCAAGTAGGACGTAGGGTTGCTAGGCAGGCTATGTTTTCACTGCCGTTGGTGTGCTTGTTATCTGGATTTATCGTCAGGTAACGACATACTACCGCACGCACCATAGAGGTCACAGAGGTCCAGACCTTGGTATTTTTCTATTGCTAGACTAAACTATCTAAACCAGGCAAAAAACAGGACTAAACCAGGACTAACCCAGGACTTAACCAGGATTAAACCAGAAAAAATACTCAAAGTCAGGGCTTATTTAGAAAAAAGACATGACTAAAACAAGACTAAACCAGGACTAAACCAGGGCTAAACCAGGACTAAATCAGGTCTAAATCAGGACTAAACCAGGGCTAAAGTAGGTCTAAACCAGTATTAAACCAGAAAAACTACTTTAAATCAGGACTTATTTAGGAAAGAGACAGGACTAAATCAACACTAAACCAGGTCTAAACAAGGACTAAACCAGGTCTGAACCAGGACTAAACCAGAACTAAACCAGGATTAAACCAGAAAAAAAAAAAAAAAAAAAAAAAAAAAAAAAACTCTAAACCAGGACTTATTTAGGAAAAAGACAGGACTAAATCAAGACTAAACCAGGACTAAACAAGGACTAACATGGCTGTCAACATGATGGACTTCAGTATTTCTAAAATCCTGTGTATGGCCCTGAACAAATGATTACTTACTAAAAAAACAACAACAAACAAACAAACTGATGCCTTGGGGAGGTCTGTGCCAAGTGTTTTAAGTGTTATTTTTTATTGTTATACTACTCATCTTTTTTAATTTTAACTAAGATTAAGTTTGCTAATACCCCCCGCATAATTGTTATGGTTATCTCTAATAGAGCAGGTTCTTAAAGGTCAAATACAGTAACCCATATGTTTCACTTAATAAGGACTAATAGTTTGGAAAATAGGCACCATAAATACTTTGAATTAGTACGTTTTGGTGATTTTTCAGAATCAGAGTAATATCTTGAGTACCTTCAACGTAAATTTCATGTTGTTATCCGAAGTTTCTGCGGGTTTAGGAATAGCTTTCCACAGTAATTTTATACAGGACTTAAACGTTAGGCCGCATCTCAATTTTGTGGTGTTGGCGCCCTCTACAGGTACGAGACGAGTATGCACGTATCTTCTCCTGCATCTGCACACCAGAGAAGAAGAGATACTCTGACCTACTCAGCAGCACCAACCCCTCCAGCAGCCAATCACAGGTTAGCATAATATAACTTTACTTACTGTTCTTTCCTACATTTATATTCTGTCTGTATCTGACTCCTACTTGTATTGATGTAGGGCTCTCGGAGCGGGCAGCACACAGGAGAGTCACAAATTTGAGGTGTGGGACTTCCAGAGGTGTGGACTTGAAAGTCATGACTTGGATCCTAGTCGGACTCGAGTCACTAATTTGATGACTTTAGAGATACGGAGCGTTAAAGTTTTACAACCATTAATGATATCAAATACACGCGCGTCTAATTATAACGTTCTATCGTCGAGAACTCGCGGACTTTTCACAGGTCCTCCGATATTTTACTCCAAACACAATCATAAAAGAGTTATTTAGTCACCAGAACTTAGTTTTAATGTCAGAAGGACGCGGACGGAGCTGCTGCCTCTGTGACCCTCCCTCTCCTCACAGCTGAGAGCAGCTCACCGCAGACACAGACATGAGGCGTTCACGTGCAGACATGAGGCGTTCAGGTGCGGATTACGCTGAATAAAAACTAAAACAAAATCAACAAATAAAAAAAAATCTAAAAGTAATAAATAATCATTTGCAATAGAGGTCTAAAGGCGAATATGTGGAGTCTGAGAGAGACTTAGCCTCCGTGAATCACGTGACGCACACTCAGCTTTATGTGATTACACAGAAGAGATCTTTACCTGTGCAGGTGAGCTCAGACAGTAAACAGTGAAAAATGAACACCAGCTGGAGCTTTCTGCAGTGTTGTCTCTGTGTTGGAGCTGGAGCTCATGGCTCTGACCATACATCATGAACTTGCAGTACCCCTTTTGCCCACAGGTATCGCTATTCAGTAAACTGTATAGTGAGCAGTATTCACTTTGTAAATATTCAAATGTGAGAGAATGACTCTTATTTGAAGCCTGTGAACATCTGGCAAGGACAGAAGAGTACAGTTTATTGGTACAGTGAATATACACTGCTCAAAAAAAAAAAAAAAAAAAAAAATTAAAGTGGAAAAACACACTACAGGTTGATCCAACTTTGATGTCATGTCCTTAAAACAAGTCAAAATGAGGCTCAGTAGTGTGTGTGGCCTCCACGCCTGTATGACCTTCCTACAACGCCTGGGCATGCTCCTGATGAGGTGGCGGATGGTCTCCTGAGGGATCTCCTCCCAGACCTGGACTAAAGCATCCGCCAACTCCTGGACAGTCTGTGGTCCAACGTGGCGTTGGTGGATGGAGCGAGACATGATGTCCCAGATGTGCTCAATTGGATTCAGGTCTGGGGAATGGGCGGGCCAGTCCATAGCATCAATGCCTTCATCTTGCAGGAACTGCTGACACACTCCAGCCACATGAGGTCTAGCATTGTCTTGCATTAGGAGGAACCCAGGGCCAACCGCACCAGCATATGGTCTCACAAGGGTCTGAGGATCTCATCTTGGTACCTAATGGCAGTCAGGCTACCTCAGGCGAGCACATGGAGGGCTGTGCGGCCCCCCAAAGAAATGCCACCCCACACCATTACTGACCCACTGCCAAACCAGTCATGCTGGAGGATGTTGCAGGCAGCAGAACGTTCTCCACGGCGTCTCCAGACTCTGTCACGTCTGTCACATGTGCTCAGTGTGAACCTGCTTTCATCTGTGAAGAGCACAGGGCGCCAGTGGCGAATTTGCCAATCTTGGTGTTCTCTGGCAAATGCCAAACTTCCTACACCTGTGGACATCGGGCCCTCATACCACCCTCATGGAGTCTGTTTCTGATCGTTTGAGCAGAGACATGCACATTTGTGGCCTGCTGGAGGTCATTTTGCAGGGCTCTGGCAGTGCTCCTCCTGTTCCTCCTTGCACAAAGGAGGAGGTAGCGGTCATGCTGCTGGGTTGTTGCCCTCCTACGGCCTCCTCCACGTCTCCTGATGTACTGGCCTGTCTCCTGGTAGCGCCTCCATGCTCTGGACACTACGCTGACAGACACAGCAAACCTTCTTGCCACAGCTCGCATTGATGTGCTATCCTGGATGAGCTGCACTACCTGAGCCACTTGTGTAGGTTGTAGACTCCGTCTCATGCTACCACTAGAGTGAAAGCACCGCCAGCATTCAAAAGTGACCACAACATCAGCCAGAAAGCATAGGAACTGAGAAGTGGTCTGTGGTCACCTCCTGCAGAACCACTCCTTTATTGGGGGTGTCTTGCTAATTGCCTATAATTTCCACCTGTTGTCTATTCCATTTGCACAACAGCAGTGAAACTGATGTCAATCAGTGTTGCTTCCTAAGTGGACACAGTTTGATAGGGTTAGGGTTAGTGTGACTGACTTGGAGTTACATTGTGTTGTTTAAGTGTTCCCTTTATTTTTTTGAGCAGTGTACAATGTATCGGTGAGGTATTTAGCTTTATTGTACATCACTGATACTAAAGAACTTGGCTTTACTTTTTAAAGTATTCAGAAACCTGTTTTCTGTGTAGGCCTCTTCTAGCCTTAGGGTGTTACAATAAATTGTATATAACTAAATAATAAATAAAAATAAGAAATAATAAATGTAAATAGTAGAGCAAAAAATTTACCATCTGTTTATCGTATATTTGTTTTAAGGTGGGACATGAGAGTAAATTCAACAATATAAAACGTGACAAACATTAAGTTTGGAGTCCTAAAGGTTAAAAAGACTTGAAAGGACTCGAAACAGAAAGTGTAGGATTTGTGACTTGACTCGGACTTGCCTGTCATTGACTTGGACTTTGACTCGGCAAAAGACTTGAGACTTACTTGTGACTTGCAAAACATTGACTTGGTCCCACCTCTGGGGACTTCCCTCTCTCCTGAATATCAACACCTCCTGAGGCTTCACCAGCTTGTTTTTCACACAATACAAATTCAAATTTTGTCTTTATTTGCTATTTAACTTGTTTTGCTTTAAAGCAATGATTCCTAAACTGGATTTGGGATTCCATAAAATTATGTTTTCATGTTGTGGTATAAACCCAGTTCTGACAAAGTTGGGGCAATTTGTAAACTGTAAATAAAACCAGAATACAATGATTAAAAAATAAACAATAGTTTAATCACAATACAGCATATGTAATATGTAGTGAAAATTAGATATTTTACCATTTCATGAAAAATAGTAGCTGATTTTGAATTTTAGATTGCATTCTGTTTTTATTCACATTTTACTTTTTTTGTCCTAAATTTTCTGAATTGGGGTTGTAATACAACAAATATGTTTATTGTGTGGCTAAATAGTGTGAATAGTAAGTGGGATAGTAAGTGAATTTTAATTTTGGTGTAAGCCTATTAAACACTTTACTGTAATCTAAACAAACAAGTAGCTAAGTAATAATGACTATGACATGTTCATTGTATGTGCTAAATGTTCATAATGGATATGCTACACAACCATAAGCTGTATTTTGATTAGAGGGAGACATGTGATTGTGATAATGCCCTGATATTTATTTATAAGTGAAGCCTATAAAGTCCACACAGGACTAGAAAATGGAAATGGAAAATAATGAACTTACTGTCTCCGTTGCTGTGTGCAATAGATTATGGACAAATTACTTATGAGGTGCTTCTTAGACCTGGTAAACTATCACTGCAAAGTTTTAACAACAAAATAAGTGGTTTATTTGTCACTTATGGCTAGTAAAGAAGTAGAGAAGTAAAGAAAATGTTTGTATTTTGTGTGGTGCAGCCGAGCTATGCTTTTCAACAAGGGTCTAAGGGTTTAATGGCCCTGAACAAAAATAAACCCAGTCTAGATGGTGGCTGGGGAAAGGCCGTGGCTTCCTGTAAAACTCAGACTGTTTACTGAATTAAATTCCTTGTTTCTTATCAGTTTTAATTACACTCTGAGCACACACTGTTTGTCTGTAGAAACTGTACAAGAACTTCTCGTCATTGTTGGGAGCTTTTGAAATATTTTACTGCACTTTTTCTTTCAGAAAACTTGACACCAGCCTTACTGTTACAATTACAGTTTACACATTGTATAAAGCTAGAACTGTAATATATGTTTTTATTGTACATCTTTGATTTTTATTGCTTTTGTTGTAAACAGCAAATCAATAATTTTTATTTTCCCAGATAAACTGTCCTTGCTTATGTGTCCACCACTTTTTACAAAACATGTATATATTTTATTTGTTATAGCATAGTGTTTATGTGAAAAGTTACATGCCTTATGAAGCATTTTGTGAATGTAAAAACTTCTATAAGGGCATATGAACCTATTTTTCTATTTTTTGTTGTATTATATGGTACTGTTTCTATCAAAGAGTTACCCAGATTTGTAATAAAGCATCTTTTTAAGTACTTATATTGTACAATTGCATTTTATTGGTCAAGATCACAAAATACTCAGCTCTCCAAATAACGCTTATGCTTGGAAGACAATGGAAATTTAGACAGCAGTAAGTTTTTGAAAAATCCTCTATGATGAGTACTAAATCAAGGACCGTGATGCCGCCCGGTATGGAGCAGCTGGGGCCTCACCTGGAGCCAGGACTGAAGTTGGAGCTCGTATGCAAGCACCTGGTAGCGCTGTTGGCCTTTGCCCACGGGGCCTGGCCGGTCTCAACCCGAAGGAGCGATGTGGGCCCGACCTCCTGTAGGCTCACCACCCTAAGAGGGAACTGGTGCAATGTGGATTGGACAGCAGTCGAAGGTGGGTGCCTCAACGACCCAAACACAGCTTTTAGCATTGGGGACATGAAATGTCACCTTGCTGAGGGGGAAGGAGCCTGAGCTTATGCGGGAGGTTGAGCGTTACCAACTAGAGATAATCAGGCTCACTTCCACACACAGCTTGGGCTCTGAGACCCAATTCCTTAAAGGAGCTGGACTCTCCACCATTCTGGTGTTGCACGCGGTGAGAGGCGGCGGGCTGGTGTGGGCTTGCTTATAGCCACCCAGCTCAGCCGCCATGTGTTGGAGTTTACCCCAGTAAATGAGAGGGTCGCATCCTTGTGCCTTCAGGTCCGGGACAGGTCCCTCAGTTGTTTGTGCCTATGGCCAAATAGCAGTACAGAGTACCCGACCTTCTTGGAGTCCCTGGGAGGGGTGCTAGAAGGTGCTCTGACTGAGTAGTCCAATGTTCTACTGGGGGACTTCAACGCTCACATGGACAATGACAGCAACACCTGGAGGAGCGTGACTGGGAGGAACAGCCTCCCTGATCTGAACCTGAGCGGTGTTCTGTTATTGGACTTCTGTGCTAGTCACCGTTTGTCCATAACAAACAACATTTTTGAGCGCAGGGGTGTCCATAAGTGCACGTGGCACCAGGACATCATAGGTCGGAGGGCGATGATCGACTTTGTAGTCATGTCATCTGACCTTCAGCCATGTGTCTTGGACACTCAGGTGAAGAGCGGGGCAGAGCTGTCAACTGATCACCACCTGGTGATGAGTTGCATCCAAAGGCAGGGGAGGATTCCAGATAGACTAAGTAGGCCGTAGCATATTGTGAGGGTCTGTTGGGAAACTGCCAGAGTGGTCTTCAGCTCCCACCTCCAGGAGAGCTTCAACCAGATCTCGAGGGAGGTTGGGGATATTGACTCAAAGTGGACCATGTTCTTCACCTCTATTGTCAATGCAGCCATTTAGAGCTGTGGCCACAAGGTCTCTGTATGCCTGTTATAGTGGCAGTTGCTGATGGTGTACACCAGAAGTAAGGGATGCTGTCAGGCTGAAGAAGGAGTCCTATTGAGCCTGGTTGGCTTGTGGGACTCCTGAGGCAGCTGACGGTACTGGGAGGCAAAATGTGCCGCAGCCCAGGCAGTTGTGGAAGCAAAAACTCGGGTCTCGCAGGAGTTCGGGGAGGCCATACAGCAGAACTATCAGTTGGCCTCAAAGAAACTCTGGCAAACTGTCTGGCACCTAAGGAGGGGGAGCAGTGCTTCACCAACACTGTTTACAGTGGAGGTGGGGAGCTGTTGACCTCGATTGAGGATGTTGTCAAGGAGTGGAAGGAATACCTCGAGGATTTCCTCAATCCCACCAACACGCCTTCCACTGAGAAAGCAGAGGGTGAGGACTTGGCCATCACCCAAGCCAAAGTCACTGAGGTGGTTAGAAAGCTCCTTGGTGGCAGGGCACAGGGGGTAGATGAGATCCGCCCTGAGTACCTCAAATCTTTGGATATTGTGGGGTTGTCTTGGCTGACACATCTCTGCAACATTGTGCGGGACAGTACCTCTGGAGTGGGAGACCGGGGTGGTGGTCCTTCTTTTCAAGAAGGGGGACCGGAGGGTGTGATCCAACTACAGGGGGATCACACTTCTCAGATTTTCCGCAAAGGTCTACACCAGGATACTGGGGAGGAGAATTTGATAGAATTTGGAGAATTTGGATTCAGGAGGAACAATGCGGTTTTTGTCCCATTTATTGAACAGTGGTGCTCTATAACAAATCAATATGCAAACCCCTGCACACTAGTTGCTGATAAGATAATAAAACCCACAAAACAAGAAATATATGTAAACTAATCCCATATTTATGATTGGTATTCACAATAGAGACCTAGCTTTGTATAGACAGCAGACATATGTGGAAAAGGGCCACATTTGCAATTGCTAGCCTACAATATTTCTAATAAAACTAATACAACATTCACTGACATGTTATACCATATATTATACTGTAGCTACATCAATAAGTCTCAGTCTAATCTGTATCCTCGGGCCAAAAAACACAGTTTGACCCCCCCCTTCCACATACACACACACATATGGGCGGGGTGACGCATCTGACAGTTTATAAGTTGTAACCTGCTCAAGAGTTACTCGGTACAACTTCTTACCAACCGCAGCTCCCTCCCTCATCTACTCTGCCCTCGACCCTGGTAGTGTATCGTCTTTGGGACATTTTTTTTATTTCATAATTTGAGCATCGGGAACAGGTAAGTGCTTTTTTTTTTTTTTTTTTTTTTTTTAAATATGCGCCTTGCTAAAGATGTCACAGCGTTTTTAAAACTTACTTATAGGCCGCAGTATGGGTCTAGCGGCTGCTGTCCTAGGTTGCCTTGCTGCTCTGGGTGTCGCCACGGTCCTTCACCTCTCCTGGCTTTGGACTCTGTTGGCGGGGCTCGGTCTCTGCTTGGCACCGAGGAGCTCCAAGAGGTACATCCATGTGGCTCTGTCCACCATCAAAAGAGACCTACGGTAAAGTAGTTTAGCTGTGAACATGACATGTCACTCCAATGCTTTGCTCCCTGGATCATTACTGACTTCCCACATATTTAGATTCAGTGTATGGAAGTAGTATTTTATTAGTGGTGGAGATTATATCTTTAAATGAGCAAGACTGTGGTATTTTTATATTACTTTAAAATATTTTGCAGCTTACCAACATTTGCTTTGTTTAATTTGTGTTTTTGATTTAATACTAGAAACATATGACATATAATGTAATGAACAAATCCCAGTGCTTATTTTCTGCTGTTTTTAAATACAGGTGTTTGTTTGTTATATTAAAAGTGAAGCGGTCCATGTACCATCACCTCCGGAGTAAACATACAATCCCTGAGCTGTTTACTCAGATGGCCCAGTTGCAGCCATACAAAACTGCCCTCATTCATGAGCCCACAGGAGAGGTAACAGCCATACAAATCTCTACTCTACTTTATGAGCTCACAGACCATTAATCAAAGCTGAGAGAGTACAAAGCTACAACAGCAATGTGAAAAACTGGTTCAGAGCAAGAAACGCTGAAAAAATCAGGGTCATTACGCCAAATACTGGTTTCTGAGTATTGTTTAGTCAAAAACATTACATACAACATATTAACCTGAAAGTGAATCTTTGAATTATTCAAGTCCAGCAAACACTGCATCATTATTTCTGTTATTGTGATTAGAGTGGTGTATTGGCAAGAATCTGGCGATATGATACACATCACCATACAAGCATGATACGATACGATATATTCTGATATTTGTAACAAAGTATATACTGCAATTTCTTAATATAAATTCACAATATGATTTAAAAAAAACTCACCTGTATACCAGTACAACACTACATGCACAACATTATATGGATTACGTGTGATTTAAGTGATTTAATAATCAGAAAAGTAAATAAGCAACAAAAAGTTAATTTATTTTCTTAAAATGCAATAATAATAAAAAAAACTTCAAAAAAAGTCAATACTTATTGTTTGATCCTGTTTTCTTACAAGATAATTGTTATTCTATTATTATTACTATTGTTCTCTAAAGAACAATAGTTTTATTTAGGAATTAGAAAAAAAACATTGTCAGTTGGTCACAAAAATTAAAGCAATGTGGGTAAACAAAAACAACTTATCAGTTTACAGTGATCTATTTTTTTTCCAAAGCTGTAAATTTAACCAGTACTAAGACAAAAACATTGAAGAATGTATTTATGTGTATATATTTGCATTATACTGTATGTATTTATTATGTATTTATTTTCCTAGGGATGGACTTTCCGGGTGCTGCTGGAGGAGTGCCATGCTGTCGCTCACTGGGCACTGGGACAGGGTTGGACAGAGGGGGATGTAGTAGCGCTGTTTTTGGAAAGCCATCCCAGAGTGGTTGCTCTGTGGCTGGGTCTGGCAATGGTTGGTGTGGAAGCAGCATTTATCAACCACAACCTCAGACTGGACTCACTGTTGCACTGTGTTCAAGTGTCAGGGGCCAAGGCAGTGGTGTTTGGGACTGAACTGACTGAAGGTAGGAATATATTACTTTTTCAAGCTTTCATCTTGGGATTTAAAAAATGTCAGGTTACTGTCTATTTTGTTTATTTTTGTGAATGACTTTTGTGTAGTGGATTCTTTACCATTGTGAGATATAGCGCATTTGTGGCTCCTGTCACTTCAGCTTTCCTTTTGGCGTTTCCCTTCAAAGGTCACCACAGCAAACCATCTGCCTCTTACTGATTTTGCATGTTTTACACCAGATTCCCTTCCTGATGCAATCCTCTTCATTTATGCAGGCTTGGGACCAGCACAAATAGTACATTGGCTTTTTATTTTGTAGCTGTGTCCGAGGTGAGCCACTCGCTGGAGTCTGAGATGCTTTTGTTTAGCTGTGGTTGTGTGCAGAAGATGGGTAACCTTCATGCTCAAAACCTGAACGACCTGCTGTCCCGATCGCCCAGACACAAACCGAACTACAAACTCAAGAAGGAGTTTAATGGTGAGAAGTATGCAGTGTCTAACTTTAGCAGCTCACCTTATCACTGGTGTTGTATTACATATTAAAAGATTGCAACACAACTTGCAAGTTACAAGTCTTTTCCTGCCAGTAAAAGTTATGCTGTCAGATGTCTTCATAAATCACATAAATCAGGTGGAAACATTCACACAACCCATCAATCTCTACACTTTATATGGACAGATTGATATTAAATGCATGTCTGTATGGTATATCTATTTCCTTTGATTTACAATTTGTGGTAAATCATTGTCTTTTGTGCATTGTTATGGCTTCTGTGATGACATGGGATTCCTTAGTAAATACCCTTCAAGTCTATGCTTGCAGTGCCTGTCATGTTTGCAGAAGTTATAGGGATAGAACTATTTTAGGAATGGTGACGCATACCCTACAGGTGAAAAAAGGACATGAAAATGATTATTCAGTATGTTTTCTTTTCAATATTTCTGTTTGCAGACATATTGTTCTACATCTACACATCGGGTACAACAGGAATGCCCAAAGCTGCTGTAGTGGTGCACAGCCGGTGGGTTGATTAAATAAATAATTCATAATCATTCAAATTCAATCTATTTTATTATCATTAGAGGTAGATCAAGAACTTGCAATCTGTACTTTTTGGAAATACTATTACTATTACTACTACTGCTATTACTGTCACTACTGCTACTGTTATTATGTGCTATAACTACTGCAATTACTAGGGTAAATAATACTTTCACTAATTTAGAGACTTTAAAATCTATAAAAAAGGATTTACTGAAGAAAAATTATGTTTTGAAAAATGTTAAATTTCTCAAAATGTACAATACGTGTGTTGAGGAAAAGTATCTAGTTACTTTGCACCACTAATTATAATGTAACAATTATTAATATATGTATGTATAACTATTTAAGAGGTATGTTTCAGGTATTACCGGATTGCTGCCTTTGGCTTTCACTCATTCAGTTTTAGGCGCTCTGACATACTCTACAACTGCCTCCCTCTCTATCACTCTGCAGGTAGACCACACTCACTGTTCTAACAGCCGTGTAATTAATAATGATTTCCTTTGTTTGCCTCAATAACTGACTAATAAAGCAATTTTAAGTGCAGTAATTTAAGTACTCAGGGTCAACAGTCCAAAACAATGCATGAAGAGAAAAGTGTCATGTGTGTTTTGTGATAAAAGAAAATGTGTAAAAGACAATAGTGAGACCAGCTGTATTGCTTACAGGCAGTGGCACTGAGAAAAGGACAGGAGACAGAGCTGAAGATGTTGAGGTTCTCGTTGGGAGAACAGATAGGATTAGGAATGAGTATATCAGAGGGACAGCTCGTGTTGGTTGTTTTGGAGAAAAAGAGATGCTTTGGACATGTACTAATGATGGATTGTGAATAAATCCATAGATGCTGGGGATTGAGTTTCCAGGTAGGAATCCTAGAGGAGGACCAAATAGAAGATTTATGGATGTAGTGAAAGAGGACATGAGATTATTTGCTGTGAGAGAAGAGGATGCAGAGGATAGGGTTAGATGAAGTCACAGTCAGGGCCGTTGTGTATTAAATATTCAGTAAGATTGTAAAAGATTATAATTTTAACCAATATACATAACTTTCAATCTATTTGAAGACTGATTCAGTGAAATGCATGTTAGTGATTTTGTGAACATTTCTAGGGACCATAATGGGAGTGGGCCAGTGTTTACTCTTTGGTATGACTATCGTGACAAGAAGAAAGTTTTCGGCCAGCCGCTTCTGGGATGACTGTGTCAAACACCAGTGCACTGTGAGTACACCCAAAAAATATGATTAGTTTTAATTATTATTTATAATGAGGCATTCATTTCTTTCTGTTTAGGTTATTCAATACATAGGAGAGATTTGCCGTTATCTGTTAGCTCAGCCAGTTCGTCCATCTGAGGCCCATCACAAAGTTCGTGTTGCCATTGGTAACGGTCTCCGTCAGTCTGCATGGGAAGAGTTTGTCCGGAGATTCAAGATCCCCAAAATTGGGGAGTTTTATGGTGCAACAGAATGCAACTGTAGCCTCATAAATATAGATGGAAAGGTGTGTGTCGTTATTCAAGCTGGTAAACTCAACTATAATTTCTCATATACAGTAAATGTAATGTTGTGTTATTATTTTTCCAGATAGGGGCTTGTGGTTTCAACAGCCGTATTTTGCCCAGTTTTTATCCTGTCAAACTAATGCGGCTCCAGGAGAACGGGGAGATGCTCAGGGACACACAGGGACTCTGCGTGCCTTGTCAACCTGGTAACAAATCTGTCCATAAGCACTCATACATTTTCAGCTACGAGGTTGCAGGTTCAATCCCCAGGTTGACCAACTCACAATGTCTTTAAGTGGAGTCTGCTTGTCTTCCCCGTGTTACTGACACACATGCATCTATAAGTACATTTGTCATCCTAAATTGCCCTCAGTAAATGAGTGAATGTGTGAGTGAATGGCTGTCTGTTTATGTCTCGGTGTCAGTCCTACTACTTGTTGGCCATTGTCCAGGGTGCACCCTGCCCAAGGCTCAAGGTAGCTGGGATAGAAGAAGATGAATGAATGAATAAAATAATATAATAATAACTGTACATGATCCCTGCGACAAGCGAGCCCCTGTCCAGGGTGTACCCTGCCTAAGGCCCACGTTACTGGGATAGGCTCCAGTCACCTGTGATGGGAATAAGCGGAAGAAGATAGATGAATGAATGAATGAATGTATATAATCCATGTTTTTGTTTGTGCCCAGGTCAACTGGGCATGTTAGTGGGACGCATCAACCATACCGATCCTCTGAGAAGATTTGATGGCTATCTTGATAAGGATTCAACCAATAAGAAAATAGCTAACAACGTTTTTAAGATGGGAGACTCTGCTTACGTCTCAGGCATGTTTTATTATTTGATCCAAACTTTTCATAGATGCCAACAAGTGAAAATCTGTTGTGTCTTTTAGGTGACATTATGGCGATGGATGACTATGGCTACATATATTTTAGGGATCGTAGTGGAGACACATTTCGTTGGCGTGGAGAAAATGTTTCGACGACAGAGGTAGAAGGCATCCTCAGCGGCTTGCTGGGACATGCTGATGTAGCGGTTTATGGAGTTTGTGTACCAGGTATACTGTAGTTACAATTTCATATGTACAAAATGGTCCTGCTTCACTCATTGTATTTATTTGTTTGCAGGCGTTGAAGGTAAGGCTGGCATGGCAGCAATTGGTTTCTCAGGAGGCCCATTTGACCTGGATGCATTTTTAATTGCTGTAAAGAAAGCGCTCCCTTCTTATGCACGCCCACTTTTCCTTCGCCTGATGCCTGCTGTGGAAACCACAGGTAAGATAATGAATAACACACATCAGTGGTCCTCAAATTGTTGTATGGCTCCTCCTGGTGGTACTCAGAGGTGTTTTGCAGTTCTGATTTAGTTTAATTTAAAGCCACTTTTCTTGGTTTAGTCCTGCTCTGGTTGGGGAATATATTTGAAGTGCTTCATCTTGGTTTAGACATGGGATAGACCTGGTTTAGTCCTAGATATGCACTTATTTAGTCATGGTTTAGAGAATCACAGAGAGAGATGATATTTGTCATCTTAAAAAAATTATACTGATACATTTTTATATCCTCTAAAGGTACTTTCAAAATAACAAAGACCAGGCTGCAGAGAGATGAGTACAAACCCCAAAAATCAAATGAAAAGGTGTATTTCCTGGACAACCGTGCAGATCGCTATGAAGAGGTCACTGAAGAACTGTTTCAGGATATAACTGAGGGAAGAGTTCATTTATGAAACTGAGCTGGGAGAGTGTGTTTCATGCATGTATAATAAAGAGACAAAATGTGAAAGAGATTCAAATGTTTTAATAAATGTATTTTTTGTGTCGTGTACAACCATGCAATATAATTATTTTTGTGACCACAAAAGCATACAGTTAATGGTATCAGTGGTTCCCAAATGGTTGGATCAAGACACAAAAGAGGTCTTAGGGAGGGTGCATATATCTTTTCTTTTTTTTTTTGGGGGGGGGGGGCTTTTGCCGTTATTGATAGTATTACACAGACAGAATATTAGGGTGAGAGATGGATGAATGACAAGGAGAGAATTGAACTCAGCCAGGAATCAAACTCTGGTCGATCTGGGACATGGTAGTAAGTTGAATATTTCTTTAAATGTTCACAGCTTTCTTTTGAAGCCGAAATAATGTTTCAATTACATAAAATGGTAAAAATGAATTTAAATTACTGAGTGAAACAGTTCACAACTGTTCTAATTCAAATAACACAAAAAACTTCATATTTCAATCATGCATTAATGCAAAAGGTCATATTATTATTATCCATGTATTTTCTGATTGCAAGTCTCACTATTAATAATATTGAGTGATCTGAAAAGTGAAACATGGTAGTCCTCACTGAACATTATCTTGGTGCTTGGAGCCTGTTTGACTGCAGGTTTTGTTTTAAGGAAGCCATTTTTAATAATACGTTTCTTTTTCTTTTCCTTACTCTTAGAAACTTTGCTTTGGTTGCCAGCTGTTTCCTGATTTTCACTAACAATATCTTCTACAACATTCCCATCCAAATGAACACTGATACTAGCTTCCTTTGCCATGAGAGAGAGACTTCCAGTCTTAGAAATACTCTCAAAGTAGGGGTAAACCGTCTCATTGAATTGATGTTTGAATGTAAAAATCCTTGTACCAGTGACTGCATTGTGAAACTCCAGTACAGCATCATCCCAGTCCAGCTTCACACCGACCCTCTCCAGTGGATAGGATGTGTCTATAGGGAGGGTCTGGGCTGGAGTGGTCAGAGCTAAGTACTGGCTGTCCCGAAAGCTAATGCACCACAGACCGGCCTCGGGACATGCCTCAAACTGGTGTCGCCTTGGTATGGACTGGGACACCACACCAACTGTCCAGTTTTCAGAATCACCAACCTGTTCAAGTAAATCACAGAGATTAAAAAAACTTATGTCCCACTGAATACCACAACACACAAGACTTATTTATCAGTGACCACAGAGCATCGACTGTGATCAGTGGTTAAAAGAAATTAAATACTTTTACTCAAGTAATTTGAACGTAGTTTTTTGCAACTGCACAGCAAAACCAACATCTACTACGATACAGAATCTACTGGTACTACATTTATTTATAGTATTACTACTTGATACTATTACTACCTTTACCACTGTTATTACAACTATTATTACTGCTGACACTATTACTACTTAGTGCTATTAATAGTCAAAAATACATTTACTTATTTAGCGAGTAAAAAGCTATATATTTGTTTTAATACCTCAATTTCCCAGCTGTGCACTCCTGAACTGAAGCCCTCTCTGGCCAGGACAGAGGAGTATGGGTGAAACCGTTCAGGATTGTCCGGGACACAGAGAAGCTCTTGTTGTGTAGCACCAGGTGTACTGTGGACAGTGTTCAGAGGGTAAGGCACAGTCAGGCCATGTCCCGCCGTCCTGGGATCTAGAGTCACTGGAGCTACAAAATAATGAGGATCAGAGGGACTGGACAGTGAAGCATGAATATGATATGACAACCACCAAACTGAGACTCACTGTATGAAGCAACATGTTTCATCTTCTTCCAAACACAGAATTTAAGGTTGCCAAGATGTTTGGCCACATTTATAAGAAAAGTCCTCTCTGGCTTTTTCAATTCAGCACATGGTCTATATTAAAAATGAACATATAAACAGTTATAATATGTACGATCATATACAGGCACATGCCAGTAAATTAGAAAACTGTGAAAAAGTGAAATTAATTCAATAGTTCAGTTCAAGAAGTGAAAACTATAAATTATAAACTATATATATAGTCAGTACACACAACACTTAATATTTTCAAGCATTTATTTATTGTAATTGTAATGATATGTAATGGAGTTATATGGTTTTCATTAAGCCATATCCATCCCAAATAAAATAAATAAACTCTTGAAATATTTGACTCAGTGTATCGAATCTGTTTAATTTTCAACTGAACTACTGAAATCAGCTGGCTTTTCCACAATAGTCTTGTTATTACATGTGCATTGGAGTAAGTAGAAAGAACTCGTCTACCTATTGCTTGGTTCTTGGTAATGCTGTGAAGAGAAATGTTGTTAGTCCATTGTAAATATGAGATAATAATTTAATCTAAGATCTTTACCTTTAAGAACTGACCCCCATCTCCCCCCGCCTCCAGCTCTGCCTCCGCCAGACGAATCCTGTCCTCCAGAGATCGGACCATCTCATCCATGTTTTTGGTTTGTTCGTGTAATTTACTCATCTTCTTCTCCTTTTCCTGTCTCAGTATAAGTAACCTGTCTGCTTCCTCTTTAAACAAAATTTGGTGGAGTTGTTCAAACTCTTTCTTTACGTGCTCCTCTGCAAGTTCTGCAACGTCCTTTAAAAAACAAACACGGAAATAGAGGAAAAATGTAAGGAACAACAAATACATAAGAGGTTGTATTTAGATATTTAGGGCTATACGACACCTGGTTGTGTCTGGAAACCTGCTGATAATTTTGAGTGACTTTCTCAAAGCCTGTCATCTTTTGCTTCAAATTGTTTAATGTGGAATTCAGCTCCCCCTGGCGGACAAAGCAAGTAGCGTCAACTTAAGTTTCTCTAACAATTGATCTCAAAGAACAAAGTGTACTGTTCAGGTTATATACAGTAATGCAGTAGTAATATATTTAAATCCCATAGCATTAGGGAAAGGTTTAAGAGTAATTGGTTACAATGTTTACAAAAACACATGACCAGAGGAGGAAAGTAAGTAACTAGACATTTTTTCTGTAGTACAACATACAGTATTTTTTATACTGTAAGTATATGTAGTTTTTGAAGAGGGTAGTAGCACTACTAGCAGTAATAGTGGTAGTAGTAGTATGAGTAGGCCTACTTGAGTAAGTAATCACACTTTTACTTGAGTAACAATTTTGTGGAGTGCTTTTACTTCTACTTGAGTAATATTATTTTGAAGTGTCAGTACTGTTACTTGATTACAGAGCACTACTACTACCACTAAGTTATCTTATCCATGTGTGTGTTTATACAATATTCTATATCCACTGTGTGTGAGACCTGATGATAGCAACTTTTATGATACCAGTTCAGATTTCGGCACATGATCTTTTTAAAGTGCTGAATAATTTAGGATTAACACCAGTAGTATCTGTTTGAGCATCAAAATGAAAATAACTGTCTTGGAGCTTCTTTGTTTAAATAACCTCTCTCTGTGGTCACAGGCAGCATGCTAATGAAAACGTACACAGACTGCTCTGGATACATAGTGTGGGCTGCTAAATAGGCCTTAGAAGAGTTTGACATCTTGGTTGTACTGTTTGGTTGGAGTTTGTGTCCATGTGTTGTTACTTTAAGCAAAAACAGTTCATTTTCTGCATTACTAAACAGTCCTAGCAGCCTCCGAGCATCTTGCTCTCCACAATTATGCATATCTAATCAGCTATAGCAGTGCTTCTCAATTATTTTTTGCAAAGCCCCCCCAAGGAAAGAGAAAATATTTCGTGCCCCCCACTCGCTGCGTTGACTATAAATAAGATCATTAGCTATAAAAATTGTATAAGTATACCTAAAATTGTATCCTTTTTAATATTCACAGGGGGGAAAAGCAATATAAATCAACTTTCAACAAATATTAACTTTTATTAATATTTTTTACAGGGTTTATACAGGTTACATCGGGTTCAATTTAATGTCTGTTAATGTCATTTTAGTATACAAATACTGCATTTTTAATGCGATAAATTCAAAGAACCAGTGCACATTTAAATTCATACCTTTGCAAACATTTCACCAAACAGAAGGATGAAGGAATATATCAATAATAAAATGCAAATTGGACACAACAGATCTTGTGCATAGTATTCTATACAGTTTCAACAAGAGCTGCAGCTTAATGTTAAATTATAATTTAAGGATTTTTTCACAAATTCATGCAGTAAAATTGATAAAGCTATGTCACCGTTTCCCCCAGAAATTAAAATTAATGCCAGTTTGAATCCAATTTGATTCTATTTCATGATGTTTCAGGCCTTAATTTTGGCAAAACTCATTTGATCACTTGCTTTTTAATGCCACATAGAAACCCTGTTATAGTCTAAAACAGAAAAAAAAAAACTTAAAGTGCATCAAAGTGCCTGAAATAAAAAAATATGTCAATCCTTATTTAAACTAGAATAATAAATGTAAATTGATCTGGAACATTAACACAAGAGCACTAATATACTGTATTAAACATTTTAACCTGAAGAAAAAGGTGTTAAACATTGTGCACATTTTTTTTCTAAATCACATTAATGAAGTAATCATTAATGGCTACAATGAGCATGTTTTGCTGAGCACAGCTTTTCAAAGTGGGGTTTGAAGCATGAAAGTGCAACTCTCAGCTCCTGCTCAATGTTTAGCTGGGACCTGTACTTGGTTTTCAGCGCAGCAACAGCAGAGAAGCCATTCTCACAAAGGTAAGAAGTTGCAAAGGGAAGAAGAATGCCCATAGCCTTCTGTCCTAAGAGTGGATACTGCCTCTCTACACTCAGCCAGAATTCACTCAGTGTCTGTGATGTGAAACTCAGTCTCAAAGTGGAGTCAGAGGAGAAACCAGTAGGAGCTGGTGCATTAAAAGGATCTCTCACCCAGTCATACTGGGAACTGTTTTCAGGAAAGTACTTTTTAAAGAATCCCATCAATGATGCAATATGCTGCTTAATAACTGGAATCACTGAGGTGGCATCATAGTCAGTGGTGTCAACAAATTCAGATTCTCAAATGCATCACTTCTTCCTTCATCAAGTTGCCTGCCCCACATTGCAAGCTTTCGAGTGAAAGAGCTGATCTTGTCTGTGACCTGAGGGAGGTGTTTATTTTTCCCTTGAAGCTGTAAATTTAGTTCATTTAGCTTTCCAAATATGTCACTCAGGTAGGCTAGTTTTGCCAGGAAATTCTCATCACTAAATTTTGCTGCGTCTTCATACTTATGCTCCTGCTCCAAAAACGCTCTTATCTCCTCTCTGAGCTCAAAAACACGGGACAAGACCTTTCCTCGTGACAGCCACCTTGCTTCACTGTGAAAGAGCACAGCATGGTGTTCAGCTCCCATCTCCTCACAGATAGCAGAGAAGATTCTGGATTTTAGTCTGGTCTTTATAAAATTGACTACACCTATAATGTCAGTCATAACCTCACTTAATTCAGAGGAAAGGTGCCTTGATGCCAGTGCTTCTCTGTGTATAACACAGTGTGTCCACTCAGCATTAGGTGAAGCCTTCTTGATGAGCGCTTGCAGTCCTTTTCCTATCCCTGTCATAGTCTGTGCACCATCACTGCAAACACCAATGCAGTTCTCCCACTTCAGCCTATTCTCAGTTAGGAAGCAGTCCAGCATTTTAAACAGCTCCTCAGCTGTGGCTCTGTTTTTGACATATTTACAGAAAAGCAAATCCTCACACAGGGAGTTTGTCATGTCAACGCACATAAGCAATAAATAAACTCTTTGTTGCTGTCAGTTGCTCCATCGAATTGTAAGGCAAACCGTTTGTCTTTGAGTTTATCTACCAGCTGTTCCTGGAGATCGTTCGCAATGTCATCTATGCGTCTTGCGACAGTGTCATTGGACAGTGGGATGGTTTTTATTTTTGCAGCGTTGTCAATCATTACAGAAACCATGTCTATTGCTGCCGGCAGTATCAACTCCTCTGCAATTGTGTGGGTTTTTTTGCACTGCGCAATTTGGTGCGCCACTTTAAATGATGCTAAAAGTGCTCGCTGGTTTACTGATGTAGCGTTCACAAAGCGGGATGATTGTTGGCCGTACTCCGCACATTTTCGCTGAAAAAAAATCAAGCAGCTTATCAGCATATTGAGGATGTAATGTCTCTAGGTGACGTCTTAATTTATTTGGCTTCATGCTGTCCGCTGCCAACATTTTCAGACACAGTAAACACACCGGTCTTTCATCGTCTCCCACCGTAGTCACAGTGAAGCCAAGCGCTAGATAAGCTTCGTCATATTTCCTCTTTTTAGCTTTTGGGAGGCTTTCATTTGTCTCTTTACCTCTGTCTCTCTCCGCCTTTATTTTCGTTACTGTTAAATATTTCTCCATGGTGACTCTTGAGGGGTTTGTTGACAGAAATTTAAAAAGTTTTTAACTCCCGCACAGACTTTGACTATGAGAGCGCAACTGCACCACCTGCTGCCGTGGATGTGCAATTACACTTTAAACGGTAAACCCCATATATGTACCATCTGAATGTATACAGTACATTACATTATAATTATAGGCAATGTACATACACAAGCTTTGTCAGTAGAAGCAGTGTTGAACTCCATAGGACAGCACTTTGTGTTGTTAGTCTGTTAGCAATTGAACTTAGAAAGTTCAGGTCAGATTTGTATAAAACTGTCCCTTGGGTTTTGAGTTTGACATGTTTGCTTAAGACAAAAAAAAAAAAAAAAAAAAAAAAATCATGTAACTGGAACACCTAAAACAGGCTGTAAAACCTAGCCAATGTCCAATGCCTATACTTCTCGCACATGTAATTGTTAAACATGCCTTATGGGGTTTTGTGATCACTCCTACCTTGCAGTCAGTTACAGCGTCAGAGAGGAGGTAAACTCTGTGTTGTGAATGACACTCAGCTGCACACTGTTGACACAAAGGCTCCAGGTCATCCAAACAGAAGACAGACAGGGTCTCACTGTGTTCCCTGCAGAACTCGGAGTAGTCACCAGGAGTGGGACACCAGACTTTAGGAAATGCACAGGCCATGGTGCATCCACTTCTGAAGACCACCTGCTTGTGAGACTTTGTAATATGGCAAACCAAGGGGCTCAGTATGTATACATGTTTATAGCACATGTGCAGTTAACATCACTTGAAGCATGCACACTGCAGTTTGGGAGATCTGCTTACAGTCTCCATTTCAAACTTGCCTGCCAGATATAGTCATATATTACATACGGTCAGAGTTGACTTTTATGACACTATAATTCTGTGTCCTGGAGCGAAATTCAGACCTGTGCCTTTACTTATCACCTATTACCTACTATTTCCTGTGAGAGAAAAGTGGCAGCTTTTAATAAAATACAGATGAACTAGAGATAAAAGGGTTAATTTGGGAGGTACACTGGTCACTGAAGTAAAGAGGGTTGGTAGCAGACCATGTACAGTATGTCAGATATGTTGGAAGTATTGAGTTTCAATGGCTTTTAACTGCTCAGATCATGAACACATTTAGAGAAGATTAACTATGTTAAGCGAGCTATACATGTGGAACAGCTGGATAGAGATATGCAATGATAAACATTCACAGTGGTAAAGAGTTAAAAACAACCTCAGCATTTTTTATGTCATTTAAAGTGAAGTGAGTGTTGTTGGTTTGTCCACTATGTCTTGTGGTAGTTTCAACCTGCAAAGCAGCGTTTCAACATACATTTTGACAGAGGTGGATGAAGTACTCCCAAGAAAAGAAAAAAAAGTAAAAGTTCTAAACAAAATTGTCCTTTGAGGTAATGTAAAAAAGTATTAAGTGTAAAGTTTAGAATATAACCTGCTAGCAGAACTACTACTATTATCATATTACTTCTGCTACTACTATTGCAACTGCCATTATTACTACTGCTATGCTACTATTGAGTAAAGTACTTGAGTAAAAGTAGATGGTAAATTTTCTTCCAAAAATATTCTCGAGTATGAGCATCTAGTTATTTCCATTCTCTGTTTAGGTAAATGATGATTTGTGGCGAACCAACTAAAACCCCTGTCTTTTTCTCAACCATTTGTTTGCAAAACTCAGATTTAGATAAACATCTGTGCTATGCATGGACTTGGCAGAACAGCTGCAACACTGTGAGAAGGGCTCATTTGGCAGTAAGTTCATCTTGGCCTTTGTAATTCAGTCTGCAGTACATGGGTATATGGCCCTGATCCAGTGTGTTGAGAGGATGAAGTACGAGCAAAGAGTCAGTGCTCTAGGATTCCTCTTTTACTACTTTTACAACAGTGGACACTCATTGGTCTTGGGTTACTGTCAGTTAACACAATGCATCTGTCAGCTGGCAACTGAAATAGGGACTGTGGTCAAAGAAAACACACAACTCATTCTCACTGTTTTAGCCACAGAACATAAAGTTTAACATAAAGTTGTGAATTTTAAATATAGTAAAATATGAGGCTTATTTTTAGTAGAAAGAGTATGTGATAGCAATGCCCCACAATATAGTATTTTTACATTCTTTTTTCCTTTCTGCTTTTCCCTTCAGGAGTAGCCACAGCATATTATTTGCCTCTCAGCATGAAGTGATTTGCATATTGATTTGGAATAGGTACACCAGATGCCCTTCCTGGCACAGCTCTTTCCATTTATCTGGGCTTTGGACCAGCCCAAACCGTATATTGGCTTGAGACCCTCCGTGATGGGACTTCACATCACATTGCAAAAAAAAAAAAAAAAGATTTATAAGGACTTTGGGGCTCAGTAGATATAGCTCTGAACTAGAATATCTGCCCAGTTCGAGTCCAGGTCTGCGCACTTTATCTTCACTATTGGGGGATAGGGTCAATGCTTTAGCAGAGGTCTGCACTTTCTTTGGTCAATGTAAGAGTTTTTTTTTTTGTGTGTGGATAAAGAAGTATTTCCTAACATAAGTTGAAACTACTAGCAGGAGACATGTCTGGATCAAAGTGAGGAGTAAGAAGACATAATAACTTCATATCATTTTAGACTATAGCCCTAAGCTTTACACAGAAACAAACTGAATGCATCACTGAAGCAAAAGCCGTGCTCATTATGTTGTTGGGGAAGGTAAAATCACCACAGGACAGTCCAGTTAGCAGCAGGGCCACTGTTCTCAGACATACTTGTGTGTGTGTGTTTGTGTATGTCACGACTGGTTCGTTGCCTTCCTGCTGATTTTCTTTGTCCGGCAGACCTCATTTAGCTCCATTCGTGTCTCACACAATCACCTCTCTGTCCACCGCTCACCTCTGACAGATTGTTTGTACCACGGTCTCCATTATTCCTGCCTTGTTCTTTGCTGTGTTACACGCCATAGATTTTGCCCATTTTGAACCATTGATTGTCATGGACGCTGCTGGAAACTTTCAGCTCTGCCACTTCTTCCATCTGCTCAAATTGTCTACCCGTCATGCATCCAGACAGTGTTGTCCAGTACTGTATTTCTCGATAATCTAAGACCTTGGATTCAGAATGATAACATACCTTATACAGTTAGGTCCTCAACTAGGGCTCAAAGGTAATTGGACAGATGAACATTACTATGACTAAAATGTTAAATTTTTTTATACTTTGGGAAAAATCCTTTACAGGATCCTTGACTGCCTGATGTCTGGAGCCCATGGACACCAACAACCACTGGGTTTCCTTTTTTAAGTTGCTTTGCCAGGCCTTTACTGCAGCTGGTCTTCATTCGTTGCTTGTTTGTGGGTCTTTCTGCCTTAAGTTTTGTCTTAAACGTGAAATTCATGCTCGATTGGGCTGAGATCTGTTGACTGACCCCTGCCATTGCAGAATATTCCACTTATTTGCCAACTCCGGGGTTGCTTTTGCAGTGTGTTTTGGGTCACTGTACATCTGTGCTGTGAAGCACCATCCATGAACTTTGTGAGTTTTGTCTGAATCTGAGCAGAAAGTTTATCCCTATACACTTCAGAATTCATCTGACTGCTTCTGTCTTCTGTCACATCATCAATAAACACCAGAGACCTTGTACCCTGGAGGTTCTGCAGCTCATGCATCACATTGCTCCACCATGTTTTACAGAAGATGCGCTGTGCTGTGGATCATGAGCCTTCTCCAGACTTTTGTCTGCCCATCATTCTAGTACAGGTAAGTCTGAGTCTCATCTGCCTAAACAATGCTGTTCCAGACCCTGGGCTGGCTTCTTTAGCTGTTTTTTGGCCAAGGCTAATGTGGCCTTTCTATTGTTGAGGCTGATGAATAGTTTGTGATAAAACTCTCTGTATTTCCTCTCATGAAGTCTTCTCGTTATGGTGGACCTAAACACTGATAGACCTACTTCCTGGAGAGTGTTGTACTCTAAGGTGGATGCTGTGAGGGGGTCTTTCACCATTTTTTGATCCAGCCTAAGGATTGTCTGGTTCACTTCTACTGAGATACTGTATGTTGTGTTTTCACAGAAACAGTATTTCAAATGCAAATGTAACTCCTGGAATCAAGTCCAGACTTTTTACCTGCTCAGTTTATGATGGATTCATGAGGGAAATATTCCATGTGGCAATATTAATACGTTTTGAAGCAACTGTCCAAATACTTTTGAGCCCCTGAAAAAGAGGCAGCTACACATTAAAGAGTTGTAATCCCTAAACCCTTAGTCCGATTTGGACATGAATACTCTCAAATAACAGCTGAGAGTCTGCACTTTAAGCACATATAAATGAATATATAACTGCATTTTAAAAAGCTTTGGCAAAAAAAGCTAAACTATCAAAACTTGAGTCAGTATCCAACTACTTATGGACCTAACTGTATGGCCATTAAAAACTTGACATACAATACATGTATCATCACCTGTTTGTGACATCCTTGGTCCGTGCCACCTGGGTTCATGTTACTAAAGTGCTTTGTTTGTTATTTGTTGGTTTGTTAATCTGCTTGCAAAACACCCAAATAGTAATATCTAGATTCCAGCAAGATAGGTGCCTTGAATGAGGTGTGCACTGTGCTGAATTTAAATGTCATGCTCATTTTGTTTGATGTTTTTTATGATGTGTCAGCCTTCATTCAGTCAGAAACAGAGTCTAGTAGACATCTATATCTTGAGCTGCTTTTTAGGACATTTGACAATGACCTACAACTGCGGCCTCCTGCAGACATCAAAACACAACCAGGGCAGATTCTCATTAACAATACACTTTGGTTAATGCAAAAAAGGGAAACATATGTGCTCACGGCATGATGCAGGAGAATACACTTGCTTTAATGAGTCATGAAGGAGGTAATAACCATGTACAGCAAATTACTGGGCTATTACTTCCACACAGCCTTTATTATTCACTCTAATGGTATTTTCACCCCGAAAATCATTTTGGTGTTATGTCTCATGTACAGATATTAAGATGCATCCTGCAAATAAACTGTACAATTATGAACTCATACACTTGTTACTGGTTGACATTAAAAGTGCATTGTGCAAACTCAACGCTAATGGTTATCTATAATGGTACAAATTAACCAAATTACAAACTTATCTTTTTTTAAATGTGAATTTATGTCACTGTGGAAACAAATGGAAGTAAGGACTATAATATCCTGCAGAAGGTTTTCCAGGCCGACAGTGGATGCCTGTACACGCCCTTATTGGCCCGCATCTGCTTCCCATGGATTACAGCTGGAGCTCTTCTTAAAGGGACAGGCACACGACAGAGAGGCCTTAAGGGCACAGGTGGCTTGTAGGAGCTGTTACTGTACATGGAAACAGACCCTTGACCAGACAAAACACTCTATTCAAACATTTTACTACATACTCTGGAGCCAACAAAAGGGACAGCGGACGAGATTACAAGTTCCGTCAAAGGCGTCCAGACCCGCCCTTTAATTTAGTCAACTCCTCCGCCATGTAACCACTGTCGGCCAAACACAACAGCGGCACCTCCGCGTGAGCTCTCACATCCTGTGTGTCCTTGTCTGTCCGCAGCGCTCACAGCAAGTTCTCTCTTCCTGCCATGCCCCGGGTCACCTCTCTGCTATCTGCCCTACTGTGTGTCCTCCTGTCCGGCCTGAGCCGGGGGTATTTCCCCGAGGAGCGGTGGAGCCCCGAGTCTCCGCTCCTCGCTCCTCGGGTTGTCATCGCGTTGGTCTGCCGCAACTCGGCGCACTCTCTCCCACTATTCCTGGGCACCATTGAGAGGCTAAACTACCCCAAGGATCGCACTGCGCTCTGGTAAGACCCGCTGCTTTACAGTAAACTATCGTAAGAAGCCAAAAGTGAAATGTTTAGCCCAACTCTTAAAGGAAGTGGCTGGGTCTACTGAGGAGCACCGGACACGTAAAAAGACTCTTGCGCGTGCGCTGAGCTGTTCTGGCCTGGTGGGGCCGCTGTGTCATAATCATATCTAACTGAGGAGAAGAGGAAAACGGATGGGTCCCCTTGTCTGTGTGTATTTCATGTTTTTAATGATAGTTTAGTAGCCTAATTGAACGCATTTCCGTTTATTTGTTTGGCTTTGGCCCGGGACAGAGCTGGAAGGACTTATCTCTGAAAGCTTTCCTTTTCACTCACACGTCTTCTTTGTCATCGCCCCCTCCGTTTCCCCCTTTCCCTCTTCCCCTCTTCCCCCTTCCCCTCCCTCTTCCCCTCTCCACATATTCCTATTTGTATTGGCTGGACTGGAACAAATGACCACGCTTTTACAAAATCTTTCCAAGTCAACACAAGACTCCTGCAGATGGAGAAATATGGCTCTGAAGGTAGACAGCGCAGGTATCAGCTGAGTGTAGTAGTGAAGCCATCTATTAAACACCTCTGCAGGACCGTCTACTTTTCCTCCGGGTTGAGTTCTTCACAGTCACCCAGCCCCCAGCCCTTGCAGATGATTCTTGTCCATCCGCTGCTTACTTCCTCATCTGTTTGAGAGTCTGTGGTTTTTCAGTGAAATAAATCATTTCATTAGTCTCTGACAGTAGTATAATGATTAAAATGCTTAGCTGTAGGCGTAATAGAGGACCGTTTAATGCAGTGGTTTTACTGGCACTATCTTAAACAACATTGTGCCTTACTATATTTCTGTTTATTTCAACTATATTCAAGTGGGAATGTTTTCAACCACATTTGCATGCTTTTCCATTGCCAGCATAACAGATTCAAGTCTGTGTGGATGTTTCTTCCTCCCATGATAGTATGTGAGTCTAACAGTGCCCATATGGCAGCTGTGGCTGAGTTTTCTGCGTAGTTGCTTTGATCTACAACATACTGTATCTATTTCCTCTGTGGAAGATACAAAGAGTTTTTGAAATTCAGCATGAAATGGTAGACTTGGCAGCTCTGGCCACCTGTCGATACCTGCAGTTATCACTGTGACAGGTTAAGATTGAGTATTTGGCAAGCTACAACATACACACATGCATGCAGTCTGCCTAATGGTGTGTGCGCTCTGTAGGGACAAGCAGCACTGCTTTTTATCAAACCATAAATCTTACTTTTTCATTCATCTACATTTCCCCCAGCTTTCGTAGAGCCTTTAGGCACAGTTCTATCATTGGCTTGCAAGCAATGCCAAATATTTATTCTTTATAAAGCTTTTTCAGTCAGTCATTCGAAGGCTTGCAGCATTCAGGTGTCTGTGTCAGACTGAGAGAGGAAGATTGATCGGAGAGTGCCATTGCACGTATGCGCTGGGATAGCACAGCTGTGTAAAACCACAACACGCACCCGAGAAACTACACAGGCAACAGGCCGAGTGTCACTCAGCACACAGCAGAGCTGGGAGTAAATCTTTTTTTCATATTGACACATTCTTTGGCCCCTCTCCAGCTCTGCCTGTCTCTGCCCCTCACTGACATACTCTGATTTGTTATGATAACAGAGACAGCAGGCAGATGCCTCACCTCCCCATGTCAGCCCTCATTGTCTGAATCTGCTCTGCGATAACAAGACCCTCAAAAGACAAACATGCCACTTACTTAGTGTTATGTTGGACTGTACTGTAGATATTTTAATGCAGGAATTATTCTGCATGATTTCACACATAGAGTGAAAGGATTATTTTTGTTATAAAAACTTTGGGAAAGGTGAGTAATGAGCCGTGGAAAAAAAATATAATTTAGGTTTGGATCCAGATCTCTGTTTAGATCTACAAGCGCTTTAAGGAATTCTGCACCATTTTGAGATTTGGACCGAAGATGTAAACTTTACTCACTAAAATAACAAATGAGTAGTTTTTGTTGATTCTTTACCATTAAGATTTTTGTGGCTCAGTAGAAAGGACATTTACCCCTAGAGTTTAAGATCTTTGAGTTTGAGTCCAGGTCTGCCTGTCTTTACCATTGCGAGATGGGATTTGTGCCTTGGCTTGACTGGTCTGTGCTCTCTGGGTGCCTCTAGTTTTGATTTTTCTTCTTTTATTGCATTTTTGTCATTTTTTGTACATTGATAGACCTTTTTTACGGTCAGTTTGCGGAAAAATGAAATTCATCATTACTGGACCGCAGCTGTTTGTACATTTTCAATTAGTTTTTTTTTTCTGGTCAGCGATGGAAACTAGCAGCTGGGTGAATTCTGTTGAGACAATTTCTCTTGTGACATGTAACACATACTAATTGTATGTTGTAGGTTCTGGCCATAGTCCAAAGATGTGCACTGGAACTCACAGATAATTATTTTTTTTTAAGTAATGAAGGAAAAATGGAGCACTGTCTGTTACTGATTTGATATTTTTTGCTTACAGGGTGGCAACAGATCATAATATAGACAACACTACAGCCATCCTGAGAGACTGGCTCATAAAGGTGCAGAGTGATTACCATTATGTGGAGTGGAGGCCTGATGAGGAGCGCAGGTATGTAATGTTTGCACATGAATTTGGTGTAGTCTTGTAACTGTAGCACATTGTCTAATGGCTTTGTCTGTTTACGGTAGTTCTTTTGAAGACGAGCTGGGGCCCAAGCACTGGAATAATCTGCGCTATGAGCATGTGATGAAGCTTCGACAGGCCGCTCTGGACATGGCCCGCGAGATCTGGGCTGATTACCTCCTGGTATGTTATCTTCAAAACCATTTTTGGGTCACTCCACCGTTGTGTCTATGAGATGAACAGTATGGGTGTATGAGCATCTAACGCACGGTGCAGCCCTACATAAAAACATTAAAATATCATGGAAATTTGTTGTTGAGTAGTCAGCTGAAAGTGAATGGCATATATATTTATACAGATTATTAAAGACACATAGAGTAAATATTTCAAGCATATTTTTGTTTTAATTGTGTTCAGTATCTCGTAAAATTAGAATATATATAGTTCATAATCCTAATCAAGCCACAAGGGGTCATCAGGCAAAGTACTGCACACTTGGAGACCGATGTGGCAAATCCGGAAGGGAAAAGCCAAAAGAAAAGAACATATTTCATAATCCTTTGTCGATATACTCACTTTTAGAATTGAGCTACTGTAGTAAAATCACTTTTCCTCCATATTCTTATTCATCCATCCATCCATCCATCCATCTTCTTCCGCTTTATCCGGGGCCGGCTCGCGGAGGCAGCAGTCTAAGCAGGGACACCCAGTCATCCCTCTCCCCGGACACTTCCTCCAGCTCCTCAGGAGGAACCCCAAGGCGTTCCCAGGCCAGCCGAGAGACATAGTCCCTCCAGCGTGTCCTAGGTCTTCCCCGGGGCCTCCTCCCGGTGGGACATGCCCAGAACACCTCCCCAGGGAGATGTCCGGGAGGCATCCGGAACAGATGCCCAAGCCACCTCAGCTGGCTCCTCTCGATGTGGAGGAGCAGCGGCTCTACTCCAAGCTCCTCCCGGGTAACCGAGCTCCTCACCCTATCTCTAAGGGAGCGCCCAGCCACCCTGCGGAGGAAACTCATTTCGGCCGCTTGTATCCGGGATCTTGTCCTTTCGTCATGACCCAAAGCTCATGACCATAGGTGAGAGTAGGAACGTAGATCGACCGGTAAATCGAGAGCTTCGCCTTTCGACTCAGCTCTTTCTTCACCACAACAGACCGATACAACGACCGCATTACTGCAAACCGCCCCAGTGCACACTGAAGGTCCTGGCCTGATGAAGCCAACAGGACAACATCATCCGCAAAAAGCAGAGATGAAATCCTGTGGTCCCCAAACCTGACACCCTCCGGCCCCTGGCTGCACCTAGAAATTCTGTCCATAAAAATTATGAACAGAACCGGTGACAAGGGGCAGCCCTGCCGGAGTCCAACATGCACCGGAAACAGGTCCGACTTACAACCGGCAATGCGAACCAAACTCCTGCTCCGGTCATACAGGGACTGGACAGGCCTTAGCAAAGGGCCTCGGACCCCGTACTCCCAGAGTACCCCCCCAAAGGACGCTACGAGGGACACGGTCGAACGCCTTCTCCAGGTCCACAAAGCACATGTGGACTGGTTGGGCGAACTCCCATGAACCCTCGGGCACCCGATAGAGGGTGTAGAGCTGGTCCACTGTTCCACAGCCAGGAGGAAAACCTCATTGTTCCTCCTGAATCCGAGGTTCGACTATCGGCCGAATTCTCCTCTCCAGTACCCTGGAATAGACTTTCCCGGGGAGGATGAGAAGTGTGATCTCCCTGTAGTTGGAACACACTCTCCGGTCCCCCTTTTTGAAAAGAGGGACCACCACCCCGGTCTGCCAGTCCAGAGGCACTGTCCCAGACCGCCACGTGATGTTGCAGAGACGTGTCAGCCACGACAGCCCCACAACATCCAGAGACTTGAGGTACTCAGGGCAAATCTCATCCACACCCGGTGCCTTGCAACGAGGAGCTTTTTAACCACCTCGGTGACTTCAGCTTGGGTGATGCATGAATCCTCCTCCGAGTCCCCAACCTCTGCTTCCTCAACGGAAGACGTGTCGGTGGGATTGAGGAGATCCTCAAAGTATTCCTTCCACCACCCGACAACATCCCCAGTCGAGGTCAACAGCTCCCCACCCTCACTGTAAACAGTGTTGGTGAAGAACTGCTTCCCCCTCCTGAGGCGGCGGACGGTTTGCCAGAATCTCTTTGAGGTCAACTGATAGTCCTCCTCCATGGCCTCCCCGAACTCCTCCCAGACCCGAGATTTTGCCTCCACAACCTCCCGGGCCGCAGCACGCTTGGCCTGCCGGTACCCGTCGGCTGCCTCGGGAGTCCCACAAGCCAGCCAGGCTCGATAGGACTCCTTCTTCAGCCTGACGGCATCCCTTACTTCCGGTGTCCACCAGCCGGGTTCGGGGGTTGCCGCCACGACACTAGGCACTAGAGACCTTACGGCCACAGCTCCTGACGGCTGCATTGATAATAGAGGGGGAGTACATGGTCCACTCGGACTCAATGTCTCCAACCTCCCCCGAGATCTGGTTGAAGCTCTCCTGGAGGTGGGAGTTGAAGACCCCTCTGACAGGAGGCTCAGCCAGACATTCCCAACAGACCCTCACAATACGTTTGGGCCTGCCGAATCTGTCCAGCCTCCTCCTCCGCCAGCAGATCCAACTCACCACCAGGTGGTGATCAGTTGACAGCTCAGCCCCTCTCTTCACCCGAGTGTCCAAGACACGCGGCCGAAGGTCAGATGACATGACTACAAAGTTGATCATCGACCTCCGGCCTAGGGTGTCCTGGTGCCACGTGCACTGATGGACACCCTTGTGCTTGAACATGGTGTTCGTTACGGACATTCTGTGACTAGCACAGAAGTCCAATAACAAAACACCGCTCGGGTTCAGATCAGGGAGGCGTGGAGGTGAGCCCGACTATCTCTAGTCGGTAACGCTCAACCTCCCGCACTAGCTCAGGCTCCTTTCCCCCAGCGAGGTGACATTCCATGTCCCCAGAGCCAGTTTCTGCGTCCAGGGATCGGGACGCCGAGGCCCCCGCCTTCGATCACTGCCCGATCCTCCTTGCACCAGCCCCTTACGGTTCCTCCTGCGGGTGGTGGGTCCACGGGAGGATGGCCCCACGTCGTCCTTTCGGGCTGGGTCCGGCCGGGTCCCGTGAGGGAGAGACCCGGCCACCAGGTGCGCGCAATCGAGCCCCAACCCCAGGCCTGGCTCCAGGGTGGGGCCCCGGCTGCGCCATACCGGGCAACATAACTGGCCTCGTTTTATTTGTCATCATAAGGGTTTTGTGAACCACTCTTGCTCTGGCCCGTCACCTAGGACCTGTTTGCCATGGGAGACCCTACCAGGAGCATTAAGCCCCCGACAACATAGCTCCTAGGATCATTCGGGCACTCAAACCCCTCCACCACGGTAAGGTGGCGGTTCACTGAACTGGCAAAACTTTCATCCTTCACATGTACATTTTTTTATTATCCATGGCTCTTACAGCTTGACATAATGCACAGTTTGAGTGTGCCATAATGCAGAGAGCTTAAGAGCTATAGAGTTAATTTCACTGTTGAGTTGAGTGATACACGAAACTGAAGAGTTGTTGCTATGGTTACCTGCATTTTAATGTACTGTGTGTACTGATTCAGCTGTTGATTCAATGTTTGAGGTGTGCTGATGTGTGACTCAAACCATCTCCTCATTTCCAATCCTTTTAATATCAACTATATTACATACAATTGGGTGGATGTCTTTCAGTGCAGAGTCATTGTGAACATACTCAGCTGCCACATTATTAGGTACACTTGTTCTAAAGCTCGTTACCACCAATACAGTATCTAATCAGCCAATCACATGGCAGCATTTAGTCCTGAGACATGGTCAACAAAAACCTGCTGAAGTTCAAACTAAGCATCTGGCTGGAGAAGAAAAAAATGGATTTAAGTGACTTTGAACGTGGACTAGTCTGAGTATTTCAGAAACTGCTGATGTACTGGGATTTTAACACACAATCATCTCTTGAGCATTTACAGAGATTAGAGAAAATATCCAGTGAGCGGCAGTCTTGTGGTTAAAAAAAAAAGAAAAAAAAAGAAGAAGAAAGAAAGAAAAAAAGAGAAAGAATGAAATGCCTCATTGTATGCCAAAGGTCAGTGGAGAATTTAACAGACTAGTTCCAGATGATAGGAAGGTAACAGTAACTCAAATAACCACGTGTTACAACCAAGGTCTAAAGAATATTATCTCTGAACGCGTAACAACCTTGAAGCAGGTGGACTCCAGCAGCAGAATACCTTACTGAGCCACTTTATTAGGTGCAGGGTGTGCCTTATAAAGTGATCAGTAAATGTAAGTAGTAGTAGTAGTAGTAGAAGCAGCAGCAGCAGTAGTAGTGTACTTAAAGTCTGGAGTATTAATGTAAGAACTGTGTGCAGCATCAAACCACAAAAATTAGACTCAAAGACTAATTGTTCTCTCTTGAAGTCTGTTTGTCTTTGAGGAGTAGGTCTGTTGTTCTTGGCACATCCTGTTCATTCACAGTGTAAATGTTGGATTTTGGCAATCATTCCACTTTCCCCTCAAAGACAAAACCCTCAAACAAGTCATAATATACTGCAAATAAAAGTGCCCTCCCCCGCTAAGTGATGTATAAATTTAAAGGCTGCAAATAAAACAATGTCAGAGGGATTCAGTCATTATCGTTAATCATCATTAGTGGCAGCGGATGGTACTGTGTGTACTTTCTTGTGCTTGTTTGGGTGAAATACTTGTCAGTGATGTATGCTCTTCATTTCGTCTGCAGGTGGTTGACTGTGACAACCTGCTCACCAATCAAGATGTGTTGTGGAAACTGATGAGAGAGAACAAAACCATTGTAGCGCCAATGTTGGAGTCCAGAGCGGCCTATTCCAACTTCTGGTGTGGTATGACTTCGCAGGTATTGTATCTGCTTTAGCATGGACACAATACAGTTGCAAGAAAAAGTATGTGAACCCTTTGGAATTACTTGGATTTCTGCATGAGTTGGTCATAAAATGTGATCTGATCGTCATCTAAGTCACAACAACAGACAAGCACAGTCTGCCTAAACTAATGCTGCAAAAAATATATGTTTTCATGTTTTTATTGAACATTTATTTAAACATTCACAATGCTGGATGGAAAAAATATGTGAACACCTAGGCTAATGACCTCTACAGGAGCTAATTGGAGTTAGGTGTCAGCCAACCTGGAGTCCAATCAATGTGAGAAGATTGGAGGTGTGGGTTAAAGTGGCCCTGCCCAATAAAAAACACTCATCAGTTTTGCGTTTGCTATTCTGAAGAAGCATTACTTGATGTGAACCATGCCTTGCAGAAAAGAGTTCTCAGAAGACCTACAAGTAAGAACTGTTGACTTGCATGAAGCTGGAAAGGCGTACAAAATTATCTCTAAAAGCCTTGATGTTCATGAGTCCATGGTACGACAGATTGTCTATAAATGGAGAAAGTTCAGCACTGCTGATAATCTCCCTAGGAGTGGCCGTCCTGTAAAGATGACTGCAAGAGCACAGCGCAGAAAGCTCAATGAGGTGAAGAAGAATCATAGAGTGTCAGCTAAAGACTTAAATAAATTTCTGGCACAAGCCAACATCTTTGTTGACAAATCTACAATGGGTAAAATATTAAACAAGAATGGACTTCATGGGAGGAAGGATTGCTATCATCAACAGCAAAATTATTTCCCAAGTTTATCAAAACATTGTCCACCAACTGAAGCTCAACAGGCGATGGGTGATGCAACAGGACACTGACCCAAAGCATAGAAGCAAGAAAATACGCCTTCTGGAAGACTGATTCACACCAGGCATCCCTAGAATATTGCTAACCTTAAACAGTTTTGTAAAGAGAAATGGTCCAAAATTCCCCCTGAGCATTGTGCAGGTCTGATCTTCACTAGAGAAAACATTTGGTTGTGATAAATAGATTTTAGTATTGTTATACAGTGTATTATGTTTATATGCTTGTCGTTTGTCTTTTGTCCATAAGTATTAACATCAATCTGCTGAGTGACTAAAGATGGAAATTGGTCTTAGGGTATAATCTCACATATTTACATGTCAAATGTTCAATAATATGAATTGTATCTTCATAAATTAAATAAGAAATAAGGTTAATGCTGCCAAAGGAGGGTCAACCAGTTATTAAATCCAAAGGTTCACATACTTTTTCAATCATGCATTGTGAATGTTTACATAAATGTTCAATAATGTTGCGCCATTTAAGCAGACTGTGTTTGTCTATTGTTGTGACTTAGGTGAAAATCAGATTACATTTTATGACCAAATCATGCAGAAATCCAAGTAATTCCAAAGGGTTCACATACTTTTTCTTGCAACTGTAGTTTGCAGTGCCAAGCTGCTGTGAATTGGGGAAAAAAGCACAGACAGACAGAAACGCATTAATAAATGTATTTGTTTTTGAGTTCAATGTGTTAATTAAAAAATAAATTGAATAGGCATTTTAAAACTCTGATAGACAAAATTAACCATATTAATTAGGTTGTTGATATTTGCACTACTTTAAAAAGTCAAATTTAATCATTTTTAAACTTCTAACACAACAACTTTGAAGACAAAATGTTAACTTGTTGCCTAATATACAGCACCCCACCCACTAACCGGTGACATGATGAAGAGATAATCTGTTATTCACGTCACCTGACCTCTGTATGCGCTCCCTTATTAAATATAAAATCACACTTATAAATAATTTACAAATAATTAATAGTTCAAACAAAGGCAGTGAAATGTAAAGCTGATTTCCTTCTTTGTTGGTCATTGAGATAAAATGATCAATTTGAATTATGAACCTTTTCCTTTTTCTTTAGCACATTACAAAATATTATACAGTGACAAATATTGTTCATAGCCACAAAAATATGGTGTCTTTGGAAATAATAGATCCTATTTGAAGTATCCAGGTAACAAAGATGAAAATATGCACTTAAGCAGAATAACTCATAGTACAATGATGTGGGTTGGATTCATCTCGCAGTAGAAATCTTACATAGCCATATTCTACTCAAAATACAGCCATAATGTCAGAATTAAAATATTTACAGTTCTGTGCAAAGGTCTTAGGCAGGTTTTTAAAAAGTGTAACAATGTAGAAAAATAAAATTACAAAAAAGAATAAAATAAAACAGAGAAGGACTTTGTAAATGTGACCTCTGTTGCGGCACTGGTCCTATCTCGCCATATTAATTAAGATCTGAATGAATGAAATATTCTTATTAAATACTTTGTTCTTTAAATAGTTGAATGTGCTGACAACAAAATCACACAAAAATTATCAGTGGAAATCAAATTTAGTCAGTCTGGATTTGGAGTCATACTCAAAATTAAAGTGGAAAAACACACTACAGGCTGATCCAACTTTGATGTAATGTCCTTAAAACAAGTCAAAATGAGGCTCAGTAGTTTGTGTGGCCTCCTCGTGCCTGTATGACCTCCCTACAATGCCTGGGCATTGGTCTCCTGAGGGATCTCCTCCCAGACCTGGACTAAAGCATCCGCCAACTCCTGGACAGTCTGTGGTGCAACGTGGCGTTGGTGGATGGAGCGAGACATGATGTCCCAGATGTGCTCAATTGGATTCAGGTCTGGGGAACGGGCGGCCAGTCCATAGCATCAATGCCATCGTCTTGCAGGAACTGCTGACACACTCCAGCCACATGAGGTCTAGCACTTATCTTGCATTAGGAGGAACCCAGGGCCAACCTGCACCAGCATATGGTCTCACAAGGGTCTGAGGATCTCATCTTGGTACATAATGGCAGTCAGGCTACCTCTGGCGAGCACATGGAGGGCCGTGTGCCCCCCAAAGAAATGCCACCCACACCAATACTGACCCACTGCCAAACCAGTCATGCTGGAGGATGTTGCAGGCAGCAGAACGTTCTCCACGGCGTCTCCAGACTCTGTCACGTCTGTCACATGTGCTCAGTGTGAACCTGCTTTCATCTGTGAAGAGCACAGGGCGCCATTGGCGAATTTGCCAATCTTAGTGTTCTCTGGCAAATGCCAAACGTCCTTCACAACCCCCCACCTGTTGACGTCGGGCCCTCATACCACCCTCATGGAGTCTGTTTCTGATCGTTTGAGCAGACACATGCACATTTGTGGCCTGCTGGAGGTCATTTTGCAGGGCTCCAGCGGTGCTCCTCCTGTTCCTCCTTGCACAAAGGAGGAGGTAGCGGTCCTGCTGCTGGGTTGTTGCCCTCCTACGGCCTCCTCCACGTCTCCTGATGTACTGGCCTGTCTCCTGGTAGCGCCTCCATGCTCTGGACACTACACTGACAGACACAGCAAACCTTATTGCCACAGCTCGCATTGATGTACCATCCTGGATGAGCTGCACTACCTGAGCCACTTGTGTAGGGTTGTAGACTCCGTCTCATGCTATCACTAGAGTGAAAGCACCTCCAGCATTCAAAAGTGACCAAAACATCAGCCAGAAAGCATAGGAACTGAGAAGTGGTCTGTGGTCACCTCCTGCAGAACCACTCCTTTATTGGGGTGTCTTGCTAATTGCCTATAATTTCCACCTGTTGTCTATTCCTTTTGCACAACAGCAGGGGAAACTGATGTCCATTAGTGTTGCTTCCTAAGTGGACAGTTTGATTGACTTGGAGTTACATTGTGTTGTTTAAGTGTTCCCTTTATTTTTTTGAGCAGTGTATATTGCCCAGACCTGGACTGAACTCAAAGATCTTCTAGTTCACTGGCAAATGCTTTCTCCACTGAGCCACAAAACCCTTATATCTCACAATAGTGAAGAATCCACTAAAACAGATCTTTTGTTTCTTTTACTCAGTGAAGTTATTATCTTCTAGTCTCTGTCTACAACTTTTTCACAGGGTTACTACAAGAGGACACCAGCCTACATGCCTATCCGTAAGCATGAGCGGCGTGGCTGTTTTTCCGTGCCAATGGTCCACTCAACTTATCTGCTGGATTTACGAAAAGAGGCATCCCGACACCTGGCCTTCTACCCGCCACACCCGGAGTACAGCTGGGCCATGGATGACGTTATTGTGTTTGCTTACTCAGCTCGTATGGCAGGTGAGGCACTATGGGAGAAGATGTTCCTTCTTTACACAAATGTGAGAGCTTTTTTGTCTTTTTAACAGATGTCCAGATGTACGTGTGCAACAAGGAGACGTATGGTTACTTTCCAGTGCCCATGCGCGCCCATGCTACACTGCAGGATGAGGCAGACAGCTTCCTGCACACTCAGCTGGAGATCATGGGTAAATGAGAAGAAACTATAATAATTTAAACCTTCACTCATGTTACATACAGTATACATTCAGATTCTTTTATTTTGTTTGTGTATGAGTAGTTTAGTTGCTAGGTTCAAACTAGATTACTAGGTATTTAAAATATGTTAATTATGTCAGTATATGGTTGTGCTCTTGTTGACGGATCGTGCCAAACCTAGTTTACTTGTATCTTTCAGTTAACCAAGTTTTGAAAAATAAACACCAATAGTTATCCATATACATATATACATATATACATATCTATTGCATTTGTAACAATGCTCCTTTTCCATTAAAAGTGAGAAATCCTCTGTTGGAGCCCTCTGGTTTCCTGTCAGTTCCCCCAAAGCAGCCAGACAAGATGGGTTTTGAAGAGGTACACACGTTGCATGCAGACGCATTAAACAGTAATATGAGCATGTGTTTGAGGCTTGGTTTGTGTGCACCCAGGTGTTCTTGATTAATCTGGTGAGGAGACCTGATCGCCGTGAGCGAATGCTGCGTACACTGTATGAGCAGGAGCTCAGCTGTAAGGTTGTCAATGCTGTGGATGGAAAGTACGTTTCTCATCTTCTCTCTCCCTCACTGCATTTGCCTTCTCAGTGAGCCTCAGCAACTTGTGCAGTTAGTGATGTATAGAGCGGTGACAAACTGTATGCTACATAGAACGAACATGTTGAACATGCATGTTGAAAACACATTGAACACCACAAAGGATGCAGCACATGTAATCTTTTCTAAAATGGCATTTCAGCATCTTACTTTTTATACCTCACACAGTTTAGTAATCTGGGATGTATGTATTTAGCTGGTAGTAAATGGATCAGTGAATAAGTGAATGAATACATGTTTTTGTATAATGCCCTGTTTCTATTTTTACACCATGTAATTTATTGTGTCCATATCTAATGTCTTGCTGATCCCTTCTTTTCACCTGAGAGCCCTGAACACAACTGATATCGAGTCTATGGGGATTAAAATGCTGCCAGGGTACAAAGACCCTTATCATGGCCGAGCACTCACCAAGGGCGAACTGGGCTGTTTCCTTTCTCATTACAACATCTGGAAGGAGGTGAGCTTCCTGCACAGCTATGTGGCTCTTCCAGTAACACTGAATATTGCTTGCTTTCAATATTGTTGTTTTAATAAATATATATGGCTTTTTAAATAAGACTGAGAAAATAAAGTATGAGCATAATAGTTGTTTACAAGAAGATGTGTTTTTACAGATTGTAGATCGTGGCCTGCAAACTTCGCTGGTTTTGGAGGACGACCTCCGTTTCGAGGTTTTCTTCAAGCGCCGTCTTCAGGCGCTGCTGCAGGAAGTGACAGTGCACAAGTTGGACTGGGATCTCATGTGAGTTGGCGCTTGAGTTGAGTTGTAGTAAACAGAGGATTATTGTCCCCCTACAGTGAAATGTGTCCATCTGTCACACATCGAATCTAAGACAACACTGATCAAACACTCCAAGCACTCGTGGGAATCGTGTATTTGAGCATTGCTCATGCTGCTACCGCTGTATTTTCACATTCACAGTGATTCACCCAAAGGACTACTGTCTCAGAAAAGCAAATGTGTTATTGTGCACTGTGCCAAAGTAAAGTAAAACTGCTAATACTAACCTCGAACTAACACTGAACACATATGCTGCACATTACTTCAGCACTGCTGCTAGCTTCGTCTTGTTAAAAACATTCATTCACAGTGATTGACACATCTCTATCCAACCTCCTGACTTTGACAGTTGTTCTACATTTTTGTGCCAAGAAACTGAATTTGATCTGATCATTTACTGAAGTAGCTTTGATAAAATGTGGAGATCAAGCAGCCCAGAGGGCATAGCGGTCATGACTCATGAATAAAACAAAGTGTGACATTTTCCTTAAAATATAATAAACCTTTAATAAAAATGAGGCTTTGACAAGAATCTGCACACTGTGATCAACATTCACAGAAGAGTAATAACCAAGATAATGCAACTTTAGAAGGTAGGTAGATTTAATATTTGAAGGACTTTTACATATTTACATTTGAGAATGAAGAAGTCTGCCTAAATATTTCAGCATTTTTTTTAATTTAGTTTCAACAGATACATTTAGATTATTGTTTTATAATGTACTGATGTTGAAAAAGTAACTCTTAAAACATTGAGCTTGACGGCTTGTTTTTTTTTTCATTATTTCTTTCGTTAAACAAAGTTACATTGGACGAAAGCGAATGCAGATTGACCATCCAGAGAGGTCTGTCCCGAACATATACAACCTGGTGGAGGCGGACTACTCCTATTGGACACTGGGCTACATGCTGTCCTTACAGGGGGCCCAGAAGCTCCTCAGGGCCAACCCTCTGAGCAAAATGCTTCCTGTTGATGAGTTTCTTCCCGTCATGTACAACAAACATCCAGTGTAAGTATTGCATTGATTCATACACCAATCAGCCATAACATTATGACAACTGGCAAGTGAATAACATTGATTATCACTTCTTAAGTTTGTTTGTGGGTGGGATGAGCGAGTTTGATAAAGGCCAAATTGTGATGGCTACAGATGACTGGATCAGAGCATCTCTAAAACTGCAGCTCTTGTGAAGTCTTAACGGTCTGCAGTGGTCAGTATGTATAAAAGTGGTCCAAAGAAGGCTGTCTGTGTGGTCTGATGCTACAGACAAGCTAATGTAGCTCAAATTGCTAAAGAAGTTGATGTCGGTTGTGACAGGACAGTGTCAAAATACACAGTGCATGGCCGTTTATTGCGTTAGGGACTGAATATTAGGCAAGTAGTTATATAACACATATTATGACCACCAATAATAAGCAGGTGGTCATAATGTTATGCCTGATTGGTGTAAATGTACAGTAAATGTCCTTGTAATTGTACATTACATAGTACAACGCCTTTCTCCCTCTCAGGTCAGAGTACATGGAGCCCTTTGAGCACCGGGACTTGCATGCTTTTTCAGCTGAGCCTCTTTTGGTGTATCCAACCCATTATACAGGCGATCCCGGCTACATCAGCGATACAGAAACATCTGTGGTGTGGGACAACGAGACGGTCAAAACGGACTGGGACAGGGCCAAGTCAAGGAAAACTCAGGAGCAGGAGGAACTGAGCTTTGAGGCTCAGAACTCAGATGTCTTGCAGTCCGAGCTGGAAAAGTGGAGTAAACGGGACGAGCTGTGACTGCATCAGTACACAGGAAGAGCTAAACAATACAAAAAGGAGACAGATACAGGTGAAAAGCAGATTGTGGAGAAAAATGCCATAGGTGCATTTTTAAGAATATTATGGAAACTGAATGTATGTATGTATGCATGTATGTACGTATGTAAGTGAAAACAGTGCACACATAGTGAAATACACCAAGCATTTATCTATTTTAATAGTGACGATTATTTTGCGATATTCAAATTTTCATGAGATACTGAATCTGGGGTTTTCATTAACTATAAGCCATTTCATCAAAGTAAATTAAATAAAGCTGCCTACTCATTTTACCTGTGTGTGACTGACAGTATATAACTCTGTGTACTGAATTTATATAATGGAGAACGGGACTGTGATGTCATATCTGTGGTCACACAAAATATTTTCAACAGCAAAACAATGGAGCAATTTAGGATGTTAATTGCTCGAGTTAGCGTTAAAACAAAACTATTTTGATACTTTAGTGTGTGATAAATATTCACCACAAAGCAGTGAAAAGAGTTGTTTCAAGGCTTGTTTGTTTACCTTTTTATGCCGCTGTTTCTAATGCATCTCTGGAATTTCTCTGTCTGTGACCACCAACATGGCAGATTCATCACTCAATAGTCGTTCTATGACCTAGGTTCCCAATCTCTATATGTGCTTCACTTTGAGCTGAACTACTGAAATACATTCACATTTTCCACAATATTCTAAATTACTAAGATGCACCTGTACTTTTGTTCTCATTTATTTCTTTCTCTAACAGGAGGAGGTTAGAGATCTCTTCACTCTTGAAGAGTCAGCTAGCAGCATTGTTTTATTTATTTCCTCGGACACAGAGCCCATACTACAGCTTGACTGAAGCACACTTTTATTATTTTCATAATATTTCATCCCAGCGCTTTTTCAGTTCCTCCTTTAAGGGTTTGGCTGAAAAAATGTGCTCAGTCAGAGTTGGAAGTACTTTCACATTCATTATTCCTATAAAATTCTCAACGATCGCACAATTTCACATTATCTGTGTAATAGTGGCAGTTTGGGGTTTAAAATGGAGCCATAAATATGAAGAGGGTCTTTTACAACTCTGTAGCCTGATACAAGAACTCAGTAAAGCAATCAGTACAATGTATTGACAATATGGTGTGTATGGTATATTCTTTTATTGTTTTTAATCTAAATAACACCATAGACTTGAAAGTTAACATTAAAAGACAACTGTCATGTTTGATCTAATCAAAAACATCCAGATGCCAACTCAAACGGACACATTTTGGTGCATCTAATCTTCAGTGTGTTATTTATCGAACAGCTGAAGTTATATTCTGACCGCTGACATTGTTCTCACATATGCATGTATCTGGAGTTGCCATTTAAATGCCGAATTGATTTTAAAATGTTGTTTGTTTTAACTGTTACCGGCTCTGCACCACAGCACATTACACATCTGCTAACCCCGCATACTGCACCTCAGTCACTCAGATCTAACTCCTGCCTTAAAACCAAGGGAGACTGTGCCTTTTCTGTTGCTGCCCCAAAACTCTGGAATGACTGCTCATTGTATATCAGAACCTGCACCTCCATAGATCACTTTAAATCACTATTAAAAACATATTTTTATAACCTGCCATCTGTAATTGATTTTAATACTGTGTTATTTTTCATCACATTCTTTTATTCTTTTGACCATGTTATCTTATTATTGTCTTTTATTTATATCTTTTCTGTCATATGACTCTGAAACATGGGGGTAATTTATTGCCTGTAAAGCACGTTGGTGCAACATTCTGTTGTTTGAAGTGTGCTGTATAAATAAAATGGCTTGGCAATTTCATAACATTGAACATTTCAATTTTGACATGTTTGTTGGTCCTATTTTTTTATTTTCTTTTTACTAAGAACAAATAAAACTTTTATAATTTTATCATTTGTGGGCTCCCATTGAAGTTAAGGTTTAATGTACCAACAACTACAGAACAACAGGCATCACAGTTCCTCGCTGGATCCACACGGTAACATTTGGTTTAACCTGATCCGCAAGTTTGAGTTATGTGGTTAACTGACAAAACTCACAATCGCAAATAATAAGAAGAATAAAATAAATCTTGGACCCATACAGCAGTAGCTCAGTTGGTAGAGAGGTTCACCCACTAACCTGAAGGTTGGCGGTTTGATTTCCGCTACCAGAATGGCATGCTGCCATTGTGTCCTTGGGCAAGACACTTCACCCACCTTGCCTGTATGAACGCGTCAGGGTGACTGTGTTTGTTAATGGTTGGAGGAACCGCAGGCACATAATAGCAGCCATGCTTCTGTCAGTCTGCCCCAGGGCAGCTGTGGTTACAGAAGTATCTCACTACCACCGAGTGTGACTGAGGAGTGAATCAATAATGCATCTAATTGTAAAGCAACTTTGAGTGTCTAGAAAAGTGCTATAAAAGACTAATACATTATTATTTATCATTACAATGATCCAGATCCACTAAAAGCTAAATGTTTATTACTGGACCTCTTACCAACCTTTCCTAAAAAGAATAACCAAAATCTGAATAGAATGTTTGACTTGCTAGTAAAACAGACATGCAAACAAAGACTTTATGCTAAATTAGAATGTCATCATTGACAGATTATGCAGATTTTTGCACATATAGTTTAGTACAGCATGCATTTTACATGGCATATGTCTTTTTCTTGTGCTACATTTAATTAGTGGCTACAACAGATGTACATTACATTGGCAGTGTCAGTAACTTCACGTCTACAGCTCCTTCACTTCACTGTATGTATGGTTTTCTTGTTTTAATTTTTTTTTTCATGTCTCTGGGGACAAAATGATTCAAATCTCTCTGGCATGTTCTGTATCCAAAGTTTGTTTGTTGTGGCAGTATAGTGCAGTGTGCACCACGTGTGGCTGCACATGTCTGTGACTCAGACTAATCCTGTTAGAGCTCCCTTCACCGCTATATTTACCTCACCCCTCTCTCTGAGATTAACCCAGGTATTTTCTGCAAGTGCCTCTCAGATCAATAACCACTCTTTTCTACAGTAGGACCTGCTGGGCTTCAGCAGAATCAGACTCAAACTATTGACTTTCTCAGTTCATTTCCTTAAAGGTCTGCGTCCCGCCTCCCACACACCTTTGACAGGAGGATGTACACATTTATTATTTTGTTTTGTGGAGTAAATCCTAAAGCCTTCATTATTTCTTGTTTGTTGAGGTGCAGAGGTTGCAGCAGGTCAGAGGGCCTCACTCAATGTTCACATAAAACACAGTTGTCCGTCTATCCTCCCTCTTGACCCACATGTCACTCCTACCTTGCAATCCAATTTGTCCTGTTTCTTCATCCCTAGTACTCTTTAAGTAATAAGATTCCCGTGGTTGAGCTGGAGTTTTTCAGCCGTGCACACACACACACACAGGAGCCACTTCTGCCCTGAATTACGGCAGTGCCACACCTACTGCGATCTGTAATCTCACCCATGAACAGAGCAAATTACAGACATGGACTTGAATGGCCACAGAAAGGTGTCTGCGAAATAAGAGACTTCACAGGTTTTGAAAGAAAAAGAGATAAAGTCGTGGAGAGCGTGACAGAGAGCTTGAATTCAAAGGAAGAGCACAATGACTTAAAATAGGGAACAAGATCTGGACATACTGCATTTCCCAGTGGGACTCCAGGAGTTAAAGGTAACACCACATTCAGACAGAGATGGATGATATATTTCTATACTTTATTAACAAAACAAGCCTGCATCGCTATAAATCAAGAGCAATCGATTAGTTTCAAATGTAATCCAGATAATAGTGAAATAACTAAATGGTTTAGGTTTTGACCTTTTGCAGAGCTATACTAAATCCTCCAGTTAGGCAGCTGCGATGCTGCTCAGTTTCAAACATTTTTCTTTCAGAAGTTTCAGTCCAGAGTCTCAAATAGATCTGGCAGAGCTTAAAGCCACACGGCCAAATCTCATTTGTGAGGTTATCGCTGTCAATTCACAGCCCACAGCGTCTGCAGCAAAAGTGAAATACAGGCTGTGCAGGACAGATAAAGCACATTTGTGAGCTGTTGTTATTTCTGCTTCTCAGATGTATTTCCCATAGGTTTTAACATCTGGGTTATAGCCTACCTGTTAGAAAGAGTGGATTGTTGACTTACTTAATGTTATGTGCAATTACTGTCTTTTCAGATGCCCAATCCTATTTTTATATCATATCATCAGCAAATAGTCACTTTAGGATTAATTTAATATTTTTTCATTATTTGAAAGACTATGCGTCTTATTTTTTATTATTCCTATCAACATATTTTTGCCATCTATGCACTTCATTTCAAGCCTAATCTCCACTCCAAACGTGTTGCATCCTATTGGGAAAAGTCACTTGTTTACCAGGCGTATTGCATCGCTTTTGTGGAAAGAGAACAGCAGCTGTTAAAAAATTAGGTTGTAACAAGGTTTCTGTGTGAGGCATTCAAAAATCACACTAATGACTCTGGACGTGAGCTATACACAATCGGATAGGACTTTGAATCTAAGGCAGCTATATACTTTGTTTTATTATATTATATTACTTATTATCTTACTTACATTTCCCTATGAAATACAGTTACACTGTCTAAAGTCTTTTTTTTTTTTTTTTTTGGCTGTTCACTTTAGGGGTTGTCACAGTGAAGTACTGTATCTGCCTCCATTTTCCCAATCCTCTGCAGCACCACAGTGTCCTCTCTGTCCTGACTGCTCCTGTAGCCTTTCTACACTGGGCTCTCTACAGATCATTTCTGGGTCTTTGTAAAGCTATTTTATATATTTTATATTATATTAAATTTTTTTCCTGCGCTAAAAACATCACAAAAATGAAATGAATTCTCTTACCGCTCTCATTGGTGACAGTCAGCCGCTTGTTTAGATGAGGCTCAGTTGAACCATTTCAGTGGGAAAATTAGCCAATATAGTTTAGCTTCTAATCTCCTGCTCCGCAAAGGGACTAAACCACTTTCTCAGACCGGGGACAACACAGGTTGTGGATGCTGCCCCGGATCAGGCCCACACAGCACAGTGCACGTGTGAGGTGAGAGACAGTGCAGTGCTGTGGAGAGGAGAGGCGCTACGGCACGCACCGTAGAGTACAGTCTGCGCTCAAGCAACATCATTGACCCTTATGTGATCAGGACATTTTCCGTGGGTGGTAGTTGTCTTCGTAGGGTAAATTTTAAACTATATTATACTTTATATTAAAATCGCACACCAGAAGGACACTTAGGAGGGAGAGGGCAAAAGGCAGGGGCTAGAGCACCACCTGGGGTCTATCTGTGCGCGTCACTGCCTCCGTGCATGCCAAACTATCTCAGTCTGGTCTCTCTCACTTTGTCATCAAAATGTCCAACCTTAGCTGTCCCTCTGATGCGTTTATTCCTAGTCCTATCCATCCTCGTCACTCCCAAAGAGAACCTCAGCATCTTCAGCTCTGCCTCCTGTCTTTATTATCACACTGCATATAAAACCATAAGCTACAATTCAGCCCACAAGAGAGAGAGAGAAGAGAAAGTTTTCCACAAAGCCTAAATTGTAACAATGAACTGTATTTCAGAGTTCTTGCACAACAGAGATGGAGGAAGTGCTCCAACTCTCATCTTAAGTAAAAGTGTTACTTCCAAATAATATGGCTGTGGTATAAGTTAAAGTAGTAAAGAAAACGATTACATGAGTAGAGGTAAAAAAGTACTGAAAGCTCATTTTACACAATACTGTATAACAAGCAATTTTGAAAGTATTTTTTCGCAACTGGATATAAAAAAATACTACTTACTACTATAACTAGTACTAAAATTATGTTTTACTTTTACTACCTCTAATATTATTACCACTACTACTGCTTTATTATTACTACTACTACTATTACCACCACTACTGCTATTACTAGGCTAAAAAAATAACAATGAATACAAATCAACTTTCTTTCCATCACAGTTGTACTGTATACTGTCATTTGGTTTTGGAAGCAAATTGCTTAAAGACTTCCATTGTATTTAAGATGTGAGCAATGAATGGCATGCATATAGACTTAAACATATTTTCAATGCATATTTCTTTACACAGGGCTCTCCCACTGTCTGTTGTCTTGCCTCTCATCATGGTGGACCTGTTTCTTGACCGAGTTCTGGTGGAAAATAATTGGGACCAGGATGAACTGAACACAGAGCGCGAGATCACTGGGATCCTCGAAAACCGCATCCTCATGTTGTTCTTCGCGTCAGCTGATTGTAGCAAGTGCCAGGAGTTTGTGCCTGTCCTCAATGACTTTTTTAAGAGGTTAAAAGACCCTGCTTACATTGAATACCCCAAACTGCTGGCACTCATCTATATAAGGTCTTGTATAATCTTTGCTCTTTCATAACTTCATAGTGTTCCCATGGTTTCACAAAGTGTATATTTCTATCTACTTCCTTCAGCATGGACCAGACTGAGGACCAGCAGGACAGATTTCTCAAAGACCTACACAAAAAGACTCTGTTCTTAGCCTTTGAGGATCCATACAGGAAGTAGGTGAACATTTGGAAATCTAATAAAACAGTAGTCTATGCAGTGTCCATATTAGGTTACCTTTAACTGTACATAGGACTAGACTAACCAACAGATCAACTGTACCTGGACTGAGACCAACACGTCGACCATAACAGTACTGTGCCAAAATTTGCCTGGTGATGAAATATGATATACTAAAATTTCCTATCCAATCACAGTAATTAATTAAGCCCAAATAAAAAGATTTTATTGTCTGGAGTGGAGTACTATAATTCTAGACCTACACCAATAAGGCATAACATTATGACTACTGCCCATTATTGGTAGTCATAATGTTATGTGTTATGACCGCCTGTCTCATACGCATACACAACAAACTGTACTGTATATGTGTTTGCTCCCCACATACATCACCAGTCGGAAGTCCACCACTTTTAATTCCTTGGACCACTTTTGATAGATACTGACCACTGCAGACTGGGAACATCCCACAGGCGCTTCAGTGTTGGAGATGCTCTGACCCAGTCGTCTACTAGCTATCACAGTTTAGCCCATGCCCATTTTTCCTGCATCTAAAACTTTGAGGACAAAATGTTCACTTCTGTCTAATATGTCCCATCCACTAAGAGGTGCCATGATAAAGAAATAATCAATGTTATTCACTTTCACCAATCATAATGTTATGTGCTTTTTTTTAATTTTGCGTCTTACAGGGAACTTCAGGCCATGTTTAAGGTGACAGAATTACCAACAGTGGTGGTCCTTCGTCCTGATTGCTCTGTACTTTCTCAAAATGCTGTGCAAGAAATTTGTCAGTATGGTTGTGACTGTTTCAGCAACTGGCAGGAATCGTCTGGTCTTGTGGAGAGAAGCTTCATGCTCAACGAGGAGTTTGACAATCTCAATTTACGCACTGCCACTGATCCCGTGAGACGTCTCAAGTACAAGACAGAGGACGATAAGAGAAAAAAGAGGTGGTGGAAGCCGTGGACCAAAGGTCGAGCCGGACAGGACGAAGAGGAAGAACCAAACCGAGCATGGGATTCAAAAAGAAAAGAGGGAGATAAAGGCAAGTGGAGACTTTTATAAAGACATGCTATGTACCCTGGTACCATGGGTAGTGATATATACTGATCACTACCCATGGTCCCCCATGGGGCCAGGACTGCCCTGCAAAATTTTTTTTTATCTCAGTGGGACTTTCCTGGTTAAGAAATATCTTTAATTAACCATGAGTTTGTTAGCAGACCAAAAGGGACTAAAGGAGATCAAATCTCCCTGTAATGTAAACTACCTACAGAAAAAAAACAACTATATAATATTTTTAATACAATTACAATTAAAATATAACATAATTGTAACTTTTTGCAAGCTGACAACAGCACTCATCATTATTCTTTATAAAGGCATATTGCCAAAGACAACAAAGTGTGGATGGAGGAGGACTTTCTGAGTCCTAAACCCTAGTATTTAACTTTGCACCTCTAGATTGTGAGGTGAGCTTCTATAGTACTGGGTATGCTACTGCAACAATCAAAATTAAAAATATTTTAGCAACTTTTTATGTATGACAGCACTAAAGACTGTTGTGTTTTGATGTGTTTAAATTGAACTGAGAAGCATCCATCATTTCTGTCAGTAATTGATGGGCATCAAACCTCTTACTAATGTTATGTTGTCACGTTGAAGCTGTGGATAAAACTGTTGTTTTTGCTTTGAAAAGACAATAATTTGAATGATCTACATATAATCATGGACATTATGATGTCTGCAATGTGTCCTAGTGAATGGGTGCTGGCACCTGCTCCTGTTCAATATTTGTAATATGTAAATTACATATACTATTTCCAACAATATGTGTAAAGTTGATATATTTTACTTTTGTGTATGTATTTGTGCAGTCACTTTTCCAAGGACATTTGACTGTTTTAATATTTATATCATTGTCATACCATTATGGTCAATACAATCTATTATTTATGCAGCAGGACATGACTCAGGTGACATTATGTCCACTGAATAGACAGCCTCCAGTCCACGTCAGTATATGACAAAACATTTCTTGTGCATCACTGTGTTCATTAGTGAGTAAAAAATAAAGGCCTTACTGTGGCTGGCTTCATTTTGGTCTTTTGTGTTTAAATAAGTCTGTGATTCACTCATTGCTCCTGTTACTCTTGTGCCTCGATACGTACAGGCTGTGAGTACTCTGTGTGCTTGTCCCGCTATCACCTTGTCTCTCAATCCCTCCTCACAGAAGGAGAGGCAGTGAGCACCACTGGCAGCAGGGAAAGGGAAATGTGGTCACTGATCAAATGTGACATGAAGTGACCGGCTTGTTAGTGATTCTCATACGATCCAGAAAGAGTACAAAATAAAAAAAAACTTGAGGGTTGTTCCTGTTGGATTTGCAGCCTCAACGGGAGATAACATTTGTTAGAGGTAAGCACCTGTAAGGATTATGGGATTTAACAGTGAGCTAGATATGTCTACATGCTGAATACTAATACAAACTTTTAAATTATTTTTATTTTATACACATTTGACCCTGAGACATCAATAAGAACAGTACTTCTCCTGGGACCTAAGTGCTGATTGCTAAACTCAGAATAGTTTATATTGGAATCATATTGTTAAAATAAGGCAACAACACCAGCAAGTATAGTGTATATTCTATATATTGTCCTATCTTTTAACCTGCTAAATTATTTACTTCATTACTAAAAGGTGTATGCTATTTTCTTCTTAATATATGTTTGAGTAAATGAAGACATTTTAACAGCTGTCTGGGTCTAAATCCCTCCAAAACTGTACAACTAGCCAAACCAAAACTCCAACCAGTGTTTGAGAAACTGTAAGAAAACCATACATTTTGTTGTCTGTATGTGTTAGTACATTAGGTCTTGGACAGTTTTTTAAGTGAATGACATTAGTATATTTGGTCCATAACTCAAAATTTCTACAGAATTCCTAAAAACAATTCTGGATTTAAACAGTGTTCTGGATCCACAACAGACTTATTTTACCAACCTTCCCAAAACAAACACATACAAATTCTGTAATTATTAAAGCACTTAGTTGGCAGCATTTTTACACCTGTCTAAAACTTTAGGACAGTACTGAATATTTCAGCCTATATCTTCCTATAACTCAGACTTAGATCATGGCGGACCTGTTTGTCGACCGGGTGCTTGTTAAGAACAACAGGGATCAGGATGAACTTGACACTGAGCGGGAGATAGTGAATCGGCTGCAGAACCGTATTGTCCTGCTCTTCTTTGGATCAGCGACATGTGACAGGTGCCAGCAGTTTGCTCCGGCTCTGAGTGACTTCTACAAGCGACTCACAGATGAGTTCTACGTGGACCGCTCTGCTCAGCTGGTTCTGCTCTATGTCGGGTAGGGCCTCACAATACCTATTATGTATGACTGACTATATATTAAAAATACTGTTCACGGCTTCCCACATATTTACATTGAGTCATTCTCAAGTATCGATATTGGCATCAATTTTATATAGATACAACATCAGTGTTTTGTGTTGAGCATACATCTATTATCCATAAGTACAACAAAAGCTATCTGGTACAAATGAACATTTTATTCTTTCTGTTTCAAGATGGGAACTGACTAACTTGGAAATGAGATTGTAATGATTAATTCAGTTATTTATGTATATTGTATGTATGACAATAAAGTTGCATTGTGAGAAGTGAGGTTCAGTTTTAGACTATGGGAAAAAAAGTTAAATTATGTTGGTCCACCATAGTCTTTTGAATAAATCTGAAACAGAAATCAACGTAAGCAATATATCACAATAAACTGCAATTAATTATATTAAATATTGAGAGTCGCCGTTTTTTTGCTCTTTTACACATTTGACCAGTCAGATAAAAGGAATCTGATCACATATTTAAAATATTATGATACAAGGTTGTAATAATTTCATAGCTCACAAAACTAGGGGCTATGGTTTTTATTTTCTCTCTATTGTGCTGCTCTTTCTGGTTCAAGCATTTTGTTTAGTGGCATTAGATGTGCAATGAAAATAATATACTGATATTCAATACCTTCAGAATATTTTGGTAAATGGATCCTAAAGTTAAAAAAGAACTGAACTGAACAATCCTTATACTTATCAACACAAATTTCCTCTTCAAGTCACAAAGGTCACTCCGAATGCCACCATCAAGCATCTTGTAATTTTTACAATGTAAAAGCTCCATGATTCACACCCCTTTATGGTTCCAAAAACTCACCAAAATTTGTCCTTGACTCATGACGTTGTCTACTTTTTTTTAGTAGACAACTATTGCTATTCTAACTAAAATTTACAACAAGCTAGAAAATCTTAATGGAAAATATAATAATTGTTCAAGGTAAACCAATGACCCCTTAAGGAGCACAGCACTGCACTGTACAGTACAAAGTATGTCTAAAAGCAAATATTTTCTTTTTCATTCATCAGCATGGACCAGTCAGAGGAAGAGCAAGAAAGCTTCCTCAAGGAGCTGCCCAAGAAGTGCCTGTTTCTGGCCTACGAGGACCCCTACAGGAGGTGCGTGGGAGTGGCCAGAGCTGTGTGCCCAACCTGCTGGTGGTTGATTGTAACGCAAATATACTTTAGAGTATATTAACACTTTGTGAAAATATGCATGTCCACAGGGAGCTGGAGGCCATGTTTAACATAGAAGAGTTGCCTACAGTGGTGGTCCTGCGCCCTGACTGTTCCATACTCATCCCAAATGCAGTGAATGAGATCCTGCACTTGGGCCCAGACTGCTACAAGAACTGGCAGGAGGCGGCAGAAATCATCGACAGAAACTTTATGATCAGTGACGACGTGAGTGAGAAGTCTATGAGAAGCCTGACTGATCCTGTGCGGAGACTCAAGTACAAAGTGGAAAACAAGAAGAAGAAGAAGAATGGAGGATGGGGAGGGGGACAAGATGCAGAGGTGGATGGAGGAGGAGATGGTGGAGGAGAGTCACCTTGGTGACCGAGGCTAGGAAAACAGTACATTATTAGTGACTGAAGAGGTCCCTAAAGCTGCAAGTAATTGGTCTTTAAAACAGATGTGAGAAGGTTGTGAAGCCTTCTCTTAAGGATTCAAAGGCATATGCCATATTTAATAATATAGCAAAATAGCTTTGTCTGCCATAAAACCAACATACTGCTCCTGAGTAGTAATGAAGTCAAAAGGTAAAGGTATGGAATTTAATGAGAGGAAATATTTCCACTTTCTCAAAACCATGAAATGGAGGGAGCTTCAATAATTATATTCATTGTTTAGTTCCTGTTGTTATTATTGTTGCTTTAATCCACAAAGCAAGGCAATAAAACAAAGGCTGTCTATGGATTTGCAACATTTTGGCAAGAATTGCAAACATTTCAAATGCTGTAAATAAAATATGGACATTGCAACGCTGTTTTATAGAAAAGAAATGTCAAAGATCTGTCTTTTAACAGCTCTGCTTCTCACTGAGTCTGTATCACACTGCTGTAGTCTTAGAGAAAGAGGATAGATGTGCCAACATCCAATAAAAATAATGTACCAGAAGCGGTGAATGCTGCTAACCGTTGCTGACCCCGGTTTACACTTGGCTGTCTTTTTGTCTTTGAATGCTGCCAAGAAAGCTGTCATGCCAAGGTTAGATCTGATCCAAGTCTCGCTATTATAGCTTTGTTTTATGGCTCCAAGGACATTATTCTAACCATTCCCCAATTTCCTATCACTACTCTCTAATGTATGTCTTACACAATCATTTGTATGGCCCAATCAAAACACAGCATGTACTCAAAAAAGTCAGAAATCAGTATTAAAACAATTTTTGTGACTGTTGTGCTCAAGTGTTTATGAAGCTTCATTCCACTTTATAGACTATATGCAATCAGAGCAATTCAAAAGCTGTGGCGTGAAATGGTGAAACACTATCTGACTCTGAACAACACTGAATGTGACTCATCTTCTTTGACACTAAAGATGATGTTCAGCTCCTTCTCGCATATGTAAACTGCTTTTTGTGCACTCGGACTAATTAGTATGCAGCGGTTGATAGCTTAGAGATAGCTTCGTCGTACTTTTAACAGATGTGTCTCTAAACAGCAATAGAGAGCTGCCAAAGTGGTGACAAATGATCACTTCAGGGGTGAAGAAAGGTGGAAGCAACTGACTGACAACAGGGATTCATGCTGTGACAAGGTGATGTATGTCACATATTCTGATGCTATAAACACAGTTTCAAACGGTCACTAAACCTGACAAATTTAGTCTCAAGCAGAATTACAAATACAGTGTAACTGCCTATAAGGTGGCACACTAAATATGTTACTCACAGAATATAAAATAATGCTTATGCCTTTTGGTTATCAAGCCCCCAAATGTACAGTATTTTGGTTATTAAAGTGTGGCTCGTGCTGCTAAAGCTGTTTGAAATGGCATAAATACAAGAGAAAAAACATTCAACATAAAAAGGGAACAAAATAATCAATCTGTATGTGATGCACTATTTTTGCCGTTAATATCTCTTTTATCATTATAATCCTTCATAATTATGAGCTTCATACAGCTGTAAGGACAATAGGCACTACCCTACAGTGGTTTCTAATTGATCCCTACTACCGTGTAGATTAAGATGGAGGAAACTTGCACTCTGGTCACAGGTGAGAGATAGCCTGATTGCTAAAGCTAACGGTGGTACGCAGAGGACACGGCCCAAACAAACATAGCCTCCACTTATTCCACAGTCCTTTCTTGCCAACACAGCAGCTTATTGTTGCTCACTCAGACAAACCTTGATAATATAGTCGAAGCTCTCCCTAGCTCTCGTTTCTCTGCCTCCCTCGCGCTACACGCAAGCGCCGCACACACACGCGTCCGCACACAAGTTGCGCGCTCTCGAGTGCAGAACGCGCAACAAGCGGGACCAGCGGATGGAGAGAGAGACAGATAGAGAGCGAGAAAGCAGAGAGGGACGGATGCAAGGCGAGGCCAGAAGCGAGAAACCGTTTCTCTCCTGCTCAACCAGCGCTTTTGTCATTTATTTATTTTCATTGTCATTATTTATTACAACGCCTTTCTCTGTTCTGGAAGAAAAAGCCGTCGCGCATCCATCCTGATGTGCTGCGCCTCATCACGATTCTTCAAGGATATGGGGATCACGTCGACGCTATTTTACCATTTACTGCAAGGATGTAAGACCGGGAGCGTGTAGAATAACAACAATGGCTAGGTCCAAATGAGAACCATCGATGCACAAAGCGGCGCCTTCAGCCCTAATTAGTATTGCTCGTTGTATTTCCATCTTTCGTCGTCCGTACCGGAGCTTTACCAGGCCTGAATCATCTCTGGGCATGAAACCCGTGGGAATTGTGATACCAACGTGACGCACGGTCACACAGCGCAGCGGGGGAAGACATCGAGCCTCGACAGGACGCGGAGGGAGGGCTACTGTATACTGGAAAGAGAACGCCCAGTTGTTGTCGCTAATGACCGCCTCATAGTGACTGCCTGCCCGTTTAAAGCCCCGGGTATCGAGCCACCGCCGTTCGCTATTGAATATTTTATTCATATTTCATGCATCTGGAGGAAAGGTAGGAGGACGGGAGATGTGTGGGTGAGGGCGCGGACGCGGAGAGACGGCATGCGGGAGACGCAGTGAGCGAGCAGCACGAGGAAGAGGAGGAGGAGGGAAACCGGAGGACTGAGGGTAAGATATGGATATAGGCTATGAGGATGCACCCCGCCCCTCTTGTACGTATCTTTCTCTACTCGTGCACGTACATGATCAATGCTTGGGAAGACAGCTGAGGTGCCCTGCGTCCTTTGCTGCTGCTGCTGCTGCTGTTGTTGTCAAGGGCCATTTGATCAGCCAGGGCCAGGGATGTGAGGTGCTGCTCTGCACGGGCCTTGTCAAGGGTATAGACGTCTCCCTGTTATAGTCTGTATAGACAGTAGGCTACTAAAATGTTTAGAATCATAATAGAGAAATAACTACAAAATTATGACAAATTTGGTGAAACCATTAAAGGAAAACACAAAGCCACGATCCTGCTGAAAAAATTAGCTTCACTGTAGAGCCACAGAGAAAAAGAGAGCAGGAGCCACATGTCATTATACAGTAGTAGTGTACATCTCATAATACTCATTCAAAAAAAGGCTTCATAAAATCTCTGTTGGTATTCTGCCAGGTGCTACAATGTTTTTAAATGCAGTCAACAGAAAATTGTGTGTATAAAAGACAAACATAGAGTTGGTCCTTACTCCTTAACCTCTACCCTTTAATTAGAGTGTAGATATTTACACAAATATACTGTCTTGTCTCTCGAATGCAGTTCATTTGAAATATTCAACAAACCCATATTAATTTAATTGGTCCAGCTTTTTGTCAGAGGCCAATAAGTTAGACACTTGATGACACCATATGTGACTGGTCCGGGCAATATGATCTTAAATCAATAACATGATTAATTTAAGATTTTACCTCGACTAGAAGAAATCATTTTAATTTTTTGGTATTTTTTCCTGACAAGATATAGAGATCAACTACTAACCCTAAGTGCTTTTTCTGTGCATATCCTGTCTTAATCCATAGGCATGATGATGACTATTAGAGCTTCTGATTGTTGATTTTAGGAGATTAGCTTAGTAATAGCCAAAGAGGGCTCAAGATAATTGGTAACCACCACTTTGTCTAAATCAAACCTGAGCCTCTGAGCTCAGCTTGCTATATACGGGTGCTCAAATCAAGTCACTATGAGTGAGTGTAAGGCATATAAATTATTAATGTGCACGTGTTAAGCCACACAGGATTGCATGGAGAAAAGTGGCCTAATATTCTGGGGCATCCCACGTCGTCTCACAAGAGAGGATTGTCCCTGGTGGATGCAATGTTGATTATTGAGCACTTTTTTTGGTGTTGCGGCATCTGTGTAACTCCTACTGCAGTAAAATCTGGTGTAAAAATTGACTCACATAAAGGCCTCCGTCGCTTACCAGTTTGCTTTGCTGATTCACCGCAGATGGGAACCTGAGCGGAAAGAAAGACTGGAGTGAGAGTCTGTTATCAATATTTTAGAGAGGGGAAGAGAGGACTGGGTCAGTGGAGGAGGCCAGGCAAGAGGCTCGGGACAGTGTGACCGTGAAAGAATGGAGCATGGAGAGGATGTGTGCCAGAGTCATTGCAGGATTCAGATTTTGTAGTTTGAGAAAAATAAAGGAACAGTTGGGTAAATGGGTTTTGCGTTGCACTGATGGTGTACAAAAATTAACTGTCTGTGTGCATGCATGTGCTGTGGACAGTAATTAGGGAAAAAAAAACAAAGGTAAAAGGTATGTTTTTAAGTAAGAATCATTTACATTGACCACAAATGAAAAAGTGAATTGCTTAAAACTCACAAGCTCACACATTAAGATTTTCAATCATTTGACAACAAAAAAAAACAAGAGATGACCAACTATCACACAGGTTATCATTCGCTCTCTCTGCATCAGTTACAGGGGCAGGAACCTTATTACACAGAATATGTGGATGTTATGTCTGCATAGCACGTTGCAGGTTGGTACGCTACACTGGGATATCTGAAAAAGGCACCAGCTGGGATTTTAAATGTGGTTGTGTGGGGCTAATGTATTATTTATGCACGTATGGATATGCATTAAGATGTGTAACACATCCAAAGTGGCACTACTACTTTTCCTCTGTAACTCATAAGACATGCATCTGGATGATGTTCTGATAGACCAATAGATGTAAAATTTAAAATGTACTAGGCTATATATTAGTGTCATATTTTATTTCTATGTAGCAGAAACATTTAATTAATCTCACTGAATGCAAACAAAAAGCAGATGCTTTTCCAAAATAGTATACAATTATCACTAGTACCAGCCCAACTATTTTAATATGCATTTCAAAAACTTTAAATGTATGCCAAATATAACGTGTAAATAAAAGCCAATAAAATACCCACTATTGTGTCTAGTCTTTACATTGATATAAAATAAAATAATTATGGCTAAGGCACGATCTAAAAAATGTTGGCAGCTAAGAGGAACTAACTTGTATGTTACGTGTCCTTACCTGGAACCATGTCCATTTAGTTGTTTTGATACCAATGGTTTACCAGTTTCATTAAATTAAGAAACGAAAGTGCAACGTCGTGCTGTAGGAACACTACAACTACACTGTGTTTTTTTTTTTTTTTTTTTTTTTTTTGAAAAACTAATACTACATTAGAAATTAAGCTAGCTCTACTTGTAGCACTAGCGTGTGGCCATGGCTCTTTACGCTCTTTACGCACAGCGACCACGCCCCACGTGGCTGCGTTCTCAGAGCAGGGACTTTGCATAAAATCTACAAAAATGAGCAGAAATTGTGGTAAGTTGGGTGTACATGTGTGAGCGACAAAGGTCAATGTTGTATAACTATTAAGTTAAATCGCCATACCCATAGCCATAATTGTGTTTTCACTATTTGGTATGTGGTCTATGCTAGCAGGTGTATGCTCGTTTGTTAGACCTTTAAAATACACTGAATAGGACTAATTGCTACAAGAAAACCTGATTACTAGTGCCATTTGAAAACTTCTCTTTACCTCTACAGGTGGTACATACCCTTCTGTTTGCTAGCTATGATATTTTGCCAACATGCAAGAAGAACACAAATTTGCCAGTTAGGGAGCCTGGTGAAGCAGTATATGGGCTCATATAGGAGTATAACAACAAGACTTGAACTAGCATCAGCTGGATAGTTATCTCTGTGCATAATGGTCCAGCCAATGATTAACTCGCCCATGGGAGGTTAAAGGCAATAATGAAAGTGCGTATACGGCAATAAAACATAATGCCATTGCCAAAACTGTGAAAGTGTGTGTTCAAGACAGCACTATGATCTGATAAATATGGGAGGAAACTCATCAATGTTTAATCAGCTACCTCTTACATTGTAGGTAAGACTCATTCAAATGAAAGAAATGTCTGCTATATAAATAGACAAAATAATATTACTAACAAGGACATATACACAAGTACTATATTATTCATTTATAAGCTTATTTTGTTTTAGTCTTCACAAACACTTGCCACAATTGCCTCAGCTTTATTGCACAATGTAATGCCTTGAACTTGGCCCTAAACCCTGCCTTAATTTCCACCCTGCAACTAGAGATTGACTGACAGAGTGCGACACCTCCGTTCCCCAGAGTCAGGCATCGACCAGACAAACACACAGGCTCTAAAACCCCATAAGTGCTTTGACTGCAGCGTGTAGGCCGAGCCCTGGGGGACCTGTACAGACCTGTGGTTTAAAACAAGCTTACTCTCACAATAGTCATAGTTTTTAATCTTTTTGTGTTTTCAACATTGATGAAAACAAACCATAAAACTGTAGTGAGGTGAGAAAAACTGTAGTGAGGTGAGAAATTATGTAGTAAGTAATAAAAAAATATGCAGCAAATAAAATTAGCTTTATATAATGAAAGAAGTTTAAACAAATGACTTAGTTTCCTTTTCTTTTGGCTTTACCCTTGGGTTGCCACAGCAAATCATCGGCTTCATAGCATGCAGTAACGTCTTTATTAGTTTGGCATATTTTTATGCTGGATGCCCTTCCTGATGGAACCCTCTTCATTTTTCCAGAATTGGGACTGCTGCAAAGAGAACACTGGCTTGTGACCCTTTCTGGCTTGATTAAAATTGGACTAGACATACAGGCTTATATTTTGTACCAATCACTATAGACTTGCATTTCAGTCTCAACAACATTGGCAATACAAGCTCTGTACAGTCAGCTCTATTTTTAGTCAAATTCTCGCCAAATCAATTGAGAGTATTAAGCATTTGCTGAGAAAATGCACCAGACCTGAGAACGAGATTATGTATCACATTAATTGGCCAATAAAATGTTATTCATATTATTACATTGTCAGCTGCAGATGATTTGTCAAAGCTGCAAAACAAAGACCTATCTGCAGTGCAGTCTCCTCTAAAACTGTGAAGCAGTGTGGATTCTTCTTTTCTGTAAATCCACTGCACACTGAGCCTCGTTCTGCTCGAGCAAACACAGACAATGCAACAGATATTAGTTTGAAATGTATATTGAATCCTGAAAATGTAATACAACAACTATTTTTAAAGTATTTTGGGTGGAAAAAAGCACATTATGATGATGACCATTACCCTTGTACAGTATAGAGGATAAAGCAACTTTACAAAAATCTATAAACTGTGATTAATTTTTGCTGTGGCTTTAGACAGGTACATTGCTACTGTACATTTTGAATGTTTTGGCAATTCTCCCAAAAGCACCTTATAGTAGTGTCATGTTATTTCACTACAATTGTGACAGGGGCATTTAACACCTCCCTAGATGCAAATGAGATGATTTTACTTAAAATCATATAGCAATGAATCTGTACTCCTTCAACACACAAACACAATTAATAAATGCAATATGTGCTAAAATTGCTTTCTAAATAATTGCTAATTAGAAAAACATATACCCAAAGTTTATTAATCTAAAAGGTTAAAAATATAATGAGCAGTAAACTGGTATTAAAACTGGATTTAAAATAATGGGAAACTCTTACAGTATACAGTAATCACTGTATATTTAGCTTAAATTAAATGTAGGCCATATAACGTAAGTAAAAGCAATACATCATATTCTCTGCATCAGTAAAACAATATGGTTTGTATGTGTATATTGTTTCTAAAAAAAAAAAAATTATATTACAACTATCTTATTGTATTTCCGAAATTCAAAAACAGCACATGAAAAATTAGTGACCATTCATATTGCACTGTATAGGGGATAAAGCAAAACAAAAATCAATAATATGTGATTAGATGTAGCTTTGGCTTTAGACCTGAACATTGCTACTGTATATTTCAAATGCTGCAGTACCATGTAATTTAATTAGTATGTAGATAATGTATACAGTTACACTAATGCTTGTGTAATGCATTTTTCTCCAGGCCCTACTCACACACACTAACTCTGACTGGGATGCTGCTCTTCCAAGTAGGCCGGCCGGTGGCCTGGGGCTGGATTTTGGTTGCAGGCAGGGAGCATGGTGCTGTGAACAGGGGGACTGGGTGTGTGGCTTTGTCAGGGCCCATCAATGTCCTTGCTCTACTTTCATCCACACTTAGGGGCTGTGTGTATGTTGGAGGGAGGAGAAGGGGGTGGGAGCACAAGAACATGCTGCCATAAGGGTTTTGGAGATGAGACTGTGTGTACTCGCATATGTGTTGGATTGTGTGTGCAGGATCTTTTATGAACCATGTATGGTGTGTTTACATGTGTGGTCCTGGGGCATATATTACCGTCCTGTTGGTTCAGTGGACCTAAAGAAGAGGCAGAGGTCCCCTTTTTTCTTTTATTCTGCGTTCACTTGTGTGTGCGCGAGTGTGTAAGCATCTTTGAATGCATGTTGGACATTTGTTGAAGAGTGACCTAAATCTGTCTGCCGTCATTACCTAACTCAAAGACAGAGCAAATAGGAAGTCACAAATAAAAGTCACTCCAGTACGCATATGGACATGCACACAGATATACACAGTAATAGGTATCACTGGGTAATTAAAGGAGATCTCATTTACATACTTGCTTGAGTTAGATTACGTATGGCTACCTGTCAATCCATCTGTCTGCTTGTCGTAGATAAAATATCAAAGTTTGAGCTGGGCATCTTTACCATACTAATCTCGCATGAACTATGACAAACTAATCATTTATTAATCATACTTCACTTAAAATGTTCAATGACTTAAAATTAATTGGAGGTCATATTGTCTTGCTCTGGTGCAGAGGGAGACTGGAAAAATAAATGTTAGTCCCGCATGTTGTTGTACAGATCCTCTCTTCTGTGTCGAGGCCAAGAGTTCAGTCTATATTAAGGAGTCATATTACTGTTTCTCTCCAGCAGCCAGTCTGCCTGTATCCTTTATGTCCCTCGTAAACCTCCGCGATGCAGCGCTGTGGCCTCTGATCACCTGTGCTCTCACCGCACTGTTTACCTCGTTACCCCTGCCAGGCAGGGGCTCATCTCTACACCATCATTTATTCAGGATTACTGGAAAGTGGTCTAGCTCCAGCACTCCCCTCCTCTGCGTGTTTGTCGGCTCTTTTATAGGTCAGATGCCGGTTTTGCTCTTGGCTAATTAAGGACGTAATACACGTACTCTCTTGCGTGCGCTTTTACTCACCGCCATGCACAAACACAGTTGCAAACACACATCCCTCGCTCGCCATCTCCATCTCGCTCAGGCTGCACTGTGCTATCACCATGGTAACAGCAGATTGAGGGACTTTTCACAGCGACGATTGCTCAATAGTTATCTCTATTTCTCTCAGCCATTGTGCCATTCTGCTCCCTCGCCCTCCCACCCTGCTATGTTTCTCACGTGCCACTTCTATTGTTTGTGTTATTGACTGCTCACCACAAATGTGCCGTCTACATCACAGGAAGTCTCTTGTATCTTGCTTACTCACTGTTCTCCGTCCCTAGGCTCTCCTAACGTGCCTGCTGGTGTGACGTCCTAACTCTTCCCGTCCAACATGGCCATGTCTCTGTGGATTCTGGGAGCATGTGTGCTCACGTTGTCTCATGTTGTCCCACTTGGTCAAGGTAAGATATCCTCTAAGTTGAAGTGTGGGGTGTTGGTCCTGTCAGGGTGATAGAAATGATGCTGTGTAAAGGAAATGTTAAAATGTGCATTAAGCCAATAGAGTCACTCAATGATAAGTCAGGACTGCCCCTGAAACAAAGTCATCCTGGGCAAGTTTATGAAATGCTTTGACCCACATAAACAAAAGATTAGTGGGACTTGAAATGAGCAGTTTGCCAAATCAAGTATTTGAGTTGCTGCTTCAGAGTTAATCAACAATCTGTCGTTCAGTGTCACAGACAGTTACAGCAGCCCCATACAGATTACAGCAGTGTGGCTGGCTTTTACCAGGCTTTAATCTGCAAAATGGTAATAGTTGAGCTGATGTGGACAGATTAAAGTGAAAGTAATATGATTTTCCCCTGTAACTCTGCCTTACATGGATTATTATGGCAGTCAGGTAAATTTACACACACTTATTCACATCCAGCCTGCTTTGTGTCAACAAAAGAAAGGAAAGTCTTACATCTGCAGATTATTTTTACAGAGGCCCTGACAGGAGTGTTGGCTTTATCTCAGTTTCAGTGGCTTAAAAACACAAGATATTGTGTTATAGCTCTGTATCACATCAAACAGAGGTGTCACAATAAAGGTGCAGTGGGATTTATGTCTCACTGTTGTTACATCTGGGAATCCTTCCAGTGTCAGCATTCACACAAACAGTGTGTTCACACACATTTGAGTGTGTTAAACATCACAATTACTGAAAATGTGACATTGTTTCAATTAATTTATGTGATGTGAGTAGAGTCCACATTTACAAAATCAAGCTGATGTACAGATAACATAAAGACAAAAAATAAGGCAAAATAGGTCCCAAATACATAAATATTAAGACATTTTATGAGAAATGTCAATCCAATTTATACTAATAAATTAAAATTGAATTGAAGATATTAAATATAAAGAATACAGGTACAAGACAAATTCAAAATGATGGTTTCTTTGTCCTTGTTCTACCCTTTTGACCTAAAGCTGCCATGTCCCGGGCTGCAATGCCATTTGGGCTACTCCGCAGGGAGCTAGCTTGTGAGGGCTACCCCATTGAGCTTCGCTGCCCAGGAAGTGATGTTGTAATGGTGGAGACCGCTAACTATGGACGAACGGATGACAAGATCTGTGACGCAGACCCCTTTCAGATGGAGAACACACAATGTTACCTTCCAGATGCACTGAAGATCATGGCCCAGAGGTGTGTGCTTACTGTAATCTACCTTTGTAATGTTTTTACTCAGAGGGGCAAATGCTATTGTTTTATTTCAGTGACAGAGACCAGCTTAAAATTAATTAATAACATTTCTTTATTCCTTAATTTAGTCTTTACCAGTATGTATACTTTTCCACATATTGTGCAGCCAAGTTCCTAGGCCAGGGCATTTTCAATATAGATGTGCATGTTGGATACAGTTAGTCAATCAATGAAGGATTGTGTACTACATACATGTAGCTTTGCATCAGGCCAGTGCTTGTCCTGTGTGTGTGTGTGTGTGTGTGTGTGTGTGTAAGTGCAGTGATGTCTCCAGCTGAGTGTGAGTGGCTGGCTGCACCATTAGCAATGTACTCAGCAGTGTTTTCCTAGAAGACCTGATCAATATTCACTCAGAGGTAGAGGCAGAAGAGACAAATTGAGTGTCCTTTCCTTCCCCTTTCCTGTCTCTTAATCACTCACCCTCCTTTATCTCTTTTTTATCCATCATCCGTTCATCTCTCCATCCATCTGTGGTGCAGGTGTAACAACAGGACTCAGTGTGTTGTGGTAGCAGGGGTGGACGTCTTCCCAGACCCCTGTCCCGGGACATACAAGTACCTGGAGATCCAATATGAATGTGTACCTTACAGTGAGTATACCAAATTTATATACAGTATACACACAGATTAACAGACATACATATCTACACTGTAAGACTTTTTTCATTTACTAATAATGCTACTAATAAAGCTAATACAGTTAATGTATCACAAAGATTGCCAATCGTGGGTTCTGGCCTCAAAAGTGGGTCAGGAGGAGGTTGAATATAGACTCAAAGTTCTGCCTAGCTGAAGGCTTAATGTTGTAATCACAGAAACTGGTGAAACTGGTAAAATCATTCAGTAAACTTAATTCTATAAAAAGTGTCTCACAAAAAATATAATTTATAAGGTTAGGTCCTACAATTAGACCAGTTGTGAGCTACTAACTTCTACAAATGCCATTTACAATAATAATCTGCAGCTATAGTACTGATAAACAGAATAACAGTGCAGAATATGCAGAATTAGTCATGCTTGTGGGTTGTACTGTACAAAACAAATATAGTTTTAGCAACATTAAATGTAACCAAGTGATTGTTTTATCTTAAAGTTGAAAGTTTTACAGTGTGCTCTCAACTCTGCATGATCATGAAATCTAAGGTGTTTTATTTGTTTTAATAACATTGGATGTCAACTTAGAGAAATGCTGTTTCTTTTTTCTCAGGGAGTGTGTGTGTGAGGAAGTGGGATGGAGGAAGTACTGACAGAAAACTGTAAGACGTTTACATAGCTGTATCTCTGGTGTGTGCTTGGGCGTGTGCATGCGTGCGTGCTTTCTTTTTCAGATTTACACCACAGGAGTTGCTCTCTTTTCTCCACAGGAGCCTGATTGAAGGAAGGAGAGTCGGGACTGTGGGGTCTGAAGGGGCGGGGTGGGGGGGGTTGGGGGACTAAGGGGTCTGGGAGAGGGAGTGGGTTTGGGAGGGAGGGATGCACTCTCTAAATGTGAACTAAGATTTTGTGGCGAGAATGAGCTCCAAAGTCTTTATCTGTGCATTTCTTTCTTATTCTTTCTCTCTCCCTCGTGCTCTGTTTTTCTTTCTTCCTTTATACTTTTCTCTTCTAATAGGACTGCACAATATTCAGAAATCAGGATGAAGAAATGGCATGCAATAATGATCGAGTTTGTCTTATTGTCTTGTCTGTTTTGAGTTTGCTGCAAACATTGTTTTCAGTCAGTGAGTAATATGTACAACAACTCAAACAATAGCATAGTAAGAACATAATATATGTGACATATGTGGCCTCTACAGTGCATTGATCAAATATTTTAACATGTTAAAGTTGAATGTCATTCAATGTCATACTTTTACCATATGTACACGTGGTTACAAAAATGTGTTAAATATTGTGCAGTCCTTCCTGCCTATCGACCTATCTCTCTTGCTTCCTCTCCTTATTTCTGGCTTGCTTTCTTGCTTTTCTGTTCTTCCCTTCTTTCATCCTCTGACTGCTCTTTCTTTCTCTCCCTCTTTTTTCCTATGCTTGAGTAGAAGTGGACCAAAAAGGTAAAGACAATACATTGTAGCATCTTGATCTCTCCTTACCCCAACCCCACTCTCTCTCTCCTGCTCTACTCTGCCATCTCTCTCTTCCTCTGCCCTAGGACGTTGTTTCGTAGTCATGCTGGATGTTGCCCCCTTTTTCCATTTCCTTATCCTTTTTTCACATGTTATCCATCTCTCGTTGTATGGAAATTCGTCCTTTTATCCAGATTTATCCAGGTTCTGCACCTAGCCTATCTTCTCTCTTCTCCATAGACAGTAGGAGAATAGTGGACCAGTGGCTGACAAGGAAGCTCGAGTGTGAAGCCTTACTTGTACTGACACAGAAAGGGTTACATATTTTAATGTTTTCTATTATTCTTCTCTAATGGTATTTATCAAATTATAAACTAATGTATTTTTACTAAGGTGCATTTGTAGTTCACATGTAAACAAGAAGTCATTCATCTTCCACTGTTTGAAAGCTTCTTTATTGGATTAAAATATTTATTTTGAAGATGGGCTCACCCACCGTGACCGCACTAAGGGTCTCCTTATTGCCAGACCTTCTCTATTGTGTTACAAAGTTCAACAGTACTTACTGTAACCTTCAGTAGCATCAGAAGCTGTAGCCATTATTTTGGCTCCACACACAGTCTGAATTTTTTTGCACATTCAGAGGTTGTTGTAATGTCAGATGGTTCAGTATTTATCTACTGTCTATGGTCTTCTCTCTACTCTAGTCTCTCTACTTCTGCGCACAAAACAGCCCACAAACAGACTAAAAACAACATTACACAAACATAAATTTATCATTTTAAATATTACTCTTTTTGCACTATTACTACTCTCTTCTCTATCTTTCTTCGCTTCATTCCTTGAATCCTTCTTGTCCACTCATTCGTTCATGCTTATTTTCCCTTTTTCTTCCCTTATAGGAAGAGCCCCTTATTTATCTTCATAGGAAAAATAAGACCAAATGTGTGTGACTCTATCCGTCTGGATGTGTGCTTATCAAGCACTGCTTTTCTGTGTGAATGTGTGTGCATGCCTATCTGCATGCCAGTGTGAGAAGTCAACATAAGTGTCCATACAGTTATTGACATGTCGGTGGACCAATCGTTGTGCTTGGCGTAAACTAACCTGCCCTCTCATTCACTTTAAGGCAAAATTTAGCCCCGCCTTCTGCGTCCCTGACTCTACCTCTCACACTCTGTCTTTTTGCACTAACTCTCATACACACACACAAAAGCATAAACAAAAGCCACATGAACACAGCTTTAATTGCAGTGCCCCAGTCGTATTACACATTAATCACACTATAATTGTGTGATTTCAACACTTTTACATTTTCTAGCTGCTTTTCTTTTCAAATTCAGGTGTTTTAAATTCCTCTCTTTGTCTCTTCTTTCTGTTTTTCAAATCTCGCTGCATAAACTGCATCTAATTCATGACATTTTTCATGCATCAATCCATTTTCATCTCGCACCTGCCTTCACTGTCTTTCCACTCTTTTCTCTCTCTCTCTCTTCCTTCTGCTCCTCTTCACATCCTGCTCTTGACCCCCTCCTACTTCCCCTCTCCCAGTTTTCGTGTGTCCTGGCTCACTGCTCAGCATCCAGCCGGCTTCATCTCTCCTGGAGGCAGAGCATCAGTCGGGGGCGTGGTGTAAGGACCCTCTACAGGCAGGCGACCGGCTCTATGTGATGCCCTGGACACCGTACAGGACAGAAGTGCTGTATGAGTACGCCTCGTGGGACGACTACCGACAGAATAGGGTCACCACCACATATAAGTGAGTCATACAAATATACTGTTCAGCAGGGCTAATTATTGGGTTGTAACTAGAGCTAAGCAATACCATTTAAAATCAGTAAATAATGAGGATGGAAATTAGCCTTGACTATAATCCTGCGTATATTCATGTATGTTAATTAATATGTGTTGTCCCTTTAATAAATAAATACAAATAAGTTGGTAACACATAGGAATAACTCTCCACTATTAAGCAGTAATAAAGCAAAAAATATTGTCATAAATAAATAGTTTATAGATACTTTGTTGACATGTTTATAATTTTGCATTGACTTATATGAGCTTAATTTTCCAGACTGCAACATTAATAATAATGATTTTAACTCAATGGTGTTTATTTCCGTTTAAGTAATTCTTTGCAAATAATAAACTGACTGGTTACAGATCCTTAACTAATACTTAATTAATACTTTATAGTGTGAGTTATTCTACCACTGTTTTTGTACATTTAACTGTACATTTGTACATTGCCTAAAAGTAGAAAATGTTTCAAATTGATATATGCAGAAGGAGTAGGCATAGTTTATGCTTATTTAAATCATTAATGTGAAAAATTCTATTGTAGCGAGTAGGATTAAATGGATGAGAGGTTCTCAGTGTCATTTTTGATAATCATAATTATGACACAGACCTCACTGTCACTGTCACTGACATACTGTATGTATGTCTTCAGGCTGCCGAGCCGAGTGGATGGTACAGGTTTTGTGGTGTACGACGGTGCTGTGTTTTACAACAAGGAGCGAACACGAAACCTGGTCAAGTATGACCTCCGGACACGCATCAAGAGTGGTGAGGCAGTAGTGGTCAATGCCAACTACCATGACACCTCTCCGTACCGCTGGGGAGGGAAGTCCGACATTGATCTGGCTGTGGATGAAAATGGCCTTTGGGTGATCTATTCTACTGAAGCCAATAATGGACGCATTGTGGTCAGCCAGGTAGGAAGAAAGAAAACAGATGAATGGTGTTGATAAGAAAAAAAATAGTACTTGAATTGAGCTCTTGTGCTTTTTTACAGGTGAACCCATACACGCTTCGCTTTGAGGGGACATGGGCCACTGGCTTCGACAAACGCGGGGCGAGCAATGCCTTTATGGCTTGTGGTGTGTTGTATGCGGTCCGTTCCGTCTTCCAGGACGATGAGGGGCAGGCTGAGGGACGTGTTGGCAGTGATATGGTGGTTTATGCCTACGACACCAGCCGAGGACAAGAGCTCCCTGTCCAAATACCTTTCCCCAATCCGTATCAGTACATCTCTTCCATAGACTACAACCCTCGAGACAACCAACTTTATGTCTGGAATAACTATTATGTGCTTCGATATCCGCTGCAGTTCACACCACCACCGCCCACAAAAGGTTGGTTCAACAGTAGAGCATGCAATAAATGAGACTTTATTAGATATTAGTCTTTTCAATCTTTTTCAAGCTTTAAATATTTTTAAATCTTTATTAAAAACCCATTTGTTTGCACTGGCTTTTAACACAAGCTGAGCTGGACATTTGATTGCTATTATTATGTATTTAATTGTTTTATTTAATTTTATCATTGTGTGCTTTTAGTGTATTAACGTGCTTGTTTTACTTGTTTTATTTATTATTTATTCAAGTATTGCACTTTGTTGGCATGTGAAGCACTTTGGGCAGCGATTGTTGTTGTAAATGTGCTGTACAGATAAACTTGACCTTGACCTTGACCTTGACCTTTTAACATGCAAGCAAAAGTTTTTTTCCTTGCATGGAAAATGCAAAAAGGAGTTTAAATGTACGTTTTGCATATTCAGCATAAAGCACTTTTGTCATTTATGTTTTTGTTGGCTTTAGAGACACATTGTAAACTGAAGCTTGTCATTTTGTCTAAGTATCCTTTGTTCATTCAGGCCCTCTGTCCTCGCTGATGACCACAGTTCGCTCCTACACCACCACCGTGTCTCTGACTCCTGTGCAGCCCTCAGCGTCCCACCCAATCGGGGTCATTAACCGGGGGCCATTTGACCAGCGGCCTATCACTGCCATGGTCCCTCTGACTCCTCGCCCTCCTCTGCGTGTGCCCCTGGCTCCTGGGAGTCCCGGCCAGATCGGCGGGTGTGAGGGACGGGTGGCACGAGGGGTGCAGTGGCCCCCCACTCTGAAGGGAGAGACAGTGGAGAGGCCATGTCCCAAAGGCTCACTGGGTAAGGGCTATTTTGGATGGGGGAAAGTGTTGTTGTTTACATTGGATTTTCCTTTTTGACTTCCTTTGAAATGTACTTGTACTGTTTGAACTGGCTTTCAAAAGAGAGAAAAAAGATGGTACAGTGTTGACTGTGCAGCCAAATTCTCTCTCTGAGGAAAAGCTCGTACGTAGATAATGTTGTTAAGCCTGTGGTGCGTTTGCCTTTTTGTAATAATATATATTATAGACATGGGATAACACATGATACACACAAAGCAAGACTTTTATGAATCTATAGAAAATTAAACATTATTGAAAATAAGATATTCACATTCATGAATTATATGTCCACAGTAATAAAAGAGACGAGACACAAATCCCACAAGATGAGATGGGACACAAAATCTCTCAAAGATAAAATAAATTATTGAAAAATGTTTTTTATTTTACTGGAAATCACAAAATGCTTAACTATTTAAGTGTATTTTAAAAATATAATCATCAATTATTTTATTATTTAAAGTACAGTCATATGTAAAAGTTTGGGCACCCATTTAAGGTTGCATAATAATTTCTTTATGAAAAAAAATCACAGAGATATGTCATTCATTTTCTAGTGACATCTAAGTTCTAGTGTGTTTTCCTAACAACAGTTTTTAGTGTAGTAGTATTTAGGTGTATGAAATTAAATGAAATATGAACAAAATGTCCACGCAAATATTTGGGCACCCTTATAAGTTTGCTGATTTGAATGCATGTAGCTTCTCAAAATACTAGAACACAAAACTTGTTAGATTAGTTAGTTAACTTTGAAGTTCATAGTCAGGTGCATTCAATAATGAGAAAAGGTATTTAAGGCGGTAATCAGGAAATGGAAGGACACAGGCAAAGTTGATGTTAAGCCCAGATGTGGCAGGCCAAGAAAAATACCAGAGAGACATAGGCAAGGAATGATGAGAATGGTTAAAGACAACCCACAGATCACCTCCAAACACCTACAAGATCATCCTGCTGCAGATGGTGTTTCTGTAAAATTCAGTGCACTTTGCACACAGAACAGCTGTATGGGAGGGTGATGCCACAAACAGAGTTACTTGAGGTAGGCAAAAGCTCATTTAGACAAGCCAGATTAATTTTGAAATAATGTAGTGTGGACTGATGAGACAAAAATTTTGTTATTTGGTCAAAACAAAAAGCACTATGCATGGCGACAGAAGAACACAGCATTCAAGGAAAAACACTTGCTGTCTGCTGTCAACTTTAGCAACCCCATGCTGTGGGGCTGTGTGGTAGTGAATTGGATTCCGCCCAATATTAACAGATTCTTGAAGACAATGTTCAAGCATCAGTCACAAAGATGAAGTTACAGCAGGTCCTGGTATTCCATCAAGACAATGACTCAAAACACAGCTGGAAACCCCCAAAGGCATTCATGTAGAGAAAGAAGTATAATGTCATGGAGTGGCCATTGCAGTCCCCAGACTTGAATATCATTGAAAATCTATGGGTTGATTTAAAGAGGGATATCCATGCTCAGAAGCCATCAAACTGGCAACTGGAAATGTTTTGTAAGGAAAAATGGTCAAAAATACCTCCATCCAGAATTTAGACGCTTGTCAGAGCCAATAGGAGTCAGCTAAGCTAGAGGCTATTATTTTTGCAAAAGGAGGCTCAATTAAATATTAGTTTAATTTTTCTGTTGGGGTGCCCACAATTTTGCACCTGTCTAATATTATTATAATGTATATTGCATATTTTCTATTAATCCAATAATCCTAATTTCACTAATGAAATATTGCTGTATCTATAAGGTATTATATATATATATATATATATATATATATATATATATATATATATCAGAATTAAGTTGCTGATCCAAATGCCCAACAACTTATAAATTAAAATAATTATACTTATCAGGTGTGCCCAAACTTTTACATATGACTGTATATGCTGTAATAGAACATACCAACACTGCTAAATGTTTTTTCACAAACTCAACTGACTTCTCCCCTGTAAAAAGAGCAAACAAAAGCTGATCCAGAGTTATGAGACCAAATTTCTAGTGACATTTTAAGCTTGCAAGATCTTGTGGCATAAGATCTTGTCACACCCCTACAAATTATTACCGACGCTTATAATTTTGCATTGATTTACATGAACTTATTAATCAAGAATTAAACATTAATAACAATGTTTATAACTCAGTGGTGTTTACTATTAGTAGTAATGCTTTGTAAATAATCAATTAGGTGCTTGCTAATCCTTGACTAATGCTTTTTAGTGTGAGCTATTCCGAAGAGTCACCAGAAAATTGTTTTTGTGGCTCTTAAAGGCTATCTCCATCCCTTTTGTTGGTCTCCGCAGGTATCGCCTCATATCAGTGCATGTTGTCCCCAGTGGGATGGAGCTCCAGAGGACCTGACCTTTCCAACTGCACCTCTCCCTGGGTCAGCCAAATCGCACAGAAGGTTTGTTGCACATTCACAAACTTCATCAAACACACGTACTGTGCAAATGCCCCACAGCCACTCGACTGGCTTTTCTACCTTAAATGTCACAATATTTGACATTATAAACACCCCCACCTTTGTGCAGATTAAGAGTGGAGAAAATGCAGCCAATATTGCTGGGGAGTTGGTGAACCTAACCCGGGGGCGGATCTATGCAGGTGATGTCAGCATGTCTGTCAAACTAATTGAACAGCTATTGGACATCCTGGACTCTCAGCTACAGGCCTTAAGACCAGCCAATAAAGAATCAGCGGCCCGTAATTACAACAAGGTAAATGATGCTCTTGACCTTTTCCCCGAACCGTAGGCAGAAATGTCACTGTTGATGATTCTAACAATAAGTACTTTTCTTCTTTTCAGCTGCAGAAGAGGGAGCGCACATGCAGAGCTTATGTTCAGGTAAGCTATGAGAATCGATGAATAGATCCATACTAACATTTATTGTGGGAAAGTATAAAATATTCTGTGTCTGTCTCAGGCGGTGGTTCAGACAGTCGATAATCTGCTTGGTCCCGAGGCTCTGATGTCCTGGGCCGATATGAGCAGTGCTGACCAGTCACGCTCTGCTTCGCTGCTGTTAGATGCAGTAGAAAAAGGAGCATTTTTATTGGCCAACAACCTTTATGAAGGCCGGTTCAGTGACAGAGCGCCAAATATTGGTAAATTTTTACTCTATTTTAGATTCTTTTTGTTTAAATGTTATGTGTTTACTGTGTATATTTTCTGTTTAAACAGATCTGGAGGTGTATGTACTAAATACTGAGGCAGACATACAGGACATGACTTTTCCTCATTCATATGACAGTGATAGCATCCTACAGATATCAGCACTGGCCTTGCAGCAGTACAGCAACAATGGTCTGTGATGATCTCTTTTATATTGTGCTAGTTTGTAACAAAAGTCAATATTTTGGGTTGCCTTGACAAAGTAACGGTTACTTGTAATTGTGCTGTCCCATTCAGGCCAGGTAAACTTGGTGCTTGCGCTCTATAAGAACTTGGGTGCTTTCCTGACAACCCAGAACTCCACTTTGCGAATGGGACTGGGCATGGGACAGGGCACAGATGTGAGGAGGCGGAGTCTGGTGGTCAACTCCCATGTCATCTCTGCTTCAGTGCACAGAGGCTCCAACAGGGTCTATCTCTCTGAGCCAGTCATCTTCACTCTGAGACACCTACAGGTTTGTCTTTCTCTTACTACTATATGACGATTCTGAAAGTATAAACAAAGTTTAAGAGACTGTTTGGCTATGAAAGACACTTTAATGTTTGTTTTTGTTTCTGTCTGAAGCTGGAGAATCACTTTGGTCCAAACTGTTCTTTCTGGAATGCGTCTGGGGCTTCAGGGGCGGGCAGGTGGTCAACGCAGGGCTGTCGCTTGTTGCACACCAATAACACACACACTACCTGTGCCTGCAACCACCTCTCCAGCTACGCTGTGCTTATGACATACCAGCAGCCAGCTGTAAGTAACAGAGGACCAAAACAACACTTAATGTTATACACACTCAAATGGACAGATTTTGGGCTAAAAGGATAAATAATAATGTGAATGTAACCGGCTGTATACCCACTTTTCTGTCTATCAGTCTGGGGTTGGTGTTGAGGAGCTCCTTGTCAGTGTGGTGTCCTGGGTGGGCATTTCTGTAGCACTGGTGTGTTTGGCCAGTTGCCTTACCACCCTTTGCTGCCAGGGGGCGCCATGGCACACAGACCATAGCACCATCCACTGCAACCTGTGGGCCAACCTGCTGTTCACTGAACTGCTTTTTCTTGTTGGCGCTAACAAGGCCCAGTACACAGTGAGTATGAATGATGTACTGTTTCTTATGCTAGAGAACAGTAAAACAAGCACTGAAAAAATCTGTCAGAAATTCTGTTAAGATCAAGTGTGTGTAATGTCATATGTTTTCTCTATAATACTAGATTCTGTGCTCCATCATTGCTGGCCTGCTGCACTTTTCGCTGCTTGCAGTGTTTTGCTGGCTATGTTTGGAGGCAGTGGAGCTGTACCTCTTACAGCGGGAAGTTTTTGAGGGAAGAAACTCTCGGAGGAAATATTTTTACCTGTGTGGCTACTCCATTCCTGGGCTGGTAGTGGCTGTGTCTGCGGCCATAGACTTCAGAGGCTACGGCTCTAAAACTGCGTAAGACTTTGTTTATGTGAGTAACATGTTCTGCTTTGGTTTCTTGTACTTACAGCATTATTGTTTTATTCCTCACACAGATGCTGGCTGCAAACAGACAACTACTTCATTTGGAGCTTTCTAGGGCCTGTGGCTGTCATTATCACGGTGAGAGCTTTATTACAGAACAATAATAATTCTTTGACAAGCGTTTATATTGAAATTTTTTTACATTTGGTGTGTGATGCATATCCTTTTGTTCCCAGTTGAACCTGGTTGTCTTGGTAATGACCTTACATAAGATGCACAGTACGGCTGCACTGAAACCAGACTCCAGTCGTCATGACAACCTGAGGTCAGTGCGCCATCTCATGCTGTTTAGTAGGCCATCTGATTAAGAAACAAAAAATTTGCTAAACATCAATGTATTAAAAACACAAAGAAATTCTAAAAACAGCTTAGCGTTACACAGATTGTTTTATGTACCATCCTCTCATTCACCTCCAAGTGTGAGATAGAGCTATAAAAAGACAACCATTAGAACAGACTTTTTCTGCAATAAGAAAAAAATTTTCAAGATACTTCTGGATTGATTGGATTGGTTAAATATAACATAACATAAATGGCTTCTTAATCATACACAGAAATGCATACTGTTGCTCACACATGCATCGACTTTGTGAATGTATTGTACAATAATGGGACAACCCAGAGAATGTAAAATAATTATTTTCACACACAATTTATCACTTCATGTAGTTACTCATTTTCTATTTTAAGTTAGCTCATGAGTGCATTTGATAAATCTGTGTTCGTATGCTAGACATGGACATTAGTCATATGGCCTCACGCTGTCTCTGACGTTGTGTCCTCTCTCTCGGTCTCCTCTCAGGGCTTGGGCAGTTGGCTCCCTGACTCTGCTCTTTCTGCAGAGCGTCACTTGGTCCTCAGGGCTCATGTTCCTGTCCGCTCCATCTTTGTTATTGGCTTACCTCTTTTCTTCCCTCAACACGGCCCAGGCTCTCCTCATCACCATTTTGCACTGCACTCTTGCTCGGAAGGTCAGCCCCCTTGTGGCCACTCATGCCTTTGTTTGACTTACATTTGTGACACTGTACGTTACACATCTCATTGTCATGTGCAGGGTCAAAAGGACTATGGCCGATGCCTGCGTCTGTCCCAGTGCTGCGTCCCTTCGTCCACCAGCTCTCCAGACTCAGTCAAAGGCAGCGCTCTGAGATCCAACAGCCGCTACACTAGCAGCCAGAGCCGGAGAGCCACTGCTAACAGACAGGTCTGTTACAACACACTGCACGTCTTCTTTTGTTCTCCAGCTCATTGCCTGAGTCAGATTTGACCTTGGAAAAAATATTTCTATTTCAGAGCCGCATAAGGAGGATGTGGAACGACACTGTTCGCAGACAGACTGAATCGTCTTTTATTGCAGCGGATGTTAACAACACCCCTACTCTTAACCGTGGTACAGACGTTTGTTTGTTTTTTCTTTAATCAGAATGTCCTTGTTCTCATTTCCAATGGTAAAATATATTTTCATATTTGACTTTATTCTAGCTGCATTGGGAAACCATTTCCTCACTAACCCAGTGCTGCAGACCCATGCTGGGGCTTCTCCCTATGACACAATGCTGGCCCAAGGATACAACCAACCTTTCACCTCCACAGGTAACTCTTGGATACATAGCTACTTTCAGACCTTTGCTTTTTATGTGGTGGGAACAACATTAAATTAACTTTATACTGTGACATGCTTGGAGAAATATGTTTTACATTATTCAAATGTTTATTCGCTGTAGATTCATTGGGCTTTAGGATATTTTTTGTGTCTTTGTACTGTTTGCATGGATGGACACTATTTATGTATTAGTGCATTAATGTATGCTGTTTGTATGTAGTACTGTATGTATGTTTGTCTGTTATGCTGTCTTTGGCTGTTTTGACACTTGCCTTCTCTGTCCCTCTGTTTTTACACGGACCACTAGGAACCTTCAGAAACAAACCGAGTATGAGCTCTCTCTTATTGTGCTCATTCAACCGATCATTGAGCACCACATCCTTGACTTTCTAGATAGTAATCGTACATAGACCATAAACATAATGCATCCACTCCATGAGGCAATAACCCAAACATTTCATCAAAGAATACTCTAATTGTTCACATTTTCAGCAGGCACATAAATCCCTATCTCTGCTCATTCATTCATGAATCATTAATGCATAGCGCAGTGTGTTTGTGCCCATGTTTCTGATGGCTTTGTTTTGATGTCTTTTTTCCAACAGAGGGCAGTGTGTCCCAGAGCCAGGAATCCTGTGGTTTGGACAGTATGTGTCTCAATGGTGGCTACACTCCCAACACTTTCACCCTACATGGTTTAGGGACGACCCCAGGGTCCCGAGCCGGAGTGGTGGGAAGCACTGACCTTCTAAGAGAGGGTGGAGTGGGGATTGGTGCAGACGACATCTCTCCTGGCCTTCTGACCCCCCATGGGGCATCAGACCTGAACAGCGGGACAGGAATGCGGCGTAACCTGTCAGATGCAGCAGCCCTAGAGAAGATGATCATCTCAGAGCTGGTCCAGAGCAACCTGCGACCGTCAGTTCCGATGCCAGTTCCTCCAGAGCGATATGGGAGCTTAGCCAGGCCTCACCATGATCGGGCCACTGTCACTCACACAGCTACTCTGACCCGACATGCTCCGCCCCCACAGGACGGCTGGGCTTCCACCATCCAGCCAACCACACGCCCAAATGCACAAGAGGGATGGACAAGGCACCCAACACAAGACCAGGACCCTGTCCCACCTGCTCGAACTACACAAGATCTCATCACAGCACCACGTGTTCAAGACAGCTGGTCACATCCCCGCATCCCAGTAGAGGCTGACAAAGAGGACAGATCTCAGCTGCAAGGGACTTTGGGCCGCCGGGGACTGCCGGACAAGCAGCTGGTGCGGCCCCCTGAAGTCCAGGCCCGGCCATATTCTACCCTCAGCCGCACACCTGGCACACTGTCCCGCCATCGCACCGGAGTGGAATCTAGTAGTGGGACAGATCGCGAGAGGGATCGGGAGCGTTATCGAGATCGTCCCCTGCCGCCTCCTCCTCCCCCGCCACCCCAAGAGTCTGAGCCTCTTTACAAAGCTCTGGAGGAGCCACTGCTCATGAAGCAGAGAGAGGTGGGGGTAGAATCATGGAGAGCCCCTGACCGGGACAAGGACGAAACATTTCTCTTAAAACGAGATGGGATGGTGGAGGAGTGGAGAGGAGCAGCAGAGCGGAGGCGAGATGAGTCGTTCAGCTCTCAGAAAAGCATGGAGGACATGAGTGACTGGGGCTCTGCAGTCAACAGGGGGCGAGAGGAGCGCGATGGCAGGATGGAGGTGTGGCGAGGTGGAACAGACATGGAGCAGGAAGAGACATTTATAACTCAGAAAAAAGAGTTTGGTATTGATGCTTGGAGAGGTGGCATAGACAGGGAGAAAGAAGAAGCTTTCTTAAAAGAAAGAGATGGTTGGAGGGGAGGGATAGAGCGGGACGGTGAGATACAGAAGGATCGGGCGCTGGATGTTTGGAGGGGGGGAGTGGACATTGACCAAGAGGACTCTTTCTTGTTTGAGGGCAAAGACAGTGGTGCAGATGGGAGAAAACGGGGCAGAGGGTCACTGCGATACCATGGCGAAAGAGAAGACTCAGAAGGCAGTTTTACTTTGCCTTTGACCCCTGACCTTGACCTTGATGCTGACTCCTCTCCAATCTATGCCCGAGATTCGAACCCATCACCTCTGTACCCAGGGGACAGACGTAGCCCTCCACTCAGCATCTTCCCACGGAGCTCTCCTCCAACCAATATCTTTGTTCCTAGAGATGCTAACTCGCCACCTAACAACCTGTATTCACGCCACTCCCCACAGGTGTACAGCCGCAGCAGCTCTCCTCCACGCTTCTACACACGCACCTCACCCCCGACCATGACGTATCCCGACAGCAGCCCTGAAGGTCAAGAGGAGCTAAGTCCCACTGGACAGCCACAGAGACCCGCTCTGGAGCTTCCCTACAGCTTGGGACGCCCCCCTCTGGGACCACGTCCCAATCACCTTCAGACCTTCTACCAGCCTCCTCCTCTGGCTTCAAATGGAGACGCAGTGTACACTTCAGAGCCCACCTCCGAAGGAGAGGATGGACAAATGCAGCGGGTGACGAGCCTGTGACTAGGGCGGTGGTGATCAGGGCATAGAAACCAGGCAGGAGGAAGAACATGGAAAAATAATCAAATTATGACATAAATTTATCAGGAAAATGACTGTGTTGTGCATAGACTATACATAAAGGTAAACAGATCAGCTATCACACAAAAAAACATTGATTTTCTAGCAAGTGGAGGTTATGGTAGTTAATTGAAGGAAGCTAGGAAGTATTTAAATATTAAATTTATCTAATTAATTAAATACATCTGCATGATATACAGAAGTACGATACGTATGATACCTGTTTTAATGAGCCACAATTAAAAACCCTTTTGAGATAATGAATCAAATAGCCAACTGATGTTTATCATTATGTACAGCCTATGCTTTAGTGCAATGAAAAATCTGACATTGATTTTGATGGCTCCTTCCTGCTTCTATCTCCTGATCACCACGAGACTTCCCCTGTTTCATGTTTAGTTACTTTTTTAAGACTGTGATCCATGTTGAACTCTCCCAAGTCCTCTCTCTATTCCTTACACCCTGCTGTGTCTTCCCATCTCATTGGTGCTTTCTTCTAGCTCATCATTGTCTAAGTTTCCACTGGCTCATTGGCTGGGTGTTGCCCTTCCCTGTAGCAAGCAAACAGTGTGTCAAAGAAGCACTTGTGTGTTGCCAAAAAATCCTTTCAAAGAACATGTGCATGACTTTTTAGTGGCTTTACCTGGCTACATACTGTAGGAAGGAAGTGCTCAAGTGTGCCAGTGAGCATGATGTGTGAGAGCGAAAGAACAAGTGACTGTGTGTAAATACATCATTCTTGTATAATTAATGTATCACAGTGAAGCATTTTATCAATATAAAAGGGGGACTCTTATACTCCCCCTGCTACTGATTTTGAACTCTTTCGACCAATCCCATTTCACGACAAGGCCAAAAACCTTTGCCTCCTTCTGCCACAGACTTTTGGTGATGGAACCTGTTGCCATGGAGTTTGTCATAGCAACTGAACTTTTGACTCCAAAGCCAATCATATTATAAACCTCAAAACTTTTCTGCAACAACCCTTCGATCCCTGTAAATATTGGCCTCAAGTGTTCTGATTGTCTTGTATTGCTATTGAAGTTCAAGTAAACATGTGAAATAAATGTTTCTTTCTGGTTTTGTGGATGCAAAAGAGGTGGAAAAAGAGGCTGGTGCTATCCACTACAAGAGTAGTGGTGAAAAGGTTTGAGTTTACATTGTGTGGCTTAGTGGAGAATCAGCATCAGCTGTATTCAATACAGAGAGAAAACATGCAGCAGTAAAAAAAATTATAGCATTAAAATAAAGTTAAAAAGAACAAACAGTACAATAGTTTGTTTTGCTATCAAAAATTTATATTATTTAAATGATATTGACTCAAGGCAAAGTAAGAGAGTTGTGCAATTTGAAGTGCTGCTTCTTAGTTCCACTGTGCTCATCACATTTCAGTACTGCAGACAGATGTACAGTACTGTACATCATCAGTAGTTAGTACTGTCCAGGTTATTAGCATTTAGCTTGTGAGAATAAAAAAATCTCTCCTGTTTTATGAGATTTTCTAGCCCTAGAATCGAGAATAAGTAATTTATTAAATGTATTTATTATCTATCGCCCAAAGACAATGTGACTGCTCATTCATTTGATAGAATAAACATAATTTAACATTTTGTTAATGGGCCAGTATTGCTTGAAAATGCAAGTGCAATATTTGAAATGACCTGTAATAATAAATAATAAAGGGTTGGTATTCAAGACAACAAACTGAAGGCAATGGTAAAAAACAGACTTTCATTTAATAACTGTGCTTTTTAGCTGTTAAGTAGCTTAGTAACATGATGTACATGGCAGTACATAAGATTAAGTTAGGCAACTATGGTATAAACTATATAGTAACTTACTCTATTCAGTCATTCAAAACACAATTTAATAGCAGCTATTACAACTTAGTATTAGCAAGTTTTCTTATGTTTTGTACTTTCCTTCAATATCATTACATTCAGTTTATTTTAAAAAAACTACATATACAGTACACTATATAAAATACGTTACACTATACTAAATTGTACGGATAATAATACTAGCAAAGGACTCAAAAGTGCTTTTACAGTATCTCCTCATATACAAAAGATGTATTCACAGGTAATGCAGTTCCGGTAATACTGAATGTAAATACAAATTGTCTTACATTTGTGTAATATGTGAAGCTAGGCCCAAAGGGCAACAAGTCAAGTGCGCTGGTTCATGATCAGAGCAGCTAGTAGTTTTCAGCCAACATTTTTTTCATTATTTAGTTACACTTACAACTTACATACAGTCACCGGCCACATTATTAGGTACACGTGTTTAATCTACTCTACAAATCTCAGACCTGCTGAAGATCAAATCAGACAACCAAACTGGGCGGAAAACTTATAAGTGACCTTGAATGTGGCATGGACGGGTCTGAGTATTTCAGAAAATGCTGATCTACTGGGTTTTTCACACACAATCTAGGGTTTATTTTTAGAACTACTGAAACCTTGGCTTGTATACAGATCTACGAGGTCCTGACTTCAGTGTTTATTATTAGCCCTATCATCTATTTATTAACCTGCAAATAGATGTCTACTGTTACTTTATAGTCAGGCCTTGAAATTAAAACATATGTTGCTAATAATCTGGCCAGTGAATGTATTTAATAACTCCTGTAGTACTTACAAACCATCTTCTTTTTCTATTACACACTTTGTTAAAAAACTGAGGTATGTGGGTTTTCTTCTCAGGAAATAGTCAAACATTCTTCACATTTCCTGTCTCTTCAGACCAGGTGGTTAGCGGTGCAAGCAGAAGTGGGGTGGGGTGCAGTTCAGCAGACGGTATGGTGCGGCGACAGGGGACTATCCAGGGTCTCAGTGGGGGAGAGGTCCGAACTGGAGGTTTTAAACATGGAGGAGATGTGGAACGCCTGAAAAAGACAAACAAATCCTGCAGGGCTTGGAGCATGACATTATGGACATAAAAACAAGCAAATGTACTGACCACCCAGTAGGCAGTGAGCGCCCCCTGTATGTATCCCGTAAGCACGTCGGACGGGTGGTGCCTGTAGTCTGAGATGCGTGTCAGCCCAGTGTAGACGGCAAGCATGAACAAGAAGAACTGAAGCACTGGTCTCAGCAGACGAGCATTGCGCCATGTTAACCGTGCCTGCAAATAAAACTAGTGACAAAAAAAGAAGTAAATTTAAAATTACAAATAGATTTTTAAAAAATTAATAATTAACTACAGCAGTGATCATTTGTCGCAACATAAAAAACAAACTTTTTAGTAACATTTCCTTTCTTTTGCTGTGGCTTTGGTTGTTTTAAGTGAACCGTTGTTATTATTTGTACTTAGACTTCTGACTTAGACTTTTTAAAGCAACATTGTACTTTGTTTATCATAAATAAGTCTCAGTGAGCAACTCTCTTTTCAATCAGGGTTCACCACAGCAAATCATTCGCATGTGTACATTGCCAAATTTTTACACCAAATGCCCTTTCTGACACAACCAGGCACATAATGTAACTGAAGTTTTGAGTGCCTGGTGGGGAATTGAACCCATGTCCTCCCACACTAGAAGCTAACCAATACAATAGCAATTACACAGATAAGCTTCACTGAATCCTCATCCTGAAGTGAGAAAGAAGAACCTCACTTGAAACTGTATACAGCAGTATAGGCTGACACTGCCCAGCACACACCTACTGGGACATCATATGGAGATTTAAATGCAAGAGGCCATACACTAGCACAATAGGAGAGCAGCGAGGTCACTCTCCTCCCACAGACCAACAAAGCTTTCTCTGTTTGGGTCTATTCAGTCCCCGCTCTTTCTTCTCTCTCTGCTGTTTATTACACTGATGATGAGTCTCTAATTCATTTGCTGTATTCTTATTGAGAGATGTAATTAAAAGTTGGAGAGGCAGTAGTTTGTGTTTGCCAGAGTTGTGTGAAAAGGTGCAAAAGAAAAAGTAATGGAAAGTATGGTACTCACTGCTAAATAGAGCATTGTATACATCGCAAAGGAAGCGTGGCCAGAGAAGAAGGACTTCCTGAAAAGATTTTTTTTTTTTTAATTATACAAACAGACAAAAACAGAAACATTTAGTTACTTTTACACTGGAGTATGCATAACTATACTTTTATAGACCAATGTTTTACAACTGTTTTTAAAAAAAAACAAAGCTTTTGTTCTAAATGATATTACTACTATATGTTATTTAATGATATCATTCCCCATACGCTGAACATTGAAACTACGCTCAACTTTCTTGTGACCACCATTTTTGAACAACTGTGTTAAAGCCATGTTTCCTGTCCCATAAATAATAATAAATGCTTATCGAGTACATAGATTTTATACTGACAGTACACTGACACCATAAACTAGTTAATGTTGTTTTGACACTAGGTCTACTTCCGCCCGTGTGATAACCACTCAACCACACTCACCTGGCCTCCTCCTCCAAGCGATGGTCTGGCTGGTGGCAGGTAACAGATGCCACATAAGTTCCTGGCGTGCAGTTGAGTGATGCATAAGTGACACCGCACACAGACAGGAAGTGGGGTCTCAGACGTCCCACACTCAGCTTGGCCATGTTGGTTACCGATTGGCCGATGCAGCAGCCAAAGAGAAAGCAACCCAGCTCTTTATAGAGACAGGACACATACACGTTACTGATGAAGGCCTTTGAGCTGACGCCATGGAAACGCACACGGTAACACTCTCCCAGGGCTATCTGAAGGCACAAAAATATATAGTATATAGGGGGGATGCTCTCACGCTGGGACATGGACAGCAATAAATTTTACTCACTGTGAGACCAGTGATGATGATGCCTCCAGCAATTAGTAGCTCGTCTGGTATCACTTCTCTATGGAGGTAGGGGTAGGTGATGCTGGGATCCCCACATATAAAACCTCTTTTGTAAGGACTCACAGTCTTAAGCTCACAAGCAAAGAAAGGAATGGATGCTGAAGTAGCAGAAGAAAGAGAAAGAATTGAATTATAGTCTATAATATATTTGTAATTACATCCTGTATGCATTTACATATTTGAACAAATTAAAGCAGAAGTGAAATACACAGTTTATAGATATAGATATATTCATGGAAACAAAGTGGATCTCACATGTAATTGAGGTAATAATTAGAAGCACTCAGAGAGTGAAAACCTATGCCATGACATTACATTTCCAGTGATCCCAATCCACACTGAAAAAACGAACCATTTGTTGCTTTCTCATTGGAGACAGTTCCCAAAGGGATCCTGAAAATCAGTCTGTAATATTTAGCATTATATTTCTAACAGACTGGCCCTGTCTTGTAGTTTGTGAAAAGTCCTTCCACATCCTAACCTTAATGTTGGTTCTTTGGCCCATTACTGATTGTTTCAGATGTTTTTGTCCAAATTCAACTATTCATCTTCATCTTTGAGTTAGCTAATAGACAAACCCACAAACCCACACAAGTGTAACCACAGTCTTCTTGGCAAAGGTAACTAAAACATCACTTGTGGCCTACACTTTTGTTAATCCTAAATCCAAAGTCCTCTGTGTGAGAAAAGTTTGTTGCCTGTTGAAAATAACTTTTGGAGGTGCCTCTGTGGCTCATCTGAAAGAGCACACACCATGTACTGGCGCAACCTGGGTTTGATTCCCAGCTTGGGTGAGGTTGCTCCATGTCTTTCCCTATCCCTCTCTCTCACCCATATTTCCTGTCTGATTACTGTCTCAATGCCTTTAAAAAAAATGCTCAAGAATTGTAAGTAAACACAAAGACTATAAGATTAAAAAGAATACAATTACAAATATTACTATCTCATAATTGAACATAAATTAATTTGTTAAGGGCTGTATTAGAGGCTTTTGTACAACTAAATTAAAACAAAAATTTGGGAGTAGTTTAAGAGCAAAATCACGATGGGAACCCTACGTTTTTTTCCAGAGAACAGCGCCAGATGGACAAGTACAAGGAATGCCACGGTCAAAACACTGCTCCTCTGGGACCATAGATGGGACCTTCTGCAGCTGAATCCACTGAGACTCAAAATAGAGGAGCAGAGCTGTACTGAGACCCAATTTGAACTGCGCATGTGTTGTGTGTCCCATTCTGTTGATGAGGAAAGAAAAGTGGGCTGTTTGTGACTCCAATTCAACTCTTCACAACAAAGAGCTGCAGTGGACCAGGCCTGGGCCAGTCTCTCACTGTCCCGGGACCTCTCCTTTTCTGTTTTGCATGCCTGAATACACTAGAGAGAGAGGGGGCTCACACACTACACATTCGTCTTGCAGTCGTGTTGTTCATAAGCTTTCCATCCAATTAGAAAACATGACATCAGTGCACTCACATACATGGGCCAGGGCAGGGGCAGGAGGCCACGCAATTACTGTTATTGCTTTTAATACAAACCCACACAGTACGCATGTATTTATTTATTTATGACAAATCCGATTCCCTCTGGCCTGGCTCTGCCCTGAGAACTGGGGTTGTCATGGAAACTATACAATTCCTGGGGCAATGCACAAACCAGCTGGCACCAGAGCCATGAGCACGCCTGGGTAGAGAAGGATCAGGAGCATAGAGGGTGGAGCCTTTCAAAATTGTAAATGCTTGTATATAGCCTGTAATAGATAATTTTGGGACAAAGTAATCAAAATCCTAAGTATCTTATTTGTAGTTGCAAAAGTGAGACTAAGTGCCTCTGGACCTTTTCAACCCTTACCACCTTTTCTGCATGTTGTAAGAGAGCATAAACGTTTATATAACAGTTAAATAGGCTGACTTTTGTGGTCATATAGTGAATATAAGTTCACATTGTTCACCAAACCAATTGCAAGAATTATTGTGAAAATATCTACAATACTGAAATCATGTCAGTTTCGGATTAAACTTAATTGTGGTCAATAGGCTTTAGGACATGAATCCTAATTCTGCTAGGCTACACAAAAGTGGCATTTCCATAGTGTCAGAATTTGTATTGGTCCAGGCAATTCAATTAAAGTCCATACATAGGTTAATAGAGATGGGAACACTCACCGAGAAAGAGACACAGGAGGTCCAAGCCGACCAGAAGTTTTCGTTTGGATAAAGTTGGTCCAGTGAGCTCCAGGAGTTTCTTCTTCCCAGCGCCAGTCTCCATCCCCATCCCTCCTGCTGCTGCGGCCAGGCTGCCTCTGGTGTCCGCCAGTTTGAGCTGCAGATCGGCGCTGTTGGAAATGGTTACCGCGGCGCTCTGAGACCCAAAAGTATCCAACATCACGACTGACTACGGAGTTTGGACTGAACAACTTGTTCGCATGAGAAACTACGCGCCCTTGAGATGGTCAGCGCAGAGATGTGCACATGCTAACTAAAGCTGTTCCACTTTTATAGTTGGATATAATTCCCATTTTATGTGTCACCTGCTGTGAAAGTTAAGTGTTACGCATTCGATGTCCTCATAATCCAGAGCGGGACCCGTCCGGACTGGTTTCCACCGTCACTATGGTATGCACTGCGTTAAAGAAAGTGAGTTGCGAAAGTCCCGCAGGAGCAAGCCCTGTGTCTCCCTGCACCACGTGTACTGTAATTAACATTTCCAACACATGTAGTCATTTAATCATGGTGAATGTGCCACAGGGAGACCCACAATATAATATATTACTCAACATTACACATCTTTGTTACACTTTTTACCAAACTTTGCTCAACGAGGTAAAACTCACGTAGGCCTAAATATTGAACAATTGTTAGCCTTCCTTATATCAACCTGCTGTCAACATCTACTGCACAGAAACTGGACAAGGCACATGCAATATTTCTCTCTAACACTTAAAATTATACTAAGAACTACTTCTTAATCACCTATCAGCCACAGAGGACAGCAAAATCACTGCCTGGTCTTTGTTTTTGTTTCCAGTCAGCAAATGTTTGATTAAGCAATTCTCTATAAGACATGGAAACAGTGTGTGCTATGTGGTATTTTTGCTTTGTCCGCACCATCACTTCTCTGATCGTAATATGAAACAAAAACATGGGATCTCCAAGAGAAAGTCCTCCATCATAGTGATTTTGTCAAAAAGCCACACAAACGCAACAAACTGCTCTATGTGGCTCTCACTTGTCGAATTACTTTATTTTGTCTAAAATATGATTGGCGTTTCTGAAAACGTGTTGGTATTACCGCAGAGATGAAGTGTATTACAAATTAACTTAAGCACTTTTTGAGGAAAATGTACTTTCTTCTGAGTAGAATAAAAAAAAAAAAAAAAAAAATACTCTATACTTTCCCAAGTAATTGTACTATTACTTAAGTACAGATTTGCAGTCCTTCATTCACCTCTGGGCACATTTTTCTATATGACACATCCTCTGAGTAATCCTTTGATAGCAAGTTTGTCACTTCCTCCAATTACTGTTACAGACAATAATATACCTCTATAAAAGCCCTCTATGAAGCCCAATATTAATCATACTGTACAATTTTTTTTTTTTTTTACCCCCATGCGCTTGGTCAGTGGCAGGTAACATCCAAATTACATTAGAAAAAATGCACATAAGAAATATTTGTTTTTAGAAAACTTTGTGGAATATTTGTTTTTTTGCCTTACCGTATTACAGTTTCATTAAGGAACAGACACTATGGGTTTGTCTCATCAGCTAAATTTGTTCTTTTTGTTTTAGACCTACAATCCTCTCACTTTCTTCCTCTTAAACACTGTCCCTAAGTTTTTCCTGTTCCTTACTGTCATTAAGGAACTTTAGAATTTTTTGACTGAGAGAAAACATAAGAGATGGGACATAAAAACCACAGGACAGAAAGTAAAAACACAGAAAAACAAGACAAAAAAATATACCCTGAAATCGTCATGATACAGAGATGTCCTTGAGATTCAACAGAAATGTTGAGAAATTACTTAAATTATGACTGTATCCCTAAGGCAAATGTTACATTAACCTTTGCTAATGCTCAAATTTATATGTTTAATAATGCTATAAAACAGGAACTACTCACAGTTTACACACATTTATTATAATGTGGTTTGAGACCTGGGATTTTGTCTGACACACAGGACAGAAGTCACTGGCCATAAAAACTACCCACACAATTCTGTATGAGGCATTAGTAGACAATATGGGCACATTTTTGCACATTCATAAATATTTTCCCCAATAAAACTATTAACACTACTATACAAAAAGGCACTTTTTACTTTTGTTTCACACTTGTTATACTTAACCCTCAGGCCCCACTTTACTGCTATTGCAATACAGAAATATTAAATCATGTTAATTCCACTGTAACCCTGTCAGTCGGAGGCTGAAAAATACAAAAAAAAAATAAAATAAATAAAAAAAAAAAAAAAAAATCACCAGATCCACCATTTTCTCATTGCCTTGTGGGAAATAACTCCCTTATAATTCCATCAGATAACAATGACTGTAGACCTGCTATTGTAGGGCTTTAAGACCTAGATTCAGACCTTTTTTTTTTTTTTGTAATGGTACAAAAAGTAAAATGTATTAAAATCATTGTTAGGGCAAATCAGTGACTTATCCTGGACTGGTAATCCCTGCACAAACAAAAAACACTTTGTATCTTTAAATAGTTAATAATTCATATTTTAGGTACAAATATGTTAAATATGTACACTCGCCTTGCAATCAGGTCATGAGTTCAAACCAAGGCTGGGGATGATGGTAATAGTAGTAGTCAAAATAAATGTAGTATATATTACTGGGCAATTGCAAAAGTGCTTTGTACTTAATTAACATTGGATGTTAGATTTAATTACTTTCACTCAAGTAATAATTTAGTTGGTTAATTTTACTTCTACTTGAGTGTTTGGCCTCATTTAAAGTTAAGTACTTTTACTTGAGTACAGATTTGGAGTACTTCTTCCACCTCTGTGGGGGATCACCAGATATTTCAATAGACTTCAATAAAGAGGTGTAAAGGCTGAATGAGTGTTTACACCTAGTGTAGTGTAGCCCTGCTCAGCAGTGTCAGTCTGCAGCTTGGTCCAGGTTTGGACATTACCTGTTGATGATGAGAGCCCTGTCTAAAGAAAGGGGACCACACAGTGACCACATCCACCTCTTCAAATGCTGTCATAGTTTAGTTTGTGTATAATAAGATACATGACTCACTCTCTGTTGTGTGTTGAATCTGTTCAGTTCCTCATTTTGAACAGCTTTTGCAACATCCCCTTGACACATAATCTCAACACACATGGCTCAACAGCTGACATCACAGAAATATCACCAAAGAGAACATTGTGGCTCCCACTAAGAATATTTGTAGTCTATTGTGATTTATTTTGATGACCCTTAGATAATTGTAGAATGGCACCAATCACTGAAGTACTAAAAAAATGCAAGTCTAAAATAAGGTACACTGTAAGATATTTACCCGTAAATTAACAGTAAAATACTGGCAGCAGGGTTACCAGCGTTTTACTGTAAATAGAACTGAATATATTCCCTTAAACCATAAAAAATATGAGTCATCTTTGACTTTAATATAAACTTGTTTAAAAAATCACATTGACATCACATTTTTAGATGTCACCATGTTATAAAGAACAAATAGTCTTTGAATTTTTACACAAATGCAGTTCTTCTGGACTTCAGGGGGGCTGACTGTTATCGCCCTTTTCTGCACAACCCTTTGTCTTCTTCGAAATAACCTCTCCTGAAGTGGCCTTTCTGGTCTTAATCCAGCAAATTACCAGAAAAAACACATTGCCTGAGATTAGGGCTTTGCAAAGAAGTCATCAAATAATTTACAGTAGATATAATTAATTTGAACAGAAAATTAATAATACTTACTTTGCTGCTGGTTATTTTAGCCAAGGCATTGCCCACAGGACACAGTGCTGCACCTAAACACCAAGACTGGAGCAGAAAACTGGAATAAGTGATTGAGCGCCATTCATGGAATGTCAGTGTTTACTGAATACACATCGCACAATTTACTTCTTTTATCTGAAGAGCGTCTTGCTGTGGAAGAAAAGGTTGCTGTTTTTGTAAATGTACAGCAGCATTTGCTACTTTTTTGTTGTTGTTTGTTTTTTTGTTGTTGTCAACAAACCTAAAACCCACCCGCTCATGGCAGTACTGCCACACATTTGGTCTGAACGGCCAGTGGCGTGCACCCAAACAAATCAGCATAAGCCTGACCAGCTGTAGTCTGTGAACTCACAAATCACATGATAATCTGGGCAAGGTAATAGAGATGACAGATAACTCAGAGAGTAATATTGGTATTTAGTTGAGATTGGGCCCAAGGAAGAATTTATTTGTAGCTGGAGTACTAAATTTAAAGAATCATTGCAATATTGGGCCAAAGACGACAGCCAGAAAGGTCAGTAAAGGAACACATTTTCTGTGAAATCTGGACAGTACAAAACAAGGTGGGTGAAGTGTCTTGCCAAAGGACACAACAATAATATGCACAGAGAAATGGGGATCAAACTGATCTACCTCCTGAGCTACTCCCCCAGTTTTATTTCTTTTTATTGAAATGTAATGATTTACATACAATGTCTAAAATCTGAATGAAACGGCTGTTGCTAATAAACGCTAGCTTGTTTTCAAAAAGTGTGTAGCTCAACCTTTTCTAAAATTAACCAAAGCATTTCACAGAGTTATCAGCAATAGTCACAAAAAAAAAAAAAAAAAAAAAAAAAAAGGATGATTCAAAGCCTATTTTAAAACGCATACTGACCCGACCAACATCATACAGGCCTAGTGGAAATGCACCTGGTTTTTAATTGCTAATGCCTTGGTGGGGGTCTGCGCTACTCAAGTGCTGCTGGTTTGTGCGCATGGATAAATTTGATTTGCAGTATAATAAAATAAGTGCTACAGCTACAAAAACGTAGTGACAACTCATAAAGACTTAGATCAAACAGTTCAAAGAAGAAATAACTTGCATCAGCGCTGAATCATGTCATTTTCTGATGTCATCAGCTCTTTTGTCTTTGTAGGCGGTTGAAGTTTTGTTTAAAAACCACAGCAATTTAAAAATGAAAGTTCATTATTCTGTCTAAAGCATTTGGCAAAACTACAGAGGGAAATACTTGTCACTTTTGAACATCTCTGTCTCTGTTTTGACTTTCACATTCAGGGGTTTTCCCTGCTCCATCTCAGTGTGTTAACTAGTCTGATCTCTGCTGCGCCTGCTGGAACTTTATAAGGATGCTTTTCAGATGCAAAAGCCTTGTGATAAGCCTTAAATCTCCACTATTGCGTTACAGCTTTTTCCAATAGGAGGGTGCTATTTTGCCACCCACAAATGAGGAAACATATATGGAAAATAGTTATAGCTTTTCTCTAGATGATGAAGCAGAATGCCTTGCCTCATCCAGTACTTCTTATTACAGCTCTTCAAAACATCAGCTTATTTCAGAGACAAATATTGCAGCAACAAGCAGCCCTGTTCTCCGCATATGTTATATTTAAGACACATCAGTAACATTGCAGTTGCAGATGTGAACAAATTCTGAAAATTGTTAAGAGCTGCTTTAACCAGACAGTAGCCTAAATCCATCATGGCTAATTCATTTTGGTTTTGTTTTGTTTTGTTTGTTTTTCTTCCTTCCAGCCCTATAGCCTAATGTTAGACATAGTCCCCATGCATTTTACTGATGGTTATTAAGCCATAGACTGATGGTCAAGGGTGCAAGACAGCCTGACTTGTCTAAACAAGTTAACGACAAATTAACAAGCTTATTTCTTTGGAAAAATCTCACACTGGGTCATCTTATTTTGGATAATGTGTTTATAGCTTTTTAATGTTGCTAAATGTTGAGATTTAAAATGTAGCAGTGCTTTTATTTCTACTGTCACTTTTTCATCAAACTCATTTGCAGCTGAGTTAATCAGTCTCCTGGAATATGTGTGATGTTTGGAGGAGGAGCGCTGTGAGTTTTCGCTTTCCACCGCACTAGCGGCCCTTGCGCAAGGGCAGAGAGAGCCGCGGAAAGTTTGTATTTCTCATGTTCTCATTGCCTCCGGTCGTCTGCTGGTGATACGCGGGGCGTATGTGACAACGCGAGAGGGAAACCCATGACTTCCGCGTTTTTCCTCCCGCGCCTGAAACCTGCAGCAGCTTATAGAGGCGTATAAAAGTCATCATGGTAGTGACAAGGCGGTGTATTTCTATCAAGTACCACACCGCGTACCGCAGTACAAGGACTGTTACGCGCTGCGTGAGGAGAACAGGTGCCACAGTAAAAGGCTTTTATAAGGCTGTGCATCAGTCGCCTGTTTTTACCCTTTTTTAACTGGACTGAGAAGACACTCACTGCCAACTAATGGGACCCAAAAGTGAGAGGATGGACGTAGAGTCTCTGCAAAAAGGAGGCGCTCGCCGCGGACGCTGGCTGGACTTCTGTTTGGTCCTCTCGGTGATTGTCCTGTTCGCGGCATTGGCGGCTCTGGCTGCCGCCGGGTTCCTGGTGGTTCGTGATCTTCAATCAAAGCTGCAGCAACAGCGCGCGCACCCGGAGTTTCAGGCGTCAGGGGTCATAGGAGGTGCACCCGACAATTACTTTATGGTAACCTAAACACTTATTTTACATCTCTGTGACATGCGTAGGCCTATATTTTATTTAGGCTTAATAATAGCTATAGCCTAACTTAAGTTCTTGGTCTGATTTTAAGGCTGATTGTCTGATGCATGTTGATTTCTTCCAGTTATTAACATTTTATATATTTTCTGTCTTTTTAACAGATGCAGAATTTTGCATACCTGGATGCAACTTCAAGTAAGTTTAAATGCTCCTCATTTGTTGTGGCTTCCTCAAAGTTGTAAACTTCCATCCACTGTGAACTATTCTTAAGTTTGTGATAAAAACAATAATATGTACATACTGACCACTGAGTGAGTTTAAGAAATGTATAAGAATTATTATTATTATTATTATTATTATTATTATTATTATTATTATTATTATTAATAATAATAATAATAATAATAATAATAATAATAATTAACTTGGTCTACCTATACTTATAGCCACTGAGGCACTACAACACTTTTGAGTGCAGAATGAACATAGACTCAAACTATACAGCAGTGTCCATTTAATTATTAGACAATAAGCTTTGTGTGTTGTAATGTATCCTAAATATCATGTTTTTGTCTCCCCCTGTAGGTGAGCTAAAGAACCATACCATGCCCTGGGCTGTTGTCCCTATTAGAGATGGTAAAACTATAGGTAGCAACTACGTGTACAACAAAGACCAGCACTCACTGCAGGTTAAACAGGCTGGGAGCTACTTTCTGTATGTGCAGCTCAATGTCACCTGTACTTATCGATGCCAGTCGGGCCTCTTCAGAGTCCAGGTGCAAGACAAATTGAGCTGCGAAGTGCATCTCCCTAATTCATCCAGTTCACAGCCTGTAAGCAGGAAGTGCTGGACAGTGTCGCAGCTAAACAAAGACTCACACCTGGTCACTCAGATGACAATTCCAAACAGCCCACTTCAAAACTGGAAACTGGAGCTTAGTGGGTCTGGCTTTGGGATGTTTCTGGTGGGCTAAAAACGACTTAACCAGACCAAACTGTGTTTTGCACCTGCAAAAGCACAGATGAAGGGATGACACTGAAGCACAGTGAAACAGTAAAGTTCAAATGGATTGGTTTGTATCCCAAAACTGTCTTTGTGATCACGGACTGACAAGACACATGTGATCTCAGTGTGGTTCTATATCTGCTGTATTTATTTTGACATATGAATGTATTTATTATTTATTTATAATTGTGTTTTAAGGTTGTTTAAAATAAGTACACTACATTAGTGTTTATTAAGTGTTAAACACTGCTGGCTCATTTTCCTTTGTGTAAATGTATAACTTTATGGGTTTGTTTATTGTATATTTTACAAATGGTTTAAAGATTCAGCTGCTGTTAAATGTGTACAGCTACACCCTTTATCAGTAAAGTCATGAAAAAGCAAAAGTTTTTCAAAAGCTTTTACTGAAACAGTGTCGGAAGGTAACATTGTCATATTTTATTAAACAGGAGTAATAAGATTAGCAGCTGCACATTCATATCCGTGTGAAATCAAAGAAAGCAGCATGACTATTACTGTAGTTTCCTGTAAGTAATTTTAGTATGAAAATATGAAATTCAGAAAGTGACCATGGCAAACCCATGAATGGAATAAATGAGCTGTATGTAATGGGAAAGTTTCCTGTCAAAGCGGCTCATGCCGGGAACTAGATCAACACAACTTCCTGTTTATTTACACTGTGGTTTAAAAATAAAAAGCTGAATTTGCAACATTCTAGATAATAAAAGTTATATTGGATATTTACATATATAATATATATTCCGTAGGTCGAAAAATGCAGGATTTACCTCTGTACTTTGAGAGTAGACTATACCTAACATTAAGCCATGATTAAATTATCTTTAAATAAATAAAATGATGAAGTCCTTGGTCACATGGAAGTTATATCAAAATAAGGGTTTGACTGGTTATGGTGCAAAAATGTATATGCTATAACTTAATGTATGTATTTATTATTTGTATGGTAGAATACAACATATTGTCTTTATGTACAGATAAGTTAACATATTTAATATATACTGTATTTCACACAACCAATCTCTGCATTGCCCAAAATAAATCTAGGATTATCATTTGTATGTGTTGTCCTCTTGTACATTTATGATCCCACTCTCGGGAATGATATTGGACATGACCAAAGAAGTAGTTTGGTCACAGAAAATCTGCAGGTGCTCTATGGACCCTGGTAAGCTGAAAAAAAAATTAAAAAGCAGATAGCATTATGTCTATGAACCTCCTAATACATCCAAACCATAGTATACTTAAGTATTCAGAAGTAGCGTTACAGTTTCAGAGGTTTCAAATGTCTTCTTCCTTGCTACTTAAATCTAAACTGGTAATTTAAATATGTGGTGTCAGCAACAGTGGCAGTTAATTTTTTTCTTGTTTTGTTTGTTTGTGTAACAGGTTTCTCAGAACAGGAAATGACCCACATTGATCAGGTGTGCCTCGCTCCTTGTTTGGTGGTTTCTCATGTCATTTGTGCATTTGTTTTTTTCCCTAATTCCCTGGCACATTCCCTTTTGGGTGTTAAACTCCCTTGTATTCTCTGTCTCTATACTTCGCACTACAGTTTCCATGTGGCAGAAAAGTTCCCCTCCAGACTGTAAGAAGAGCTGACTCAGCCACACTCTTGTCAGCGGATCCCTACTCAACCACATCCTGCTGTTTCTACACAGATGCACTCAGGTGCTGCTTGTGTATTTACTGTGTGTACAGCGATACACCGCTCTCCTGTCTGCGGTTGGAGCTGAAAGATGCAGACTGCACAATGCAATCACAAATCCAGTCTCTGCAGTGATCTCTGTTTCAATAATAATTTTATTTCACCTTAATAATAATTTATATAATAAATCTGAATATCAGTTACACTGATGTATGATATCACATACATATTACTATTCACGGGATAAAAATGTACCACATTATACACACACTTGATGCAGCACAAAATATTATCAACTCTGAAATTTAAAGACACTACATCATCATGAAAGCCCCCAAGAAGTTGTCTGCAGGTCCTGGGTATAGTCCTTTGTCCAGTGTGACAAAAATGAGATCTCCAGTTTCTAAGAGGAAGATGCCAGCGAGAAAACTGTTCCACAAGTTTCGCTCTTCTTTCTTCTGGTTTGTACGCTCACTTTGGCAATGGAGACTGTAACAAATTTACAACACAGTTGCACAGTGTATTAGTTTATATGCCACTAAAATCAAGCCATAAAAAGTACACTTAAACACTACATGGGCATTATTTGTATTGGCCTCACATGTAACATTCAGAAAGGAGGCAGAGCACTACAACCTACCTTGTTGATTTCATAAGTGCTATGGGCAGGTCATATCCAGTGGTGTTCTTGAAGATCTTGTGATTGACCACCACACAGTCCTGCGTCTCCTGGATGTGTACTTTAGAGTAAAGGTAGTAGTAGCCCTTTTTCTCTATCAACAACCCACTGTTGTTGTATCCTATGTGATTATTGAAGCCGTCATTGTTCTTGACCCACTGCACCACACCGTCTTTTCTGATGACCTCTGAGCCTAGAATAATATTATTTAAATCAGTCAGTTCAAAATAGGCACTAATGAAAAATCACAGTATAATCACAGAAACATTAATCAACACTAACCTTGAAGGTGTGCCATTGGCCTCTCCCTGACCTGTTTTGGAAGCCCTGGTTCCATAGGAAGCTCATTGGACACTGTTGACAAAACAAATGTCAATTAACAGCTCTTTTTTGTAAATAGTGTAGCATATAAAGGTAATACCTTCAGGTCCCACTCGTCCCATTACAATGCCCTGAGAAAAAAATTGCAAAGTTCTAATATTTTCCAGTAAACAGTACATTGAATATGCATAAAGCCACACTTACATCTACAACAGCTGTTATAGGACTTGACTGGTTCTGGCATAGAGGATAAGGCAAGTGCAGGGAAAATGTCTGCAGAAAAAAATAGATGGCATAAATGTAAGTAAAAGTTATTAAATATTTAGGAGTGTCTTTTGAGAAATATGTCTATATGCACTAGAGCCATAAGTTAATATATATTATATGTATTGCGAAAACTGAAGCAATAATGTAGGCTACTAGAGAGGGTAAAAAAGGAAGTAAAACTGGAGAAGAACTCATATATTCGTCATATCGGGCTTGTGACTTAAAGGCACTGCTGTGTGTGTGTGTTTTATGACGTAGGGAAACAGAGGGACATTTTTGAAAAGAGGAATTTCCACGCGGCCCAGAACACATCTGCTGTATCAGAGGCAGATACCAGTCTCACCTCTGTCTTCTTGTGGAGTCTGTAGATGAAAATCCCCTCCACTACAAGTCCAAGCATGACCAGAGTCAGCAGCAGCAGCAGGAAGCTCTTACTTGCTCTCTTCCATAAGGGTTTCTGTTTGATCGGCAGCTGTACGTAGCTGGCTGGCCTGTCAACCACAAAAACCTGTGGACAGTTGTCCTCTGCCATGCCCCAGTTCACACACCACCTGAGTTAAAGAGGCTGCTGCAGGGTCCAGACAAGACTGAAGAAGGACAAGGAATTGTATAGAAAGAAAAACAATTGAGTCCCTACACAGACAGGAGAATCTGTAAGTGCAATCTCATATGTTATGAAAGTAGACAAGCTACAAGAAAACATTAATGTATGAATCATACCTTCTTTTAGTGTATTGTAAAAACCAAGCACCTCAAGTCCAACTATTTACTAATCTTTCTTCAGTCATTCATTCAGCAACACTGGAAGGTCCTGAAAAATATCAAAGACATTAAGTGTACTTCAGTAGGCAGATATAAGGCCACAGCATTTATACAATACTATAGTATGAAGACAGAGATGCATTCAGTGAAAACACGTTTTACCTCTTGGTCTGTAAAACTCAGCCAGTCCTCTGTACTTGGAGCACACCTTCTGCTTCTGCCTTGCGCTGTCAGCTATTTGTAATATAGCTAAGTTCATGTAGGAGGAAACAAAAATGACACGGGGAAGAGTCAAGAGAGAGAGCAGTACCAGAGCATATACAAGGGGCACTCCCTACAACTACTCACTATCATCCTGCAATTGAGACTTCCTCTGCTTTCACTCCCCCTTATTTAGAGTGAGCTTTTTAGGTGATTGTTGCTATTTTTGCCCCTCTCTGAGAAACTTAAACAATAGTTGGATCTACCCAAATTCGGCATGTGATGCTGATAATGCATGAGTATGGCTGAGAGATTAAAACTAACTCGTCTGATCGGATGTGTTTACCACAGGTTTTACACTGTTATCTTTAGAGTAAAACTATGTACAGAAAAACTAGACCATGACCCTGACTGAGCAGTCAAAAATCTGACAAATAGATGCAGTACATGTTTCAAAGTTACAGTCAAAGATTTGTAAGAGTTGCATAAAAGTAACAGTATGTATTCACCTCACCTCTTCCCCATTAGTTTCAAAGATTTGACTGTCACAGACTTTTCAATACAGTAGGTCTTTGCAATATCTTTAAATACTTTACACTTTAAATACAGTATCTTTGAACAGCTGGGTCAAACCAACATATATACATGACATACTAGTTACCCTTGACAGAAATCTTTCATCATTAAACCGCATTGGGAATTGTGTTTAATTTCACCAAATGTCAAGCCAAAGTCTATATATTACTGGTGCAAAAACAGTGTCAAATGTCAAGCATGTACTGTATAGGGACCATGCTCTTCTTGGTTTGAAGATAGTAGTTTGAAATGGCAAACCGTGTATGTCAAAACCTTTACTTCTTTGATCTACGGAGTCTGCTGCACTATAAATAATTTAACCACAACAATTCAACGTACAACACTGAATGATGATTTCCCCTCAAGTGACTTTGCACAAAGTTCATAAGCTTATGTACCTTTTGTAACGCTCACTTTTTGTTTCTTCTCGTACTCCTATATGAGCATTCACCCAAACCAAAATTATTTGATGGTGAGTAGATTAGCTAAAGTGCATTGTTTCTACTGGTTGTTGCTTTTTGCAGACTTGAGTACATAAAAACCACATACTCAGCATACACCTTGAAGTCAATATTGAAAAACTGAGGGAGGAATGGCGGAAGTCAGCAGTCATGATGTGCCTGTCATGTTTAGTGCTACTATAGTCATATATAGATTGTTAAGTTAAAGACATAATATGCAGGATTTCAAGAGCAATGTAAACAAACACATCCCACTGTCCTGAGATTGTCTTTGGTGTTAATCATTACAAGACAAGCCCAGGTTAAGTTTAACATTTGCATGAACTTTAGCCAGATGTCATGAAATGTTTCAGTAGTTTCCTTTCTCTGTGTTCTGTGAGTGGATAAGAGTTGCACACACATAATGTCCTTATATGTCTCTTATATGAACACTAAAAAATAATGAAATGGAGACAGAGGGAGAATTACAAATGTTAATGAATTAAAGTATCTGGGGGTTATTCTTGAACCCAATTTATCTTTCAAAAAACATGTCAAAAAGGTGACAAATACCTTGAAATTCAATTTGAAATTTTTTAGATATATCAGGGATTCACTAACAGTTGAGGCATCTAGTATATATCTAAATGCAATGATAGTTCCACATTTTCTTTACTGTATTACAAGTTGGGCACAGGCTTGTAAATCCTCCCTTTGACCACTTGAATCTTTATATAAAAGTGCTCTTATGATACATGACAAGAAAAGCCACCTATATCATCACTGTAGCATTCTTGCTAAGCATAACATCTTGAGCTTTGACAATATGATCATGCTTTCTAATGTTTGTCTGCTGTATAAACTTATCCAAGGTGCTTCTGCTCCACCACTCAAAAATTTTATATCTTTGAGTCCTGAAAGCACATCTCGGGCTACACAATCCACAGTGCGCGATGAGTTTAGGATCCCTAAGCGCAGGACAACATTTGGGAATTCTGCTTTTTCTTGTGTGGCAACTCGTCAGTGGAACATGTTGCCAACTGAGTTGATTGCATCAACAAACAATAGCACATTTTCACACATGACAAAAAAATGGCTTCTCACAAACCAAACCTGCTCACATAATATGGACTAATCTTAAATCTTATATTTTTTAATAGATGAATCTATTCAGTCTACTGTGAGAATGGTTGTGTATGTGTATATATGTACATTGTCTTTTTATGTTTTTACCATCAACCTGCCCAGGGACTACAGGTGGAAATTAGCACTTGAGCTATAACCTGGTACAATGCATCTCTCCTGTAAAGGTTAATGTTTATTGTACACTGTTCCTGCATTTAAATAAATAAATAAAATAAAAAAATAAAATAGGGGTGTTGGCTGTATTGTTCAACAGAGCGGACTAATGGTGTAATCTTGTTACACTACACAAAATCAGAGGTGGATAATTTGATACTCAGAGCACATTTTATACAACATACTTTTAATTTTATTTGGGTCAAATTTGAAGGATTTCTCTTTTTTTTTTTATTATGAATGAGTAAACAGATTTCTTAACCTTGATGCCAAAATGGGAATATGTTGGCTTTGCAACCAGAAAGTCTTGGGTTTGATTGCAGGTGTAGTAGCAGCAGTAGTATGTAGTAGTGAGAGTAGTAACAGTAGTAGTGGAAGTCGTGGTCATGGTGGTAATAGCAGAAGTGATACATAGTGTTAGCAGTGAGTAAGTAGTAATGTAGTAAAAGTAGGAGAGGTAGGAGTGGCAGTGGTAAAAAAAAATGTACCTTTAAAAGGAATTTGTACAATTGAGGACAAATTGAGTACAAATTTGTATAACTGAGTAAAGTATTTTTAATTTTTTAAGTACTTCTTCCATTCTGATAAAAATACAGCTTCAGCCCAGTGGCCAAAATATAGAGATTTTTTTCTGGATAAAATATTCAACTTATTATACTTGTCTGCATGAAGTGCTTTGTTTACTAGCTACTATTATATCTGGTATTGAATAAAATGCATATTCTTTTTTTTTCTTTTTTTTTTTTTTTACTTTTTTAAGCAATACTTTTCCACTTTTTTATATTTACTTAAGTTTTAAATTGTAGTTAGATTTGTTTTTTAAAACCTAGCTCAAACAATGCCTTGTCAACATACTGTATTTACACTAATAAATGCATACAAATTAATATAGAGAAAGAGGATATCTAGTATGATACTAATAATAAAGCTGCTGTTGTGTTTGCAGCGGTAATGATTGGACGAAGATGTCCAGTCGTCGCTTTCTGATTGGTTCCCTACCAAGGAGCTCTTGTCCAATCAGAACGCGGCAAAGTTGCGTTGCGGAAGAGGGATGCAAAGGAGATGGTTCAACTTTGATAGCCCCGTGCGGGGAAATAGCTTCAGGATGGATCCACTGCGATGGAAAACATGGAGCAGGGGACAGTGGCTTGTTCTTATCGTGATGTTGGGATGTTGTTTAAGTCCTGTGCAGTGCTACGGAGGGAGCCTGGACAGCGAGTTTACGTTTCTTCTGCCAGCCGGAAGATCCGAGTGTTTCTTTCAAACTGCAGTAAAGAATGGGACGATGGAGGTCGAATATCAGGTAGCTTAAAACACATAAAAGCGCTTTATATATATACGGTTATTTGGTTAATGCATTAATCATGTGAGCGTCATGCTATCATCAAAACATCACAAGTGCTATCAGTTGTTGTTGTAGCTAGCTGGCCTCTGTCATCTCCAGTCATTTGTTTCCCAAAAAGCTAACATTGCATTGTGGGCTATAACTGAGAGCATAAACTTTAATATTTTACAGTGCGTGCGGTCATTAAAGCAGCAGGATACAACAATCAAAGCTTAAAAAAACTAAAGGAATGAATACAGGACTGCATATAGTAGTCATAGTACAGACAAATTGTTTGCGTTAGTCATTGAACTTGCATCCTGTTGGCTTCATGCATTACAGCTACTTCCTGAAGTCAGGTGCAGCCAAATATTTTTTTTTTAATTATGCAAATATCATTTTTTTACCGTGAACTTTTAACAATAAATACATTTTATGAACTAAATCATTCATTAGTGCTCTAAACCATAATATTCCTGCTTTATTATTATTGCATTCAGGATATATTTGAGGAAGCTTAGATAACCTTAAGCAACATTACGGACTGAAAAAGCAATAACTTAAGCAGCAGATGCCCCTTTATACATTAACTTCTTTTTTGTTTTTATTGTGTTTTGTTTATTTTGTATTTTACCTGGCACTGTGTGCAAGGTGTCCATAGTTTGCTGTATCATCATCCTGCTTTCTATTTATTTAGTGGGTGAGTCAAAATTTAAGACACTGCCTGAAAGTAACTTGATGCTTGTTCATATACTTGTGCCCAGGTAATAGCAGGTGCAGGTATGGACGTGGACTTCTCCATACTCTCTCCACATGGCATCAGTCTGTTCTTTGAGTCGCGACGCTCTGACGGAGTACATGTGTAAATATTTCTGTTGTGCTGCCTATAGTAGTTTTTGATCATGTTTCATGCCTGTTTTTGTCAAACCACATTTTCTCCTGGTTGTTTTAGGGTGGAGCCCACAGACGAGGGGGACTACCAGATCTGCTTCGATAACACTTTCAGTCGCTTTTCAGAGAAGATGGTGTTTTTTGAAATCATCATTGAAGGACAAGGAGGCGATGTGGGTGGAGACGATGAATGGACAGGGTTAGAGGAGCCTGAAGGGAGCCTACTTGAGTATAAACTTGAAGATATTCGGGTATGTTTTCTGTTGTTGTTTGGTAATACTCAAAATTACTACCTAAGCAATGTTGCCACATAACCATCCTAACAATTCCTAAAAAAGTTTTGATACTTGTGTAACTTGATGTCTGTTAAACACTTACCTTGTAATTTCTTGAGGCAGAATAGCTAAGGTTACGTTGGAGAAGGCCATCACATTACAGGTTAGGTTAGTTAAGAGCCACTAAGAAAGTGCAAAATGAATTCTGTTTGTACAAAGCATTTGGAAGTGAAATATATATTTTATTGATAGGTTTCTTAGTGCTAATGAGGCTGCAACCAGTTTGTTGTAGGCTAATGAATATGAATAACAGGTCAGAGTACAAGATAAACCTGTTCTAAAGATTCCCAATACAAATCTGTTCAACAAATCACATGACATCAACACAGTGCATTTAGGCAGACAATTTCAAGACAAACCTGTTGAAGTTCAAGCATCAAAATGGGGAAGAGTGACTTTTTAAGTGACTTGAAACCTACCATGGTTGTTGGTGCCAGAAGAGAAAAAACGAAACTGCTGATTTAGTGGGATTTTAACACTCTACCATCTTTAAAGTTTACAGACAATGGTCAGTAGAAAATTTCCAGTCAGCTGCAAATGATGTGTGAAAATGTCTTGTTTATGCCAGATGTCAGAGGAGGATGGCCTGACTGCAATTTTAAATATAATACATAAAACGCATACAATGACTATAAATACAGTATTTGTTGTGAAACTATTGTGTCAGGAACCCATAGGTTTATTTTGGCTCTTTTGTACCTTGTCAGTTATATATTTATTGTGCTTCTCACAGGAGTCTATGGACAGTTTGCACAGACGGTTGGAGCGCAGCCGGCAGATGCAGACAGTGTTGCGGGCGTTTGAGGCACGAGACCGAAACCTCCTGGAGGACAACCTGTGGAGGGTTTCTTTCTGGTCCTGTGCAAGTGTGCTGGTCATGCTGTGTGTAGCTCTCACTCAGGTAAATGGCGTCAACACACCACATACAAACTGAAAGAGACACACTTTAGTCATCCTAATAATTTTGTTTTCATTATAGGTTTACACTGTGCGAAAACTGTTTGACGATAAGCGGAAAGTCTGCACATAGGCTGGCAACGTACAAGTCTTTTAGTGATCTTTATATTGATGTTACTTAAAATGTGGTCCGAAGAAAAGAATAACAATTTTTTATTTAACTGAGTGGCCTTTGTCGTCTAATCCAGTAATATATAATATTTTGAAAGACCTCGATTACAAAATGCAGTTGTGAAACTTGCCTGTGGTTAGTGTATTTTTTTTCTCAAAAGCTGACATTTTGTTTTGGGAAGAGTGCTGACGCAGTTGAGCCCTTAAAGGACTTTTAAAAAGTCACGGTTTACAGGAGAACACTATGTGCAATAGTGAATTTACATTTATGATTTGTCTTTTAGTTGGCTCAAGTAATTTGTCTCTGTGGCAAATAATTTTTGTTACTGACTGAGGTTATGTGCCAGTACAGATGGGTGCTGTTGACATTAAAGAATGTAAAATAAATCATTTTCCATTAATGTAACTTTATTTCAGTCAAACAAATGCAGTCTGTTGGTGTCAATACAGTAAATATTAGCAATAACTTCTAAAATTCTGTATGCGTTTCTGTTGGTGGCAATAAACATATTTGTTCAGCATTTTTTACAACAGAAGTATTTTGACTATGACTGTGTGACTTTTGCATAAGTAAGGATATACTTTTAAAATGTACAAATATATCACATTATTGACCTAAATAAAAGTCTTTTTACACAGAATGTTTTTTTTGCTTCATATGGAATACAAATAAGAAAGCTGTCTTTAATTGTTGCATGTTAAAACACAGTTATTTAAAAAATTTGTCATAGTATTCTACAACACATTACAATATCTTAAATCTCATATTAATGTATTCATTCCTATTCCCAACAACTGAGGTGAACTGTTCATGGTCTCATGTACATGAGTGTATTTTTCAACTTTTTGCAGTAAAAGTTGAATGAGACCAGGTATGGATTAATGGTTAAAACAACATGCGTATGTTTGAACTTATGTTACCAGTTCCACAAAAAATTAACTTTAATTTTGATTGACTAAAGTTCTGCTTGGCCACTGTCCAGTTCATGTTGGCCGTCCTCTACCAGGGGTTTGGACGAGGGGGAAGCTGTGGAGCTGGCCTGAGAGAGAAGACCATAAACAGAAGAACAATTATTTTACAGCATTGGTGTAAATTACTGTGTATTATTAGCACTAAGAATTATATGTTCACAGATAATATAATTTAAAGGGGGAAAGGGGGGGGCAGTATATGGTAAACAGGAAGTTTAATTGTCTGGGTTAAAAATAGTGTTGCAATTGTAAAATACTATACAGGCAGATCCCTTACACTATCGCAGACATGAAGTAGTAAAAAAGCTAATGCTAATCATGTTTAACTGTACACAGTAGGTTAAAGTCATGTTGTTTTATAGGAACATTTTTCAAATTACAGGCTCTTCTCATTTGTTCTCTTCAGGGGTCACTGCAGTGAATCCTCTGCCTCCATCTATCTCTATCCTCTCTGCATCCTCTTCTCTCACACCAACCAGCGCCTCTTTCAAAATAGCTTCCTCTAGGCCTCCTGGCAGGCAGCTGTAACCTCAACATCCTTCTACCAGAATTTTTATGATCCCTCTTTTGTACATGCTGACAGAAAACCTGTCAAATTAAACATGCAGAAAAAAACATAATCCCAGTCTCCTCACAGCCTCACAACCTAGACTCATTCATGTTAACCATTTGTGCAGTGGAAAATGTGGCAAATAATGATACTATTATTAACACTATTCATATTGTACTAATACAGTAACAGTGTCACTATCAGTAAAGATAATGATAATATATTTAATAAAATAAGTCATGATTGTGTGATGAATGCAGAAAAAGCATTAGCCATCACATGTTCTTTTTTTAATCTTTTATTTTTTCCAGCCCTTTATACATCCTCTAAATGACCCAGTCTTTAAATATGGCTTTTAAGATCAAGTAATTGCTAAAATTGGCTCCAAATTTATTTCCCTATTAAGGTCAAGGAGTGATGGTCACTTATCAGCATCTGTAAAATATGTAGCTGCTCTGCTCTGTCTACTGTGCTTAATTAGACTACAAATACAAGTACCAAAACTAAAATATGGAGAAAAAAAAACTCAATATCATGAAAATACTCAAATGTTCAACAAATAAAGTCTATTGGTCATTTTAAGTTTTATACTTGCTTGAATAAGTAAACAAGCCCATGTTATGAAATGCTTACAGTGAACAGTTTATTAATATTTTTCAATCATATAGACATATTGTAATTTGTTAAGACATATTTTCTTTAAAAAAAAAAGAAAGAAAACTTATCAATTTAGAAGCCAATATCCGTAATATGTTCCCTTTTATGTTTGTTAAAAAGCTATCTACACATACAGACAAAATTACATACATAGTGTTTCTGAAATGCACAGACTGAAACAGCGTTGCATCACCAAATGCAAAAGACCGAGCCATTTAGTTACAGTTTTATACATGGTTCAAAGGTCACCTTTTCTCCTAATACATACAAAAGTGTAAACAAGAGCTGTTATATTTGTGTCTCTAGTCGAGCAGGGAGGGCTCTGAAGGACGTATGACAGTGGGCCGGTTGGGAGCAGCCGGGGGTCGTCTGCTGCAGGAAGAGATAGGATAGGGGAGAGGAAAGGGAAAAGACATGCACAGTCATGCACCGTGATACCCAAACCACCAAAAGCTTATACAACCCCCAATTCAAAAAAAGTTGTGGCACTGTGTAAAATGTAAAAGAACAGAATGCAATGATTAGCAAATGTCATATACCAATACTGTATTTACTGTAGAATATAGACGAGATATCAAATGTTGAAAGTGAGTCAAAATACCAATTACTGCCATGCAACACATCTCAAAAAGCAACGAAAGGCTGGAAAAAAAGGTTTACTATTAAAAGCTGAAGGAACATTTTACAACTATTTAAGTTAACTGGCAGAAAGGATGCATGGGAATAAAAGTAGCATTTTACAAAGGCAGAGTCTGTATTATTAGTATTGGAGGGACATGGGTGCTCATGACCTTAAGGCTTCACGCCACTAGGGCTCGGTACCGTTAAACGATACCTTTGTGGTATTGAAAGAAACGTTACAATACTACTGGTATCAAAAAAATATTTTTTATTCAATACCAAGTTTCAATACCTAAAAAGACATTTACTGTTCTTTTGCATGTATGAATCAAATAAATAACAGAATTAATTAATTAATAAATTATACAAATGACTGGTTATACCTTACAGCTAAGAATAGTTTTTTTATTCAGTGTTATTGTGTTTTATGATCGTAGAAGATGAATTTTCACACCAGTTATCAGAAAAAGTATCGCTCAGCTACTTGTATCAAAAACCAGGTATTGTTTAAACATCGACAAAATCTAAACGGTACCCAGCCCTACAAGCGACACATTATTCTTAAATAGTTGTATGAATGGTTTGTACAAATCCAAGTTGTAGCTGTGTGCCACTGCCATCAAATTCAAAATTAGATATTTGTTTTCGAATTGTGAAATCTCAGTTTCAGCCCCTGAAATGTTGTTTGTGTTCTATTGTGAATAAAATATGTTTTTATGATATCCATGGTGTTCTGTTTTTATTTATATTTACCACAGCTTCCCAACTTTTTTTTGAACTGGGGTTGTACAAAAAGTTTAACCCCTCACCACCAGTCCCCATTTAAATCAACAAAAGAAACACAATCTGTTACCTGGGGATCCCAGGAGGCAGTGCGGGAGGCACACGGGCCGGCCTGGAGGGGATCAGGGGCACTGATCCAGAGCTGGGATCTGCTGTGTACGCAGGCTGTGCAGGTGGAGGTCCTGGGCGGGAAGGCACAGGTGGGGCTCCAAATGCAGGTGAGGGGTTTAGGGGCGGCTGAGTCCCGGGAGTGGGGCCCCTGGGACGGTTGGGAGGAGGTCCTGTCGCTGCAGCTGTGGGCCGAGATGCTGGGGGTGGACTGAGGAAGATGCAGGATGGTAAGTCAAGTTATGTCCTATTAACAGTCCTACAAAATAAATGAGTTTTATACTTATACTAAACTTTTTTATTTTTATTTGAAATGACATTTTAGTGCATGTTTTGTGTTTTTACATTGGTTTTATCTTGTTTTAGTCATTTTATCTGTTTATTTTAAAGCCTGTGCTATATAAATACATTTGACCATGACCATAACAATCTTGGAAAAGTCACTTTGTTTGAGTTGTTCAATTCAAAATGAACCGCATATATTACACTATATTTCCAAAAGTATTAGCACACCTGCCATTACACACACATATGAACTTAAATGACATCCCATTCTTAATCCATAAGGTTTAATATGACAACGGCCCACACTTTGACATCTAAGTGTCTGATGTTCTTGCCCAATGTCAGACACTGATGTTGGACGAGAAGGTCTGGCTGGCAGTCTTCGCTCTAATTCATCCCAAAGGTGTTCTGTCAGGTTTAGGTCAGGACTCTGTGCAGGCCAGTCAAGTTCTTCCACACCAAACTCCCTCATCCATGTCTTTATGGACTGTGCTTTGTGCACTGGTGCACAGTCATGCTGTAACAAAAAATGGCCATCCCAAAACTGTTCCTACAAAGTTGAGAGCATAGAAGTGTCCAAAATGTCATGGTCTGCTGAAGCATTCAGAGTTCCTTTCACTGGAACTAAGGGGCCAAGCCCAGCTCTTAAAAACAACCTCACACCATAATCCCAATTCAGTTGTTTGGGTGGGTGAGTGAATACTTTTGGAAATATAGTGTATATAGATTCAACAACTGAAATAAATTCACTTTTCTACCATTATTGAATTCAGTGATGTAGGAGTCTATGTTGTATTTGAAATGGAGAGTTTTGATATGAGTTTCACAGAGTTTATATGAATTAATGTTTATTTCTTCCAGTAAAATTTAAAAAATTATGTACATCTTCATCTGTCAGTAAAAGGTGTGGTTAACTTTATCACCTCGGTTCCTTGGAGAGCCAGGTGTCATCGACAGGTGGAGGCACAGGTGTGGAGATGGTGGTGGTGCTGATGTCTCCGATAATGACCAGGGCTTCTTTCAACGCGTGGTACATGCGCAGCATCTCGTCTCTCCTCTGGGCCTGCTCTGCCGACTCCTCCATCAGACTGCCCTGGTCCCCAGCAGAATACAGGTATGCTAGCAGCTCCGAGTGGATGAAGTCTTTTGCCTGTTTGAAAGTGAAAAAAGTATTTCTAAAGACTTTTCAGCATTTACATTGTTGATGATAACATTTATTCCTGCTGACTTACACTGTTGATCATAAGGTGCATGATGGTCTTGGGCATTAGGTCTCGAATTGACTTGTTGACAATACCAATGTATGAATCCACCAGGTTGCGAATAGTTTCCACTTGGCGTTCGAGCTGAGGGTCCATAGACACAGTGTCCCCAGGAGTCATGGCGTCCTCATTGTCAGGCTACAAAATGAAGTCAACACAAAAATAAGGTCAGATTGCTGCAACTCATGGAGACTGGCAACATTTATAACAATTTATGTAATCAGTTCACGGGTAAAACTCAAATTGCTCATGGCAAATAATAGTACAAGGTGATTTAAAACGGACAACTTTATCATTATCGTAATATTGGGAAATGCAAAAGCCAAAGTGCAAGAAACTAAGGGCCATATTTACTAAGACAAGTGCAAAATTGCGAGTGCAGCTTAAAAAATAGCGTCTGGTATTTTTGGGCGTGTTGCGTGTGATATACAAAGAGAAACTGCGCAAGTAACTGCTGCCGCAAATCTGATATGTAAATGAGAATTTTGCGTGAGCATAAAATGCACTGACAGCGAGAGCAACACTGTTTGCCAGCTCTGACTGCATCTTTCCTACACAGATGCAACACAAAACACAATCTGAGAGTCCAACAAATAACAGGACTGACTGTAGTAGAGCTGTGTTCGCTGACCAGAGTCACGTGCCTTATTTCCCCTCTGTGAAAGACAGTGAAGGGAGAGGAGAGTCCTTTTCACTGTCTGTCAGAGCCAGTAACCTTTCAAACAATTATATAAAATGTATCAGTAGCCTATATGGCGTGCTGATAGTGATTGAATAAAAATAACAATTAAAAAACATTTTCAATGTCCTCTGCTCGATCAAATCCACACAGCCTTGAGCCTCTGTAGGGGCAGCTGTCAGTCAAGCGCCGCAGCGAGCATTGGGAGGCAATGAGATAAACACAGTGAGTAGAGTTTGTGCAGCTTTTAAAGACTGTTCTGTTATCGTAAGGATTTCAAAGAATGTTAAACAGACTGAAAGCCCAGAGAAAGGAGCTGTAAAAGGCTGAAGTTCAGGGAAATACGAGCGAGAATCAAGGAAAAAGTGCCGCAGGTAAAGTCTGTTTCTTTGTTTCCTTTGACTTCAAATCAACACATTACTGTTGTATCTTTGTAAATGAGCCCTGTTAAAGCATTAGAACTTATTTTCAACGCCTCATCTGTGCACTAAAAGCTGCACTCTTACCTCCGCAAAACTTTTGCACTTGCTTCTCCAATGTACTAAATTTTCACGGAGATTTAGCTCCCGTACTCGTGATAAATCAAACAGCGACTGTAAACCGACTTCATTTGCATTTTCCACGCCTTGAATTTTGCGCGTTTTGGCAAGAACGCCTTGTTTTACATATTCATTGAATCACAGGAGCAAAATCTGCACCACGCTGAATTTGCTCCTGTGAGAGACGCAAATCTCAGCTGCACCTGGGTTTGCTCCATTTTTAACACATATTTTTCATTTAGGATGCACGCAAACCTTTGATAAATCTGGCCCTAAATGTATTGTAATAATGTCATTGTCTTTCATCTGACAGTAATAATAACAAATAAGTGTTTCGAGTCTATAACTAAACTACATTATAAACAAAAAAACAAAACAAAAAAAACTGAATTGAACATTTACTATGTGTTTGGTAATAAAGCCTTGACTTAATTAACAGTATCTAAATATCACTGGCATATGGTTATCATAATATTCAATACAGTTACCACATATTGCATGTTTTTATAATATCATTAGTGTCTTGCACACCTGGTCTTTCTCTGGGTAGACTCCAGCTCTGAGAAATGATGCCTTCCAGCTGTCGACATCGTCCTGAGTGTCACAAGCCAGCTCAATCTGCCGTAGGTCTTTGTACACATTTCTATGTAGCACATAAAGGCATTAACAAAAAGCAGCACCACACATTATTTAGAAACATAACTTTGACACCTCTGTTCGGTGTTGAAGATGGCAAAGACGTGTTTGCTAGACATGAAGCCTTTCTCTACATCTCTCAGCTTCAAATTGTCCAAGGGCAGCATGTACTTCTTTTCTTTTTCCTGGTAATAAATAAGCACATTAACAATGAATTTCCCATACACGTACAATTGTACGTGTAAATCACATATAGCCCAACGATACCTCTTCATCTTTGTACCAGGAGAGAGATTCCGCAGTCAGGACAAACCAGTAATCCTTGGATCCTCCTTTCATAATACTGATGTTAATAGTAAGCCAGCCTCTGCGGATCACCTACACAGGACACACAGATAACAGCTTGTTTTTCACAGCTGTTTAAAACAACACTATGTAACTTTCACACAGTTCAATCCACAGTCGCAAACTCACATGGCACTGTGATGTCTCAGTATCTTCTTTAAAAAAAGATCTGTTTTTGCATAGTAAGATATGTGTTCACAATAGATATAATGTGGCCCTCACTCAGACTTTCACACCTTAATATATTGTGAGCCACATAATCTGTGTCTATGCTTTATTCTCTCATTCTTCATTTCAGGTAAAACAATTTTAAAGTAGGGCTGCATAATATGTATATCGCACATTTATAATTATTGCAATATTGGCAAACACAATATCCATACAGTGAGAAACTAAATGTATCACAAATTAATGTTGAAAAAAATTAATGGGGCCTTAAATCAAATTATGTTATGGCCAAAGAGAAACCTCAAACCTGGCTTAGTCTTTTCTAGCTCCAGCCTTGTACCTCTTCATAAATTAAAATTGAATTGAACTTTGTATTATATCCATGATTAAAACAACCTAATTTATGTCATCCAAAAATATTGCCAATAATATTATTATCACAATATTCACAGCAGTTATTACATAGGCCTATTGCATGGTTTTCTAATATTGTACCGCTCTACTTGCTTCATATTTTAACAGTTTAAGAGCTATCTAAGAGTTTATCTTTTTGTAACCACAGTATTATAGACCTGTGATGTGATTTAACTGTATTGTATTAAATGTTATGTTTTTATGATGAGGACCCCAGGAAGAGTGGCCATTGTGAAGGCAATGACTAATGGGGATCCTAATAAACAAACAAACAAAAACAAACAAAAGCTATGTATTTTCATTTAAAGTTATAAGGTGTCACTTCAGAGTGGAGCAAGAATGTGAAAGTATAGGCCAATACACAGAGAAAATAACCACTACAAGGAAACACACACACAGCAGAGTAGCATATTCTGTACACCACAATAGTAGTGACATTAAATATGCTAAGCTCCACCAAAACATCACCTTCTCCAGATCATCTCTGTCAGACTGCTCCATGAGAGACAAAATGAAGACATATACAGGGAGATTAAATGGAGTGATTCTTATAATAGGCCAGGATATAGACCACTCCTTTTACTGTTTGTAAATAATATAGCATGGCAAGAATGGCACCATAAGCTAAGCCGCTAAGGGGGGGCCACAATACATTTTTAATGGAGGAATTAGCACTAGCCATCAAATAACCCAAATTATAATTAATAATGAAGATGGCAACTGACAGCCAATCAGAGTGTACACGAGAGTAATGCCAGAGCCTAGTCAGCTCCAATTGCCATTTTGAAAAGAAATAAGATTACCAATGAACATTTTCTGCTAAAAGTCTGTTTGGGTCTAAACTTTTAAAAAAATATTTATCATTCTAGAAGTACAAATCTGGTTCCTGAAAATGTTTTGAGAGACTGTGTACTCCCCCACTCACCCAAAGAGGAAGTGACAGATGAAGGTGTGTGGGGGTACGGTACTCACAAGGATCTCTCCCTGGGTCAGAAAGAGGAGGAGCAGAGCAGTGGAGAGATAAGGCACAAATAAGGTAAGATGACAGACAGGCCACAGACATGTAAACATGATGTCAGGACATAAGGGCAAAGTCTGTAGTCAAAACAAAATAAAAAAAAAAATCTGGGCAAGGCAGATGAATGTGCTACAGAGGCCTGAGAAGATAAGATAATTTAAAAGTTTACCTGATTAGGCATCACTCTCTTCTTGGTGGCATTAGCAGCAGTTCTTTGCTGGGCACTACAGTAAAAGAAAATGTATTATTGTATCGTATTAACATAATCTACTTTTATTAACTTAAGCCCATTAAGTGTGTACAGGTAAGAGAGAAAGGAAACTGTGTTCAAACCAAACTTGTGTCTATCTTCATCATTTCCCTCTATCTATCTGTTTAGGCAAAGTTAAAAGAAGTACTCAGTCTGTACTCAGGTAAAAGTACTGTTACTTCAAAATATTATTTAACTTACTTAAGTAAATTTGCAATATAATAATAGCACTACTACTATTAGCTTCAACTACTACTTTTACTACTAGTTTTACTTCTGCTACGCACTTTGCCACTGAGCCTAAATATACTTGTCCAGAAAGTACAGTTTCTGCCAAAAAAGTCTTTTTGTTTTTTCTTTTTGTGTTTTATTTACTGTAAACAAGGCACTGTGCATAAACATCACAGTTTGTCTTACTTGGCAAATCCAATGAAGTCTTCATGGTTAGTGTTGATGTAGGAAAGTTCAATGTCAATCAGCAGCAGCACCTGAGAAAAAATACAGTAATGGTTAAACAGAGGAACAAAATGTTTGTCTTGACAATTATTGTGTCCTGTACTTAGAATACCAAAAGGTGACATAAAAGATCAAAAGGAAATATAATATAATATAATATAATATAATATAATATAATATAATATAATATAATATTTTATTATATTTATTATATTATATTATATATTTTTAATGTTGTTTTTTTTACAAATTTAAATAACACAGCATACTTTTACTTGTGTTAATTTTAGAGGAAAAAATTTTAGAAAGTTTAAAAAAGTAAAAGTAGGTTGTAATAGTAGTAGCAGGCTAGTTTTGTGAATTATAACAGAGTACTGAATGTGTGTTGGGCTGGGATACAATACTGCCATCTGTGGTTGACACATCAAAACTGTATCAAAACAAGACATACTCCTTTTGTAGAGAAGAATATCAAAACTTGTATAATTATTGTGTTATTGTTTATTTATACCAGTTACAACTCACCTGGTCTTTGGTCTTGCTGTCCCTCTCCCTGATGTAGGTGGTGACAATACGCTCTGTTTCCTCTCTCAGTCGAGGGTAAGAGCCGAGCTGTTAACACACAAACAAACATACTACTGCATACCACTGTAATTATAGCACACCAAACTGAGGTAGGCTTACACAACCCCTAAACACTGCATAAACCCTACAAGCGGTCACACCCAAATTGATTTGAATGTACAGCGCTGTGCAAAAGTCTTAGACAGTATGAACATAAAAGCTCTATCAATGTATAAGAAAAAAGGCACATAAAGAAGAATATCAACATAAAAAACACCCACAAAGCATAGCCTTCTGTCAAGGCCTATCTCGCAATGGTAAAGATGTAGCACCCAGACCTGGACTCAAATTCAAAGATCTTCTAGTTCAGGGGTAAATGCACTTTCCAGTGTGCCACTAAAACCAATGTCTCACAAACTTTCCTCCTTTGCAAATATTTCTCATAACAATTTTTTTTATTTTTAATCTGTATTTATTAAAGCTCACTAAAACTTTTGCACAGTACTGTATAAGAAAAAATCAAGAACAAGGCATGCATTTGTACTTTAATAAGGCTATAAAGAACCTCTATATCAGTTCAATGAAGAGTGTATTTGACACAGAAAGGGGCAGCATTAAGGTATTCATGCTAAAAGTGTCAAATCAGGACAGAGAAAGCTACAACAGCACAGAAGACAAAATAGGACAGTTTGGATGCTGAAGTTGTGTTATTGGTGTCAGTGGCGGAAAAAAAACAGCGCAGGTGGGGAGGTGGGGTGTGTGAATCTCAGAAAGCCAAGGGTCTCAAAGTAAGGAGTATGCATCTGATTTAATAAGTGGCCAGGGGTAAAGCGTGGGTAGTTTATTGATTGCTGGGGTAAGTGAGTATGACTCTGCGATCACAACAGGTAATTAATGTTGATTATGTCACAAATAAGGGGGTCACGTGGCTGGGTTGAGAAGGGGGAGCAAGGATTACAATCAACAATACACACGTTTTTATTGCTTATAATTATATCTTCTAATTGTTTTATTCTGAAATTGTGCTGTCTTTAATAGTATGTTTGTTTGGTCCCTTTCTTTTCCTGTTTACCTTTTCAGTGCACTTCCTGATCAGGACGACAAGTTCGGTGACGACTAGGTCAACGCATTTCAGACAGGGGTCTTTCAGCTTTATGATCTGCTTTTTCACTATGGCCTCAAACGCCAGGTCTGGAGTGAACAGGCCTGTCCTGGGGCGGGTCGGTGCGTTGAGTGGATGTTTAATGTGAGGTCAAGATAGAAGTGTAGTGTGGAGCAAATGTCAGGAATTTTGGACAAGAAAGGAGGCCCAGAAAAACATAATGTAAAGGTGAAAGAAAAAAGAAAAGAGTTTGAAAAAAGAAAAAAGGCATTTAGTTAGATATTTCAGGTTCAGATCAGAAACAAGCTGCAATATCTACAAAAATGTACTTTATAAACTTGTTCAAATGTTCTGTTTAGGGGGGACATATTTTCAAAGCTATATGCAGCTTGAGTTGTAATGAACCTACACTGAAATGAGTGATGGCTCATCTGTTTGTGACACCTCCCAGAGACACCACAGTGGTGCAATAAAGAATTTAGTCTACCACCACTACACACAGTGCCCCGGAGCTGTTGGGTTTACAGTCTGTGATACCTTATTGGTGCACTGTCTGACTGTGTTGATGAGCTCCTGGATGACCAAGTCGATGCATTTCACACAGGGCTCTTTCAGCTTTATGATCTGCTTTTTCACTATGGCTTCAAACGCCAAGTCTGGAGTGAATAGGCCTGTCCTGAAGCACACACAAATGAGACAGACAAGAGACACACAAAGATTGAGACTGGACAAGGACACAGACATGAGCAGACACACACTAGTTCACATAAATATAAAAACACTACTCATTGGTATTATTTACATTTACAAATACTTTAGCCGGTTAACAATCAGGTTAACATGTAATTAAAGTTTAGTCTGGTAACAAGCTTACCTAGCCTGACAAAGACTTAAAATATGTTTTTTGTCTGTATCAAGGTGAGGCCCTTAAAGCAGCAAACATTTCCAGGAAATGTCATAACATCGCTAGAAATCTTAGCTGCTCAAATAAGATGCCCATCTTAAGAGAAACATCAACACAAGGGTGAGATTGAACATACATATAAGCAAACAGCAGACAAACAGATAAATCCAAGACAAACATATACAGCAAAATGTAACACATTATTGTCCGGACTTGCCTGACTCCGTGGATGTTCTTGATGGCGTAACTGATTTCTTTCCTCAACTCCTTCTCATCAAACTCCATCTGTGTCACAACACATTACACTTGCTTACACTGATATCAATCTTAATAATAATGTATGGTTTTCTAGACACTCAAAGTTGATTTACGATTAGGTACATTTATTCACTCCTGAGTCACACACATTCTGCGCTTACAGCATCTCCGACCACCACCAATCACACAATCACACAAGCACATTCATACTGGCAAGTGTCTTGCCCAAGGACACAACAGCAGTATGTAATTCTGGTAGCAGGGATTGATCCGATTAGTAGGTGAAAGGCTCTACCTACTGAGCTACTGCTGCCTGCTTACAGTCAATTGACAATTAACATCACTAAACAAAAGTATAATGTGAAAATCTTTAAAACTAAGATTGACTTAAATGGTTCTTAATGTGTACCTTCACAAGCTCAAAGGGAAAACGTTCGTGGAAGATGCGGTTAATCTTGGCTCCACCAGACAGATTAGAGGTGTCCACCTGATCACCAGATCCCTCGATGCACTTCTCAAAATCCACGCCGAACTGCTGTACCATCCTGTGGATCAAAACAAACATCTTTACCTTTTCTACCACTTAATCCTAACCCTTAATCCTGTGTTTGTGTTTGTAACTGACTGAAGTAAAGCCTTGGTCTTGCGAGCTGGATCATCAGGACGGAAGTTCTTGTATTCTTCCACCTCTTTCTCCAGTGATAATAGCTGGCTTTGAAGCTTACTGCGAAGCCCCGGCAAAGTGTCACGGATGTGGTTGGTGAGTTGCTAGTGACACAAAATAAATGAATACTGAAAAATCTGTCTTTAGTATTAATGTAAGATAATTTCCCATTGTTTAAGGAGATTTCCCAGTTTTAGCAGGGGTGTGTCACCTGGTTGAGAGACTTCTGAAGGTGAGGTGTGCCCATGCGTTCGGCCATATGTCTGTACGCCGGATGAGAGAGGAAGAACTTCCTCTCAGCAGCCAAAGCAGCACGGATGTCTTTTTTCCCGTCAATGTCCTTCTGGCTGCGGTTGACAACACCAATGTAACCTGGTAATAACAAGTCAAGTATGTGTATTCATGTCAACGTGTAATATAACCAATTATGGCTCGATATATATCTAACTAAATCAATGAATGACTTTTAATGAAAAGACAACTGAAAGATGTTTGGATTTACCTCTGCGGAGAGGCAACAGTTTGTTTTCCAGGATGTCTCGCGCATCTGTTCCTTCATCCATCAAATCCAGTTTAGTGATCACTCCTATGGTCCGCAGCCCTATAGCCAGCAGTGTTTATAATAAAGTTATTGTGTAAAAATATATAAATAAACAAATGCCATAGAGAAGGAAAACATTGAATCATTACTGTACACTAGAGACTTTAGTGGAAAATGATCATTAACCATTTTGTATTGATGCTAATGAAATATAATTATACATAATGTAGTGTAAATGTAGTGATCTTCAATTCATCTTGCTGTCAGGAAGCCTATTAATAATGTAAGAGGTAATTATTCCAGTGAGGTGCCTGCTACACAGGGGCAAAGATTGGCCATGAGATAAATGGAACAAAATGTAATTAGCCAGGTGAGAAATGAGAGCAAACCTAGTTACATTTAATGAAATACCATGGGGAAAGTACACACATAGTACATTTACTAATCCTCTTCATGATTAAAAACACAGTTACCTTGAGGGTCCACCTCTTTGGCGATTTTGAGGGCGTCTGAGTTTGCCAGGTCAGTGTTGGCAGGAGTAACAGCCAGGATCAGGCAGCTCTCCTTGGTAATAAACTGCAGCAGCATGTCCCTTATCTGATGCTCTATGTCCACAGGCTGGTCCCCCACAGCAACTTTAGTCATCCCCGGCAGGTCGATAAGGGTCAGATTCAGTACTGGGAAATCAAAGGAGGAGAGATTAAATAAACTAAAAATACACATGGAAAATATGTACAAGATATAAGCATAAGTTTTACCATGAGGGGAGTAAACACGAAGGTTTATGGGAACAGGAGAGATGCCCTTGTTGGACCCCGTGAGCCGGTCGGTCTCTGCCTCAATCTCCAGACGGACTTCCTCAAAGTCCACAAACTTACGGCCCTTACAGTGCAAGAATTCGGCATACTCTGCATACAGTTTAAAACAATTGAACAGCAGAGTAAGAGATGAGAGCTAGAAATAAAAACTCAGCTAAATGTTATATATATGACAATTATACACACAATCATTCATTCACAGTTGGCATCTTACAATAAATGATTAGTGCCAACAGTGCCACTAGTAAAAGTATAGAGCTAAAACTAGAGCACTCTTTGTGTTTTAAATAAATACCAAAACTTTTATGAAGGCCTGCAGGAAATAGTGAGTCATACGGATTTATATTCAACAAAGTTATAACATACTGAAGATGAACTTATATCATACATATATTCATTTTGTACAAGACTTGCCTGCTTTACAGTTTACTAGCTGGAGGATGAGAGGACGACGAGTAACAATACCAGAACCTCTGGGCAAAAAGTCTCTGAGGGAGAGAAAGAAATAACTATTAACCTTTACATTCACGTGTATCAAGACAAGAGTGTGTTATGGATAACTTCTCTTTTTCCTTTCAGCTTTTCCCTCCTGGGGTCGCCGCAGCAAACAATTTCCTAATGTGGAATGATTCACATTTTGATTTGGCAAAGATTTTACACCAGAGGCCCTTCCTGACACAACCCACTTAACTTATCTGGGCTGGGCTTGGGACTGGCACAAGGCGTACTCTGGATTGTGACTCCCTGTGGGAGCCTTTGTGTTTTAGACAACTATAAAAAAAAATCTATTTCATTTGGAAAAAACATATTGTGTTGTGTGTGACATTTGCAAATATGTCTGCCATTGTCTCTACACGCAGCTCTTGGAAGATGCTGCATTATTAACGAGAGGCCAAGACAGACTCACTTACATCCTTATACATTATAAATAATCCTAGACCAGAGGAACCTCCTCAGTGCAGACATTCAAATGGAAACTCCTGTTCAATACAGTCCTGATGATTACCAGGTCACTGATTGCACATGGCTCAGGGCCACAACAGCTACAGTCTATCTGTGTCCCGCAGTAAACAATAACTATGTCCCATGATGTTCAGAGAGACAGAGGCACAAGGACAAGACAAAAAAAAAACACAAACTGACAAACTTACTGCTGCCTTTGTCCAGTGCTGAGCGAGCAGTCAGGATGTTGCACAACAGTGATCCCATCCTCTTTCCTCATCTCTTCCTGTCACTTTTGACCGCTCAACATGAATGTGAGCAAGAGCTGTGCTTCTATGACATTTAGTCAATAAATGGACAAATCTACTATCTCACTGTAAGCACATGCTAGTAACATTTTTCTTTTACACTGAAATGAAACTGCAATGGGTAAATATTGATTAGGCTAAAATCTGGCTGGTTTCCTGACATTTATGACACCCAAAACTGAAACTACATGGCTATTATCTAATGATCTACAAATTTCATGGCATATAATTTATGTAGGTTATAAAGTACAATCAAAAACATAGTGTGAACATTGTGGCACATGTCAAGGGGCTAATTAGCAAACATGAAAACAGCGAGGGTCCCTTTGTGGTTGTCTGTGGTGTGCAGTGTGTCATATCCAGAGACAGTGCAGCTGGTGACATCACTGTTGACCTCGGCAAAGAGCATCAATGGCCCCACTGTGTGCCGCAGCCACTGCTTGGGACTCATAGACAAAGGCAAAGAAGATGTGACTGCCTAATCAACAATCTCGTCAACAACAAGTCATTCAATTACTGTTTATTGGCTTGTTTTTGAAGACGCGTTTTGAGTCATAAGTTTTACAAAATGTTTTTATTTTAACTCATCAGCTAAAATGTATATTGAACAAGTATGGTATGGGTGTTGTAACAGTTGTGTAGCTGTGATTTGTAACCAGTACTACTACTGCGCATTCAACTTCCCTCATTCACAGAAAGACCACATAGAAATGCTGCAGTATTAGCATTCTGTGTGCACACTGCTCTGCCATCTTCAAATCTACTGTTTTTAAATTAAACTCCTGAACAACACATTAACCAAAGAAGTGTAAATAACCTTTTAGTGCCTCACCCTGCAAGTTAAAACACCACTGACCTTTGTCTTATGAAGATGTATTTACAACACTTAACACAAGTAATCTCAAGCAGCAACAGCCTTAGTAAATGTTTGACAGATAGTTATGTTAAAACTGTTAATGGGATAAGACGTTGGGTATAGCTATAAAAATAATAACGCATTTATAATAAAGTAATCTTTATCACAGATATCCCTCTACTCAACAGCTGTTTAGCTGCGTGAAAGGCGTATTTTTTTATGGTGAATAGCTCAAGTGAAAAAAATCCCTTGGAAAAATGTAGGAACAGAGAGGCGCAGACAGAGCGCGTAGCCAAGTGCTTCATTGACGACTTTTGCGCAAAACCTTATTGTGTCTACAGTGCGGAATATCAACAGTCACATGTTAATCAAAGGAAAAGTTGGTCATTTAGGATAGTTATCACGTCTGAAATGTACAACCTTCCAACGAAGTTTTCCAGTACGGAGCTCTTCCCAGCGCTCTGGCCGCCCACCACCGCTATCTGAGGAAGGTCCAGGTTACAGCTCTGGCCGATGGAGCTGAAGGCGTCCTGGAGCTTGTTGATGAGGGGAATAAGGTCCTCCATCCCCCGGTTTCCCATGGCTGCAGTTTTTTTGTTTCAGTAGGGATTTTCCCCCAAATCCCTCCACTTAGACTTAACAGTTTGTCTTTTTTTCCCCCCAAAGTTTCCAGATGGCACTCTATGCAACCATACAGAGCCTATAAATTCTCTAACTCATAAAATATACTCAAGTGCAGCCGCTATGCTCGGTCCTTACGCTCTACGATCAGTAACGGTCTGCTTTCATGATAAAAGTCGCTCCACTGGACTGAAAACTAGTGTCCTGTCATCATCCGGTCAGGCGACACGGAGCCTCCGCCGGAGACTGAAGCCCCGCCCCCAAGCGCCATTCGCCCTCATCATTGGTCAGAATAGATGTCAATCAACTTTCTCCTAACGTTACTAACGCTTTACTTTTGCACATTGCGACCTTTGGAAGTACATCAAATCATTATGGTTTTTAAGTTGCTATAGCTTCTGAAGTTATAAATGACTGCTGCTAACAAACAAAATATAACAAAATATATTCACCTCTTCTAACATACAGGCTTTATTTAGGGAGATTTGTCTCACTACTTTCAATCAGACAAGAAATAGTTTGAACACAAGAGAGCGCCCTGGAGCCACAAACACAACTAAAAAAAATCTTCACAAGAGCGTTTGAGTAGTTTTCCATTATATGTATGAAACTGAAAACAAAAAGGGAAACATTTAATTACGTCTGTCTCAAGTCCTCTTCAAGGAGAAAAAAATAGGTGCGTAACTTAGGTTCACAAAGCTACCTTATGTTGGCCTCAGTAAAACTGAGGTCTGCTTCTGTCTCTAACTCTTGTCCTGACTTAAGCTACTTTAAATGCACACTTTTCCCATTTCCACATCTTAAGCATATCACCTTCACCATATCACTTTGTAAGCTGTCAATTTTTTTTACCAAAATCATTGAGATTAAATGCAGTTTTAATATAAGCTATTGTTACATTGCTGATACAGATGAATAAAAGAGACACTTAACACTTAAGAAGCAGTAACAAATGTTTATACTGAATTAACTCTAATGCTTAATTTTGCATTTATTGATAAAAAGGAACGTTTATATCTCAGTGGTTGCTGTTGAAGTAATGCTTTGTTAACATTCAGTTGCCTAGTTACTTATCCTTAACTAATGCTTTATATTTTGTAATATAAAGTGTTAACATATATATTTTTACCTCAAGAAAATCCTAATGATTACTTGACTTCACTATATACAAGAGGTTCAGATGCTGAATGTGTGACTGTAGCAGTGGGCTGTGGGTCCACAGGGAGTTTGCTGAAGACGACAGAGGAGTAGGACACACTGTCTGTCTGGATGTTGGCATAAATAGCTGTAGACTCCAGGTCCATGCCCCTCTTATGCTGAACAGTCACTGGGTCTAGTTCTGAGCTCTGACTGGCTGATGAGCAGGAAATGGTTTTATCTTGGGATGGGTTTTGTGTGGTTTTCAATGGTTTGGCATAGGTCATGTCATTCTCCTCTCCTGCTTAAAGAGAAATGCAGACATACTAATTTACTTAAGTACATTTATGGAAGAAAATGTACTTTCTGAGGATAAAAGACAGTTTAATTTTGTAGGAAAATGGTACTTTTACTTTAGTCATTTTTTTTTTTTTTTACTCTTTCACACAAAATATCCCAGCCATACTCTATTGAACCAAGATGAGGCTGAGGGTCCACATAAACCAAACTTGTTAGCAGATGGTTATATTGGTTTCTTACCCATTGGTCTGCTGATGTCTCGGTTCCTGTATTTGATGAATATTACTACAGCAGTTCCCAGAATCAACAGAAGTGCACTTAAACCTCCTCCAATGTACAACAGCTTTCCTGAAAACACAAGCACTGTCAATTTGTGTTTTATATTTGGATGATGTCTGTGTAAACCCAGTTTTATTCTACTCACGAGTGGATGAAATCTGGTTCTGCAGTGAGGCATTTGACTGCGAGTCCTCTGGTGTCTCTGAATAAATGTTTGTGAAATTAATTTTAAGGTTTCCCATACATTGCAGCTTTCTGTAACTATTATTGATTAAAGAAGAACACTGTCACATACAGTACTGTGCAAAAGTCTGAAGTTTCTGAAGAAAGGCTTTGAAAAAGGAAAGGTGTATCATATACCAAAATACACAAAATTACAACAACAACAAAAAACTTGGATTCAAACTTTAAGTGCTTCTAGTTCAGGAGTTTTATAATAAGATGATTAATGATTAATAAGATGATTTTCTGGTTTGAAAAATTACAAAAAATGAATTAAAAAATTTCCTCAAAATTCCATCATATTTGCTAGAACATATTCACTACTATGTGAGTATCAGTACCAGTCATAAAGGGACAATCTAAATATTGTTTGTTATTTTATTATTCCAATTCATGTTTTTGTGTAATTTGAGTTTTATGTCATTGGTGTTACAACAGTTTGGATAACAATTAGAAGACACACAATAAAATGTTCGGGTAAAATGTTGAAATTTTCTATATAGTATGTGAGACCATAACTTATTTGTACAAAAGTTACAATTTATTGATTTATGCAGTAATAATATGTTAAATGAAGCTAAATATTCTAGTAACACCATTGACAACAATGTAACACCAATGATGGCAGATAACTTATTCATTTTGGGTCGTAACACCTGTGACAGTAGCACTAATGACAAATATCCATAAAATCCAACTTTTTCCAAAATACTGTGCAGGTCATCCCTAAACTATCATAGTAAATTTTGGACATTTTACTTATAACCCATGTTTTTTCAATAAAAATTCTTAATCCTGCTGCAAATCAATGTAACACCAATGAAGCACAAAAAAGTACCACAGTAAACAGTGACATTATAAAGTGATATTTTTACTTTTACTAAGCAGAAACACTCACCAATATGTTTCCATGAATGAGTCTTCATACTTGTTCAGCTCAGACCACAGAAGTATTTGTTTAAATATTTTTAAACTTAAAACATTTTGGCCTTTGATGCAGATAACACCAAAATCAAGGGACAGATAATTTTGATAAATTATGTTTATTGATAAATAATAACTTTGGTTTGGATTTTGCACATTTGTTATGCCCTTGTAGTATTTGTTCATTATTAGTAATGTTTTTTCTCTTTTTTTTAATGGGGATTTTTTTTACACTCCACATAAGAGTTACAACTAGGGTTGGGGAAGTAGGGTTTCAGTGTACAACGAAAATTCAGAGTGATTTAAATAAAAAATAAATAGCAAGCCTATAACCTAGAACTATCATCATCTTTTAAAATAGCATTGAGCTATATATTTCTGGCTTAACTGGGCAGATTTTCTTAAAAATTAAGCTTTTTCATGACTAAAAAGTGTAGGGACACGTTTGTCACCATAATTTGAGAATGATCCAAATGCTCTGCATTGATCCACAAACATCCTTTTATCTCAAAATAGTAAGGAATCTATTCAAAATATTAAGCATTATTTAAGTATTAGTTAAGTTAAAGGTGCCGTAAGCAGCATGTGCTCCTACTGGTTTGAAAATGGTACTGCAGTCTAAAGCAAAACAATGGTCCGTGTGTTGCCACTTTTCTGATGATCAGCAATGCAGTTTTAGCATAAAACCAAAAAATGTAAACAAAAACAACTTGGCCATTATGTAAATGTTTTTTTAATTTGTGAATAAATTATCTATATCATTATTATGTATTGTATGTATTATTATTATATATATATATATATATATATATATATATATATATATATATATATATATATATATATATATATATATATATATATATATATATATATGCCATTGTAAACATCAATGGTAATTCTGGATCAATAAACTGCTTGTTTATTAAATTAATGTTGAGTACATATTTATGAATTCTTTATTGATGCTAGTTGTGATTTATTCTTGTGTTACCAATCCAACTAAATCATTACTAATATTTAATCAATATCTTTAGTATGTATCTCAAAATGGTACAGAATCCCTTAAAACACTCCTGGATCTAAACAGTGATCTGGATTCACCACAAAATGTCATCATTTGCTTAGTTCTGTGTATTTTAAAATACTATATAAACTCCTTATAGTGAAATAATCTGTGTGTACTCACTTGGTTTGACAGTGATGACCACTTCAGTGTATGTGTCTATTCCTACTCTGTCCACTCCACACCAGTAAAGACCAGAGTCGTCCAAGGACAGGTCTGAGATGGTCACATAAAAAGTGTTGCCATCGTCTCTCAGGCTGTATTTGCCTTTTGGATTCTTTTCGTTGCTTCTTATTAAAACATCTTTGTCCTTACACTCTTGTTTGCAAAAGTATTTTATGTTGAAATAAGCGTTGCTGTGTGAGCACTTGACACTGATAACCTTTCTCCCTCTAATGCAGACAGTGACATGGCCTCCTCAATCCAAAAACCTGTGTTAAAGACATTAAAATAAGTTCAAATGTTAGGCTTTTTTAAATCTCTATTTTAATTGAACAACACAAAAACAAGTCTAATTCTTTGACATTTTATAATGCATCAACTGTTTTCACATAATTTTACATGCCACTGTCAATTACATAAATGTTTTTTATTCTGTATTTAAATTCTATTGTTAGATTATTTGTAAAATAATAATAATGTCACTTTTTAAAAAAGATGCAAAGCTGTCACCATTTTACAAGTGACTGTGCAAAAAGAAGATGAAGTAACTGCTGGCAAGATATACAATACAATAAAAACAAACCACAGAAAAAATGGCAAATAAAATCATTAGGCCTTTAACATAGTGCCATAAAAAGTGATCATCCTCTTACCTTCCAGAATGAAGATCATATTAATAAAATAAAGTTGTACAAAAGCCATTTCACGTCACTGTCTTTAGTCTTGTCTTTCACACCACAGTTGTACAGACTGGGGCAGGTTCCTCTTTGTTAATGAATTCACTTCCTGTCCGTCACAACTCAAAATCACAAGACTACTTAAAATATATTCCAAACAAGGTGCTCCAACGAAGGAGATGCATCAAACCCAGCACCAAGCTGAATAATCTGGGACTGAAACATTTAGTCTTATTGTTACATCAAAATATATGAAATCTGTCATAATTGTATAAACTGCAACTGAAACACACTGCAGTAATAATAAAACAAAAAGGGTGGAAGAAGTACTCTACGCAAGTAAACATCCAAAATAATATCATTCAAATAGAGTTTCATCCCTGATCATTTTATCATGACCCTTTTACAAAACCAATTACATTTTTCTAAAATGTTTCACTACAGCCTTTGAAACACATGTTTTACAATTTTACGTAATTAAAATAATATTTAGGCCCCAAAAATGGCTTAACATAAAACATATATTCAACTTCCCTGTGACCCACTTTTGGGAACCTCAAACTAAATGCACTGCAACAATAAAAATAAAAATAACTAGAGGCGGAAGAAGTTCTCCAAATCTGTGCCCAAGTAAAAATACTGTTACTTCAAAATAATTACTCAAGTAGAAGCAAGAGAGGTCAGAATTTAAAAATTATTATTATTATTATTATTATTATTATTATTATTATTATTATTATTATTATTTTGTAATTTTGATAATTTAAACAAAATAGCATTTTGGATTTTGCATGATTCAAGTAAAAGTGTTTAATAAAATGTACTGAGAAAGAGCATTAATACCTCCAAAAATGAACGTATGAGCAAATTACAAGAGTCAGCGTGTCTACTTTAGTTACTTTATACTGCTGAAAAGAAGATGCATGACAGAATCTTGAATGCCCCTCTTGTTTTTCACAGATTTGCTGGATTGGAGCCAATGCCATAATAAATGTGCTCCTCTACGCTGCTCATGTCCAGATTTTGGTACTGGCTGATCCGCACTGACACATCCACTTCTGTGTAATCCTCCAGACAAACAGACTCACACTGTTTGGACCTGAAGTTGTCACACAAAGGAGCTGCTCTTGGTTCATTTTGTGGGTTATTTAAAAATGCATCATAGTCTGGACAGCTGCAGGGATTTGGTTCAGGTAAAACTCCAGACTTCATGGTCTCATAGTCAGACGACATCTGTGGGATAAGATCAGATCATGGTAACTGTGTTGGGCCATGTTTGATAAGTTTTTTGTACTGCAGTTTAGTTTGAAGTTAAATTATAATTGATTTCTATAGCATATTTGGACCAATATGTTGTCCAATTATGTATTAATATCTATTAAGAGTAAATCTGAGCCAATAGAGTGAAACATTCAAATAACATGTATTATGGGACCCAGTTTTAACCCTGATTATTTTTATGTGACCCACGTTTTACAGAACCAAAGTTCAATTTCCTTTTTTTATTTATTTATTTTTTATTTTACTATAACCTTAAAAACTTTTTAAAAATTGAAATTATTTTGGGGTCCTGAACCTTTGTTTGGGGAACACCAGCCTAAATGACAAATGCTAGTGCAAAAAATCCAATGCATCTTGCTTTACTGATGTTGCTGCAAATTTCAAGTGCATTTCCTTTCAAAGTAAATTATCGAGAATAATATGAAAATTCAAACAAAGGATTGGTTAAAATAGTAAAATAGTATGTAGTAATCATATATAGCAATAGCAGAGCCTCTAACCTCTCCGGCTCTGGCTTGCTGGGAGGCGTGTCTTTGGTTTCTGAAGTTACAAATCAGGCAGAGTGTGAACAGAAACACAAAGAGAAGTGCAGCCAAACAGGAAACCACAGTCAGAAACATGGGAAGGTTGCGTTCTGGAAAACAACAACAAAAACATATATATATATATATATATTTCTGGTCAATAAATGTGTGAGAACTTCAAAAGTGACAAAGTGAATTAGTGAGCACATTGACTCACTGTCTACAATGATGTTGATGGGGTATGAGGCCGAACCAGGGTCTGAAAATACAAAAATAACATCACATATTGGCTGGGTTTGATTTTATATCTTGTACTTTTCCTGCAAATATTGTAGTATATGTACAGTGATGGACTATACTTTCTATGTAGATTCTAAACTGAAACCTACTTTTACTTGAGGATTTTGTGTGGTTTGTTTTCCTCATGTACATTTCTGACTAAGTGGCAGGTTTGATGCAGGTAGTGATAGTAGTAGAAGTAGTTGCTGAGCAGCTACAAATATATGTATATACTTTTAAAAGAACTTTGTACTTATGTAAACTTTACATACAGTACGTTTTTACTTTTACTCGGATATAAAATGTTGGACTACTTTTACGTCTATTTTTTAATATTTAATACTTTAATACTTTTAAACAATACTTTTACTTGAGTAGGCCACATAATTTATTTTAAGTACGTCTACCACCTCTCCACATATATTTAAATACACTTTACTTACAATGAAAAGTAAGATTTCCTACAGATAGTGTGGTTGCTGTAGAGAAAAACAGAAGCTTTAATGTACATGCCATAATCTAAAATAACACACAATAAAAGCTATTCTAATTAAAAGAGAAAGTTAGAAATGAGGAAGACGAAAAACTATGTCATCAGTTCTTTTGTAGTGGTTTTAGATATTGACTCAGACAAGTTTTATATGGCTTAGAAATGCATCATAATTACCAGTGGTGGACAAAGTACTCAACTTTATTACTTGAGTAAAAGTATAGATCCTTCAGCTCCAATATTACTCCAATACAAGTAAAAATTGCTGAGTCCAAATTTTTAAAGTACTGGAGTATGTTTTACTTTCAAAAATACTATTATTCAGAGTACTCACCCCATAATAGATAAATTTGTTTTACAGCAAAAACAAGACATACATATTATAAGTAAGGCTGGGTATTTTGATCATACTAATCAATAATGTTATTTTAGAATTGTGCAAATAATGTTCAAAGCAAAAGTTAAATCACTTCCAGGTTGTGTCCAGAGGTTCGTTTTAGTTCCTGAAAGCAAACACGAGTTTAGAAATACATGTACATTTAAATTATAATTAGTAAATGATTGCATCTTTAGGCTGTAAATCAATTGTCTTTTGGTTTTAAGATAATTTCTCTGCAGAAGTCACTTTTGCTTTTTTTTAGAAATATGGTGTGGAGTAAAAGTATTGTATTTATCTTTTAGATGTAATGGAATAAAAGTAGTAAGTTTTCCCTACAAATACTACTCAAGTAAAGTACAGATCCTCAAAAACTCTTCTTAAGTACAGTACTCTAGTAAATTTACTTCGTTAACTGTCCACCCCTGACAATTACTCACCAGTCTGTGTAACATTAAGGTAGATGACCCTGATATAGTCGGGGTCGTCCGTGATATCTACCCCACACCAGTAGGTGCCGCTGTCGCCCGGGTCCAGCCTGTCCACGCGCACCACAAACAGCCTCGCGCTGATGTTGTCGTACAGGGACAGGCGGCCGCTCGTCACCCAGCGGTCGTGTCCCTGGGTGCGGATCAGGTAGGAGCTGCACACCTGCTCGGCCCGGCAGAAGTACTTTGAGTTGTTCTGGATTTCGCCGGGATACGCACAAGTAAAGTCCAGACCTTGACCCTCCTTCCCGGTCACAACCAGGGCTGTGGCTTTGTCGCACATTATACCTGAGGGAGAAGAAATGAACAATGTAAATGACCATAACAATGTCAGTTTTACTAGATCTTGTTTTATTCAGTCAGCTTCCTTTTATCCCCGTTAGGTGACATAGAGCCCCCCCAAGAAACTAGGGGCCCAGGGGCGTAGCTAGGATTTTTTTTAATACAAAAAATGGAAATTATCTTCTGTTTTAACAAAGCCAGTTATTTAGATGGAGTCAGAGATCTTTTTATGGTTTGAGGAAGTTAGGAACTGAGCCATGATGTCTGCAGTACACAGAAAAGCAAGTTGTGAGTCACAGGGGTTATGTAACACATTATCACAGAGGGTCTGAGGGTCCTCCCCCAGGGAAAAAAAACAAGATAATAGACAATATTTCTTTAATCCTGGTGCATTTTAGAGTGTTTTAGCTGACTATAGAGTGAGTAAAACAATGTGCAGTTTTCTATAGCCTGTATGTAGTGTGTGGGAGAGCTGAACTGTGTGGAAGCATTTTGTTGTTAATTAGTGCAATGTGTTAGATATTTTTGCTTTAACAAACTTACAACAACTTACTAAGTAACAACTTTGTCTACATCACAACTTTTCATGACAGTCTAAGAGCCTTTCACAGTCTGTACATCAGCAGAACTATCTGCTCTGACCAACAGCGGCTGTGACCACCCGAGGCCACCACTTGGCTACGCCACAGTATGGGCCTTAGATGGGGTACAGCCTGGACAGTGGTAAGTTAGTTGCAGGGCAGAGACAGGGGCATATTGACCACCATTCACTCACACATTCATTCATTAGGAACAATTTATTCACCTACACATGTAATGTCTTTGAATAGTGGGAGGAGCACCATCCATTCAGTGCCATGCTTCCCATTGTTTAATCCAGAAAGGGGGCAGTCACTAAATTTGAATGTCCTGGAAAAGTAAACTTATTTCAGTAGTTTAATTAAAAAGTGAAACTCATTATGTATATTATATAGTTTGGGTACACCGTAAACCCTGATAAGTTTGTAGAAAGTGCTCTAAACATTTAAAGTAATGATAAATGAAAAGGTTTTGATGTAACCAGGGCTTGACATTTACTTTTTATCTCACTGGCCACTGTGGCTAGTCTTTGTGAAAAGTTACCAGCCAATTGGTGTTTTTATTAGCCACAATTTAAAAAGTGGAGTTTTTGTATTTATTTTTTATATACAATATGCTTAAAGAAATGTCAAATTTAGTTTTATGCATGGACAGGGATTTATCAAATAAAAAAACAGGTTTACCTATAAGCAGAATGAAGTGTATCTCTGTGCATGTGGTGTCACATTTTATCACAACATGTAATATTTTATTTTCTAATTTTCTATCTTTAATTATGATGAATTACTATATAATTAATGATGTGTATTTGAGCTGAGCCACATACAGTATATTCAGGCCTAACTTCTTAAGTTAAGATATAGGCCTAGATGCATAAAATTCAACCGGCCAACATGGCTAGGGGGAGGATTCGTGTCACTAGCCAAAATGAAAATCTACCTGCATTTGGCTGGTTGGCTAGTGTTAATGTCAAGCCCTGGATGTCACCTTTTGAAATTCAAGTTGAATGAAATTAAATACTCAAGCCCAAAATACAAGATTAAAAATATATTTATTTTATTGCATTTTTAGACATAAAAATCACCCCACATTAGACATTCACACACACACAAATCCTGTATGGTGAGAACATTACATAGAATTAAGCTCATTTCCTGGAGCCTAACCCTAACCTAACCTCACCCCTAACCTTCTTGAACCAACATCTAACCTCAAAAACATGTCGCTGGAAAAATTGTCCTCGCTCTCTTGGTTAAAAACACTTTCTTGTCTTCACTCTATACAGGAACACACACGTAGATTTTATGTTTATTTAATAATCACCTTCTCATGCACAGTAAAATATTTCAAGCATTTTTATATTTAAATTGTGGTGATTATGTAATGTTATGATTTTATGAGATACAGATTTTTTTTTTTCATTAACTGTAAGCCATAATTGCTGGAACTAAAATAATTAAATGCTTGAAATATTTAACTTGGTTTGTACTGAATTGATTTATGATTTGTACTTTGAATTCAAGTGCTATAATAAATTGACTTTACCACAACTTTCTCTTTCATTGACATGCATCCGTATTTAGTCCACAAACTTACATGCTTTAGATTTGGTTGCTTCTGTCTATGTCTATAATTGGTTGTAAAAAAAAAAAAAAAAACAAACACAAAAAAATACAATGGCATATTCTTCTAAATCAAGTCAATTTGCATTTTATTTTGTGGATATAATATTAAAATGCATAAAGAATTTTTTTTATCATTTTTATAGCTCTAAAAACAACATAGTACTTTTAGTAATTTATATATATATATATATTTACAATTTAACATGCGATTTAACGTTTAACAGCTTTAAGTAGTATCCATTTGGAACAGGACTTTTACAGAACAATGGCAGCCAAAATGTCCAATACTTGACCATATCATTAGCAATAACGACTCATGGCACAGTTTTTCCAATCCTTGAGATATACAACTTACCTTGGATTTGCAGTATTAGTAGTAAAATCCTGATGGCTCCCATTGATCCCATTTCGACTGGTACAACTTTACTCACAACGACTACCTGAGTGTCTGAGTCTAAGCAGGTGGCTATATGTGGTGTGTTTGAGTCTCTTCCTCTTTCACACACAAGACTGTTCATGTTTAAGTACCTTAAACACGTTCTGAAAGTTCAAATCACATATATTTAAGCATTTACTATTAGCCACATAGCTCTATATTTATAAGCTACATGCATTCTTTCTATGTATAATGTGTTTGCAGTTATGTTTTTGACCAGGTAAAAATCTCTCAAGTGTTCTCATGAGATGGTAGAATGCCCTAATAATGCCTAGTGATCTCAACAACTTTGAACTGAGAAAGCTTCTTGAATGAAGGTGAAACACCTTCAACTTCAAAAACCAAGTCCTGATGACTTCTTTTTAAACCTTTTGTTGTGATCCAATTATCCTAGATGACTGAGAGTCTTCACAGGAAATACATAGTGAAGTATTCGGTTAGCATTGGTGGAAAAAGTACTTAAGATGGGTACTCCAGTATAAAAACTTCTAAATAATACTATTCAGGTAGAAATAAAAGTCCTCAACATATCAATTTCTTGTGTAAAAGTTAAAAGTGTTGAATGTAAAGTTTACTTATGTAGAAAGTACTTTTGATTGTATACTTTTGTAAGTGCATGCCCAAATATACTACTAATGCTGCTATTACTATACACATACTACTGCTACAGCAAGTCCTACTCCTATCGTTACTGCTATTACTTCTTCTCATTTTCCAAGTTTTAAAAATGTATTTGAGTAAAAAGAACATTTTCCTTCAAAGTTTACACAAGTAAGATACACTGTCTTCATGTAAAGTTCTTAAGTAAATTAGCTGCAGTAGTTAAAAATAACTAGTTTCTTTCCACCACTGCTGGTTAAACTGGAGCACTGTATCTTCAAAACAGGGTCAAATACACATAAATATCTTTAGGACTCTATGTTTTAGGAATATTGTGGCTGTGAATGTTATGTGCTATATGTGTTGTGTCTTGTCAACAATAAGAGTTACAGTGAAGACACAGTAACAACTGAAGTATTGTACATAAAAGGAAAGAGCTATTGCAGCGTTGACAGTTTGGTTTCACTTTATTATTAGTTTTGTGGAAGTGGGTAGTTTTTGTTTGAGTTGGTGTAATGAGTTTATCACAATTCATTTTTTATTAGGGTTAATTTACATACATAGCATGTTAGGTCTACATCATGACAGAATCACTGTGGTTGAAGAGTTTGTGGATAAACCAACCCAAACCAAAGTAGCTGTTCTGTGGCTTCGCTGCAGGAGCTGCGGGTACATGTTTCTACATTACACCTAGGTGTATCCTTGTCCACACAGTCTTGTCCAGGCAGCGCTGGTAATGGCTCGATGTAGGAAGGAAAGTGCTCATTGCGAGTTATTGCTGAATGTTTTGTTTTTGCAACATTTTTGACATAGCTGATGTTTTCATAGAGTGTTTGGTTTTGTTCCGCTGGTGGAGGTAGAGCTGCTGATTCATGTTTAGAGCAGTTTCTGTCGGCCATATTGTTTTTTGGACTGCTAAGCTGTTGGACAATGAGAGACAGGATATGTATTAATAGAAGTAATACAGAACTGTGCAAATGTCTAAGACGGGTTGTTAAAAAAGGCTGTGGACTGAGAAATATGTATCATTGTACAAAAACAAAGATCCAAAGAGGAAAAATAAAAACTAAAAGCACAAGTGTAGACCTTTTGCACAGTACAGTCTACAGTAAGAAAAATACCAGAGAGCGACTCTGTGGCGTGGTATCACCCTCACATACAGCTTTGTGCAAAGTGCTCTGAATTGTTGACCCATGTACAGAAACACCATCTGCAGCAGGATGATCTTGTAGGTGTTTGGAGGTGATCTGTGGGTTGTCTTTAACCATTCTCATCATTCCTTGCCTATGTCTCTCTGGTATTTTTCTTGGCCTGCCACATCTGAGCTTAACATCAACTTTGCCTGTGTCCTTCCATTTCCTGAATACCACCTTAAATACCTTTTCTCATTATTGAATGCACCTGACTATGAAGTTCAAGGCTTAACTAACTAATGTAACAAGTTTTGTGCTGCAAGTAACTCATTTTGAGAAGTTACATGCATTCAAATCAGCAAACTTTTAAGTGTGCCCAAACATTTTGACATTTTTTCATATTTCATTTAATTTCATTTAATTTCATACACCTAAATACTGTTACACTAAAAAATGTTGTTCGGAAAAACACCCTAGAACTTAGATGTCATAAGAAAATGAATGACATACCTCTGTGATCTTTTTTTGTGTAAATTATTATGCAACCTCAGAGGAGTGCCCAAACATTTACATATTTAATTTTTAGGAGAATCTATCTACAAATGCATCTTATTATGAATAATTACATAATAGACTTTCTTAAAAGATAAGGTCATGTTTAGTGGGTCTGGATTACCTTTGACTTGGCTGTTAAAGAGACGTGAACTTTAATGAATTTTAATGAAGTGAATAAGTAAGTAAGTAGACCAACCTTGTTTTGATCAACTCTGATAACATGCAGGGGATTGGAGCAGACTTGCACTTGAGGTCTCGACTTTCTTCTGCATTTCCTGAGGCTCAACAGTACAACCACTGAGGCAGTAAACAAGGCGAGAACACCCACAATCAAGTACAACACAATACCTGTAAGATAATGGGCTTTTAGCAATAATAAAACAGTTATATGTAGATTAATGTATTAACAAAGGAGAAACCAGTGAAACTAGTAGTAATAGAAACTGTTATGTTATTTTTAAGTAACAGTACGGTACTGAAGTACAGATTGTGCGTACTTCTGCGTCTGGAAGAAACTTACTTGTTGTGGTCTGTTGTTCTGCTTTATGGCCTGTCAAATGAAAAACATCACTAGTTTGAACACATACTGTAAGTGTGAATATTTACAAAGACTTTCTGTACCTTGTGAACTGTTTGTGTTGGTGTCGCTCTGAAATATCTCTTTTGTTGTGTGGTTTGTGATGATCTCGTATCCAGGAGTCCATGAGCGAGTCGTTTCAAGTACCATGAGTGTAGTAGCTTCAGTATTTGTATACTGACTATTTGTAGTAGTAGTTTTTTGGGAACGGTCTATATTAGAACAGAATTACCACACTTTATAAGAACTACACACTATAAAGCATTAGTTGGGGAGGAGTTCAAGATTAGTAACCAGTCAGTTTATAATTTACAAAGCATTAACATTTCAACAATAATAAACAACACTCTAAACATTAATATTAATGTAATAAGTTTAGGTAAATAATTATATGAAACAGTGCTAGTACAGTATTTACCTATAGTATGAAAACCTTTTACTTACATGGCAATAAAATCTAATCTGACACTTAATGCTTTATTACTGAACTATTAATTACTGAGTGCTTTAGTACTAAAGTGTTACTAGCATGTTATTCAAACATGTGAGGAAAATCTAATTATAATCAAAAATAAGTACATGCCTTCTCTAACCGTTAGATCCACTCTGGTATATGTATCTATCCAGACCCGGTCCACTGCACACCAGTACGTCCCGGCGTCTGAGATCTTCAGTTGGGACAGAGTAACACTGAAGGCTCCATCTCCTGTGTCGTGCAGCGCAATCCACCCAGACTTCATATTTCCTCCAGGTTTCACTTTGGCCAGTATGTGTTCATCCTTTTTACATGGATCTTTGCAGAAGTACTTATGGCTGTTCTTGGCAGCTCGGTGTGAGCATCGGAATGAGACTTGACCTCCCTCCGGTCCTGCTGCGCTTATGCCTTCTCCATCCACTCGTGTAGCTACATCAATGACAATAAATCAATTATACAGTACTGAGCAAGACTTAGACAGGTTTTTAAGAAAGAATGTGAACAAAGAAAGGTGCATCAATGTACAAAAATACACAAAAATGCAAAAAACTTTAATAAATAAAACACTTGTAATGTACTTGGAAATGTTCAATTTAGTAAATCCATTAAATACTTACCACAGAGAAGACAATAAATTGCAGTAAAAGCTGAAATTATCTTCATTTTCATACAGCTTTATTCAGATCCTGTCATATGATCTACAACCATACAAGCACACGAGTGTGTGCAAGAGCTCTTCCTGTGGTTTGTACTGTAAATGTTTTAGAAATACAAAGAAGTTTCGGGGGGTGAAGTGAGAATGCCTGTATGTCAGCCATGCCTAAGCTAACCCACAGAGTCAAAGAGCACAAAGGCCAGGAATGGGATGCCCGAAGCATCGACTTGCAGATCATGATCTCTGAATGCTAAGTTACTGTAACATTTAGACTTGGAATATACAGCTGTGGCACAGGATAGTATGCAGTGGAACTCACCAAAAGATTTTCATAACTTGGAAAGGTTTCTATTCTACACAAGAGATGCACTAGTCTAGTTTTTAAAATAAAATTATATTATATGTTATTATATTTATATTATATTTCTGGTTGTGGTAGAGTTGCAACAACTCAAATTGACAGTGAGCTATGGAGAAGAGGGTCTCACAATGGAGAACTGGTTGAGAGTAACTAAATGTCTGAGCGCCCTCTTATGGTCAAAACATGTCATTCAGGGCTCACGAAATTTGAAAGTACTGAATAGCTCTTAGGGCAGGCACTCTTCCGATTTTAGTAGCCCGGAGTGAAATTAAGTAGCCCAAATAAATAATCTGTTAATATGATATGCCTACTTCATTAGACTTAAATACACTTGACTACACTAATTGAATGGTGAGTTTTGTTTTTAAAACTAGGATAATAATACAACACTGAACTGCCTGACACTTACGTACTTTTTTTTATTATTTTTTTTTAGAAATAGTTCATGTAAATTGTAAATTCATATGGTCATATATATGGGAGACCGAGGATGGTTGTCACACTTTTTACTCGAGTGTAAATTATTCATCATCTAAACATCTTACAAGAGCCGTGCATATATTAAATGAAAGCTTAAGGTCTTGACTTCAAGTGGGTATCCCTTTCTTTTTTACATTTTATTGTAATAAAAAGTCATTAACCATCAAAGACATCCTGAGCCACTGTGGCAATCAACCCCATGTGAGGGTTGGTTGTCAAAATGTGTGGGGCTGGTTGTCAGTGTTAAAATCAATGGAGATTCATTGCAAAAATTGTTTTTGAAAAAAATATGTGTAACTTTTTTTTTTTTTTTTTTTGGAATAAAGACAAAATTTGTTTTGAAATACATATTGATCAATGCCTGATGTGTACAAACCATTGTTTTGAACAAGGCAATTAGTTATCATAACTATATTTTGGGATGAGCTGTGAAATGGAGGAATTTACAGTGGTGAAAAATACAGCCTTTACCAAAGCTACTGTTTTATTAAATGTGAGCATAACAACAAATTAATACAATATTGTTTTAGTCTTGTCATGTATTACTCATGTGACAACCAACTCCTTGATCAGTGAGACAACCAACCCCAACTGACCTCAGGACAAAAATATTGGCCTATCTGACACATGGCTTTAGCCTGCAAGCTAAAAGATGACTTAACTTAAAGCTGTGATCTTTGGCTTTTTGCTAAATGTTAGATCAAGTTAATAACCTACGCTTTTTTAAAACAAGAACAAAACCAACATGAAAATTAACTCAGACCCATAAAAATGACATTAATTTCAATAAAAAAAAAAGAAAAAAAAAAAGAATAATGCTAAATAGCAGAGGGTGTTTCTGAAAGCCCAGGTTCCTTGCCTTGATTACATCACAGCAAGACATCCACCTGTTCACCTGTCGCCCAAGGTGTGTCCCAATGTTCATGTCCTTCCCAGGCAAGTGTCCTCCGTTTGGCTAACATGTGGCTAATTTACCAAGGATACATCAGTGGATCCTTCGCTGCTTTGCATCAGCCATAATCACCCATAATGCACTGCAGGCCTTAGGCATGTATTACTTTTAAAAGCTTATTTAGCAAATTTAAGATTATTTATAAGCTAAAATGCTTTGCTCAGGTCCTCACTCCTTCACCTTCAGCTGCTGCTGGTTAACTTGGTTAAAGCGAAGAAGTGCCACAGCTCACAGCAGAGGGGCGGGGCCTTTCTTGTCCTGTCATTGATATTTTCTAAAAATTAATTTGCTTTTACAACATTAAAACCATTAAAAAAGCTTTATAAATGACTAACTTCAGAGTTGCTTTATTTATTAAAACATAATAATAATTATAAGAGTAAAGAGAAATTTTCTTAGACTAAAAAGACATTTTCTTAGACCCAATTTTACAAACCTGGCATGGAAAACAGAGATGTAAACCAAAACAAAACGTATTTCCTGAAGGAGCTAAAACTGACGTAACAGGATTAAAGAGCCAGTGTGTTGTTAATGCTGGTTCAGTCCAGAGTTGTGGGGTCTAGAGCCTGGTAGATAGAAGCGTACTGTGCAGCATCCTGAGCACTGGCCTCTGCTTCTGTATCTCTGTCAACAGTCTGAAGGGTCACTGCTGTCAATGGGATGTCCGCGTGCTCCTCACAATAATCTGCCTGTGAACAACAACGTAGTAGAGCAAAAAGTATTTATTCATTCACAAAAGTGGTTAAAATTGATACTGATGTAACTTTATATGCTTTAGATGAAGGGCATCTTACAGATTTTAGAGAAACACGTGCTACAAATATATCAAAATAATTTGGGAAGATATTTTAGAGAGTGGAAGATGTACTCAGAACCTGGACTCAAGTAAAAATACTGTTGCTTCAGAATAAAAAAATACCACCACCACTATCACCACCACCACCACTACTACTACTACTACTACTACTACTACCTTCTGACTACAAGGTGACTACACTGCCTGCCATTCCACAGAAGTGCTTTTATTTGGAGAAGTTCACATTTTACTTGAGTAAGACAATTGTTTGGCTTTCATAAATAACTTTACATTTGAATCCTTATTATATGAATCTTAGTAATGAAATTAGTAAAATAAAAAGCATAGGTCACTCACCCTGGTCTTATTAGCCCCAGCTGTGTTCTGGTTTTCTGAAATAAACAAACAGCTCAGATCACTAACATGCCCCGAGATATCAGTGTGCTCTTTATTATGTGAAATTTGTCATGTTACCTGCAGTAGTGCGCCAGTGTCCATAAAATATCAGCGGGATAATGGCACATACTAGGAGAGCCAGGCTCACAGAGACAATGATGACTATTGTGGTATCTTCAGACAAAACCCCGATGGTCAAAAGTCATCATAAAAACATACAACACACAAACTAATTAAAACATTGAGGAAAAGTCAGTTTCTTTCAGTAGTAGTCAATTCAAAAAGTGAAACAAATTATATAGATTAGTACACACAGAGTGACATTTATTTAAATTCCGATAATTATGACAATTATGGTAATATTATGTAGTTTTATGAGAGACTGAATTTAGTTTTTATTAACTGTAAATCCTAATCATCAAAATTAAAATAAATGAATGCTTGAAAATTTTCAGTTGTGTGTACTGAATTTAAATAATATAGTTCTATATAAAAAATGAATAGCATGGAAAAATTTAAATTTTTTTAGTAGTTCAATACACAGAGTAAAATATGTCAAGCATTTAGTTCAGTTGTGATAATTATAGTTTATTGTTAATAAAAACAAAATTCAGTATCTTAAAATGTGTGTTTACTATTATAATCATCACAATCAAAATAAATGTTAAAAAAATATTTCACTCAGTGTGTATTTTATTCACAGTACTCACTGTTGAATTGAACTACTGAATTAAATTGAATTCCCTTTTCTAAAATATTCAAATATATTGTTGTGCGCCTGTTGCTCAAGATCATGACTTAAGATCTGTAAAATCTGTAATAAGCAACTTTGCGGCAATAGCCAAGAACTTATTTCTTCTCCAAAAATAAATGATTTTCTCAGAAGACATATCTGTGAAGGCTGTCAGTCATCCCAGAGACTGTCAACGTTGTCACATCCAGAACTGACAAAATCTCTTGGATGAGACACAAAACATCTTCAACTCTAAAAAACACGCCCAGGTGACTTCTTTTTAACCCTGTTTGTTTTGTTTTGTTATTTTCTTACAGAAAGAAAAATAGAAGAATAGATACAATACCGTATGATGTCTATTTACTAAACTATATTTCACAAGGAAAGTTTATTAAAGTACCTGTAAGGCTTGTTGCTGCGTCCTTGTTTGACCCCTCCAGTGTGGGTGATGGGGTTAAACTTAAAGTGCTGGATGAGTAATCGTCCTGGGACAGTGTTGAGTTTGCAGTCTGCACAGTGATAGTGTATGGGACGGACTCAACAGGAGCAGTGGCAGCTTTGAAAATCACAAATGGCTTTAAAGAACCAGGTAATGTTTGACCACATGCATTTTACTAACTTGCTTATTGTGTTGTTAAACAAATATCCACATAACTAGTGGTTTTATCTGTCTAGTATGAGTGAGTGCATGATTGGATATTTAATCTAGCCACAAGAGGTCACAAGCCAGTGTACTTTTTGTGCTGGTCAAACGGAGAGCATTGCTTCAGAAAGGGCATCTGGCACAAAGCCTCTGACAAATAAATATGTGAATGACTGCATGCTAGGATGTAGATGATTGTGACACCCCAGAAGGTAAAAGCTATATAGAAGGAACAATTTTTGGTAGTGACATCTAGGGTTATAGATTTTAATATCATCAGTGAAGCTATAGTGAATTCTTACCCTCTAGTACTGTGACCATGACCTCCTCGGACCACATGCTACCATTTCTCTCCAGTTTGCAGTAATACCTTCCAGCATCAATCCTCTTTAGCCTCTTTATGGTCACACTGAAATCTGTAACCTCCATGTTGTATTTCCCTCCCTGTGTGATGGCTGGCCCAGTTCTCTCAGTCTGAACAAGTCTGTTTTCTTTGGAGCAGGGTCCCTTGCAGAAATACATGTTGTATTGTTCAGAACTGCCATTTGTGGTCCAGTTACTGAAGCACCGGATAGACAGTTCTCCTCCAACATGGCCACTGACCTGCACCACAGCAGAGACCTGCAAAGCTGACAGAGGACAGGGATAGGCCCAGTTATATTTCTAGTAGTCAGTAAAGCCATTTAAATTGAATATGAATCTTGAAATTGGTACGGTAAATGTTGTCTTTGACTTTTCATTTACAGGGTTGCCACAGCAAATGAGCTGCCTCCTGGTGTGCAGTGGTTTGCATACTGAAATAGGTTTGGAATAGGTTTTATGCCAGATGCCCTTCCTGACACAACCCTTTCCATTTATCCAGACTTGGGACTGGCACAGAGCACACTGGCTTGTGGATGGATTTTGAAGCAGACAAAAACTAATTTGAGAATAAATGCTCAGAGCATGTCTCAAAGTATCTGTGAATAAATAGACATTGTTAGGGTGTACCAGACCCAAAGTTGCGGGAAAAGGCTCTAGTCATCCGTGACCTCTAATGGGAAAAGCGTTGACCTAAAAATGCAAACTTTATGTGCTTTAATCACGTGCAGTTTTTCTATGTAATTGTATTGGATGCCTTTCATGTAAAAGTTACATTTAACTTGCAAGTTTCCCAATCACCTAAGGTTTATGTAATTCAGTGATATAGTGTTTAAGTAAACGTTTACATAAACTTTAAGTATTCTCTCCATGCTTTGGCCCACAGCGCCATGCCACATATGAACAGTGTCACGTATGTCCTCAAGTCTTTATAGAGAAAAAAGTCATGCATTTCACTGCACTCATTCCCATCCTGTACTATTGGAGTGATCTGTGAGCAGGGACTGTATTAGCTCTACCTCAAAGTGTGCCTCAGTGAGTTATCTTAGGGGCTTTGTGTTCATAAGAACATTTATTGTTAAACAAACTTCACACAAAAAATGTAAAGCCTCTCTTAAATAATGTTGAAGCTAAATCTCTCTAAACCACAACCATGTGGTTTATTATGTCCAGGATCATAAGAGATAATGAGTCTAAACAGGACAGGCAATCACATTTGTTAAACTATACTGCATGCAGCCTCAGTCTTAGCTGATCCTATTCAAACTCTTGTATGTCCATGTCCACATCAGTCATGGTTGGACCATGACTCTGAGGAACAGTATCACATGACCCCTGCACCATCTTGGCATGCACGTGCTATATACTGTGGAGCCACCCATTTCATGTTTAAAGGGAATTAATGAATAATCAAACTAGAGTATTTCTTTTTTACAGTTACTACGTCTTCTTACACGTTATTTTAGCTTTCCTCAAAGCAAAAGACAAAACAAAACCCCTCCGAACATTAGCTCAGGAGGCACTGGGTTTTTATGGTGTGATATTTGTGACACCTTTGTGCACGCACAGAGTGAGTGTTGAGCACACGCAGTGTGACTGTCGCGAGCACATACTTTACCATTTGAAAAGAGAATAATAATTTGAGCACACAAACCTTTGTTCCTTGCGCACTCAACTCTGCCTACATGCTCGCTCAAAGTCTACCTAGGTGCGCAAGTACGTGGATGCTCGCACACAACTCATTTCTGCTCGCGACTCTGGCTCTGCGCTCACTCGAGGTGGCACAGGGCAAACTACGATTGTAGCTTTGAATTAAACTCGTGTCTTTATATTAGAGAGAGTTCTGTTATGATGCAACTTGACGTTGATTAGATTAGCATGTTGCAGGCAGCTAACATCAGACAGTGATGGTATTTTATGGACAAATGTGGACTGCTGGCGCACTGTGTCCTCCTATATGTCTCCATGTCTTTTTAATGTAAAATATAAAATGTATATCCAGCTCTTGTTTGTATTTTTGTAGAAAAGAAGGTGACAGAGTAACTCTTGTGCATTGTTGTGAGTGGTCTGTTTTCTCCCACGGGGGATCAGAAGTGACGTTTTGTGGGCGTTACACCGCTGTATTTGAAATAAACGATTGGATATAAGACAGCCAATCAGAAACATTTGTGAATCTCAGTCTGTGATTGGCTGTCCTGCTTGCTACAATCGTAGTTTGCCCTGTGCCACCTCGAGCGAGCGCAGGGCCAGAGTCGCGAGCAGAAATGAGTTGTGTGCGAGCATCCATGTACTTGCGCACCTAGGTAGACTTTGAGCGAGCATGTAGGCAGAGTTAAGCATGCAAGGAACAAAGGTTTGTGTGCTCAAATTATTATTCTCTTTTCAAATGGTAAAGTATGTGCTCGCGACAATCACACTGCGTGCGCTCCTCACTCACTCTGTGCGTGCACGAAGGTGTCACAAATATCACACCATAGGTTTTGTGATGGTAACTATAGTTATAATAAATATAATAGTAGAAAAACAAACAACTGGGTCACAGTTTTCTTCTTGTCCCTGTCACTCATGAGTCTGATCCTTTAAAAATAAAAATGTCTTAGGCTTTATTAAAAGAACTTGAAATATACTGTGATTGATATTATAGAACAGTAACATGATTCAACCATGTTACTCCTACATGATTTTTAATGTAAATCGAACCCCCCCCCCCCCCCCCCCCCCCCACCGCTTTCTTCAGTGTAGATGTGTGAACTGAGAAAATACTTAAAGTTTATGTAAATATTTACCTAAACAGTACTCTGTTTATGCCTTTGAATTACATAAACTTGTGAGTTAAATATAACTTTTACATTAAAGGTATTCAATTCAATTACATGGAAAATTTACATGTAATTAAATCACATAAAGTCTACATTTTTGGTCAGTTGTTTTTGTTCAGTGGTTAGTGGTAGGAAATTAATGAAAAAACTTGTCATTATACATTATTGTGCATATTATGCCATTTACAATCTCCACAGCAGTTTATGAACTAAATGTCTTCAGAAATAACAGCATCTACTTATGTAATTTTCTATCCTTCACTTATAAACTACATTGTGTTGAGTTTTATTTGAAGGCATATGCATCCCTATACTTATAGGTATATATTATGTTTTTAGTTATAGTTTTAACTATATATTATTAGATTAGAATAAAAATCCACAAACATTAGTGAGCTAACATAGAAACACATAATTGTAACTGGTCTATCAAGTTAAACAAATTGTAATTTAAGTCAAGACATACTTCTCTAACAGTCAACAAATTTTTATATTTCTTTTTTATTTACATACAAATTGTGAGGTAAAAAGTGTTGTAATGGCTACTTAACTTTTAAATAGCCATAACATCTTATACATTCGTAATAACAATACTTATGTTCAGTGTACAAATTGTTCACTTTAAACTGTACCAATTCCTCAAGCAATTGTTTCTAAAAGCCAGTCAGACTCACCTGAGATGCAGAAAAACACGACAATTAGAGGAATCTTCATTTTTGTAAAATATAAATGAAAAACAAATAAAGTGGTGTCCAGCAGCGTGAGAAAAATGTTGTGGTCTGTATTAAACCAGTCATCTGATTTTGATCCATATAAGGTAGGTTTTCTTTGCTGTGGTTTGTGGTAAAAGCTTCTTGTTTGTCTTGAACTTGCGAAACCAGTAAATGGAGCTAATTGTGATTATTTACAGCTCCTCTTCACTCGGCTCCTAAGATGCAGCTTATGACCAGGCTACAGCATAAACCCTACACTGTTGATCGCAAATGGCTTTTGTGTACCATTTACAGTGCATGAAGCTGCAGGGCATCAAACTCAGTCTGCTGACTCTGTCACGGGTATCTGTTTTTGAGGCAACTGCAAAACCAGGCTAATGGCATAACATTAACATTTGAGCAAACCAAACCAAACCAAATATCAAATATATTTGATCAAGGTCAGCAAAAAAACAAATACCCTGCCTGTATTTTTAAATGATGGTTATAAGCCAATAAGAAAAAAATATCACCAGTCAGCCAATTATATTTACAGTGATGTGATCATATTGGCAAATAAATAATCACAATAAGCAAACTGTGTTTTTAGGAAGACAAAATCTTAGCTATGTAAACATTTTAATAGAAAACTTTTTGCACTCCTGAAACATAAATACAATACTGTTTAACAAAATAGCCAACATCACTTCCTATGGTTGAGTGCACATATGTATGAATTATTTTACATACATTTTGAAATATTCTTTTATTCGTTATATAGAACAGCATTGGTCATATAAACATTTTAGCACTGAATGCCTTGTGTAAAAGTTTCTGTTCTTTTGTCTGAAGTGCATCACCCAACAGCTGGCAGCTTAGTGTAAACAAAGTCCAATTTGTTCCGTTTAGGATCGAGGTAGCACCTGTGCGATGGTGTCCCGGGCGCTCTGAGTCAGCCTCTCAGGGAACTTCACATCATACTCCACTATGAGGTCTCCTCGACGATCCGGCCGTTTTGGGTAAGGCAGGCCCTCACCGTTAATGCGCCGCTTCATACTGGGATGTACGATATCTGTAGCTGTTACTGGTACTGTCCTGCCGTCGAGCGTGGGGGCATTGACAGTGCAACCACACAGAGCCTAGACACACAAATACAAAAATTACACAAATGTTGGTAACAACACAGTGTGAAAACGGCTAAATGTTAAGAAACTTCACCTACATCTCTCAGAGAGACTTTGGCTGTGTAGACGATGTCTGAGCCGTCCCGTTTGAACACTCGATGGGGCCTGTCCTTTAACACAAATACAATGTCTGCAGGAATGTTTGTCGGCGTCTCATCACCTTCTTTAGGAAAAGTGATTTTGGTGCCTTCTTTCCATCCCCTCTTGATCTGCACCTCCAGAATTTTATCTTCTTTCCTCACTGTTCGGCCATCAGGGTTTAGTCTTTTTCGTGTGATTTTCATTTTCTTGGTACAACCAGACAACACTTCTTCCAGGCTTACCTGGAGGTCATGAACCACTGCAGGGTCCTGTTGTTTCTTTACAACACTAGTATGGCCGCCCATGCCACTGCTGAAGGAGCGAGGAAAGCCACCCATTCCCCCACCTCCCATTCCTCCCATCCCTCCCATGCCAAAACGGCTGAAAGGGTCATCAGTGTCCATGTCCTCATCCATGCCTCCATTGCGACCACCAAAGAACTGTTCAAAGGGATTACGTCCGCCAAAGAACTCTGCAAAGATAGCATGAGGGTCTCCCTGGAAAGTGTAGCTGAACGTGCCTGGGCCACCACTGCCGCCTGCTGGTCCTCCGCCCTTTAGACCTGAATAAATGAGGCAATTAGTACAAAGCAATTACCCTGACATGATCTATAACATGTGAGTGTGTCTGCAACAGGTTGTACTGGTCTCAGATTGTATTAGCGCCGTTTGAATTAATATAGTTTTCCTTTTTAAAATCCAAAAACAAGGCAATTCTGTAATGCACCGACTGTGACCAAATATTGGAATGTAACACAAACCTGCAAACTGTGCAAACTTTTGGCGAGGTGCCAGACAAAAAAAAAAAAGAGGTCTTTCCTATAGATGTTACAATGCTCGGAACAATGTTCTTACATTACTATATGTTTACATTAAATGTTAATGTTGGCCTGTGTTATTAACTTAAGTTGCATTGCAATGGGAATCTTCATCAGCGAAGCACTTTTGATTATTTACTATAACCCTGTTACTAAAGTAAGGGGGGTAAAAAAAAAAAAAATATATATATATATATATATTTATTTATTTATATATTTATATATTATACATATACACACACACACACACACACACACAAAGTTGCCTTTTCTTTTCATACATCAAAAAAATCCAAAAGACTGAAGTGACGCCACCGTCAAACCATCCCAGTGTGGCCATGGAGGGTCTGCTAATCCCCACCTTCATGATGTCAAAAAGAGACGCTAGCACTTCAAACCAACAAAAACTTAACGTAAACTACTTGTGATTTTCCTGTCAGGACAAACTAACTAAAACTTGTTCTAGACTGGGTTTGTTACACAGTCTAGAATCATTTTAAAGATTTAGTTGCTAGCAAAGTCTTACTTGACTCTGGTTTTAAATGAAGGGCAAACGAGGCGCCATTAATGACTCTCACAATACAGACCTCTGTCGCTGACCGAGTTAGGACTGTCCAGCACCGGGGTAGTCCCATATACTTTGATGTTAATGTTCAGTTTGGTAGGATAAGTATGCAGCCCTTACCTTCTTCGCCAAAACGGTCGTAAATGTCTTTTTTCTTTGGGTCGCTCAACACATCGTATGCTTCGGCGATTTCTTTGAATTTATCCTCGGCTCCTGGAGACTTATTTTTGTCGGGGTGATATTTTAGAGCTTGCTTGCGATACGCCTTCTTTATCTCGTCTTCTGATGCTCCCTTCTTAATTCCCAAAACGTCGTAGTAGTCTTTACCCATTGTGACCCAAAAACGGTCTTTAAAGCTTGTCTCTGTTTATCTCTGTCCGCTGCTAAACTTGAGTAGGTTTCTGTCTATGAGTCCAGCCACTCTGGGTCTGTTGCTGCGTGAGTGTTTTCTTTATAAACAGTGTGGAAACTTCCAGACTGTTCCTAAACGAGCTCGAACAATCTCCGCTGACAGTTCGTGAAGCCACGCCCCACGCTGCGTCACGACGCAATGCTTTCAAATGCTGTCGGAAACATTCCTCCACGTCTGAAAAATGAAGTGTACACAGTATGGTGACCTACAACTACCATTTGTGGTCAAGGATTAACAGTGAGTGAGATTTCTTTTCTCTCAAGTGTCATATAGCGTAAATATTATGTTTAATGTATTCTAGGGCAAGCCAAATCCTGTCAGAATCACCTCTATAGTAATAAAACCAGTACAATTATGAAACATACATCTACAATATTAACGTGAAGAAAACGTCAAACCTGGTGTTTTGTGCCATATCCACACATAATAAAAAGAGGAATGAATAATCCCCGGTCCATAGTCAAACCTTTGCTAAATACCCAATATCAGGGCATAAGTGTTGGTTGTATCACCTACTACAGTCCTAGTTTCATAAACGTATAAACCTGGATATGAATGCATCTAGTTAGTTTATAATTTAGTTCTATTGGAAAAGGACCATGTACAAAAACAAACAAAAAACAAACAAAACAAACAAACAAAACACATTAATCTCACACGAGGAAAAAATGCTTTGTACTAGATTTAGCTACAAGCTGCAGTCCCAGGCCGGTGATAAAAACAAAACAAAAACATACCAAAAATAATAATATTAAAATAACATTTCTGCTGGTATTGCATAAAGTTGAGTACAATACAGTATTTACAAAAGGACACTACAGTATGTCATTGCATGTGTTTGGTGACTAAATAAACCTTCTATAAATCAGTCAGCACGCAGAGCTGACTATATTTACATATGCTTCCATTGTGCTTGGGTGTGTCCCACTTAGATGCTTGAACAGTGAACAGTTTAACAAAAGCTTCCTTGTGCCACTTCACCTTCAGAGCAAAGTACATAATTCCAGCCTTGACAGGTTTTCTTGACCCACCCCATGTTGGCTCAGAAGGAATGGTAAGGATTTATCTTGCACAAATACTACTGCGCTATCTTCGACTGAAAATCCTTTATCAAGTGCAAGCATGTCTTAGGCTAAACCAGTTTTTCTAAAGGCGTGCTTTCAGTTAACCCTTTCAACAGACCACCTGCATGCACTGTGCATTTGACACAATGAGCATATTATATACATGTATGATTTGGTTTGTGCTCCATGTGTTTAAAGAAATCAAAAAGGATATCTTTAGGTAAACAGATACACTTATATTCCCCAGCGTATGAATTTGACTGGTGAAAAAAAAAGAGTAAAATTTTAATGACCAAGAGAAAGAATATTTTATTCAAATAAAATCCAATTATGTTTACATGGCCTTCTCTTATCCTCAGCTGCCATTGGGTGCATTGGTTGTCTTTTGGGCAGGATTTCCTGGTAGCCTTTATGCCGATTGGTTGAGCGTTGTTTAGCCCCGCCCATTGCGGATGTGGTGCTCAGATACTACTCCGGCGATTGGCGGCTGCCCTGTCTCTCATTATCCTATTAAGGAAGAGCTGCGGGTCTGCTGCCAAGATGAAGCACTACGAGGTAAGTATTGTCCATGAAACTCTAAAACCTCAATGGGACGCTGTATGGGGACCACTGTTTAAATAATATTGGCATAAATATAGTTTTTTATTCTGAAATTAAAGAGCAACGTAGCGCTTTGACCCAGACTGAGAAGGGGACATGCGTCTACAACACTGCCTGTCCTAAGCTGGATGCTATGGCCGGGGGGTTATGGCCCTATTTTGCAAGACTATAACTATTTTATTTAACCAATATTATAGTTATGGATCTTTAATGGTTGCTGAGCGCTAATTGGCGGATTCGGGGGCGTTTCTGCACAAAAAAAATCTAATTTCTCGGTTTGTATGACAAAGTCAGCGCTTAGTGCAAGACAATGACACAATCGCCATCTCTGAATGGTTGCCTCATGGCTCTTCTTATCTAAGTGTTATTACTCAGTAAAGGAGGTGAACAGTGAACTCTGCCTGGGACCTGGTAGGTGTAAATGACTCTGACACATTATGGATGCATCAGTTTCAAATTAAAATCTACATACATGTTTTAATGTACTTTCCGTTTAAATACGGATGAAATGCGCTATTGTGCTTTTACTGTGAGTTTTGAAAGCCACCAGACAGGATTTGAACCCACCAAACCTGCAGTGCCTTCTCCCCCCGTCTTTCCTGGTATCTGTCAGAATATGAAAACATGTGTTTAATTATTATTTTTACTTCAGTTATATGTACACTTTTTTTTAAAGCCAGAGTAAAAAAAAAAATAAATAAAAATAATATTATTGTGTTATTATTATGAGACCAAAATGAGAAAATCACATTGGCATTTGCACTAACTGTGTTCTGACAAATGAACTTGAATGTGTGAAAATATTACAGAAAAAAATAAAATTTTCATTGTTCTTGTAGAAAATGTGCACATAGCCTTTTTTGCTCTCAGTTGTTTTGAAATTAGAAATTAAAGTACAATTACATCCCAACTTTTCTACTAATCACACCTATAATGTAAACATTTGAATACAAGAGTAAACCTGTACACTCAACATTAACATTAGTAACATTAGTAAACTTTAATCATGCCTTTAAGAATGAATTATTCATATAAAACCATGCTGCCTTGCACTTACCTGCATCGGTGTTGACAATATACTCGCACTAGTCTACATTTACATGGCTCAGTGCTGTGGTTCTCATTCCTTCACCTCACTTCAGAGAGTATAACCATGGGACTAGGATTCAGAAAGGCACTGCCAGATTTACCCTTTATAAAGAGACGCAGGGGGAGGTACAGGCAGCCAGTATGCCTGGCACAGTACACCCACATGAGATTATTTCCCTGAATTTCCAGGGTCATATGTCACTGGTCTTGTGACCGTGAACTACGCTTTAGCTAGACAGTCAATTAAGTAGAGTTGTTTCAAATAATAATAATAATAATAATAATAATAATAATAATAATAATAATAATAATAATAAGATCCATATGTACCCAAAGACATGCACAAAATCTGGATTATTTTGCAATTAGTGATGTTAATATTTATCTGTACTATTTTACAACAAATGATCTGGATAATATAGTTGACAAAGTTTTGTAAATTTCATGTTAATGTAAAGCTGTCATTATTGTCTGAACTTAGATGTTTTCCATTGCCTTAAATGCATTAAGTCCTATTACTACCACCCCCTCTCGCCTTACCACTTGTGACCACATGTCTTTCATTCATGTTGGAAACTGTACCCCTCTTGGCTAGTCATTAACAGGGAGGGCACCACCAAGGGAAATGCCCTAGTTAATCCTTGAGAGTAATATCAACCCCAAAGGCAACCGTTGTACAAATCTCTCAGATTTGGCAGCTGTTTTTGAGTTAGTGTTTTTAAAATCATAAAGTGGCTCATGCAGTTCTCTGTTTATGATGATATGTAACACCGGGGTTGCCTATGCATTACCAAAATAACTTTTTTATGATAGTTGTGGAGTTTTGACGGTAGTAGCAGTAGATGTTTATATTTAGCTGAAGACGCAAAGACAGGAGTGGTGTTTGTCACAGTATCTGCCTCTTCCCACTTATCCACTACCGAGACATTTCAGAGGTCGGCAGGAGTCACTTTTCAAAACCAACAGGATGGAGCTTCAAACATGTGCTCCTTAATGTCCCTAATGGACTAAATGCAAATGATCCGCTGTAGACAGTTTGACACAGGGGCAATGGGCATTCCTGTAGATGCAACTGTGCACACATGTGGCATATGTCTGCGCTCCAGGGGTCGGCAGCAGTTAAATAAAGCAGCGTGGCAGAGCTGGAGGAATGACTGAGAGGGAGGGAGAGTGAGAGCTTGACGGACAGCAGGAAGAGGGAGGGGCACACAGATTTATTTCCACAGCTGAGTGCAGCCCCTCTCCTGTAGCGTGGATCTGTAGCAGACATTTGAGAGGTAGACAGTGACGATTGAACTGAGGGAAAAGTGAGGACAAGAAGGAACAAAGTGGGTGCAGGGGAGGACTGAGGATATGGATGCTCTAGCATTAGAGGCCAGCGGTAAAAAGTTAGCCAATGGGGCGGCTGCAGCACCACCAGTGCCAGCACCAGCACCAGTTAAACGTAAACCTGCCAAAAAAGCTAAAAAGGCTGTTGTTTTCTTTGAGGTGGAGATACTTGATGCCAAGACAAAGGATAAGCTCTGCTTCCTGGATAAGGTAAGAATGTGTTTTTTTTTTTTTTTTTTTTTTTTTTTCTTCATTTTCATATAGAAACTATACATTTCAACAGCCTTAAGTCACTTTTAAAATAAGGTTTGTTAAAATATATCTAAAGAAGGTACAAATATTAAACCATTTAAAGAAACAATCTCACTGTTCTGACACAAAGTCTACTATTTTAAATTAAAATAATTTATACTTTATTTTGCCTTCAATATCAAATGAAAAAGTGCAATTTATAAGACAGTAATTTTGCACCAGTCTGATTTAGTCCAGACTGGCTTGGGTGTTAATATCAAGACTATTATTATCCACATTAAAGGGGGCATCTAAGCTTGTTATATTTTGGAGAATTAGTAGTAGGCCTCTGCTTTATATCTCGGCTTTGGGAGGTTTATGATATTGCTTGTGTGTATCCACAGTGTTTACAATGGGGTTACTCTATCACACTGCTAATAAAAGGCTGCCCCTCAGCACAGCCACATGTACTGTGCCTTAGCTTTTTAGTAATACCCAATCTTAACACCAGATCTACTGTACATTTGACCAGATCCTTTGCACAAGCAAAGTCCTTTTCTATTAAAAAGGCCAAAAAATGTGGCTTCTGGGTGAGACATATTGTAATTTTGCAGACTCATGTCAGCTTCAAAAGAAGCCTGGAATACGAATGCTATAGGGTCAGCGAGAGGTGAGCCAGTGAGGTCATCTTACTGAAAATGGCCTGAGGTCCTCCATGGGAAATGAACAGAAGCTATGTCACGTAGAGCAGTACAGCTACCAGTCTAGCACCTTTTGGAAAGTCAATCAAGACTCCAGTGACTGAATGTGTCAGATGGCTTGCTAATTAAAGTAAATTATTCAGTCAGATAATACTGTGAACTGGTGTTGGTGCACAAAGTAAGTTTATCACTGCATCATTAATATGACTGTTAAAATCAACACCTTGCAAACCTAATGCAAACTATATGCATAATGACATTGAAGTATGGCATGTTTAAAGCAGCAGACATTTTGAGAAGATTATTAAGCATAAAGATTTTTAGTGTTAAAATAAAAAGCTTTAGCGCTATATGTTTTAAATGCATCATCAGAAAATACTGAGGTTAATACTGTCTTGCATGCAATATGAGCCTCCATTTATTGCATAAAAAAATTCAGACTTTTCTGATATAGTTAAACAAAACACTGGGTGTCGGTGCTTGACTAAATTGTATGACACTAATACCTTTTCCTGTAATAGTGGTTACTATCAATCAAACAGTGTCAGTCTCTAGGTGACTACTGTAAGTTAATATATTGACCAGACCAGTTGAAAGTTTTAATGCTTTTCTGCTGTCCTGGTTATGATTAGAGTAAATAGCAAGGAGGGGTGATTATGTGAACAATGTGACCTCAAATATTTGAAAAATGATTTGTTTTGCACAAGTTAAACTATTGAGTTCCCTTTGCTTGTGTATTGTTGGTGCTTGTTGGCACACAGTTGTGTTGTTTTCTCTGTGAATCTGAAACCCTAATACCAGCTGTTAAATACCCATCGTCTGTGGGATGAGTAGCTAGAGCTAAATTTACCTCCAATCACCATCGCAAATGGAAAGTGGAAGGGTGATTTGTTGCTTTGTGTTTATTGTGTGTTTACGCAGTATTTGTCTTGTCTGTGCTTCTATTTTATTTGTTGTGCTGCTGTTTGTAGGTGGAGCCAAATGCCACTATTGGGGAGATCAAGTCTATGTTCCACAAGAGTCGTGAGTATATTGTTATTGAGGGCTTTCAAGTTCCATTCAATGATCAATTCTTTCTGAAAGTCTTTTCTGTTGTTTCAGATCCTCAGTGGTATCCAGCCAGACAGTCGATTCGCCTTGACCCCAGTAAGTAACATAAAATATAATTTGATTAACAGTACTGTGCAAAAGTCTTAGACAGGCTTTTAAGAAGGTGTATGAACAAAGGTGTGTCAGTGTAGAAACAATTATACAAAATGGCAACAAAAAAATCAAACCTGAAGCCATTTCAAGTGGTTGCGGTGGCTGAAAAAGTAGTAGTTGTTGTAGTAGTAGTAGAAGTAGCAGTAACAACCGTAGCAATACTAGTAGTAGCAGTAATTGTAGTAGTAGTAGTAGTAGTAGTAGTAGTAGTAGTGGTAGTGGTAGTAACAGTAATTTTAGTAGTAGTAGTAGTATCATTAGTATTAGTAGTATCCAGATACTTGGATAACAACTATGGTGGTGTTTCACAGAGGGCAAGTCTCTAAAGGATGAGGACGTCCTGCAGCAGTTGCCTGTTGGAACCACTGCCACCTTCTACTTCAGAGACCTGGGAGCTCAGATCAGCTGGGTCACAGTGAGTCCACACTCAGGAACATTGTGCCCTCAAACACTACCGTCCTGACAAGCCCAAATACATAAGAGTGCAATGGGATCAAGTAGAGCTATATTCAGAGGGTTTGTGTGGCCGGGTTATTATTGTGATAACTATTGTGGCTCTACAGGGAGAGGGATTCCTATTAAAGGAAATAAGATCTAAATAGCTGAAGGACATTGATTTATAGCACTTAAAGCAAATATAATGTGTGTTGTGTGCTCTTTGTGTCTCTTTACTAGGTCTTCCTGACAGAGTACACTGGTCCACTGGTCATTTATCTATTGTTTTACTTCAGAGTTCCCTTTATTTACGCACCCAAATATGACTTCACCACTAGTAAACATTGGGTCGTACAGTAAGTGTCTCTAAAGCATCAACTTGAAGCATTAAAATCACAAATCCTGCCAGATTGCTGCTGTTTTGAATATTTTAATTATATGTTTTAGAGTGGCTTCCCCATTCCTAACAGGAAAAATAAATGTTGAGGCTTGTTTTTCTCTATAGGTAGCATCCTCTAATGATACCAGGTCTAATTTCTCATCTCTGCTGCCTCTAGTCTGGCCTGTATGTGTCACTCTTTCCACTACGTCAAAAGACTGCTGGAAACACTCTTTGTCCATCGCTTTTCTCATGGAACCATGCCATTACGCAACATTTTTAAAGTAAGAAATGATGACATATGGCAATATATTGTTGCATATTGTAATTCAGTGATAAACATTATTTGCATTTTGTTTCGTTGTTTTTCTAGAACTGTACGTATTATTGGGGCTTTGCAGCGTGGATGGCATATTACATCAATCATCCACTGTATACTCCGCCCAGTGAGTTCACAATCAATGGCTGCCTAAAATGAATTTAAGAGTCTCATTTTAACTATTTTAACCTAAACCTAATTTTCTTACAGTCTATGGAGAGCAGCAAATAAGACTTGCCCTCATCGTGTTCTTGGTAAGGATCCTGAAATTGTTTAGCAGTTAAAAATCTCTGGCATACATTTTTTTTTCTATAACCATTGTTATGCTCTCTTTCAGTTCTGTCAGATTGGCAATTTTTCTATTCACATTGCTCTGAGGAACCTCCGTCCACCTGGTATGCACAGAATAAATTAAATAAATACCAACATACCAACAATACCAATAAATTTGTGGTACCAATAAATTGATATTGTTGCTACAATATACAATAATCATTTAGCAAAACACTTAAGCTTTAAATTCTTTTTAAATCCAACATTCCTGTCCTTGCAAACTGTAATATTATTTACACCACCTATTATGACACGAAAACCTGAAGAAAAAAAAAACAAACACAAAATTGTGGTTTAGGGGTTTCATCTTATAGTGCCAAGTCAGCTGCGGTCTACTTAAAGGTGCACTATGCACCAAGACCACTGCTGCAACTTCACACCAGACACTTGTATTTTTGATTTAAAATAGGAGTTTGCTAAATATGTTTATTATTATGTTCAATGTAACCCACTTACATAGTACAATATTTGTGTGTAATTATTCTTTTAAAAGACACAAAGCCAACATAATTTACTGCGCCTGGGCTATGTATTTTATGGTTTTACTTTGTTTTTCTGTTGCAATGTCTTTGCTTTTTTTAATTTATGTAGAGTTCAAACTTACTTCATTGTCTTTTACTTAATTAGGTTCAAAGACCAGGAAGATTCCCTACCCAACTAAAAATCCCTTCACTTGGATCTTTCTCTTGGTCTCTTGCCCCAATTACACCTATGAGGTAAGGTCGTAAATTGACATTTTTGGCATAGTACGTTGGTTCTCAAACTGTGGTATGTGTACCTTTGGAGGTACTCAGGGATCTTTGCAGTTTTGATTTTAGTCCAGCGCTGGTTGGGTATTACATTTGAAGAATAGAGGACTGTTTAATCCTGGTTTAGGCACAGTTCAGTTCTGGTTTAGTCCTACATTAGTCCTGGTGTACTCTTGGCTTCAACCTGGTTTAGTTCTGGTTTAGTCCTCCGACATTAGTTTTAGATTGGTCCGGCTTAGACCTAGTTAAGTGCTGATTTATTGTAGGTTTAGTATTTGTTTTGCTCAAGTGTGAGAACCACTGGCAAAGTAAACGCTGACAGTTCTGGTGCTGCTGCCATCTGGTGGTATATTGAAGCATGTACCACCTGTTTTGGCAGCTGGGCTCCTGGCTTGGCTTCACACTGATGACGCAGTGCCTCCCTGTGGCATTCTTCACTCTGGTGGGCTTCATCCAGATGACGGTGTGGGCCAAGGGGAAGCACCGGAGCTACCTGAAAGAGTTTCGTGACTATCCCCCTCTCCGCTCGCCCATCCTGCCATTCATCCTGTAAAAGACTGCTTCAGTGCTTTTCACTTTGTCTGTTGTCAAGCTTGTAAAATTCAGCCCAAGCTTTAACCCTTAATTTTCATGCAATTTATCCTGTAGTACTTTAGACTGGTTGTTTCTATCTCCTTTTTTTTGCTTATTATTTTCCCCATGTAAAACTAATCCAGGTTGTTTCAAAATAGGCATTTTTTGAGTGGTTATTAATTTGTGTAACTGGTCATCATACAACACCTATGTAATAATTTGCATTAAGCAGCATGGACAAAGGAATGTAATATTACCAATGTGAAAACAAATACTGTCTTGGCTCTTACTGGCTTTGGTGAAGAAATTACTTTCTGCATCACAATTCAGTTTTGATAACCTCAAATCCAAATTTACAACCATGACTACCTTTAATTTTGTTGGTGTTTGAAGTAATTTATTAATAAAAGTGAAACCAAACTTCCTCTTGTCAGTAATTTCTATTATGTCTAACCACACACCTTATTGCAGGGGTATCCAAACTATGGCCTGGGAACTTAAGGAGTCAAAATGCATAATTTCTAATAATTTTCCACTTGCACTTTGTATGTGGCGCTCAACAGAAATCGTATGGACACCCCTGCCCTCAATATTATGAAGCTGCAGACTTGGAGTCTGCACTCAGGACCGTACTTTTAGGCCCTTTGTTGCTACTCGTACAAACTACTATTCTCTCCCATTATGGTTAAGGTTAAGGTTGGGGCAAGATTAACCCAGGTAGTCACACCTACAGCATTTTTTGTTGAAAAATAGATCCCCCACTTCTGTTATTACCCGATATAATAAGTTATCAGTACATTTAGCACAAATGAGGAGTTCTGAAGAAGTCTGGTAAGTTTCACATGTCTATAGTAGTGTCACATGACCACAGGTGTTTATTCACAAGTTGCACCTGGAGACTCTCAAACAAAACCTTATCAAAGTATGTTAGCATGAAGCTGGGAGGATGATTTTTGGTACACCAGCTTTAAGGTCTCTCGTGTTCAAATATGTAGTAATTTCTCGGCTTTGTTTGGTTTGGGCACAGAATGAGTGGAAATGTGAACAGGAACACACCTTGTCTGTAGGTCCCATATTAAAATATAGGCTCATGTATTGTTTTATGTGTAATGTTCAACTCTCTGTAGGGGTTTAACCCTGAATCAGATTGTGAACATGTTTGATGTGCTTGGCCTAGTGCACAATGCTTGTATTTATGCAAATTTAATTACAAGCCATTGAAACTAAATGTTGTCAATTTTTTATTGCAAAAGTGTCAGACGTTCCCATTGACACTGTGTAGAACAGGTACAAACTGAGCTATCCTCAGCCCTAATCTCTTCACCTGCACATGTCCCCTACTCTACAGGCTACAGCTGTGTAGAATAAATACAGTCACCAAAGTTTATGTTGGAAACAAAGGCAAGTGCATGTTAAAGATAGGGACATGCAAATAATAACACTAAAATTCTAAATCCTCACTACATCTTCAGTACATATAGTAACAGACTGAAGTCCAGGACATATTTAGTGACTTTACAAACTGAAAATATAATTATTTACAATCTGAACATGTGAAACCTAAATGCTTTCATTTATGTAAGTCAGTGCATGACTTGTTATAGAAATACACTTCTCTTGCTTAAGGTAATAATTTTCACCTTCTTAGACAACTCAACACTGTAATATGTTATGTTGCAATATAATAAGAAAAATCTGACTAAATATCTTAAAATGTTAATATTCAACATTGACAACATATTATACCAGTGGCTGAGCATAAAACTCTGCTTTTTACCCACTTTATCAAAATTCTTAAAAATAATTGTTTCATTAGAGCACTGATAACATATGAATTTAGTATTATGTCTGAGAAACTAAACTTTGATTAAATGGTATAACATTCCCTTCACTCTAGTGACTAGCATTAATTAATCCAGAAATTTATTTGCAACCCTTGAGTGAAGGCTGTGTAAGTTTGTCTTATTTGACATAAAAACTCAAGTTTAAGAGCTTAAACAATACGGTTTATTGTGAACAGTATCAGGTATTTACAGAGAACAACCACCCAGCTACATTAATTACGCAGCTTCAGCTTGAGCCTCTATTCTCTTCTTCCTCATTTGGAGCCTCCTCTCCCTCTCATACTCCTTCATACGCATCACATAGCTATGGGCAGAAGCACAAACTGTTAATCAAAATGATAATAACAATAATGCCTACATGTTAGATTTACCACAGGAGTCGAGATACTTACTCTTGGTGTTCACAGTAGTCCCAGTCGTGCCTCTCATGTTTGCAGGCCAGAAAATTGGGCCAGTTGTCTCTTTTGCACTTCATAAGTTTCAAAAGGTAATGGGCACAGTAGTCTCGCTGCTCTACAGGGAGCTGGGCCAGATTCATCTGCTCCTGGGTCGCGATCATCTCTAGAAACAGAAACAAACACATACGTGTGACTTCACAATGTGTTGATCGTAACAGGGGCTTGATAACAAGATGCCCACCGGCAGTTGTTTTGGTACAAAAGCAAAATAAGTCTGTTGGCTAAATAGCGAGAGCACAACAATTAACCTCATGGCTAGCCTTCCAACATTGTAACAGCTATTTAAATGCACCAACTGAAAACTTAAATAATCATATGTTTTTGTAATAGTGACCGTAACGGTGTCAAACCTCTTTCTTTCCTCTCGGGAAACCCATACATTGGGTCAAACTCAGATTTCTTAGCAGGATCTGGCTCCGTGTCTGTTTCAGTGATATAGCGTCGAGCCAAGTGCGCTCCCATGACTGCAACGAAACTTTCAGTATACCCGCTGAAAAAAAGGTTTTATAATATATGCTAATGTAATACTTCTCAAATTTATTTGCAATATGCCATTCGGTCACCTCCACAAGCGCCCTGATGTGACTTCCGCCTCTCGCCGGAAATAAACAGCTGATCTACGTCGCAGAAACAGACCGTTGTGTCTTCAGGTGACAAAGGTTCCGCTCTTATTGTTTTATAATTTTGTCATGGATATGAATCATGGATGTATATGAATGTAGTGTCCTGTGATTTGCCTTAATAATCCAGTTTATTATTTACAGGTGACTTCTTGCATAAAGCTAGGGATTATATTTTTTGTCAGACACATATTTAAACACTTTTGACTGATTCAGAATCTCTTATTTTTTTAAGCTATTTTGTGGATTGGTTCATGTGTCACTTAAAACTGAATCACTTGTAAAACTATAAATATAAAAATAAGACACCTAAAATATTTTGCCTGGAAATTCCCTGGTCGCCAGAATCAATTCGATTTCTAGGGCGGAGCAAACCCGAGTTAACGGGCAGCGGAGTTAGCCAATCAGAAAATGGCGGACGTGACGTTAACAAAGCGACAATAACGTGAGAAAGTAAACAAACGGAGTAGTGAAGCCACGAGGGAGGAACGAGAGAGTTATTTCAACATTACCGTACCATACCGCTGAATGAAACAAACTCTCGGCTCCTCGGTGCGCCATCTTGATTGTTGTCGGTGAGGAGACGCGTACGAGTGACGCTGCTCGCGAAGAACACGTGACTTAAATAAACCAATCAAAATGCACGGTACGGTTGGGATTTGAGTAAACCACTGCAGACGGCTTGGTGACCAGACTGATATGTCTCTGTAGAACAACACAGAGACATATCAGTCTGGATTTGCCAGGCAATAAAATATTAGGTTTAATTTTCAAATTGTTTTAGCCTATTGTAAAAAGTACAACAACACAATTCATTTTTAGCATAGCATTTAATTCAAAATCTTGATTAATGTTGGTATAATTTCTATTACTGTGCAAAAAAAGCATTTATGATTTAAATGTTAGTGCAGATATTGCTACAAAACATGTAGTAATATGGGAAGACATTTTATAACTATGTTTTGAACATTGTGTTTATTTTATCCCTCATATGTTTCCAATTATTTTCTGAAAAGAACACAATAGAGGTGTTTTTATTGATAGAGATCATCGTCACCTTCCTCTCTGTAAAGGCTTGGCCTCGCCGGACCAGGCCCTGAGCCCTGAGCCCCCGAACCTGTGCTCGATGGGAACCTGTGAAAAGAAATGAATATGATTTGAATATGAATATTGACCAGCAGTGTCTTTTATGAGAAATGTGTATACAGGCATTTTGGTGAGTACCTAAAGTTCCCGAATCCTCTGCTTTGTTGCAATGTTTGAGCAAACATCTCATACTTGCGGATGTCATTATCACTGACAGAGCGGCGTGCAAATCTCATTGCTTCCTCAAAGTGGTCCTTCCTGATCTCTGGGACAGGGTCATAGTCCTCATCCTGCATTGAAATACATTTTGTAGGCTTGATTATAGCAGAAGAAGGATCATATTCTTGAAGGATAACAGTATGTGTGTGTTCCCAGTCCAAAGGCTGAATGTTACAAAACACACAGCCGCCCTTTAGGGAACTTTTTATCTTCCACCATCTCGTCCTGTCCCAAGCACAAACAGCCTGGTACTGCAGAGAAGTGGAGTGTCAAACTGTAAGGGTATCTGTATATTAAAATCTTACCATCGGGATGCCTGGTCTGCTTTGCCTCTGGTGTTCAGCTTTGATCTCAGCCTCAATTGCCTCTCGGATAGCTAGTTTACAAGCTCGCTGGCAGATTTCTGTCAGGTCTGCTCCAGAAAACCCGTCTGTGATACCAGCCAGGTATTCCAGATCCACGTCCTAAAAAATAAACAGACGTTTGACTATGGGGTTGAAGTACATAAAAACCTTCAAGCTGTTTCTGTAACTAACTCGAGCAATAGGAGACTTTCGGAGATTTGCACGTAAGATGGCTATGCGTGAAGGCTTGTCAGGCAGTGGGATATAGATGAGCTGGTCCAAGCGTCCTGGCCGCAGGATGGCAGAGTCTATAATGTCAGGTCTAACGAGAAGAAGAGATACAAAACCAGTACATTTTTTTTATTGTTCTTCATACTTTTGGTATTGTTGAGCTAACCAAAAGTATTGAGAAAAACAAACCTATTCGTGGCACCAATAATGAAAACATTCTTTTTGTCAGACATGCCATCCATCTCTGTTAGAATCTGGTTAATCACTCTGTCTGCTGCACCACCTGCATCACCAGCACCCCCTCCTCTAGATTTAGCAATAGAGTCCAACTCATCAAAAAACAGGATGCAAGGGGCTGCTTGTCGTGCCTGATATTATAACCAAGAAATTATAATAAATTTTAAATTGTAGCACACATGCTATCCTCTTTTCACACTTGTCTTCTGCTCTCACCTTATCAAAGACATCTCTGACATTGGCCTCTGATTCACCAAACCACATGGTGAGCATCTCCGGCCCTTTGATCGAAACAAAGTTGGCTTGGCACTCGTTGGCAATGGCCTTTGCCAGCAGGGTTTTTCCACAGCCTGGAGGACCATAAAACAACACTCCTCGAGATGGGGTCATCCCAAACTTAAGGAACTTGTCTGGGTACTCTACAGGGTACTAGGAGATCAAATGAAGATAGGCACAAGGCCTCAGTGTTTCTTCTATGTAATGCATATCTAGATTGCAGAGGATATTAGGCTCTACCTGAACCAGCTCCTGTAGTTCTGTCTTGACCTCATCAAGCCCTCCAATGTCAGCCCAGCTGACCTGAGGCACCTCGGCCACAGTCTCTCTCAAAGCTGATGGATTGCTCTGACTAAGGGCCCACTAGAGAGGAAAGGGATGGATTAAGTTTAAATATGATGTAAGGACAGGTAAAAGTGTGAGAGGTGTACTTGGAAATCGTCCATGGTGACAGCCAGAGAATTGAGCAGGTCTGCATCTATAGTTTCATCCTCCAAGTCAATGAGGATCATCTTCTTGCGAATGGCTTGTAAAGCAGCCTCTGAGCATAAAGCTGCCAGGTCAGCACCCACGTGTCCATGGGTCTCTGTGGCAACCTGCCTTACAGACATGGATAAACATTCGCATACAGAAAATTAGGGGAACTTCCCTCCCCACTTCAGGATTAAAATACCCAACCGACTAATGTTTCTCCTTTTTTATCCCTTTCATTATTACTATACTGATTATTCTATACTATACTACACTATTTTTAATCTAACAGTAGATTTTAAGTAGATGCATGGTCTCACCCTCTCCAGGTCAACATCATCTGCGAGTTTCATGTTTTTGGTGTGGATCTGCATAATCTCCAGTCTGCCGGTGGAGTCTGGGATACCGATGTCAATCTCACGGTCAAACCTGCCTGTAAAACAGTTTTATTTATATTTCTGCCTCTTTAATTGACTGTTCATGCTGTTTCCAAGTATTCTCACCGAATCGCCTCAGAGCAGGGTCTATGCTGTTGGGCCGATTTGTCGCTGCCATGACAACCACGTGAGCTCTCTGCTTCAGGCCGTCCATCAGGGTCAGGAGCTGCGACACAATTCGCCTCTCCACTTCTCCATGGGTCTACATACATGAGGTTACCATATATGTTTTTAGTATTGTAGTTCACATGTGCGCAGATTTAGTAAAGTACTAAAGTTTACCTTTTCTCTTTTTGGAGCAATTGCATCCAGCTCATCAATAAATATGATGGCAGGAGCATTGTTCTCTGCCTCTTCAAAAGCCTTTCTTAGGTTGCTCTCTGACTCTCCCGCCAGCTTACTCATAATCTCAGGTCCTACTCATAATAATGCATAACACAGTCAGGTATGTTTCAAACTAGCCACTTGGACTGAGTCCACTGTATTGTTGTGGGAATACACTTTACACTCTCACCGTTGATAAGGAAGAAGAAAGCTCCCGTTTCATTGGCTACAGCGCGGGCCACAAGGGTCTTCCCTGTGCCTGCTGGGCCATACAACAGAATACCCCTGGGAGGCTGTGTGGAATGGGGGACAGCAAATATTAGTAAGAAAACAAACTAACTACTAACTACTTGCACACTTTGTGCGACAAAGTGAACACCTTGACTCCTATGGCCTTGAAAAGCCCAGGATGCCTTAAAGGAAGCTCCACCATCTCTTTGATCTGTGCAAGCTGTTTCCTGCATCCTCCAATGTCATCATAGCCCACATCATTAAGTGTTTCTTCTTCATCCTTGAACACAATACACCAATCAGTCTTAATATTATGACTACCTACTACTATTGGTACATTATGACCTACTATTGGTGGTCATAATATTATGTGTTATGACCGTATGCACCCCCATATGCAACAAACTGTGATGCACTGTGTATTCTGACACCTTTCTATCAGAACCTGCATTAACTTCTTCAGCAACTTGTGCTGCAGTAGCTCGTCTGTTGGAGCTGATTATGCTGGCCAGCCTTCGCTCTCCAAGTTTATCACCTGTTGCCGGTTCACCTCTGTTCCTTCCTTGGACTACTTTTAATTGCTATTGACCACTGCAGAATGGGAACACCCCACAAGAGCTGCATAATCTGATCCAGTCATCTAGCCATCATAATTTAACCTTTGTAAAACTCAAATCTCTTACATGTGCCCATTTTTCCAGCTTTTTTGATTAACTTTGATCCTGATCAACTTTGAGGACAAAATGTTCACTTGCTGCCAAAGATATCCCACCCTCCATGATAAAGATATCTGTTTTTTCACTTCACCTGTCGGTGGTCATGATGCTATGCCTGATTGGTTGTAGTTACAGTGTAGAAAGAATAAGAATGGGTGTTTTATTGTAAAATTATATTGTTCATAAACCTCTCTTTTGATTGGCTCGCCCTCACAGTAAATGACAGTGTCTGGGGCGACAATACAGTGTGGGCTGGGGTCTGTGTCCACCACTTTGAACTCCACAGCACGCATGCTCCCCCGCACCATAAAGATGTCACCTGTCAAGACACACAAAATTACACCTGGAACCAAATGCTATAGCAGATTAACAATAATAACAATGGATTAGATTTATATAGCGCTTTTCTAGACACTCAAAGCACATTACATTGATCTATTATACATTTACTCCAGAGTAAACAGCCTCTCCGACAACCACCAAACACAAATACATTCATACACCAGCGCAGGTAAAGTGCCTTGCACAAAGACACAACAGCAGGATGAAATCAGGGAAGTGGGGATGGAACCGCCAACCTTCCAGTTAGTGTGTGACTGGCTCAATTTCCTGATGCTAAATGATTGTATAGTACCTTTGTGTACAGGCCGGTAAGCCTCCAGAAAGTATGGCTTGAGGAAGACTTCAAACAGATTTCCCGTCAGCCCCTCAATGGTGTCATCGATGGGGAGAACATGGATCTTTTTCCCATACTTGATATCAGGACAGGCGCTGATACTGGGACCCACACACACATCATCAGACATTTAGTTTCATAGATTATAGTGAGTTCACAAATGGGACCTCTACCTGATGACATCACCCAGGCGGACGCGCAGGTTGCTCCGGGTTACACGGTTCATGCGGATTCGGTCGTCTCCACAGGTGTCATCGGTGAGCACTATACACACCGTTTGGCGTCGCTTCCTCCCCTTCAGCACCACTGTGTCGCCCCGGAAGAACTGCAGCTCCTCCATCTTGTTCTGGTGCAGAGACAGATTGAAGTCTTAAGTCAAGTGGCCTGTTTTGATTGTTCTTAGTTTCTTTTTTCACATAACTCTGTGGCACCTGACCATCAGTTAAGTATAAATGGTTAGCAAACACTTGATTAATGGATTATTTTCAATGCATTACTTCAGCTTTAATTAACAAGTGTGAGTTAGTGACACAGTTATTCATGTTCATTCTTGAGAAATAATTGCATGTATATCAAAGCAAAATTAGTCAGTGTTAATGTAGTAACTACAAAATCATTTTAAATCGAGTTAGTAACATATTTATAAATGCTGTAATACTGGTTACTAGCATTATTCTAAACGGCCAACACCAACATTTTTTGGGATCAGTGAAAACATAATTGCTGCTGACCACCTAAATACATTTCATGGGGACACACCTTTAGATCCTGAACCACTGTTTGGAAATCACTGCTTTACAGTTTGTTTATTATTGTTTGGAATCTAAGTTGGCATTAAGTGTTTACAAATGCCTATTCAAGTCACAAGTCCTCTTTGTGTCAGTCCCAAGCCTGGATAAATGGAAAAGGTTGCAGCAGTGAGAGCATGTGGTGTAAAAAATCTATGCCAAATCAATATATGAATCACTTCACGCTCGGAGGCAGATAATTTGCTGGAAAGGAGATTTACAAATTTCTATTCAAAGTGTGCCTTGAAAGCGGCTGGTTGCATTGTTACATAGGGACACAGACCGGCGAAAGGCAGACAATGCTGCTGTCTTCATTGAGAGCCTCGTCCACAATAAGCCTGTTGGGCCTGTGCTTCTGCTTGAGGATTGCAGTGGAGTAGTCTTCCCCCTTCGAGCTTTAAAACACAGAAAACATCATGAGAGTGAGAGGCAGCCAGTGCACTTGTGAAGCTCTAATTTCTGCATGTGACTCTGAGCTGTATTTAGACTCTGCACATAGCAACCTCATGGCAACAAGGAAATCTTCAAACAATTTTAACTGTTGCTGCTTGAATTCAAAGTAAAATATTATTATTATTATCTATGCACGCATTCAGTTGTCACTCACTCTGGGCCTCCCGGTCCTGGCATGACTGGTATCTCTCTTGACGCTTGTCCGTTCAGTGAATAACCTGCTTTTAGGCTGGTTCTGCTCTGATATCACAGATGTGTTACAGAGGAGTCTTGGAAGGAGAAGAAGTTTTAGATTCGGTCTTTTCCTTCACTCTACTCCGCCATGTTTGTACCTGTTTATCAGCAGAGGTATAAATATGACTGACTGCCTCATACGCAAAGATGCTTTTTTTAAACACACCCATGTTGTCGTTCTACGGTTAAAGAGACATTCATTTACTCAGACATTAACACAACTTTCTCAAATTTGAGGATTATATTATAAAAATGTTTTAACTAAGAGTGCTTTAATATATACATCATTTTATTTTTTTTATTTTTGTTATATATGAAATTTTCAGGGAAGGTGATGAGTCGAGAACAAATTTATAAATTTTGTTATAAGATCACTGTTTAAATCCAGGAGCATTTTAAGGGATTCTGTACCATTTTGAGATATAGATCATATACACTAACGAGAACAAATGATTAGATTTAGTAGATTTTTTTTACTGTTGTGAGATATAAGTGGTTTGTGGCTCAAGTGGAAAACAGCATTTAAGATTTTTGAGTTTGAGTCCAAGTCTGGGCACTATATTGTTACGTTTGTGAAATAGGAACAGTGCCTTGGCAGACGTCTACACTCTCCACATGCTTCTAGAGTTTAGATTTTTCTTCTATTTTTCGCAATTTTGTGTATTTTTGTACCCTGATACATCTGTCTTTGTCCACAGCCTTTCTTAAAACTTGACTAAGACTTTTACACAGTACAGTATATTGAGAGAACCAGCAACCCTTGCTATTAAATCACACACATGGTTTAATAACAGTGTCCCTATAACCCGATAACATTAGTGCTAACTCTCTCACTCATACCCACAGCACTCACCATGGAAAGAGAGCCAAGACAGATATAGCATGATGCCCCTCCTCCAGCTCCAAAAGACCAAATCCTACCCTGTAGTGCCAAACAAGACATTTAGAAATATAAATGTCTTTTGTATGGACAATACTTCTATAAACCTAATTCCTTTTTGTGAAATCAGTGTTGCCCCTTGTATCGGTGATTGAACGAAGCTGCTGTTGTGAGCCAGCTGCCTTTAAAAACACATTCCTCCATTTACTGTCTGTGCAAAACTCTTAGACTCTCAATATGCAGTACTGTATAAAAGGCCTAAATGTGTTTTAATATAGGCTATAAACAGCGTGCAATTTGTCAAAAAAAAAAAAAGTTTTTTGTCTAAGGAAGATTTTGACTATAAAACTATAATTGTAATATAAGTGTAATTTTTGAAAAACTGTTCAACTTTTCATGATTTATAAGATATAGAGTAGAATAAGATAGCGAGTAGAATTACGATGCTATTTGATGTAAATCTTACTTTAGTGGGGATTTGTAACTTCTGTGCAAAAACAATCTAAGTGTCACGTGCATACCTGCGCATAAAACTTAACGCCTCATTAAATATGCACGCGGTTAATTTGCACAACGAATTAGGTGCAAACGAACGAAAGCAAACAATAAACGTTGTGGCTGCGCTATTAGCTTTGTTTAGCTCGTTTCGTCTTAAAATGAACAAATATGAAGAAGGAAGTGGAGAAGGATGTGTGTCTGCTCTGTCCTGTCCTCTGCTGCTCAGGCTCTGCCCTGGCGCTGTGCACCGCTGTCCCAGGAGAGAGAGGGGGGCGAGTCGCGGCCCCGGTTGAGTTCATTCACCAGTTCCAAAAAGCAAAAAAGGCGAAGATACAGCGAAGATACGGGATACTGCAAGAATTTGCAAAACGTGTCACCCTATTTTATCCCCCGAGGTTAAAGTAGAGGGAGAGATGGAGAGAACAGGAGCAGAAGCAGGAACAGAAAAAAACAGAAGGAAGGGAAATCCCCTAACCATTTAGTCCTTGGCCCATTAATGACTTTTCCTGAAATGTTCATACCAAAAATAAAAATAATAAAATTCTGTATTAATTAAAGCACACCTATCTTAACTTCTTTTCACATCTCACTAAAACTTCACACAATCTATTTGCACAGATTATTTTTATATTTTTAATATGATATTCTTGGGTAAATCATTTATTTCAATGTTAACAGCAGAAGTTTAGGCATGTTTATTTTGGTACAAATCAATGTGCAATAAAACAAATTAAGGTAAAAAATTTATTAATTTAAGTTAATTAAATATGAAGAAAGAGGTAGAAAATGGGTTGCATGCACCAAGATTGTAAAATGCAACTAAACAGGCAGTCTATACAAAGGACTTTTTTTTGTAAGTTAACACATTTGCAACAAATATGAATATTCAAAATTTAAAACATGAGCAATGCAATTGGACTGACCTGACCATGTTGAAATGTAAGGCTTTAGTTGTTATTGTTTAAAAAGATTTCAGAAAATGATTGATTGACTTAGCTTTACCCTGCAGTAATGCTTTTTAAGGATGGAAGCAGATACTTAAAAAATCATCCTTATTTACATATGTATTTTATAATGGCTGTTTTGTCTTTCAGTTGAGATCAGCATGTTCAAAAATCATTTAAATAAAAAATAAATACAGTAATTGAATATTGCTTTACTGTCTATGGTGGCGTCCTGAACCATAGCAGTTAAGACTGGGATGGTTCAGTGGGAGGTTTAAGTAGTCTCTGTGAAGCCTCATTGAAACAGAAAATCCTGCAGCACGGCCATACAAACATTAAAATATCAACAATCAAAAATGGTAAAGTTATATGAAAGATGAAAGTGCTTGAGTTTAATTGAAAACAGTCTAAAAGAGTAAAAAGTGCATTTTTGTCCAGTTCGGCAGTTCTGTGAGTCCACTTCAGACATGAGGGTTGACATGTAAAATAAAGATTAGGCTATATATACAGTACATGCAAGATTAATTGAGCTATATGTAAAAATAGATTTGTGTGGTTCCAGTGCCTCCTTTAGATAAGTTCATCGTCCTCAAAGTGTGTTTTCTGTAGAGCTTTAACATGGTGTTCATAAATCTTGAGAGCAGGACCCAGTTTGATGGACAGGCCAGTCAAAACGTCATTGCGCTGCATGAGGAGTAGGGATTTCCCATCAATTTCCTAAACAAAAACAGCAGTGTGGGTATTGTAGTTAACTATTTACTATAGACATGAGCTTATTAAAACATTAGGCTGTGTGTACTGCCCCCTGCTGGATGTAAAGGGGAGTGGCTCTCACCTGAGTCCTGAAGGCGACAGCTTGCTCAGGAAAACCTGCTGCTGTGAAATAACTGACCACATCCGACACTGTCCAGTCGACTGGGCTCAGACCCTCAGAACTCAGGGACCTACGAGAGGCAAATGGCACATCTTAAATGAAAAAAACAGTGGACTGCAGTGAATTGTCATTCATCTTTGGTTAATTTTTAGCTTTACAGCTACATGACAAACAGCAAAACCCAGCCTCATTAGTTCTCTGGTCTGATTGTGGGACACTATTTCATGGCACAGGTACTAACTCAATTATGAAATTTGGGACTTTGTTTAAATGTAAATAAAAACAGAATGCAATGGTTTACAAATGTTGTAAGCCACATTTATATACTTTTTTTTTTTACTGCTGTCTTTGTTTTTTGATTAATGTGACAATAGAACAGTTTTTCATATTGGTACATTTTAAATTCTTCACATATTACAGAATCATGCCTGTTTTTAATGCTTTGCTGCTTGAGGGCCTGAAGGACAATTAACCCAATTAATTGCAAAATGGTCACTGTTTTTTTTTTTATTTATTAGTGGTAAAGCATTACTGTTGCCATCAAATTAAATATGTGCTATTATTTTTTGGTGAAATGGTAATATTTAGGGCTTGACATTTACTTTTTATCTCACTGGCCACTGTGGCTAATCTTTGTCAAATGGAGCTAGCCAATTTGTGTTTTTATTAGCCATAATTTAAAAAGTGGAGTTTTTGTATTTATTTTATATATACAATATGCTTAAATGTAAAATTTAGTTTTATGAATGGACAGAGATTTAGCAAATATAAAAACAGGTTTATCTATAAACAGCATAGGCAGTTTAAAACATGTAATATTTTATTTTCTAATTTTCTCTCTTTAGTGATTTAATGATGTGTATTTGAGCTGAGCCACATACAGTATATTCAGGCCTAACTTCTGAAGTTAAGGTATAGGCCTAGATCCATAAAATTCAATCAGCCATCATGGCTAGGGGGAAGATTTGTGTCAGTTGTCAAAATGAAAATCTACCTGCATTTGGCTGGTTGACTATTGTTAATGTCAAACCCTGGTAATATATCTACATCTGGGGCGGCAGTAGCTCAGTAGGTAAAGCTGTTTGCCCACTAACCGGCAATGTGGCGGACCTATCCCTGCTACCAGCACTGCATACTGCTGCTGCGTCCTTGGTCACCCGCATTGCTCATGTATGAATGAGTGTGTGATTGTGTGTTTGGTGGTGGTCGGAGAGGCCATAAGTACAGATGGCAGCTACGTCTCCATCAGTCTGCCCCAGGGCAGCAGTGGCTACAGAAGTGACTTTGAGTTTACAGAAAAGGACACTGATCAAACCTTTTGTAAAAACTGGGTTTGTATTTAAAGATTAATTAGTTATATGTGGGCTAATTAATTATTTTCTGCAATGTACATTTTGTGTTTATATCAACCTTGAAAGTGTTGCAATCATTTGGTTTACCTACTCTTGCTTTATTAAGACAAAATATGGTTCTGATTAAAAAAAAGGTAAAAAACTCACCCTGCACTAAGTGTTCCTGGTTCATCCGACAAAACAGATTCTGCTGGTGAGGCCGTGGGTGTGAGCAGACAGGAAGCCCTGTCTATCTCCAGATCTCCATGGCTCTGCTTCAGGACGGCAGCACAAGAGGAATCTGGTGGACAAAACTTTATGCTGGGAGAATCTGGACAGGACTCCGCTATAGAAAAGTATTATACTGTTTAGACTACCTGTATACATCTTAATGCACGATCTTGTTAGAATAAATAACTCAAAGATAATAGCCAGAATTCAAAATGCAAGTCTTTAAGTAAATGTCAGTAATCAGGATAAGTTGTTTTTTAACCTATATGGTATAGTCCTTTAGTGCACATAGCAATAGGTTGTTTTCATGTTCTAGGATTCGATGATTTCAAAATCTCTGTTGGAGGCTAGTGGTTAGTATTAATAAATAGGTTAGACACTGTTTTTTAAAGAAATATCCCAATAGAAAATCCACAAATATTCAACCTGGTCATTTCTTATTCCAAAAACTAACCTTGACTTAATGCTCTGTCCATTGTCTCTACAATCATGCCTGTGAAATTAACTCAGTTGACCACTTTTTGACACTACAGTGAAAAAATGAATTTAACCTTAGACAATTTGTGCTGATGGAAAAGATGCTGAACTTTGTGCCAGTTTTTTTTTCATACATATAGACCAATAATTGCAGAGATATTGACTATAAACAAAAGAAATAGAATCTGAGCCTGCCCTCCTTCATCAGAAAGAAGGCCAGGGCCAGTATTACAAGCGAGGTACTACTTTAAAAAAATATCTGAACAGAAAATTCACAAATCATAAACCAGAATTAGGCAAATTAATTATCCTCACACATACCTTTGGCCCAGCGCTGCTTTGATGCCATCTGGATCACAGCATCTTTGGCCTCTGGCTCAGTTGTCATGGCTACAGGGCATCCTTTTGCATCCTCTTCATAACTTTGGGGATTCTCTTCCTCCATTTGCTGGCATCCCTCACTAGTTGTAGGATCATTGTCCTGGTGTAATGGGAAGAGTACCTGCAATGGCTAGCAGCATACAAGTGATGGTTATGCGTTATACAGTTTTCTTAGTCCTGTAATGAACTAGCTATATGTTTTATTTTACTCCCACCAGGCTTGGACTTTAGAGACAGTGCTATGAACAAGTACCCTCAGCCAAAACTATAACGAGTAGAGATAACTATTAGCCTAAATCTCAAAGCCGCACAGCACTTTTGAAGGCTGAAACAGACTGCTCCATAGGGAGCAGAGCGAGTTGTCGCAACGAAGTCATACAAAAGATTTAATGAGGCAAGAGCGGCTAGGGAGCTCGAGAAAAACAATATGGACCGCGAAAAACACCATAGACAGCACGCACCTCAAACGCAACAGTCTGAGTTGTTTATGTGCTACGTTGATTTTAAGTTCTCCGGGCACCGTGGCACCAATCGATCAATCTGTGTGGGTGCGCGAGAGCCGCTCCACCTTTTTCGGCTACACGAAGCCGAGCAAGGCTATGCATTTCCCTGTAGTTTTTTTTTTTTTCAGTGTTAAACAGACAGACGGCTTGATGCCAAGTTAACCCGGCCCACCTTGCCCCAGTCGCTCGGTTCCTCCAGCGCTGCACCCCGCCGAGAGAGAGTGACGTTTCCGCAGCGCGTCCAGCGCAGCCGGCCTCGCGCCACCTCTTTATCCATCACAACTGTGACTTTGCCTCGAGAGAGCTTCTGCACACAGAGGCGCTCCTCGGTGCTAAGGTAGCCCAGTATGTCTTTGAGTCCGTGCGGCTCCATGTGGCCTGTGGTGGCCGGCGCGGAGTTGGCAGTGTAAAGTTTAGTCTTGAGGGATGGAGTCTGTCTTTGCGGAGGGAGGTTGCAAGTCGTATTGTTTAGGCAATTCAGACCACAGGACTCGTCTTCTTTTCTGGGCGCTAGGTTGCCACTGTGTGTCCTCGACGTGTGTCCCACTCGGGACGGCTGTCTGCACCCCTCCTGCTTCTGGCCGAAGCCGCTGATAGTCGATGATCCACTTGCTCGTTTTTCGTCTGGAGGGGCGGCACAGCGCGTTGCTGCTCTGTCGCATCCGCTGCTGAGCGCAGAGTCAGACTGGAGCTCGTGTTCTCTCGGGCCGACTGATGCATCCTCCTGGTCCGGGTCCGTGAAGCTGTGCGCGCTGTCGCTGTTAAGATGCTCCTGTTTGCTGCTCTCGCCGCTAGACGCGACCAACTCAGTCTTTTTTCTGCTTTTCTTCAAGACTTTCGCTGCGTTCCGGTACGAAATTGACCCCTTGTAGCTAACTTTGAGCACAGTTTTCGACTGGATCAGTTTCTCGAGTTCCGTCCTGGTTCGGTCCGGGTCTGACCCGTGTCGTCTTCGGACCATTCGACAAATCCTCTCCAAATCTGGACGGGCTTTTCTCGAGCGAAGTGAGTCTATGGTCTCCAGGATCCAGTCTTGGTACAGGTTGGGCTCACACATGGCTGTAGCGGATGGGTTTCAGTAAGCCCTGTGTTCTTTCGCAAGTGACGCGGAGAGAAGCGGGGAAGCTTGGTGCGATCCCCGGCTGTGAATGAGGACGGAAGCCTACGCTGTGTTCAGACTCAATGCGCGCTTAAGGTGGTCCGACGATAGGCTCAAATGCATTTAAGGTGGAAAGGCCCAGATAAATAGCCTGCTTTTTTTCTTTTTTTTTTTTTTTTTTAACCAGAAAATGTATAGGCCTATTCATTTAAAAACCTAAAAACGATTACTTTATTATTTTGCATTGCTGCTTTCAAAAAACAAAAACAAAAACAGCATTGCAACGAATGTTTTTTCTTAGGGCCACATTCCATGATACAGGCTCTGTTAGTGTCTGTTTGTATGGTTAAAAAAAAAAAAAAAAACATAGATCAAGTCCAGTCTGACCTCAAGAACAACTAGAACAAAAACACTCGAGATAAATTAGACTCTTGACAGACAGGACGTTGACAGAAGTTAAACTTTATTGGAATGACACTCATGTTGCAAAATTATACACTTGTTTTCAAGTCACTATAGTGGTGAGCTCGGACACTTTCCTTTGCAGTGTGTGTTGTGTGGTGGAGGGTAGCATGGTTTACAATGGGGTCTGTTTCCCTAAAAAGTGTGTCAGTATTTTGTGCCCGCATTCAGAGGAAGTTCGGTCACCACAAAAACATTGTAGACACACAGACTACATTGCGTCATGATAAGGGTCCACTTGACATGAAAGAAATTCAGTGAATGAAGAAAGTGCATGTCATAACATTATTTGTATTTTTGTGAAATATTTCAGATAAACTAGAGCTGTTGTGTAAAATGTGAAACAAAACGATAGCATCATGACTGTTCAAAGATCATTAGCTATTTTTCACTTTTTCAGTTGCTTGAATTTTTTCTAGGTTTTATGTGTGAATGGCCCATTAATAAATATGTTACAAGATAATGGCAGTTGCCATTTTCCAAATTTCCCAAAACTGCATCAGCAAATGGCTCAGAGAAAGAAGCAACGAGTAAATTACAAACTGACATGATAGTCTTAAGCTGAATTGTGTTGTCATTTCATTGTTCTTTGACATGTTCCTATGGTTAATCCCACAAATAAATGTTACAAACACACTATTACACAATATACATGTGTCATTTACCCATTTAATATAAACAGTAATGAACAGGAGCATCTGACACTTCCCTTTTTCTGGCATCCGGAATGAAGGCATTTTATATGAAATGTCATGAATGAAACAACAACGATTCAGGTCGTTGTTGAATCTTTAAACCAAAGCTAAGAAGCCATTAAGCATTTGAAGTTCTGCAAAATTAATGTTGGTTGCTTTTCAAGTACAAGGTCTCCTTCACTCCAGGCACACCACCTTTAGTAGCTTCTGCAAGCTAGCTGTCACATCAGTGCATCATTATTCCATAAAAATGATGATGATTATATAAGGAGCAAAAGACCAGACTGAACAGAAACAGTCTAAGATAGTGTTGTTAGTATATTATTGGCCAAATGAAAAAAAAATCTACTATTAATTGAGTTTTGAGCAAGGTAATTGTGGAAGTCTTCCATTGTTGCCCATTAAAACATGGTGCTTTAAATTATCCATAACGTAAGTACTCCTTTTTCCCCCTATAACCTTTGATGTCTTGATAAAATGATATGATCAGACCTGAGATACCTTTGTGTGATGGTGGACCTTTACTGTCACAGCTCAAATATTTCCAACTCGGACACAACACCAGTGGAGCCACTATTCTCACAACATCAGAAAACTGTAGTTATGCATAAACTGTAAGCACAAATAATATGGTAAACATATCTGACTTTGATCCACAATTGAAAGGGGTAGATTTGAATATGTAAGAAAATTATTATCTCAACTAAAGAGGATTTAAGTCAATTGAACATGTCTGGCTCTCATAGAAATGGAGCATCCAGCTGAATTTAAAAGGTGTTTCTTGGGTGGAAACAGAAGTTAGTTTCCTTTGTGTAATATCCAGTTTAATGAAGATAAGAAGAAAGGAAGATCCTGAAATGTGTGTTGCAAGTATGTGGAGGTACTGTATCTCTAAATAAGAGAGGTTCCCAAATTTCACAAATCTAATCTTCATTATAAAGGGATCCATAAATAAACAAAATGGACAACCAAAGCTGAACAGAAAAGGCAACACTGCTGGTTATCAGTCTCCCCGCTCCTTTCTCCTCTCTAGGACCAATCCTCTGTTTGAAGCTGGTGCTTGTGTGTGGATAGGAGAGTGAGCCCTCTCCTGAAGTCTTCCACCTGACCAGCCTACCTTTGACACTGCCTTTCCCTTTCATCCTCTCATTCAAACTCTAGAACTCAGCAAACTCCTTGGCACATTTCTCAGTGAAGGAGACACGGATCTCCTCCTCTTCATAATCATCAAAGTTGCTGGTGTCGCCTGGTCCTTTGAACTTAGGAACAAAGGGTGCTTCAACCTAAACAACAATTCAATTCCCCATTGAAAAATTAATCAGAATGGAAAAGGACATATGTCCATTGTTTATAAACGCACCTTTTTCTGGTAGATGGCGATCCAGTCAGTGGTTGCAAACCACTTGTGTCCTTTGATGTCATTAACCCCATTTTTCAGATTTCCATATCGTTTTGTGAGATCCACCTGTTGAAACACAAACATATGTTATGTTTTGAAAAAAACAAACTAAGCTATGACACAAAGCCACTGAAAAAACTAAGATATAAATTTGCACCTGTAACAGGTTCCTCAGTAGATCCTTTAGGTCTGAACTAAAATGAGATGGGAAACGCACCTGAGACAAGCAACAAAGAAAAACAAATCAATTCATTATTTCTCCATAAGCGTCATCTCAAAATGCATTCACATTAAGCTTGGCATAACCAGACTGACCTTCCCAGATACAATCTTTTCATAGATCTGAATAGGCTGATCAGCAAAGAAAGGGGGATACCCAGCTGCCATTTCATAAACCAGTACCCCGAGTGCCCACCAGTCCACGGCCTTATTATACCCCTGGTGAAGAGAATGGAAACAACGACATTACCCTCCTGTCTGCACTGTTGGGTTTGTCTGGTATAGGTTTTGAACTCACCTTGCTGAGAATAATCTCTGGGGCCAAATACTCTGGAGTGCCACACAGTGTCCATGTCCGGCCCTTTACACGTTTGGCAAAGCCAAAGTCTGTGACCTGTGTTTATGAAGCAGACAAATGTGTGTACATTAAATGTTTTTGGTAGTAGTAGTAATAATAATAATAATAATAATAATAATAATATTGCATTAGTCTTCTATAGTGCTTTACAATTTGGCGCATTATTCATTCACACATTCACACAGGCAAGGTGTCTTGCCCAAGGACATTAATCAGAGGCAAAAATACAAAGTTGTGTAGCTGTAGAAGCAGGAGTATGATTTTCACCATTTAGTGACCACTAGAGAGCAGCAGTGCCATGCTTCAAAGGATTTTAATGTTGTAGAATAAGAAGATAAGAGCTCCAAATCTGTGCAATGTGTGATATATAGCAGTGTAATGATACGTTTTGCAACAATACAGTACATATCAATTAGAATTGTTTCAATACAATTCAAAAATGATACTGACCAATTTGTAACGATACAATTCAATACGATTCAATACCTTCCTATGGATAATTGATACAGCAACCTTTTGCCAAAAATCACAAACGTTTACTCTCAAATCTAGCATTGTAGCCAGGACTGATTATGTCCATTAGACAGAGTGTGAAGAAAAGTTGAATATAACATTTTATTTCATTAAAAACACAAAAATTACATGAAAAAAGCTGTATCTGGTTTTATTTTAACATGCAAAATTCAAATATCAATATTTCCGATATTATCACTCGATATTCCATCGAATATCGATATACACTTCCTAGAAAACAATACGATTCGATACAAGGTAATGTATATCAATATAGTTCTATTGTAGAAAAAGAGACCTGCAGCATTAACTTTGTTTCTCAACTGATCATGTGTCCTATTTCCACAAACTTTAACAGACTACACCTGTCTCTGAAGGGCTACTACAGATGCCCGAAAGCTCAAAAAGCAGAGCACTATATGGTGTGAAGTGGCATGGTATCCTTAAGGTCACAAACTACCTCCAAAAGCACACTAAACCTCACCCAGCTTAATTCTGTATATTTATCTTTTGAAATAACAAACCTTTCCATTAGCATTAACAGTCTATGTACAGTGTTAAACCCTTCATTTACCTGGATGTAGCCCTGTTGATCAATGAGCAGGTTTTCAGGCTTCAGGTCTCTGTAGATCAGGTCCAAAGCGTGCAAGTATTCAAAGGTCAAAACAATCTGAGCAGCGTAGAACCGAGCGTGTGGCTCACTAATAAAACAGTAAAACAAATAAACAAGAAAATGGCTGATCAAACATTTTTAGTTGGTGAGTAAAAGTCTTGGCTCAACGGATTAGAACATGGGAGAAAAGTGAGTTCATTTCAGTAGTTCAATTCAAAAAGTGAATATGTCAATATAGTACACACATACTATGGGAGTGGATTAGGGCCATTGTTAAAAATGTTGAGGGCTGAGTTCTGAGATTAAAGTCAGAAGTATGGGTGCCTGTAAGGACATACACTGTGGGAGAAATAAAGGTGCAAAATACATACAATAAACTATAAGCCCTTACACCCTTATTGGTGAAGTTGTCATGTTGTATTCATTTGGTTCCCTAGACTTTGTAAATAGATTGCAAATACAAAAAATACATTTTTAATACTCTCTGTACACTCTGTACAATAGAAAATGTCACTTTAGCAACTTATTTTAGAGGTTTATCTAAAAAAAAAAGATAAACAGACTAGTGGGGAGTTTGAGTTATTAATAATTGCATACAGTAAACATCAACATATGAGCTCCACTTCGTAATATTTATTCAGATTTTTTCTCTGAATTTTGATTTTAATCTCAAACTGAGCCCTTAAAAAAAAGTTTTTTTTGAAACAGCCGTTGCTCATTGCCACACATTGCCCTGACGAGTTGTTGAAACACGTTGGTGTCCATGTACAAATAAAGGACTTTTATTTTTGTACATTGTGCACACATCTTTGTATTGTGACTGCCAGAAAAAATTAGTTACAGTGCATGTTTTTGGGCAAGTTGATCGTCTTGGTATACTATTTCTTTTTTTACATTTGCCCAAATCCTCTTCTGTACATAGAGAGAAATATTTCAAGCATTTATTTACTTTAATTGCGATGAAAATTATGTAATACAGAGTATATTTGAAATTTTTAGAATTTGGGGTTACATGAACTGTAATAACTATAATCATCACAATTAAAATAAATACATGTTTGAAAAATGGAACTCTGTATGTACTGAATGTGTATAATATGTGTGGGTTTAACTTTGAACAGGACTACTGAAACAAATGAACTGGTAAGACTGTAGGACTATTGACTATTGGTCATTAAAACAGCATGAGTTGTACAGAAAGACCAACCTAAATCTGCCAATTCGCCGTAAATGGGAGAACATCTCTCCACCCGGTACATACTCCATCACCATGTAAAGGTTAGTGTTGTCCTGGGGAGACAGACATAGGCGTGTTAAAAACACACATTTAGGTGAAAACAGATGCATAGCAAAATTGTAAAATGATCTGTATTGCTACAGGTAATTCTGCAGGTAATTCTTATTTTTTCCTTTCTGGGGTTGCCACACAAATCATCTGCCTGTGAGAATGCAGTGATTAGCATATACAGTAGTTTTGGCATAGGTTTTATGCCACATGTACAGCACTGCAAAGATGTTAATAAGGTATGAAAACTAGTGTTAATTAAGAGTGCTTTAATAAATGTATTTAGCTATGAACAGTTTCAGTAAAGGTATTAGGCCAAGGACAAAAATACTATTTTTGGTGTGGATCCAGATCTGTTTAGATCTGTTTAGATTCAGCAGTGTTTTAAGAGATTCTGTACCATTTTGAGATATGGACAGAAGAACTTCACCCACTAAAGAAAAAAATATTCATTTTAGTCTATTCTTTACAAATATTTAACAATATATCTTTACCATATATAGTAGAGATTTACACAGTCTGAGTACTTTTATTTTTTTTTTGTAATTTTGTGTATTTGTTGCACATTGATTTGCCTTTCTTTGTTCATAATCTTTAATAAAAACCTGACTAAGACTTTTGCATAGTACTGTACTTGCTGGTGCGGTTACTTTGTCTGTTTACAAGCTAACACATGGGCAGATTTTTAAGTTAATAGGTTTATTTGAAGTGGCCAGGATATTCAATCCCGGGGCATTCAAGGTGCTTCTAAACAGCTTAACCTAAATAAGGTCTTAATTGGAATGCGGCCCCTTTGGCAAAGTGCTAACTACTTTGGTGAAGCTTGAGACTGTATCAAACACTACTAACCCATATTCGGAAAACATTGACAATTGTGAAAACACTTAATTTGTCAGTTAATTTAAAACTTCAATGACCAGCTGAAACAGAAAACGTGAGCCTATGCAAAATGGCACCAAAGTTGAACCATGTCACCCCAGTGTTACATACAAGTACACATTAGATATTGCCTTTTTTCTGCTTTTCCTTTATACACAAGTTGGCCATTGTTGTGGTTTGGTTCTTAAAGGTGCACCCTACACATACAGTAAAATGGTCACATTTATATAGCACTTTTCTACCTCCATGGGTACTCAAAGCACTTTACATCAAGGAACCATTCACCCATTCACACACACACACATTTATACAGGTGGGTTAAGTGTCTTGCCCAAGGACACAACGACAGTATGCAATGGTGGGAGTGAGGTTTGAACCACCAACCTTCTGGTTATTGGACAAGTGGCTCTACCAACTGAGCTACTGCCGCCCAGTCTGTTCCTTAGCCAGTACACAGGCCGTCAAATTAAAGTCTGTATTTTGGATTACAAAAATGTCCTGGTAGTAGGGCTAAACAATTAACTGGACGTGCATTCATTAAATTGCAATATTATTAAGCACATTTTAAATTCATAGAGGCCACAGTCAACTTTCAAGTTATTTTACAGGTTATTTACAGTGTTTTACTTTTCTGTTACGGACTAGAAATCAGGAAGATATAAGTTATTTGAAAATAGTAAGTTTAGTGTATACTCAATTATTTCAATTCTCACTGTTATGCAGAAATAGTTTTGTCAGCGTTTTCTTGTTGTGATTATTACTATATGTTTGCAAGGCTTGCTGTTCAAAGTCAGTTACTAGAGTACTGTGCTATAAATGGTTAAATATTAAAACATGTCATTCATGAAATAACTGTTAATAACACAGTCTGGTGCACATGAAACAGTCGATTTATATAGGCTAATATTGTGGTCATTATTTTTTGCTTATGGTACCAGTAATAATAAAGAAGGAAAATAACTGCATAACAAGTTGCATTTACAATATTGGTTAAAAACAAACAAATATATTTTTTTAAAATTGCTGTACACCTTCTCGCCTGTGTTACCTTCAGTGGTCTAGACTAAAATGTAGGGACAACATCAAAGTTCAGATTAAGATTCATAACGTTTTAGCTGCTGAAGTATCTTGGGTAGAAGTACTATTACCTGCAATCATGACATACTTTCTTTAACCCAACTAGGCAATTAATTATGAAACATCCCAGTAACAATAACAACAGTATTATTTCAACATCTATAAACTTCTCTCTGGGCCAGCTTTGACTGTGAACATAAAGAGCCAGCATTTTGTTTCTATAGCTGGGTTTCAAAAGACATCACAACATTCTGTAGGCCTGAAGTGTTTCATGGAGCTGGGGGGCAGGCAAAATGTCTCTTATTAAAATGCTGATTTTTTGGTGTGGTAGGATACATAGCGCGAGATTATGGACCTTGTCACTAATATAAATGATCAGTTTCAACATTTATTCCTTTTTCTTTTTGGATATTTCCTATGAAAATAGCTTATAACTTATACAAGAAAACTGGCTCCTGCCCCCCATCTGAGAGTGTGACATCATCACATTATAAAAGCTGAATAGTGAGTACTACATATACCATTACCAGTAACCACAATCATTGTGGCGGCAGTAGTAGCTCGGTTGGTAGAGATGTTCACCCTCTCAAACCCGAAGGCTGGAGGTTCGATCCCCACTACCGGCATTGCATACTATCGTTGTGTCCTGGGGCAAGACATTTCACCCATCTTGCTTATGTATTAATTTGTCTGAGTGAGTGTGTTTGGAGGTGGTCGGAGAGGCCGTTGGCCCAGATTGGCAGCCACACTTCCATCAGTCTGCCCCAGGACAGCTTGCTACAGAAGTAGCTTACCACAACCAAGAGTGACTGAGGAGTGAAAGCATGATCGACTAATGTAACGTGCTTTGAGAAGCTTTAAAGAGAAATATAAATCCAAATCATTGTTATTAGTATTGTTGTTTCCTCTATCTAGTCTGTTCACAATGCAAGCCAGTCTGGGATTTTGATGCAAAGGGGCACCACACTGACTGAATTGTGACCTACCTGCGAGACATTAGATTTTGGTGTACATTTTTGATCACGGAGAGCCTGCCATCTGATGAACGGATATTGACACAAACTGTGGTGCTTTGGCCCACATTAGACAAACAGACACACACCACATGATAATTTCTACATACCTTGAATGAGTATTCTAAGCGAACCAAAAATGGAAAGCTGACAGCCTGTAGGATCCTCTTCTCATTCAGTGTGTGCTCTATCTGTTTGAGCTTCACCACCTGGAATAAGATGGACTCAGGGGGTTAAAAGCCATTTTGAAATTAGGAGAAAATAAAGGTGATAGAAACTGGACATTTTTAACAGGGTGCAAAGCAAACTCAGATTTAATAGCCTGTGGATCTCAACATTGTGCTTGTGTTTCAAATTTATTAGCATGTGTTAAAAAACAATGACTTCTGAAAGTGTTCCTGATCCATGACTAATTAGTTGTAAAATGCTCCTCCAGCTGTTTTCTTAATAAAGGCTGTTTCAAGCCTTTTGTTGCTCTGTCCCAATTTTTATTGATATGTGTGGCTAGAGCTGGGTCCCGAACAACAATACCTTTGTGGTACTGACCAAAAAGCTCTGGAAGGTTGTGGCATCAAAAAAATAGTTATTTTTTGGTACCAACTTTTGATATCCTATATCTCCTCAAATGAGCTAATACTTTAGGCAATATTGTGTACCTGATGGGCCTTAAGACCAATATTAAGCTACACAGCAGCCGCATCACATTTAGCCTCATGTTTTGAGCAGTTACTTAAGCACCTGGGATAGGTGCACTCTACCCACTGTGTTTCGCTCCAAAATTTATGGGCAAGAAAGAAACTACATGTTATTAAGACAGCCTGTGGTTGTGGCTATATTGTAGCCTTCAGCATATTAATGGAAAATAATACATCTTACAATAATTATTCCAATAATTATATATTTAATGTCTGCTATGCATAGACTAAATAAATGAAATAGACAACACTTATAGCAGATAAAACTATAATGTTCCTTTTAACTCATACATAAGTATTTTTTTAATAATGGTATATAATAATCTTACTAAAATATCTTTGTTTTGTTTAATTTATGGTCATAGAAGATTAATTTAAATATAATCTGTATGGAAAAAAAAGTATTGTTAAGGTACTGGTATGGTAAACCAGATCTCTTGAAAACTGTTACCGACCCAGCCCTATGTGCTGCTGCCATCAAATTGAAAATGTGAAAATGTGCTATTATTTCTCATGGGTATAATATCTCAGATTCAGTACCTGGTATATTATGTTGTGAATTGTGAATAAAATGTGGTTCTATGAAATTTGCTGATTATTACAGACTGTTTTATTTACATTTTACACTGTGTCCCAAATGTTTCAGAAATGGGGTTGTAGTGTGAACCAATCAATGTCTTGATAATAAAGCCTAGATATAAGGTTCAACAGTTCATATGTAGAATTGGCTCTTTGTTAGTCTACATGAAGTGGTATACACTGCAAAAAGGACCAATATGCATGCAGCTGAGAGATGTTTTTACATGGCAAACACTTAAAACAATCCCTGAATCTCATGACCCCAGCTGACCTTCTGCTTGTTGAGGATCTTCATGGCATAATGTTGTCCAGTTTCTCGGTGCCTCACCAGCATCACACGGCCAAATGAGCCTGTGCCCAAGGTTTTCAACCTCTCAAACTGCTCCAGGCAAGCGGTGTTCTGCACAGCCAAAACAAAAGAGATTTGGGGAAACTCGGTTACAAGGACTAGGACTGAATCAGGATTGGTGAATATATAATTTTGATAATATGTTAATAAGGGCAGCTTGTGTTTGTTGGCACTTCAGTGCGGAAATACACGTCTACTGGAGCTACAGTAAACATTCAAATAGAATATTACACTTGAAAAACAAATTGTATATAATGTAAGCTGTATCAGAAAACATATGTTCAATACTGCAGTAGCATTTGTGTGATATGAATTTACTCTTTTAGCTGTAAACGTTTAATTACTAATACTCACTAAATAGGACTAAAACTCTCAAAGTTGTGTTCTTTAAGGAACCCATATTTCAAAGCTTTGTTGATCTCCAAAGTCCTTTTAGTCCATTGAATTGTTCATTTTTTTATAGCTTCTGACTATAATTGCATATTTCTATGAAAGCTATTTTTCTTTATTGGTCATAAACAAGCCCAAACATTTTACAAATAAAAATCTTCTTTGTGAACCACAGAATATTTAAAAACTTGTTTTATTATCACTGTAGATCTAGCAATGCAGATTTTGCTAGTGTAATATGGGACAGACAAACAAACCTGTGCAGGGGTCTCCCACTTCTTGAGGAAGTCCTCTTTGGCTTTTGCAAGAAATTCCTTGACTGCAAAGAACAACAGGCTCAAATAATAAAATAAAAGCAGGACAAGTTAAACTAAAACAGAAACCAGCCTAGACAGTATAGAATCTGTATTTTTATTAAAAGTCTAGTAGGCTACTGTCAAGATTAAGGTGTGGAGCTCAATAGTTGTCTTTAGTGGACATTTACACACAGTGGATTGAGCACAGTTTTGACCTGTGGAAAGCGAGACACGGTGATTTTGGCAATCTTCACGAGGCTCTCTGCCCCCGTGGCTGTCTTAGCTGGATTAATCGGGAGATTACAGGTCTGTATGAAGCACACGTCTTGCTCCTTTTGAAATGGGATGAAGGAATTAAAGAAATAAATCATGCACGACTTCTGATGTAGACCTCACTCCTACTGTACGTTGTAACAGGCTATGCTCTCAGCTTGAAGCAGCTATAGTTTTGGCGTTTGGGTAAAGCCTATAGGACAAGATACAATATAGCCTACATACCCAAAATAAATTAAAATCAGGACACAATCTCGCATTAGCTGCCATTTTTAAACACTGATCATGTAGGCTATACAGTAAGCTACCCACCGCTTTCCATCTCGCTGCCCTTCCTGGCCGTGGGCGTGTTGCCCATGATGACAAGTAGTCAACAGGCGGACCGTGGCTTGACGGCCGCGCCGCAGCCCCTCCAAGCCGATATCGAGCAGTAGTGGGTGCGCGCGGTGCTCCTTAAATCCAGTAGTAGCGGACACCTCCCAGGCGTTGCTGTGAAAATAGGGTGACAGCTGCTGCTGATGCTTCGCCACCGCCAGACGGGGATGTAGCGGACACAAATCCTTTGGAGGATATTGTTGTGCCGTGTCGGACGAGGTCTACCTTAGCTCGGCGCAGTTGGCCCGAGCACAGAAGAGCTGTATTCCAGTCCCCTTCTCCCCACCACTCCCCAGCCCCCAAACCGCGGCAGCGCTGATGGGCAGTGTCTCCGCTTTAGTGGATGCCCAGTCGCTGTTTAATCAGAACCAAACAACAAACATAAAATCCCTGTAAGGTCGGATAAGGATGGGAATTTGCCTAAATCAAACATCGGCCCCCCGTAGCCTCGAAAGATGACGGAACTACAGTCCACAGCCTCCCGCCCACTCTCCGGACCCACAGCTGATTAACGCCGAGACAAGTCCGCGAATTGGCTGCGTCTCACGGGCGCCGACAACCGCAGCTCCCTGATTGGGTCCCGGAAGTCCATCAACAACAGCGACGTCCCGCCTTCCTCTAAACCAACCAAGGGGAGCGTCACTGGCTTTTCTCCCCAAGACGTACCGCTCCCTTTCTCCCGTTTCTCTCCTCCATTGGCTTGCTGCATCCGAGCCGTGGGAATCTGGCCGAGTCTATTGGTCGTCTGCACCGGTGCACAGACCCCCTCCCATCAGAAATATGGACCCCCCCATTCACCCCCCCGAGCTACACGTTTGGTCGAGTGACGTCAACAGGGGCTATTTTTAGAAATGTTGGTTAGAATTTAACGCACGGCGGCGCAGCGCAGACAGTGGCCACTATAAACAAAAGAACATCGTTTACAAGATGAAAACACTGCTTGACTTAAAGTCTGTGGCACTCTGGTTTGGAAGGTTCTTGGTAATCATCTAGGCCTCAGTACACTGTGCACACCCGCAAGGTGGAGCTGAACTGTCTACAACCTGTAAAAAATCGCCATCTATACAAGTATCCAAAACAACTCAGAAGAGGTGGCAAATGTTCAAGGCACCTGAAATTATAATTCCACATGGGGACAGCTTTATAATAATCACAAGCCTGCATTGTTTTTACATCTCCAAATTTCAATTTAACAGTGCTGTTAAAACAACAAGAGTTTTACAACAAAACTAGCTATTTTAAAGAATACATCCATTATTTTAGTATAAAAATGAATTGCCTACCCAAATATTTTGAACACCAGTAATGCATGGTCTCATTCAAAAAAAGGAAAGATTTTATTGCCCGTGTATTTATACATTACACTAATCTTATGAAGAAGCTGCTGTTGTGGTATGCCATTTCAGTCAATCATAACCATACACAGACTATTGTCCTTTGTAGACATGTGAGAAGTGCAGAACTAACGGCTCTGAGGGTGAGCTGCTCTGAGATAAAATGGGTGAGTGCAGACAGTCCTCTGACCAATTGTACTGCAGTTGCCTAGCAACATGAGGCTAGAGTGAAAATGGTGGAGTGATGCTGCAGCATTTTATGAATGAAACTGAAAAAAAAAAAAAAACTGTGCAGCAGAGGAGGAAGACAAGTGGGCTTGGTAACACGTGTGCTACAGCGCTTCACTGCTGAAGAGGAAAAGTGCTTCTGGAGGAAAGATTATAACAAAACAAACTTTATTAAATAATACACAATATTGAGTCCCACAGTAGATACAAAAGAAATGTGTGCTTTTAAATCTGAAGACAAACAAAAAGCATTATGACAGTTTATTTACAGTAATTCTACATCCCCAGAACACGCATTATTTGCTTTCTATGTTTATTTTTTTGCTTAATGGGCATAATTACAGTCATGAAACGAGATCTGAAAACAATTTACATTATTGAAATTTGGCCAGTTTAGTTTATATTAGAATTTGTTAGGGAATATGTAATTATCTATGTAACTGTAACTGTCTGAAAAGTGAAAATTCAGGCTAATCAGTCCTTAGTCATTTAGTTTGGCTGAAAGAACAACGAGGTGTGCTGACTGTTGATCCATAAAAGAATGGTTTTAGAAACTGTTTCAACCCACAGTAAAATAATGCAAGGTGATGTTGATTAGCAGCATTTTGGGGGTAAGTACTTTGCAACCTGCAGATAACTGTGCTCACAATAACAGTGCTTTCATTCCAGTTGTATAGTTAGAGCTAAAGTGTTTTTGTCCAAAGGTTTGTTCACGATGTAGGCAAAGAAATGCACAAGAGGATATTCTAGTCCAGGTTTTACAGATGGTCTTTCTTACATGCAGTCCATAGAGTTGTCTGGCATCAGTCCAAGTGGAGGCATCTTTCCTGGTGCACAAGATGGAGGAGGGAGCATGCTGTTTATGTTAGGGGATGGGTCAACATTCTCTCTGTCCTCCATCTTCTCTGCCAAACCTTCCCAATTGATGTGAAAGCGAGTCACACGTGGATTAGAGGCCAAAATATTCCTCTGGAGCTGAGGGAAACAAAGACAAGGGAGATGTACTTTGTTTATTATTATCATTTTAGCATCATGATAAAGACACCCTTTTACAGTACATGTTCTTTTTACTTTTGTCAGTTCAAAAAAATGTGTGTCTCTTGTTTGCAATTTTTTAGTTTACATTTCCTCCCTTATGTTCACAAATCCACATTAGCTTAAATAATGAGTTGAATGATACTTGATTTTTGTTGACATAGTAGCAGATTCATTTGTCACATGTTATGGTCATTCGGAAATGAACAAGGCTGTTACCTGGGCGTAATCTGGTTTGAGAGGTGGGTTTTCCCGTAGCTCAGCATCTGTATATTCATTATTGACATAGTAACCGATGCGAATAAATTCTTGTCCACGGTAGGTACATGTGATAAGAACAACAGTAACTCCTACAGCATCACTCTCTGGGATGAGCCCTGTATTAGGGGCATCAGCCTAAAAAACAGTGCAGAACAATAAGAATAGCTGGTCAGCGCAACATAAGGCCTTGTGTATTTTTATTCCACATAATGAAACATGAATTGATAGACTGAAAGATAGATGAAGTAACAAAGGATCCAGGCGCTCAATTGGCAATTAAAGCATAATAAAAAACCCGTAGATTTTAGAAACATTTCCCCCACTAAGATAAGGATGCTTTTTTATACTTGCTAACTAGTTAAGAACTGTATCCCATGTTTTTTAACAAGACACAAATTATTTGAGGTCACACTGTAACATACCTGAAATACAAACATGTGTCTGCCAGCTGGTACTGGGCCTACCAGGACAGAGTCCAGCACCTGGTCATACTCTTCACTCTCGGCTGAGCCCACATAGATGATTTTCCACTCCAGATCTGAGAACAAACACAAGTTGCAGGAGTGGCAAAAGGAACAAAAAATAAACAAAAATAATGTCTCATCGTTTTTTTTAAGCAGCTTTTTTCCCCCAGAGGCCCCCAGTCAAATTGCAGACTCTCTCTTTCAAGTGGTGTCGACATGAAAAAGCACACGCACACCCCACGACGTCGTTTAATTGAATCTGGTAAATCGGAATTGTAGAAACAACACGGACTGTCTGAGCTCTGACATCAGTGACTTTTCATTGGTGGAAATTAGGGCGTTCGTTTTGTTTGGGAAAAAAATAAAGAGAATTTCTTTGGGAGAGTTTCACAAACAAAAGTAAAACAGAATTATATTTTTTGAGGTTACACAATGTTTTGCGGCTTCTAGCGTATTTTATCTATACTGTGACATTTCTGGGATCCCACTGTCCGACCAAAAGGATATGAACGCACACAAGCCGAGTTCTGCTATCGGTGAAAGTTACCAGTCCAATTGTCCGACATGCACCTAAAAGCAGCATTAGACCGGAGCAGCGCCAGCCAATCAGAGAAGGCGGAAGGCGGGTCGTAAGGCACAAACGCGCGAGCGCCAATTGTCAAGGGACGGAAAACTAAACAGAGAGAATAAGCTTTTTGTGTATAATTATAAAATAACACTACTGTGACGTCATTTTTCAATCGTCAACAAACCTCTTGCTTCTGATTAGTAATATTCCACTTTATACCACACGTTTTTCTCACATAGCGTATTCTAGTATCCTTAAAATAAAAATCATACCTTCTGGCAAGTCCTCCATGCATTCAAAAGTTATTTCAAACTGAAAGGGATTTCCAAATGGGCTTGGGTTGTCCAAAACAGCGACGTTCAGCACTTGTACCTTAGCCATAGCAGTTTCCTCAAGCGCTTCAACTTCTGAACAATATAATCAAGAAGTCGTTAAAGCCAGTGTTACTCGTAGCGTTTTGTATCTCCGGGTCCCTTCAAAACCTTATTGATTTCCGTCTAAATCTCTAAGTTTTAATTTATCCAGTGCCTCGGCAACAGAACATGAACACTGGCGGTTTATTTACAGACCGGAAATACATCACAGCAGACACTTCCTCGTCTTTATTTGTGGCAGGCTTCAAGTGGCTCTGGGCTCACTTGTGCCACCCAATGGCTGTTTGTGGATATGTTTTGCTCATGATCAGTTTCTAAAATAGACCATGTTAATATAATATAATTATGAAGCTCTACGTACGTTTAGCTGGAGAATTGAAGCGTGGCCCATTCTTTGCACAAAAAGAACTAGGCCTATTTGAGCTCACAAAAATGTTGAAACATTTATACTAGCATATCATTTTAATTGCCGATTAAGTATTTTTAATCAGCATTATAGTCAGCAAAATAGCCTACTCCATCAAGGTAGCATGAAGAGGGTCTAGAAGTTGTGGCTGCAATTAATGTTTTTCAAAAAACATGGCTAATACCAGTGACCTGGCCAAAATTATTTATACCCAGGCCAAATTGTGTGTTAAATTCCTAATTAATGAAAGTCAACATTGTGGTAAATACTCATGGAAAAACACTCTTGACAAAATGGTCCATGTTCAAAATAACTCATATCCTCTCTTTATGACCAAAGGCAATTTTTATTTTCCTAACACCCCTGTCAAATGAACCAGTGGCAAGGATAAAAGTTTCCATGTGTCCTGCGCCAATTGAGAGAAAGTTCAAGGACCTTCAGTCCATGTAACATGTCCTGTCATCACTTCTTCAACAATTTACCACACAAATAAAATTTATTTTGAATTAACCTTCACATATTTTACTGTAAACTTGTGCAATGCAAACAAAACTTGCAAAGAAAATAAATTAATAGTCTCTTTGAGACCTGTAACTCAGACAAACTTTGCCTAAATAAGGTACAACCAACAAATACACAAAACTTACCTAAAAAAGCATGTGTAATCTATTTTAGAACTTTAACAAAAATAATAACGATTGTTGTGGTTCACAACAGTGTAAATCAGGGGTCTCCAACCTTTCTGGGTTTGAGGGCTACCCAAAAGATGAGAATGTGTACTGAGGGCTACTCGTGCAAAATAACCATCTATATTAAAGTCTTCACATGCCTTTCAAATGACACTAGGATTTTATGATTGTTTGCTTTGCATTAATGATAATGTTTATAAAGATAATCGTGTAATTAAACATAAAAACAAGTTTTAAAAAAATAAATTATGACTAAAACACTGCAGTAGTCACTATTTATAAATATCCCTCGTCACCAACGTGGTGCCCGCGAGCACCAGGTAGCCCTTCTGGAGCTTGTGAGGTGCCCGCGGGCACCACGTTGGTGACCCCTGGTGTAAATACTATAAACTGTGTTACTCCAGTGGTAATTGAACTCATCCTTGCAGAGACTGCACATAACTTTTGTTTTGTCTATATTGCTGTCTGGTGACGATTTGAAGCAGAATTGTCCATTTAGCAATGTGTCTTTCTCATTCAATTGTTGCATTAGGCACTGCACTGCGCACAGACCGACACTGATCGAAACTGCGCAAGTCTGGCTCATCTCGCACACCCCTGATGGATGGAAACGGAAATGTGTCATCTTCTACGCTCGCGTGGTGCAATTCTGCCCCGCTGGAAGACCCGTGGCGTGTTGCTGCCTCTGTCAGTGTCGTCAATATTTTTGTTGTGATCAAATTAATCGATGCGTCAATTGAAATTAACGCGATAAAATCAATTTTCCCAGCCCTATTTTTTACCTCTCTCACTATTCTCCTGGCCAACACAGGTGTCACTTTTGGCTTCCGACCACATCCTCTGAGATTTGTCACAGTGCAGAACATCTTGTATTTTTTAATAATACTTAGCACTGTAGCCTCTGGATCTTCAAAACATTTTGATATGGTCTTATAGCCCTTTCCTGATTTGTGAGCAGCCACAATGCGCAGCCGCAGGTCCTCAGAGAGCTCCTTTGTCTTAGCCATGAACCAACAGCAGAGAGCTTCTGTTTTTCACCTGTTGTGTTGTGTTGTGTTTCCAATGAATCAGGGTAATTGGGATGCTTTAGAAGAGCATGGACTATTTGGAATGGTATAGAACTTTAGAATTTCCCATAGACTGTGACATTCAAAGGGTATAAATAATTTTGGACATGCCACTTTTTGTTCAAGTGTAAGAAAAAGCTGAGAAATATTTTTTCCACAATGATACTTCTTTACATCATCATATTATCTTTTGGGAGAAGCCTGTGTAATTTTTGGTCCAAAAAAAACTTGCTGATTGAATAAATATATATATATATATAAAAAAAAAACCTCCGCGGGCGGTTTCATCCATCCAAGCTCGGGTCCTCTACCAGAGGCCTGGGAGCTTGAGGGTTCTGCGCAGTATCTTTGCTGTTCCTAGGACTGCGCTCTTCTGGACTGAGATGTCTGATGTTTTTCCTGGGATCTGCTGTAGCCACTCTTCCAGTTTGGGGGTTACTGCCCCGAGTGCTCCGATGACCACGGGCACCACTGTTGCCTTCACTTTCCAGGCCTTCTCAAGTTCTTCTTTGAGGCCTTGGTACTTCTCCAGTTTCTCATGTTCCTTTTTCCTGATGTTACAATCGCTCGGTATTGCGATGTCAACCACAACGGCTTTCCTCTGCTGTTTGTCCATCACCACAATGTCCGGTTGGTTTGCCACTACCATTTAGTCTGTCTGGATCTGGAAGTCCCACAGGATCTTAGCTCGGTCATTCTCTATCACCTTTGGAGGTGTTTCCCATCTTGACCTCGGGACTTCCAGACTGTACTCTGCACAGATGTTCCTGTACACTATACCAGCCACTTGGTTATGACGCTCCATGTATGCTTTCCCTGCCAGCATCTTACAGCCTGCAGTTATGTGTTGGATTGTCTCAGGGGCCTCGTTGCACAGTCTGCACCTGGGGTCTTGTTTTGTATGGTAGATCTGGGCCTCTATTGCTCTGGTGCTCAAGGCCTGCTCCTGTGCAGCCATGATCAGTGCCTCTGTGCTGTCCTTCAGTCCAGCCCTTTCTAGCCATTGGTAGGATTTCTTGATGTCAGCCACTTCAGTTATCTGTCGATGGTACATCCCATGTAGGGGCTTTTCCTCCCATGATGGTTCCTCCAGCACCTCGTCCTCTGTTTTCCACTGCCTGAGACATTCACTGAGAACTTCATCTGTTGAGGCTATCTTCCTGATGTAGTCAAGGATCTTGGATGTTTCATCCTGGACAGTGGTTTTGACACTCACTAGTCCTCTGCCTCCTTCCTTGCGCTTAGTGTACAGTCTCAGGGTGCTGGATTTGGGGTGGAACCCTCCATGCATGGTTAGAAGCTTTCGTGTTTTCACATCTGTGGTCTGAATCTCTTCCTTTGGCCAGCTTATTATTCCCGCAGGGTATCTGATGACCGGCAGGGCATAGCTGTTGATTGCCCAGACTTTGTTCTTGCCATTGAGCTGACTCCTTAGGACTTGCCTTACTCGTTGGAGGTATTTGGCTGTGGCTGCTTTTCTTGTGGCCTGGTCCAGGTTGCCATTTGCTTGTTGGATTCCAAGGTACTTGTAGCTGTCCTCAATGTCTGCTATTCTTCCGTCTGGGAGTGGGACCCCTACTGTATGGACTACCTTCCCTCTCTTTGTCACCATCCGCCCACACTTCTCAAGTACGAATGACATTCCGATGTCATTGCTGTAGATCCTGGTTGTGTGGATCAGTGAGTCAATGTCTCTCTCGCTCTTGGCGTACAGCTTGATATCATCCATGTAGAGGAGGTGACTGATGGTGGCCCCGTTCCTGAGTCGGTACCCATAGCCAGTCTTGGTGATTATCTGGCTGAGGGGGTTCAGACCTATATATATATATATATAGGTCTGAACATATAATATATATATATATATATATATATATATATATATATATATATATATATATATATATATATATATATATATATATATATATATATATATATATATGTCATCTATTGACGTAACCTTCTTGTGTGAAATCATTAGCACATTTCATTAATGTATAATTGGTTCATTTTAAATCAAATGTAAATTAATGTCATGCGCAGACTTTTCAACATAAGCTTTCTTTTTTAAAATTATTATTTAAGCCATACCTCCTCGCTGTATGATTGTTGGTCCCATCAGTGAGTAAAATATGAAGCGTTTAGTTAAAACATGGTAGTTTATTTTTGTCATTTGCGTCTTAAAATTATTATTGTGACCAGGAATCATGTAGATTAACTACACATGTATCAATTTGCACACATTTTTGACAAACAGGAACTATAATTTCTTGATTGTGTTACTTTGCCAGAAGAGTTGCAAACAATCAAAGTATTCTAAATAAATGAATTTAACACTCCACAAGATGTCAACAAAACTATAATTTATTTGTTAAACAAGTAACACAGAGTTGTTGATAGTGTCACAAAACAATACAAAATACAAAACATGTATTTGTACATTATCCAAAAAATAAAAAATAAAAATTATTGGAAACACACTGAAACACACAAAAGCCCCAGTCTGGTGTATTTTATTTAGCTATACAGCCCCATGATTCGTACTTCTCAACCAGGGCCTCCATGCCTAAACAGATAGGTCTGTAGTCATCAGTCTGGCACTCTCCACCCCTGGGCCAGTACTCGATCCACGTCCTCTCACCGAGCAAATACTCAAATCTAAAATAAAATTAAAGACACACATTTAATATAGTCTTCAGTGTTTACTCTGAGAAACATGCAATAAAATACACTTACGACTGAGTGCTTGGATCTGGAAGAGTGTCCTCGGCTATACCCATTATAAGGTATCCTTTATTCTTTTGTAAACCTAAACTTTCCCTGCAGTGTGAGAAACTGAGGAATTTACGGAGCTGGCCTTGAGCATTCTTGTCATATGTTCCTGTAATTAACAGATTATGGACAGAAGCAAAGATATCAAATTTACTAAATGATGATGGCAAATGTAGAGTCTATTCTAAACTTAACAAAGAGGCCAACCATCCTTGATGACTCCCTCGATTCGCATGGCGTAAGTGTCGAAAGACACGTCGTATCCAATGTTTTCCAGAGTCACATTGTACACTAAGGAAAGAAATATTGCACTTTACTTCACTATTTTTCCATTACACTTACAAAGCAGAACTTCTTTTGCTTACCGTAATCAATTTTGGTGGTCAGTGTTGATTCACAAGCTTTGGCTATGCGCTCTTGATTGCTAATTTTACCCTTCTTTTGCATACTGCAGTTTTCTACCAGTAAACACAGTAACAACAGTTTAAGTTATATTAAGTAAATACAGACTTGAGTACTTTGCCCATGTGCTTAAACTATTGTGCTGAAACAATACCAAACAAATAAATATTAGACTAGCAAAGTGGTGTGTCTGGCAGTTGGCCACTGTGTCAGTGCAAGACAATGAGCTGTTGTTGAAACCACCTCAAAAATCCGAAGGCTATTATTATAATTATTTTAATGCTAAGTTAAGGTAAAATGTTACACATTGTTGCTTTAAGTGCAGGGACAAAAAAAAAAAAAAAGTTATACCTTCAGCACACAGACATTCCTCGCCTTTGCAGCGCCTCAAGATCCGACCATCTTTCTTTTGTGGGTGATAATACCTTATACATTTTGTCTCTGTAAAAAAATTACACATTTACTATGTTGATTAGTTATTATGTCTTTCTGTTGGTTGAAGAAAACTCACAACTTTCTATTTACCATCATAGTATTCATATATAGATACAGCAGCTGGTTGTAAAATGCCCACTTTATGTGTCTGCCTCATTCTAAAAGCCAGCTCCTCAATTCGATTGTGAGCAACCTGTTAGAAGACCAAACGTCAAGAAGGAAACTGGAGGAAAATGTATAAATCAAGTGAAAATTCACAGACCTTGTTCAAATACAGAATGATAGAGCCTTTCTCAGACAGATCCTTGTTGAACTCCCACTTAGATATGGGGTGGGCACGGCCTTCAGCCAACTACAATTACACAAAACAAAGTCATTTTTTTTAAAACAATAAAATCTACAATCATTTTGAACAGTAGAAAAGTATAAATAAAGACTCTTACTGAGTCCAAGTCTTCGCCCATATACATGAAGCCAGTGGGCATGGCGATATCTAAGATTGACATAGATGCATCTTCCTCCTTGTTCTTGAAGCTGAGAAAATTGACAGTTACTTAAAACTATTTATTTATTTATTTATTAAGTAATCATTTTGTCTAAAATTTTTACTCACAAAAACTCCATTCTCAGCTTGTAAATATCTCCTTCATTGTCATCAACCTTTTCTGGTAAAACAAAAGGCACAGCATGTGCTTAGTGACTGCTGAAAGTAAATCAAATTTAAAAAGCTGAAACTTACCTAGAGTGAATTCCAATGAGAGATTAAACTTTGTACAGTCACTCACAGTTTCTTTGGGCACTGCGTAATACTGTGTCACCAACTGTAAAACAATGAAGGGCATCTTAATGTTGGACTTAAGTTATAAAGGTTAAAAAGGTGGTGACATTAAGACCAAGAGAGTGTTTTACGGTCAGAGTTGCTTCGCCTGTGCCTTTGGCAATCACGTTCACATTTTCATTTATTTCAAAGTTCTGTTTGGATGTAAAATGTATAGATTAGACAACATCTTAAATGGACAAACAACAGCAGGCCTGTGCGCTGTCGTGTGTATCTTACCTTCGATGATCTTGTGGTGTAGTGGTTGTCTCTGGTAAATCGGTAATTATAGGGAGCAGCACGGCCCGGTACCTTCAGCTCCACATCCAGGTTATAATCTGGTTCCTTAGCAATGACCCAGTACTCAGACACAGCCTGGTACACCATTATAGTGGCCTAGCACAAAAGGAAGGTTTAAAAAAATGGCTTTAATGTTAAATTTAGAACACAACAAAAAATGTTTAATCTGAGGTTCCTTTCCTATGGTTTGTACCTGCGTTGATCCATAGCCACCACCCTGCTTCTGCTGTTTGTTGAACCATCTGACCACAGGTCGTGCCTCCTCTAGGGCCTGTATTTATGAAGTACAAAAAGGGTCACAAAACGATATGTCCCATAGTAAAATATTTTTATTTTGTCCTTATTACATTTAAGTTATTTATTAAAACTACTACTGTTTCCTTATAACATTTGAGGGGCATGACTTTAAATATAGATGGATAATAAGTAAGACTCACTTTGCTCTTGACAAGAGCCAGAAGAGCATAAGCTGTTGCCTCGAGTGTGAACACATGTCCCCGAGGTGAAACCCAGTGGGTCAACTCTGCCGAAAACACACACCAAAATGTATTTAGCACTCATCCTATATTATACAAACCGAAAACTCACATATACATGCATGTTTAATAAAATAAATTGTCTGTGAGCTCTGAATAAATAAATATTAGTACACAACCTGGAGAAACAAAATTGTAGAGAATCTCCTTATTGAGCCTTTCTTCATTGGCCAGAGCATATGATGTAATGGCGACAGCGTAAGGGTTGGTAAGACTGGGCAGGCGCCTCTCTAGGTAGGTCAATGACTTCTCTACAGCACCGGGCAGACTCTGGATAAATGGAAAAAAAATATAATTTAAATGTATTTATTTAAGTTTTAAGTTCTCTTTTGAGAGAAAGCTTAAACTCATTAAACAACCAAACTTACATTAACAATGGGGTCACATATTGAACGAGACTCCTGCATCGCGATGAGGCAGAAGGCTGTCATTGAGGCATCTGACTCTCCTCCAAGTACATCACCCTATAAGTGTATATTCACACAACTATGTAAGAAACAACTGTACAGTAGTGGTTTTCATTTTAACATTTACAGAAACATTTTAAACAGATTTATTTTTTAGATCATTATACATACAGTGTACTCTCTATGGATAAGAAATCCAGTTTCTTTGAACATGCCATCCGGCTGCTGTGCATGTAGGATCAGAAACTTCACTGCATTGCAGATCACGTTGTTGTCTATCGCAACCAGATTGTTGGCCATGGAAAACACTTTGATCACATAGGCAGTCAACCTTATAGAGGAGAGGATACACTAAATGTCAATAAATTCATTTATATAAATTTTCTAAAAGGATTATAAATGTATTACCAAACACCGCTATTTCTATTTGGAAACACAGCAAAGGATCCATCACTTTTAGCATATTTCATTTCATTTCGGAAGCCTGAAAACACAACCTTTAGTTAAAATACACCTTAAAGGGGAATTTAAATTGTACATTAATCTCTGATTTAAGATTTTTATATTACTAATAACATGAACAAAGGTTGGAGACTGAAGTTGCTCAGAAACAGTACAAGAAACACAACGCACCAGTTTTAATATGGGTGAGAGCTTCATCACGTTTCCCCAAGCCTATTGTTTCCCACTGATTGGTTTTGTCCAAATACGTTGTGGCAATAACAGTTTGAGTCATATGGTACATGTTTTGCTCCCCACATCCAGTGGGCTGGTAGATCATACTACCCATAGCAGCCGCACCAATGACATTCTCCACAATAGGACCAACTTGCTCTCTACCTGTGAATGCAGACACCAAAAAAATTGCTCATTCAGTAAATTAAGCAACCATTATTGTTGGGAGAGCAAATATGAGTTATAAGGATACCTGTCACAAAAACTTTAGTACTTGATGGTGTATTTGGAACCATTTCTGTTTTTGGAATTACATTGTTGACCGTTTCTACTTGTGTGCCACCTATAAGGGACAGGTCAAAAGAAACTTAGCATTTAATTAGCACTTACAGAAACCATTTCTTACCATACTAACTTACCTTTTGGCTCCAGTTCTACAATCTTATTAACTTTGGTCAACACGCCATTTGGCTAAGAAAGACCATAGACGAAGATTAAAAATCTATGGTTAAGTGTAACTCTTAAGATGAATGTGGTCATAAAGTTTTGCTCTTACCACAACTCGTAGTGGCTTTACAACACCATCACCATGCCACGAGTCTTTAACAGCGGCTTTAACTTCAATGTTTAATTCACCTTCTTTCATTGGAATAATTACAAAAGGTACAGCACGTGTGGTAGAGGCTCCCATTTTTACCTGCTGAATGTACCTGCCACGCTTTGATGCTGAACTGCACACATCAGGATGCTCTATAAGTTCAATACGAACCTTTGGAAGAAAGCAAATACAGTAAGTAGTAACTCAATAGACTTGGTTCACTTTCATGGTTTTCAAATGTTTGGGCAAAGTACAGCCTTACAGTGATAGGATCTGCAATATAGTTGTGCAGAATTGCCCTAATTTCTATCTGCTCTCCAGTGACTGCTGAGTAAGGAAGTCTGAGATCTATAAAGAACTGTTTAAACACAACAACTTCCAATGATTTTCCAACACAGATACCTTCAAATAGAAAGAAGAGCAACTAAAATTAGTTGTGAAACCTTTTAAATTAAAAAACAAACAAACAAACAAACAAAAAACTCACCACTATTTTCTGATAGACTAATGCCAGTAAACTGCCAGGTTGTGATTGTGTCTTTTAAGGGAATACGCCTGTCATAAGTGTTGGTTTCACTAAAAAGAGGTCAAAAGTAACTTTAAAGTTCCATAAAGTAAATACACAGACACATTACTGTAAGTTCATCTTACCAATTACGGTTCCCAGGACATGGAGGAATTGTGAAAGTAACCCACTCCCAGCTTTCTGGAAATTTTGTTCGGGAAGTAATTTCACTGCTGTCCATGAAACTGTTATCCTCCTCACCTAAAGTTGAATTTGAAATCAATTAAAAAGATACAAAATATTTGATTGTGAGAATAAACGTTGGTCTATGTCTTACTGCGAGCCAGAATGAGGCTGTCTTGCTTTAGTTCACTGCGTTGCTTTTGCAGCTCCTCACAGCAGTGCAGGAAGGCGTCCTCACAAGCTTTACCATCAGTGATATACAGTTTACGGGTCGCACAGTCGTAAGAAAGATGGGTGTCCTTCATGCCGTCCACACAACACTCGCGCTCTATTTTGTCCTTATAAACACTTGCTGGAAGTGAACAATAAAATTGCCAATGCAACATTTAAGATTTAGCCACACAGACTCACATTGGCTACAGCTACTTACCCAAACTAGTTATGACATCATGCAAAGTGCTTGCTCGCTTTTTCCGGGCTGGAGAGGGGCATTTCAGCTCTAGAAATACAACACTAATCTTTACTAATTTGAGAGTATTGTCATAAGTATTATTGTTAAGGGTGACTGGTGAGTTACCTTGTCTATAAGGAGTCCCAGCAGCAGTATCAGTTTGTAATATGAGCCCTGCATCAAAAAACACTCCCATGCTGTTTTTTCCTCCGCCTGGTGTACAGCCTGTGTCAGCTTGCTCCACAATCTCCCACACCTGGACAGACGCAGTGGACATAACAGAAACATTTACTTTTACAAGGGAGTTGATATGAAATCATGTTTCATCAGATTATCTTTATATAGAAAACATTACATGAATGATCTTGCCTTTTTCTGGGTGAGCCGGTGCTTGTTATTCAGGACATAAACACCTTTGTCCACTGCCACCAGTCCCACTGTGGCCCCTACATCGCCAGTGACCCTCAAATCAAAAGTCCTTCGTGGCTCATAGGATGGAACTGGATTCTTGGCCTCAAGCGTCAGCTAAAAAAAAACAAAAAACACAAATGATTAGAAGACTTGTAGATTTTCAGTATGTTTCCATTTGAAAAGATGATGCTTTTTCAGGCTCTTTAAAATAATTTTGGACATCTTTGCATTAGAATTTGATGTTTTATAACTTAAAATAATGTATATGTGCGTCTTCTTTTGGGGAGCTGCTTTGTTACTCTAATTTTGTTACGACAGAGCAGTGGTGTAGCCCCAGGTGTAGAACCACACTGCACAGTCTGCCTTTTCATACAAAGCCAAAAAAGCAGTGGAACAAGCTGCCTACTGAACCTTTGTCCCACAATGAGTTTGTAACTTTCTCTAGAGACATTATGTTATGTGTGTATATTGTGTGTCTGTCTAGTATAAAAACTAGGCAGAAGGGTAAACTGAACATTTTATTACACATGTGCTTTGGACATGTTGTGTGAGTGTAGCACTTTTCAATGTAGCCCAGGTTTATGTAGTGTAAATGTAAATGCGAGAGGAATGCAGCTAAAATTTGAAATGTTATGTCAATATATTCGTATATTCAGACCTCCCTGCTTGGTAAGCAACTGTGTGGATGTAACTGAATAAAAAATGTGGCTAGAGTTAATATATTGGAGATGTTGTCTTACTGAGTCTGGCCTACTCTCTGTAAGGTAACTGTGAATGTATATGAGTTATGAAAGCTGCTATGATTTGTAAAATGTAAAATGGTAATTTTATTGAGTCCTGCTTACTCCTTGTTATATACTGTGAGCTAAGAATGTTGCTATAATATTGCTTTATTTCTATTTGTTTTGCTATGCTATTACACTCTAATCCTCTTTCCTTTCTGGGACTACAGATGGAAATTAGTTTTCAAGCTAAAATCTTGCGCAAACATTTTTGTTCTATTGAGCCTAATGTCATTGTACACTGTCCCTAAATTAATTATCTTACCGTGCCCATGCAGGAGTCATCAACATCCACCCAAACAGAGTCTGATACCACTTCATTGGGAGTGGGATGGTAATAGACAATGAGTCGAAATGATGGCAGCATTTTTTTGGTAACTGGAATAACTAAAGCAACCAGCACTTGGCCAACTGAACGTTGTCTCCCATAATCGACCAGCTGACCTCTGCTCAGGATCTGGGGTCACAAATACATACAGTAAATACATATTTGATAAAAAACAACAGTAAAGCATTACTCACCAGGAATGTAATGTCAAATTGTTGGGTGGGTTGGATGTTCAGGTTTAGGTTGACCTTAAGGTCAGTTCCTAATTTTACATCAGCTGTATTCACATCTGCAACAGAGACACTCTGTTGTTAGGACATGACACAAAAAATAATAATTATTATTATTATCATTGTCATCTTTATCATTATTATTATTACTAGTAGTAGTAGTAGTAGTAGTAGTAGTAGTAGTAGTAGTGTATATCTGTATACACACTTATGCAAAAAAAAAAAAAAAAAAAAAAAACTTTTATCTTAGCACACAGGCCAGCCTCTGTCTTATGTTGAGGAGATAATCTGTTATTCACTTCACCTGTCACTGGTCATAATGTTATGCCTGATATATGACATTGCCCTTGCAAAGAAGATAATATACAGTATGGCACTCACTTATGTGGACGTAGTTCTGGCTTTTAGCTTGATGAGGCAAAGCCACCATTGTCTGTGATGTCTGTCTGTTTTCGGGCAATCTCGGATCATTGGTACTTGCCTAGAATTGAATTAGGCAAATGACTATGATTAGATAAGCAAATGCAAAAATGTTGGGACAAAGTGGGCTTGCATAAACACATAGTTATATTTCTTTTACATATTGTTACATACAGTAACTCTGAGTTCCTTTGCTGATGCCTGTGTGTTGACTGTCAGACTGGCCCTGCCATTGGGTCTAGTGGTGCCATGAACGTCCCCAGGCTGCACCACCACTGGGACACGTTCAGCTGGAGTACCATCAGGGTTGGCAACAGTAACCTGTCATTTACAAATAAAGCTAAAATGTTATTTAATTTAGGCAGAAAATGAAGGATTTGATTGTACATGTGTACATACCGTGACATCAAATGACATTCCCGGTTTGAAATATTTTGGGGTTTTCTTGAAGTTGATGGTGTAAGGTGATGTTACTATTTGTATATCTCTTAACTCGCCCTCAACCATTTCACTTCCTGTGAGAAAGAAAAATATATAAACATTAATAAAATTGTTACAGATCATCTTCATGTAATTATTTATCATTTTAATATATAATTTTAATTCTTACCGCTCTCCGTAAATACAGTGGCCGTCACAAACAAAGATCCTCCAACCAGCTCATTTAGGTCCAGGAAAGTCTTGAGGATATGATCTTTCTTCAGGGAAGCCTCACCATTGCCATTATTAATCTAAAGGGGCAGAAATGTTTGTTTTTCACAATCACTTTAGAGGGCTATCTATTTCATCCTTGATTAAATACTTCCACATTTACATTTACATAGCAACAATGATGAAGACAAACAAAAAGACAATAATGATTGAGAAAATTTGTCTGCAAGTGAACTAGGGGCACAAAGCAAGAAAGGTCAATTTGCTGACATCGGACATAACATTGTGACTACTGACAGGTGAAGTTCACTAGACACGTGTTTGTCATGGCACCTGTCAGTGGGTGGGATACATTAGGCAGCACATGAACATTTTGTCCTCAAAACAAATTTGTTGGAAGCAGGAAAAATTACAAGGGCCAAATTGTGATGGCTAGATGAGCGTGTCCAAAGCTGCAGCTCTTGTGGGGTGTTCCCAGTCTGTAGCCGTCAAAAAGGAAGGAACGGTGGTGAACCAGCAACATGATGCTTGTGGGGAGAGAAGGCTGGCCCGAGCGGTCGGCTCCAACAAATGAGCTACTGTAGCTCACAATCCTGAAAAAGTTAAAGCTGATTCTGATAGAAAGTTTGTTGTATATGGAGCTGCATATTAGGCAGGTGGTCATAATGTTAGGCCTGATCTGTGTAGAATATATTAATTGACAGATGCATCCAGACAAATTCTTGTTCTCACCGGGATTCTTTGGAGTGAGGCAGGAAAGGCCTTTCTATTTCCATCTTTCATAATCCCAAACACAACATAGGCCATGCCGTCCACTTCTTTTCCAAACAAATACCTGAAACCATAAAGAGAGCCTGTTCTCTGTGACTGCCACAAAATAAACTGTATTTTAAAAAGTGGTTACTGACGTTGCTTTGACTCTGACTGTGAATGACTCGCTGTCCACATAGTAGAAAGTATTTTCAGGCAACAGCTTCACCTCAAAACTGGGCAGCACTGAAAAGATACAGTATTCAGTCTTAGTCTGAAAATTTCAGCACCTGCCAATTCAAGCTCAGAGGAACTTACCATATTTCTTTACTTCAAACTCTGCAGAGAAGGTCTGCTGTGGGTTGCTTTGAAACCGTGACACCACTTTCCACTGGCCAATACTATATGTGGATACAGACAGAGTTGAAAAAATAAGACAGATATCATCCAATATAGTGGTCAAATTAATTACATAAACACATAATATACATAACAACATAATAACCTGACAATTTCACCAAGTTGGTAAGTTCCAGAGTGCATCCCAGCTTTTAGTGAGACAGGATCTAGAGGGATGACAATGCCCTCAGGGGTCTGCAAGTACACAACAATAACCCCTTTCACAATGAATTGTTTTGTTTTAACAAGACATTCTCTGAGGAAAACTGAACTTTATCAATCAGTGAACAAGGGAAAGAAATATGCTTTTCAGCTTCTGTAAAGTTAACTATTAAAGTTGCCCTTAAATACATTAATTGTGTTATTGAAATGTACCAAAGAACATACCACAATCTCTATAGTAACAGAGGCAGGATTTTTTGGGTCCTCTCTACCAACTGGCTTCATGCCCGGCGTCAGTGCATAAATCCTGAAATAAACTGAGATAGAAGCAGAAGTTACCAGTGATGTGACGTTTTTCGCAAAGTCATTAGTTTGTAAATAAAATAAAATAAAATAAAATAAAAACTTTTAAATACATGCATGCTTATGTCAATTTTGTACATTAAAACCCTCAGATCCTTAGATACCTGTATTTTCTGGGGTGTAAAGGGTCTTGTCTGTCTGGATAAACAGGTATCCCGATTGAAATGAGACTAAGACCACCTTCTCCAAAGTGTAGCCTGGAAATTCTGCTTTTAAATATACATACTGTTTTGCTGTGGCATCTTTGTCAAAACTGGCGGGGGGGATCTACAAGTATAACAAGCAAAACATTAAAGCTGGGTGTCCAGAAAAATGTTTGTATTGAAAAAAAAAAGTATGGTAATTTACAGTACGAAATAGAGTGCTAAGTTTACCACAAGCTCTCCCAGTCCTTGGTACTTGTTGTTTGAATTGAGTTCCACAGATGTAAAATTCAATCTTGTGTTTTTTGTTGGATGATTCCAGGCAGAGATTACTACATTCATTTGTGGTGCATTGCCACAGTCTTGACACTCCACAAAGATGCTTTCTGCTGTTCCTACTCGCAACAAGTTGGGGGCAGACATCACCTTTCTGTAGAAAATAAGTGATAGCAACATATAGTCACAATGCAAAAATGTTGAGTGAGATTATCATTTTTTATTTCCTCATCCTGGCTACTGATAGAGCTCAATGTTGAAGATCCTATCATCTAGATTATTGACAAAATAAATGTTTACTCAATAAAACATTTCATCATTACTGTGAACTCTGTTATGTGCTTGGTCTGCAACCAGAAGCAAATTGGGCCAAAATCCACATTACTTTGAATTGTGACACAATCTGGACTTTTGGAAGTTGCTGCAGCAAGTAAATTATATACCGTGTAGATAACGGAGAAATAATTTTTGCCTCTAATGGTGGACAGGTTTTTTAGACTGGTGTGATACCCACAAACTTCAGATTAATACATCAAAAACTGTTGAGATGGTCCTAGACCCCAGATCATTTGGAGACCGGAGTCTTGTTGTTATACATGGTAACAACATTGAACAGGTCTCCTCCTTTAAATATTTAGGAGTGCATATTGATAGTGACATTAGCTGGCACACACGTGGCAAGTGTTTGTGCTAAAGTTCACCAGCGCCTCCACTTTCTTAGGCGCCTCCAACTGTTTGGTGTCTGAAAAAACATCGAGCTAATTTTTTACAGGGCAGCCATAGAGTCTATACTCAGGTACGGCATTACCAGCTGGTTTGGAAACCTCACAGTCAAATCTAAGACTCAAATCCTCAGCTTGGTAAAGATAGCAGGCAAAATTATCTCGATCCCACTCACCCCACAGCATCTGTTTGAGCAGACAACCATCAAGCAGGCTGAAAACATTTTGTCTGGCACATCACATGTGCTTGCCTCAGAATATGTGCCGATGAACACAGGGAGGAGGTTTAGGGTTCCTCTGTGTAAACACAATCGTTTTAAACACTCGTTTATCCCTCTGTCAATCAAATTGCTCAACGAACAGCGAGCACAAAGAAACAGAGGGCTAAAATGAGGTTCAGTTTATTTGTATGTGTTCATATGTGGACAGGTGTGTCCATATATATGGATGTATCTGCAGTATGCTTGAGATTCTGTGCACTGATATTAATGGATGCATGTTTTATTATGTAAGTTATTTAATGTTTTTATAACTGTATTATATGCATTGTATTGTATTGCAGCATTGCCTTTTTATAAGACAAATTTCTCCTATGGGAGACAAATTAATCAATGGAGATGAAGGTAACATAAAGAGGAGGGTAAAGAAGGAATTTAATGTCTAAAAAAGATTATTTTTTAGACTAAAATATTTACATTCCTATTTTCTTCCATAATCTGTAAAATAATGTCTAAATTTCTTTCTAGTAGCTAATAAAAAACATTCAATTATAGACATCTTTGCCACTCACAAAATAGAGCATGCATCAAGTTGAAAACTATATCTTTTACATCAGCCTATGACCTTTTCTCTTCTTTTTCATTATCTTTTTATTCAATATATTTTGTGTTACTACCAAAGAAATGTAGTGATTCATTTAAAAAATAAAACATCAGAACACAGGTGAACTTACAGTGGATCAGCATCAGTGACAGAAGTGATTGAGGCCAAGCCCAGAGAGGCCAGGAACCACAGCAGCGTCCTCCCCATCCTTCAACACCGTCCAGACCTGCTCTCAGTGTGGACTGGGACTCTGGACTTGCTTTTTATCCACCTCCTGTGTCTCCATCAGAGACAAAGGTCCATGTCCCATGAGTAAACACAAACAGGAATACACATAATTTCCCAGCAGCAGTTGAGAAACTGTCAAACACAGAAAATCAATGAGGCACTATGCACATTTCTTATTAAAGATAAATGTAATATTATATTAATCATATCATGATTTACATCATAAACTTACATAAACTATCACAGCAGTTTCATGTTTTTAAATTTGCCCATATTCAGGTGGTTTGAATATAAAAAAGATGTGTTTATCTGTATGTCTGTATTGGAGTTGGAGAGACTTTGCAATTGCTCTTTTTATTTTTATTTTTACAATAAGTAAAGTAAATAAGTAAATACAAAAATTATGGACATTGAAATAAATATTGATTTACAAAGTCAAAAACACTGCACTTTCACGTGGTCTCTTACTCACCACGAACACTTGTTTAATATAAATACTGATGTAAGTAGGCCATGGCAGAAAGCGGAATGTCCCTGGCAGGCATTAAGGGGACCAACAGCAGGACAAGGTCCCTTGTCTGTAATTATTAAGCCTAAACTTTTAACTTTTCCCATGTGATTGATTATTTGTATTTGCACAGACACTGCAAACAGGACCAGACCCAAGGTACTAAAAGACTTTACAGATAAAAACATTTCACAACAATATAAAACTCTGCTATGTGTAAAGATAGCTTCAGTAGGGAATTCGTTGTTCTGTTTATTGTAGTTTTGGGGACAGACAACATTAGCATTTAATTCAGGTCGCTCGTTCACGACGATCCTTTAGTACATTATGGATGGTTCACGTTTTATTTCTCTCAAAAATACAAAACAATAAAAAAAAAACAACAAAAAAAAAAAAAACCAATTGTACATTTAAGTCACTGATCTCAAAGATTTTCATCACATTTCATGGGCACATAATCACGTGGCTATACTTAGCATTGTACCAGGATTCAGTTACTTTACGTACGTGTTTAATAAATAAATAAAAAACAAACAAACAAACAAACAAACCCAAAAAACAAAAACAAAAAAAAAAACAACAACAAAAAAACACTTTCGCTTTTATTTCTGTTCTTTGTCTTGTTATTTATGCCTGAGTGAAGATTCTCTCCAGACGCTGAACCGAGCTGGACCCCATCGGGAGTAGTGCCAAAAGTAGAACGGTTTGGGAAGTGGAAACGCCCCCAAACCGACCCGTGCCACCCCGTTCCGACCTAGTGGAAAAGCGGCCATAGTATGTGTGTAGGGCAGAAGGGCTAGGCCGTCTCTGATTGGTGGTGCTGCGACACGTGACTTAATTTACGCACGAGCGTCCAGGTGAGCGTGGGAGCGAGATGAGTGAGTTCACTGCTGGCATGAACGGTTTGTCACGTTGTTAATGCGCCGTGCCGTGGGCAGTGAGACCGGGAGCACGCAGGAAAACAAAACTTTTCATGAGGACTAGTTATACAGCCACAATACTCTGCTTTTTAAGTCGGCTTAGAGAGGTTTGTGTGGTAGTTTAGCGCTGTAGGGACTGATCCGGAGAGAGAAGCACCTGCTGAACAGGTGTAACAGGACCGGTGGCATTCCTCCACGCAGCCATCCGCAAACTTCAGCAACAGTAGGTGTGTGCCCAAATTATTGTAAACAAGAAATAAGACTAAAAATGGTCTGTAATGGCGCTTGTGATCAGTCAAAATGAGGGATTATGTAGAAAATTTGTTCAGATCTTTGTACGCTAGTTTCACATGTAGGACACAGGTATCATTAAAGGCAAACATTCCATATTAAGCAGCTATTCTGTATTCAAGAAAGTTTATATAGCTAGAATATTGAATAGTTCAGTTCAACCCACGTTGTGCCGCTTGCGTCTGTCTGTGCTGCAGATGTTCACACATTAACCATACATTGATTACTCCGTACAGAAACAACCCTTCCTTTGTGTTAAAACCTGACTCTGAGGTCTAGATGTGAGCAGTGAAGCCTTCTTGCGGAGCATCCAGGAGGTAAGCAAAGCAATCATCATCATCATAAAAAACATTTTTTGGAAATGCTTTTTAGGGTAGCACTATATTAGAAAACTAAACTAACTAAATAACAATGTTGAATATTGCGTACTAAAAAAAAATCTATATATTATCACTTAAAAGTGCATTTTTCTATTAGAATTTCAGTTCCAAAAGTGAAATGCATATATTTATGGTTTCAGTACAAACAGTGACACATTTAAAGCAGTTTTGGCTCACAGTTAATACTCACAGTTAAGTAATTAAATTATTCACAAAATTAGAATATTGCGGAAATGTATATTGTAAACTGTTGAACTGATCACACTCAAACTCTAAATGAACTGGAAAAATTTGTTAAGGATTCCTGAGCCTTTAAATGGTCTTAGTCTGGTTCAGTCAGCTACATAATCATGGGGAGGGCTATGGACAGTTGTCCAGTCACTGACCCCTCCACAGACAGATAAACCACAAAAGGTTACTGATAAAGAAGCTTCTGCTCACAGAGTGCTGTATTAAAGCAGATTACTAGAAATTTGAGTGGAAAGAAAGTGTTGAAGAAAAAGGACCGGGGCTGTAGTCAGTACATCAGGAGCTGGATGGAGACGGATCAAGACATTTATCTACAACTGTGTCACTAAACCAGAGACAAGGTCAGCAGCATCTTATCTACTGGACCTTATTATTCCACTGACCCAGTAACAGAGACGCACTGAAGGCCTCTATCAGAGCGACCTGGGCTTCATAACACCTCAGCAGTGCTAGAGGCTGACTCCCTCCAGGACGCATCACGCTGAAGCAAAAATTCATTCAAAGAATACTGAGTACTTCTACCTACTCGCCATACTTTTCAGAAAGCCAACAATACTGTTTTAAGGATAGTATTTATTAGTCCCATATAATATACACTGCCTATAAAAAGTATTTGCCCCCTAAGCATTTTTCCTTTATTGTTGCCTTACAATCAGGAATTTAAATGGATCATTGAGAGGTTCATGTCAGTCTCTTTACATCACATGACAACAACTATGAAAATGCCAAAAAAAAAGTTTATTGTGAAGCAAATTAGAAATATGACAGAAACGTTGAGCATACAAAAATATGTACCCCCTCAAGTTAGTCCTCTGTAGAGCCACCTTCTGAGGGACTTTCAGCTCCAACTTTTCTAGGATAAGTGTTTATGAGCTTGGTTCATAAAATCACTGGGATTTGTGCTCATTCTTCATCTAAAAACAGCTCAAGCTCCTTCAGGTTGGATGCATTGTACAACACTGTGTGAGTCGTATTCTTCAAGAATTTTCCTGTGTTTAGCTCCATCCTTCATTCCTTCAGTTCTGAGCAGGTTCCCAGTCCCGACCAATGACAAATATCCCCACAGCAGGACACTGCCATCACCAGGCTTCACTTTAGAGAGGGGGCACAGTCAGATGCAAGGTTTGTGCTACACATAGCATCTTTCACTGATGGCTCATTTCAATTGTACCTGGACAGAGGACCCTCTCGTGTTTGGGTCTCCCACGTGCCTTTTGGCAAACACAAAACATGCTTTCTTATTATATTCTATACTTTTTATGCACTGTATAATATGTTTTCCCAGTTTATTTAGAGTGTGAGAGTGACACAGTTTACAATACTGACCTTTTCCACAATATTCAAATTTTGTGAATAACTGAATTTGGGTATTTTCAATGGTTTTGATTTCTATCACATAAAATTATAACCGTATCGCATTGATGTGCCTTGCATATAGCAATGCACTCAAGTTAGGACTGAATGCTTTTTCTTAGACTTTTTATTAAAAGAATAAGCTTTCCAAGTTAAATTTTTTTTTAAACACCATTTGTGTCCCCTTTTCAAATTGAAGTAATAATTATATTATAATATTGGGTGTTTTAAAAAAAACACATCAAAATAACAACAAAGTAAACACAAATGTAATAGGAATATACATGTTTTTTCCTAATTCTATACCATTCCTTGTGACAGCCATCTTAAAATTGCATTATGACTCTATCATGGTCATGATTTTATCTCTGCTGAAGTAAATCTTAACTTTTTAAAATTTGATTTTAACCAGTTCACAATGCATTGTTATCCCTTCTTGTGGTATTTTGTTTGCAGATATTGCAATAACAAATTGTTTGCATTTCATTGTGCAGCCCTAAAAAAAGTAACCTCTTCTATTGTGCTTCTTCGTGTCTCGGTTTATCAGCATGGCGAAGCAGGAGTTGATCCCAGCCTCAGTGTCTGCACTGCTGTCCACCGTCCTCTCGCTGCTCTCTCTGGGGTTACTGCTGCTCATGTGTCTCATCAGGAAGAAACGGAGAATGGAAGGAACGTACCAGCCAAGTGCAGAGGAGCGTAAACAGCCTCGAGCAGTCTGCCCCGAAAAACCTGGGCTGCCTTTACCACTACCAAAAGAAGAACGGCTCATTTAATTTTACTGCAAGTGTCTGTGGTCTCTGTGGTCTTACACTGACTAATCAAATGCACAATGCATTATGGGCACTGCACCCCCACAGTTGGAGATTTCACTGGACAAAGTCACTGCCTTCACTTTGCCCTACTTGGACATGCGCCAAAGTATGCTTAGATTTTTGTACTTGAGGACTTAAGTTTGTTCACAATAGTGTTTTTGTATATTTATCTAGAAAACTATATTTCACTGTGTGCCAATATGAAGGATAATGAATAATGACCGTGAAGCACCTTTGTATATATCAATAATGAAAAAAAAATTACCTGTTACACAAATAATTGATTTAATAAGTGTTTGCACAGAAACTTTTATTATATTTCTATGTTTTTTATGAGAAATCAAATTGACAAGATGCTATTTTCCACAATGTTTTTGACAATCCAAAACAATAAATGAATTTGTCAGCGTTTAGTAAATACAGTATATAGGCATAATAAAGTACTGTGCAAAAGCCTTAGGCACGTTGTAAGAACAGCTTTGAACAAAGAAGGATGTATCAATGTACAAAAAAATACAAAATTGCAAAAAATCTAAGCTAAAAGCACCCAAAGTGTAGACATCTGACAAGGCAGTGGTCACAATTATAAAGATGTGGAGCCAAAACCTGGACTCAAATGCAACAATCTTCTAGTTAAGGGTTAAATGCTCTTTTCATTGAGGCACAAACTCCTTTTATCTCACAAAAGTAAATCTACTGAAACTAATTTGTTCTTTAAGTAAGCAAAGTTTGTATCTCAAAATGGTACAGAATCCCTTAAACACTCTTGGATCTAAACTCTGATCTGGATCCTCACCAAGATTAATCATTCTGTCCTTGGCTCATTACTATTTAAACTTTTTTTTTATAACTAAATAAAACTTTATTTATTAAAGCACTTGTTAACATTTTTCACACCTTACTAAAACATTTGCACAGTACTGTTTGTAAAGGTACACAATTTTACACACTGGCAAATGCAGCTAACTTTTTAAAAAGAAAACTACAAAATGGCATTTTTAAAATCTTTCTCACGCTTCAAACCTTTTCTTCAATTCAGATACTTTAATTGGAGGTAGATTGTTTTCTTCCTCTTTTGTCTCTGACTGACTGTCTTTGCTACAAAAACCACTACATGATCCGCCGCCTTCAGCAAACGTCTTAATCCTAGACTTTATTTGCGGTCCTTGGATCGTGGTCTGACATTGAAATCGGGCTGCAGCGGAGAGCACTTTGGGTGGGGAGGTGGTCGGAGCCAGTCGGTCTTCTTGTTTGACTGGTTTTGGGTCCTCAGTGACGCTCAGAGGCCTTACCAGCTCCTGCTCCTTTTCATGTTTTTCTTTAGACTCACTTGCTTCCTTTTCTGTGCCATATATATTTTCACTCTCCTTTTTGTCATCTTCAGCTTCATTTATAGTAATTTCTTGATCAGTTGTGTTTTCTTTGTTTAAAATGTCTTCCTTATAGTTATCTATTTCATCTTTTATTTTTTTCTTAGGGGACGATTTGATGTCTGGATCATGGTCAGGTTTTACAGACACTTGGTTTATCAATGTCACCAGCTCCTGTTCCTCTAAAGGTTTTTCTTTACACTCTCTTGCTTCCTTCTCTGTGCCATATATATTTTCACCCTCCTTCTCTCCATCTTCATCTTGTTCGAGATCTATTGCTACATTTGTCATCATTTCCTGATCAGTCGTGCTTTCTTTAATTAAAATGTCTTCCTTATAGATATCTTTTTCATCATCTTTTTCATTTTGGGATATATTTTTTGCCATCTCCACATTCTGTTGCAGGGCATTGCTGTTTTGCTTCTTTTTGTCACTCATCACCAGTGTTTCCTCTGTCCACTCCTCCTCCATCTTACATTCGTCCAGATTTAGTTGATCACAGTCCTCTGCCAAGTCCGACAGATCCTCAGTGGTCTCCAGGTGCCAGCTGTTGAGACTGCCACTGCCACTGATGGATAAAGAAAGGCTCTCTTGGCTCGGGTTCACTAGACTGCGCTGAAATACAAAGGAAAATAACAATTTATGAATCAAATTATAGTAAGTGATGTGTTTTTGTGTGTATAATTTTGTCATCTTGTAATTGATTAGAACTTAAACCACATAATCTGTTATCCACCTCACTACTTAAAAAATCCTATTAGTTGTTTTCTGACTTTGTTTATCTGTTCTCAGTTGATCAGTTCTAGTGTAATCTTTGTTTTAGCTCACCAACCACTCACTATTGTTGTGAGTACAGCCCAGTATTTGAATGTCTGACATGTCTTTTTGGGAGCTGATGTCAAAGAGCATTTGGTCTGGCCCAGAGTTGGAGTTTGTTACATTAGAGTTAGAGAACATCAATGGCTAAAAAGTAATTTTTCCTTTTCTTGAATATTTTTAACACTAGTTTTTGTAATTGAGTATTTGGGCCATGTAACAGTACTTAAATACTGTACTCTGCTGAAATGTACAATCACAGTGGTTCAGACAAAGGTCCGGTGCTGTTATTTGTGCCTACCTTAGTTATATAGTCATGACTGTCGGGCCCGAACAGGTCCAGGCTGCGGGTGCCATACAGTACACCGCGGTCGTGGGAGCTCCGAGAGCTCAGCGTGTCAAAAATCTCCCCAAGCAGATCCATTTCCTCAGGGTCACACAGCAGCGAGTCTTCCTCATCATCTTCATTTTTCTCGACATCTGAGTCATGTTTGAGCACAGACTCAACCCTGAAATGTGAAAAGATCACATACACAAAGGCACAAACAAGCTTTGTACAGCAGCCCCCTTTATACACTATTCATGGATTTGCTGTGCAAGTTGTAGAAGAATCATTATATCCTATCTACAGTGTGCTGTGTACTACTGATCATTTTGTTCATACATCCTATTTTGCATCTGTCTTTTAAAATAGAATTAAGCCTTAAGGGGTCACAAGCCAGAGTACTTCTTGTGCTGGTTCCAAACCCAGTCTGTCTGTGTGTTTTTCTAAATATTCTCTGTTTCTGGCCTGCCTTAGGACAACGGATGTAAACTAGCTATTGTGCTAATTCCGGCATATTTACATTGATGCTGTTTGTTGACATGTTGATTAATATGCACTGTCCTAATTAATATAAATAAATAAATAAAAAAAATTTAGAGGGTTGATGAGGAAGGGCATCTGATGTAAAAACCTATGCCAAATCAATATGCAAATCACTGCACACTGGAAAGCATACAATTTGCTGTGGTGAGTAAAGAAGACACATTTAAGCTACACTTTTTGTTCACCTGTCCCATGTTTCTCCAGTGTCTTTATTGTCGTCTTCATCTCTGAGAGCCCTATATTTACGAATGGGTCGAAGGGGACGGGACTAACATGAGGCGACACGACACAATGTGAAGCCACAACAATGCAACAGAGCCAGGCAGATTATAGAGCAACATAGCATGCAGCAAAAAGCCAATCAACAGAACAGAAGAGGTAGATTAGCTGCTGATAAGCACTAATATAATTACATTTAAATATACTAATGAAGAGTGTCACATACTTTTCCAAAGTGTTGTGTGATTGGTAGGCGGCCCTGCAGGCTGTCTGACTGGGATCGACGGTGTGACACTGAGCCTCCCCTCTGGAGACTCAGTCCTTCACTTTGGCTCTGCTTTGAAAGCACACAGATGGAGTATAGTATTGTACAGCTGAATATACACCAATCATATTATGACCACCTGCCTGTCATATGTTTTATCCTGACCCCTGCCTAATATGTAGCCCCCATATGTAACAGACTGCGTTGCATCTGTATTGTGTATTCTGACATATTTCTATCCGAACCAGGATTAACTTTTTCAGAGGTTTAATGTACAGTAGCTCGTCTGTTGGATTGGACCACAGAGGTGAGCCTTCACTCCCCTCGCCCATCATGTCGCCGCTTTACCACTGATCCTTGGACCACTTTTGACAGATACTGAAAACTGCCGACCGGGAACAGCCTTCAAGGCCTGCAGTCGTCTAGCCATCACAGTTTGTCCCTTCTCAAATCCTAACACTTGCCCATTTTTCCAGCTGCTAACACTTCAGCTTTAAGGGTCTAAATGTTCACTTGCTGCCTAATACATCCTTCCCATTAACAGGTGCCGTGATAAAGAGATAATCTGTGTTCACCTGTCAGCGGTCATAATGTTATGCCTGATTGATGTATAATAAACACAAAGTAATATACTGTATTAAACTCTTTTTTACCTTGTGGATCAACAGATTTCTCAGTCCAGATTTTGTAAGACCTTTGGCCTGTAATAAATTCACATTTTGTTCCTTTGCAGTAAATATTGACATGTACATAGTAGCATGGTGACATATAGAGTCCAGAACAAAATCTTAAGACAGGGGAAAATCTTATTAAATTAAATATTTGCATTTTGCCTTTTTGTGTAACCAGATAGAAAGAAGAGCTTCAAAAATTGCATTGAAACTAAACCGGTGGTTTATAAGCTGATCTAAACAAAGAAGTCATCTAACAATGCTTCCTAGCTGCTGCTGCTGAGACAGTCATTTTAAAGTTAAGTTAAAGTTAAAATATGGAATACATGCCTACACTGGACGACCGGAAAGAAGCCTGGCAAACGGACATTGGACTACACATCACTGATTCACAATGGACCAAAGCCCAGGACAATGTCCACACTTCCTTAATCTGCACCCTACATGAGTTACTGCAGTTCAAACTCGTACATAGATTGCACCTGTCCAAAGTGCAGTTGTCCAAAATGTTTCCTGGAGTGGACACATTTGTAACTGCTGTGGTCATAAACAGGCCTCACTTTCTCATACTTTCTGAAGTTGCCCAAATATATCAACCTATTGGTTGACTGTAATAAAAATTTGTGACCTTATTAGCCAGAAGGCTTATTTTATTGAAGTGGAAACAGAATACTGCTCTAACTTATTATAATTTCTTACAAGATATAATGAAGCACCTCCAACTGGAAAAGATCAAATTTGAACTCAGGGGTAAAGTTTATTTATTAATTTTTTTGTTAGTCCAATTATATATATATATATATATATATATATATATATATATATATATATATATATATATATATATATATATATATATATATATATATATATATATATATATTATTATATATCTGCTGACTGAACATTACTTTTCATTCATGTATGTTACTGGTGAATTTGTTTCTTTTTGTATACTCAAAAAAAAAAAAAAAAACTATAAAAATATATATTTAAAAAAAATGGAAGTCAATTCCAGACAGTGGGTGTCCTTTGTGAAGTCATCTTCGTCACATTGACCAACATTCCCACTCGCCTTCTGAAAACACTTGCATCAAGCATGTCCAAAGGAACTTTTGAAGTGATCTTGGATCATCTTACTGAGCCCTGAGGCTACTAAGACCATAGCCTTCTTCTTAAGGCTAAACTTTTGATCAATTTTTCAGTTTTCTATAATTTGTTTACTCTCTCATTTTTGTTGCTTTTTCCTGTTTCTTCTTTTTGCATTCTGAAGCTCTACTTACAACCTGATTGTGATCCAAAAGCATGAAATGCAAATATTTTTAATTTATTTCCCAGTCTTAGGAGTTTGATCAGGAATGTATTAATCTCTTTTATTAAGAAACCCAGTACAAACCCTCATGTTTGACTTCATGTTGAGGATCAATGCTCCTCCCCCTTTCTGTTAAAATGCATACACAAAAGCATCGATTTACTTAATTAAAAAAAGAAAGAACATCCAATTGATCAAATCTTTATAACTCACTTTTATATTGCCTACTAACTGCTGATATGATCTGGATTTTCCTGTAAACAGGCACAAATGACCATAGTATATATAACAAATAAAATGACATACATTAATGATACAAACCTGGTAACATTTCAAAGTTTTGAATCTCTTCCTCAAAAAGGTCATCAGGCTCCTGCCCTTTGTTGAGAATGTCCAGGCGGCTGTCAATGAACTTAACAAAACATACCCAACAATGATTACAGATACAGATTACTTAAAAATGCTGATTACATAGCACTTTTCAAATAATGGTGCTAATATTTGGGTGGAACAGCTTTTGTATCTGAAACATGTATAATATCCTATGCTTATACTCATTGAAAAGCAGATCACAATTTCAAGGATTTGCTCACACAGGAATACATTTTTGAAATAAATTTGTTTTGGCAACAGGAAATCTATTCTATGCATCTTCTTACTAGATACAAACACTAATGATGGTAACTAGCTGTACTTCTAAAGCCTTGTTTGCAGATTTAGTCAAGAATATTCCATCAAACAAATGTGTTAATATTTTTTTAAGTATTTAGAAGTATATTAGTAGTACAAAAAGTTTCAATGACGATTAGGGTTCTGGGTAATCTAGATATGAATGTAAATTGTCCTGTTTCTTTAAGCATCTCTATTTGAACATGGATAACGTAACAGCAGTCTATCACCAGCAGGGGGCAGTAGACGTTAACCAGAACAACATGGCTCACCTGTTTGAAGAACTGCAGATGGACTGCACTTTGAAGGAAGTGCCTCATGCTGCTGGATTTGTGATCCAGAAAGAGCTCCGTGTTGAAACACAATTCACCATCCTGCAAGTTTAGATACAGTGTACACAAAACATGTTTAAGCTGTTGTAGTTATACCTACAATTATAACAACTATACAATAACTTTAAATTATAAATTCAACTATTGCAACAGAAACTGGTAGCATTCATTTATCTTTTTCACGTTGGTGCTTGAGGGCTGAAGCCCATCCCTGCTCCTTGGGGCATAAGGCACCCAGGACAATTAGTCACAGGACGGACATTAAAGCGACATACACTGACAGACACTTATTGACTTCAATGACTTTAAGCAGTTTAATTGTAAGCATACATTATTTTTCATTACATTTTAAAGCATCTCTATTTTAAATAAAATACAGTTTAGATTTGCCAACCATTACATTATGGTTTTATTCAAATTTTACACATTGTCCTGACTTTTTAGGGAATTGGGTTTGCAATATGTCAGTGTTGAGATTATACAAAGAAATGAAGGTATATTAAGGATATTTATAATAATAAGGATTTTTTAACATGGTTTCTGCAAGTATCAGCAAGTTGCGCTTTAAACCAATTTTTCCTTGCTCACTTTTTAGCTATAGTCTGCCACTGTCAAATGTGTGGCATTTGGGCGATTTGCACCGACTGGAGGCAGGCTTGGTCCAACAGGCACTACAGTAGCCTACATATTTTTCACCCCCAAAAGTAAATTATTTATTATATACATATAATTAAAGAAAACTGATAAAGTAAAATTTTTTCTTCAACACTATTTTACATTTTTAATGCCTGTTGTGATCACATTTAATGTTTTTTAAAGCGACTTAATTCATGTAAGATTATTTTTTTCTTTTAATGCTTTTTAGTGTCCTGCAGAAACCCTGTTGAAATTGTTTGGGTGTCTGACCTGATTGTATAGAGCCTCTCTGTAGCCTCCGAACAGCAGCGCCTGTGCTCTTAAAAATGCCCTGGAGACCCCACAGCCCGGAGTCACGGCCTGCCGCTTGAGGCCCAGCTTCAGCTCAGACATCTGCACATGTGTATTAGGAGGGAGGTGAGACAGAGATGAGTTAGTGGAATCTGTGATTTTAGCTGCCATAAAACATTTAATATGATTGTATGACCTCATAGCTTATCTCACAGTACTTCCCTTACCCCACTTTGACTGCACTGACTGTTGCATTTACTATAATTTTTGTAATCACTCTTCTGCACAATTGTATCCTAAGTGTTACACAATGCTATTGTCATTCTGAATTTATGTCAAACAATAACGTAAATATCCAATCTGATCAGCATTTGAATTACCACATCAGGGGGGATCCTCTTAAAGTCATCGAAGGGTGTTTCCAGTGTGTTTGTGTCCACGTTCAGAATAATTACTTCTTCTAAGCCACGACTCTTCACCCTCTGTCACTCACACAAAATCAGATTAGCAACAAAGGGATGCAAGATTTTTCAAACGCACACTTTAGCCCTGTTTCCATTCAAGCAGTATGGTTCAGTGTGGTTCATTTTTATTAATCTGATCTTTCAAATTTCTTCATGTTTCTGGATCTTCTTTTTCTTCTTCTTGTTTTTAAGATTTCATTTACACACCTCACATCAACAAACACAGTTGAAATAAGTGTGATTGTAATTTAATTGTTTTAAACAGATTGTTTTCCTTTCTGGGGTTACCACCTTGTGTGCAGGGATTTCAACATTGGTAAGTTATTGTAGGTTTTACGCCAGATGCCGATCCTGACACAACCATTTCTCCATTTATCCAGGCTTGGAACTGGCACCTAGAGTACACTGGTTTGTGACCCCTTGTGGCTGGATAAAAAGCAGAGTGTTATAGTGTGATTATTTACTGTTAAATACTTTGACCAAAGCTTTCCATTTAATTCAGCTATTTACTAGTGCACTGCAGAAAATGACACAATGTACCATAAAGCCAAGGTGGTCACAGCGGAAACTTTGCTTCAAATTCAGTTGCTGGTATGACTCAGAGGTGGAAAGTAACATCATTCTTATTCATTCTTATAGGCTATGTGTACTTTCTGAGTATATTTTTAAAACTTACTTTTACTTTTACTACTTTTAGGACAACATTTTTAAGTATGTTTTTAAACTTCATTCTTTTTGGCTTTTCCCATCCAGGGTCACACAGCAAATCATCCGTTTGTCTGTTCCACACTGAACCACACTGCCCATTGAGTAATTTACCTCCAACAGACTGGCGTGGACCCCTATGAGGTATGGCATAGGAGCACTGCAACCAAAAGTCACATGTCAGTAAACTGAGATGAACAGACTGGAAAAGTGGATCTGAATCACTCACCAGCAGTAGTCCAACAGGTGTGGGGGCAGGACAGGGATGAAGATGTGTTGCCAGAACATCGGATACAGCACTGCGCTCAGTGCATGTACGCAAGATGTCAGCTATGCCCAGCCAAATACAGAGAAGTTAGTTTTAGACACAGTACGGTGCAATCGTTTTAGAAAAATGCTGTTTTGACATTTTTTTTCTGTCAGTATTTCAGTAATGGTAAGCAATAGGCCAAGGACAAAACATTTAATTTTGGTGTAGATTCAAATCATTATTTAGATCCAGGAGTGTTTTTAGGGGTTTTTACCATTATAAGATACGGACCTTACATCCCTCACTAAAAGAACAAATTATTAGTTTTAGTAGATTTTTCACCATCGTAAGACATCAGAAGGGTTTTGTGGCTCAATGGAAAGAGTATTTAACCCTTAAAGGGGCTATATTATGCAAAATAGACTTTTCTGAGCTTTCTATCATGTTATAATGTTGTTTCCTCATCCAAAAACATACCTGGAGTTGTGTTTTTGTTTCATTTGTGCATGTTTGAGTAATCCACTATTCTTTTTATATTAAGTTTGTGAGAGGCCAAAATGGCTTGCTTCACCAGTGTCTGCCCTTTTCACTTGACCCCACCCCTCCCTTCTCATGGCCCTGTCCTGTTCAGGAAGCACTGCTACAGCTCACGTCTCCTCAGCAGCAACCAAACAAACCCACCCCCAAACTGCAGTGGACACCACTCAAACACTGCTTCTGCATCACATGTGTTGTTGTGAGGAGCGCTGAAGGGGCGTGACAGCAGCAGGACAACATGGAGGGAGGGCTCTTAAAGGGACAGGGACCTAATCTAAGCATTTCTCATAGAGTCAAATTATGTTTTTTGCAATAATTACTGTGTTTTCTGACTAACAAAACATAAGATTCTGATCTAGGGTTATTCTCACAATGGTATTTGCCATTGTGAGATAGGACCGTGCTTCTAGTTTTTTTCCCTCCTTTTTTGTAATTTTGTTGTTACACCTTTTTTTGTTTATAGGCTATATCTTAGTCCTGTCCAAGACTTTTGCACAGTATTCTATAGATTTGGTAAAAACAAAAACAAAAAAACAGACTAAATCTATGACATTACAGTGCTGAGTTTGCTGGAGAAGATCAGGATGCGTCTCTCAAACAACATGCTGGCATAAAGCTGAAGGAGGTTTCCCACATCGACAGCCACTATGAGCTCAGTTAAGTTCCTCTGGCAAAAAAAAATTTAAATAAAACATAAAGACATTTGTTTAAACACAATTAAAGATACAACACAGCAGATATGATAAAGACTAACATTTTCTGGAATGGAAGGAAGACTTCTGGGGTCAGGAGCAATGAAGTAAGGAACCTGCAAAAAAATAGATATGTGTAGTAAGTTACATGAGCATATATGCTGATCAGGCATAACCACATGCCTAATACAGAACCATCATCAACTCCTTTAGCATTTTGAGCACAGCTGCTCATCTGTTGGGTCAGCGTTCCCATGTGCATCACCTGTTGCCGGTTTACCACTGTACGTTCCTTGGACCACTTTTGACAAACCACGGCAGATCAGGAACACCCCACAAGAGCTGTTGGGGATGCTCTTACCCAGACGTCTAATCATCACAGTTTGGATCTCGTCAAACTCACTCAAATCATTGCCCATTTTTCCTTCATCTAACACATCAACTTTTAGGACAAAATTTTCACATAAATATATACATTTTACCAAGCTCTCTCAACTCTCTTTCCATTCAAATCAACATAAGTATAAAAAATAATTATAGACAACAATAGCCCGATCTGAGTTTGCAGCACCATTTGTGTCTTTCTGCTTCTTAGTGTGTATACATCTTAAAAATTACTTGGTGTTGATTTATTTAGTCTTATTAGATGATGATAATCCAGCCACTTCTGGTCTAAAATAAATCGAGAGCCTGTAAAAACATATACTACATCAATATGCAACTCACAACACCCTAGGAGGCAGATAATTTGATGAGGCAATGTTGGGAAGGGAAAAGCCAAAAAGAGAGGAGAAGTCTTAATAGGTATTATTGTTTAGTACTGAGCTGTTATGTTTAGTTTGAGTCACAAAAAATAAAGATGTAAAATTAATGTAAAAGTTAGTGACTGATTAGAGGGGTGAGTGACAACTATTAAGCACACAACGTTTGTGGTGAGTTTTTGCAGTGATTAGTCTGGATCTGCTGCCTAAAACCCAGGTTGGACTCACCCCCTCAGAAGCCTTTGGGTGCCCCACATTGAGGGACACCTCTGTGCTGACCGATATCTGTTGTCCCTCACAAAACAAACAAACAAACAAACAAAACAAACAAACAAACAAAAAATAACACAAGAAGGTAACACAAACATTAGCTTCTAACTGATAGTGTGTTAAAGATTTACCATGGTCAAAGTCACGGATCCAGACACCAGCGGGACAGGCTGCTTGTACAGCTCATGCAGCAGTGCTCTCGCCTCATTGGTCTGTGCAGAGAGTATCAGATTCACTGGTGAAGGAAAATTTGTTGAACTGAAAAATGAATGTGTCTCATAATGACTCCTCACTTGTCCTTTTGAGAAGTAATCAGCCAGATTGTTGAGAAGTTTGTAAAACACTTCGAACCAAGGAAGATAACTGCAAAACAGCAAATAGTTATCATATAATAATATCCAGAAACATTCTTCTTCAAGTATTTTCTCAACCTCCTCGAGTTCAACTAATTAAGATAATGCAAGTAAAATGTACTGGGGCAGGTTGTAGCCATGGGGTGAATCTCATTTCCCAAGACTTGCCTCCATAAAGCCTCAGCTCCTCCGTTGTAAATCCCACCCACAGATGAGACAGGCCTATTGGAGACATCATGCCTCTCTCCTCTATAAGCCCATCCCGTCTGTGGGTGGGATCAGTGTTACCAAATTGCGCTGGTTTCTGTCCAATTGGGCTTCTTTGGGCTGGACAAACTAGCATTGGGCTGGTTTGTAAATTAAAATTAAAATTAAAATTAATTTAAAATGTGGACTGCTTTTCACAACATTTGTCGGGTTTAAAGAGAATATTCTGGAGAAAGTACAAACAAAATAGTTGAAAACCAAATAGAAATATGTTGAAGAAAAGAAATGTACATTTGGTGTGTGAGATACAGGGATGTGCAGTCAGGGGACAGAGCCTCACCTGCATGAAGAGTAAAAGATAAACAAATAATGATTAAATACATTTATTTTTAATTTTAGTTCTGTGGTCTGTGCTTTATATTGATTTTCTTTTTAAAACCAATAATGTCCATGATTTCACTAACAAAATTGCTGAATTTGCGTATTCCCTGTTCAAACATGGGCGAGACGCGTAGTGGGGCAGCGAGCAGCCGAGACTTGGATTGCGCGGTCCCTCACTAACTGGGCTGAGGATTGTTATTGGCATGAGCCTGTTTCTGTTTCTCTTCACGCCGCCAGTATAATGTTTTCAGACACTTTTGATGTGCACTCTAATTTTCCATAGTCAGGCTAATGTATTTAATATTTGTCTGTTACATATTTAGTTTTGCTAATCGCATAAACCCACAGATAAAAAGCTCGAGGAAGGGGGCGTACGAGAGCACCCAGGTTCACGCTGCTGCCCCAAATGAAAGCTAAACATGGAAGATACATGGATCTTAAAACTAAACTGGACTAACAACTGAAACGGGATCTTATTAAAAAAGGAAGACCAACGCTGGAGCTTAAAGATCTGCTTCAAATATCAGGTCAGAAAATAACCCGCTCTTTTCTAACCGAGTGGACCACTCTAATGAACGAGTCTGAATGGACCGAGGCACGTGCATATTCATTAGCAGCTAATTTGCGCATTTAGCCTGTCTTATGAAGCTGCACTACCCTAAATTGTTTGCATTCAGTATGAATAAAATAGTGTTATCCAAATACTGCTGCCTGCAGGAGAGTGGAAAATTGTCTATAAATCCATCTCCACTTTGATCAGAGTCTGACCCAAGTTCAAATATCAGCTGCTGTCAAAGTGGAAATGATAGCTACATGTTTTTTTCAGAAATCATACACATTGTACTTTTGTAGATTTCACTACAGAATAAACACCCAACAACACTGTAATATAGCCTATTTATGATTTTTTATATACACATTTGTTCGGACCCCAGTAGAGGTAGAAGGTTAATTCTCCGGACCACGAGCAGTTTTAGTTGGAGACCCCTGCCCTCACCAGCCATGAACCTCACCGCACGTCACTGGTGAGATAGTGTCCATAGTATCTGCCACAAATACACATTTAAATGAACTGCTGTGTCCTCTCACTCATATCATCAGTTCATTTGTTTTAAAATGACTGATTCATGTGTTTGTTGCACACATTTCATGTTGGAAATGGAAAGGATTTGGTTGTCTGATTGCACTCTTTTTGGGGAACCTGTTTTTTTTTTTTTTTACATTTAAAGTAGATGTAATTTTGGCTGTTTTTTATTGTGTTGGGCGTGTTTTAGGTTCTGTTTGTGATGGAAACTGTCAGTGGAATCTGGCAACTCTGGGTGGGCTTAAGAAATTTTTCTTTACTTACAAACTCTTCTTTTGCAGTTCACGCTTCTAGCACTATTTTTATTCGTCACAGTGTTTTGCTGCCCGAGAAGCACAATTGTGCCCTCTACAGTCCTGGCAGAATTAGTGACAACTTCTAGTTCACATTTAACTGTGAAAGTCAGTATTGTGATGCTGCAGACTCGGAGCCTGCACCTCCGCGCAGCTGAGCTCAGAAAGAAAGATAAGAAAAGCAGTATAAGATCAGAAGCACAATAAATAAAGTTATTTTAACTTTTATCGGGAACACTCTTGGTCTACTCCGTACTATTCTACCTTAGTATGCAAAGGCAGGTCTGCGAGGTGTTAGCCAGACGACAGAAACCGAAGCGCTGGCATCCTTCAAGATCCGTGAGTGCGAAAGTGAAGTGCTGTACTGCCACAGCATCCCGAGCTCTGAGAGGACAACCAGAGACGGACAAGCTATAGCAACAGTGTTAAGAGGTAAATACAGTCATAAAATGTTTAAACTTACCTTTGTATGTCGTACGGGAAACAAAATCGAGGTAATATTTGACAAGACTCCTAAAAAAAAGTTAAAAGCCCACATCAACAAAATTAGAACAGCCCATCTATTTCAGTAGCTCAGTTCAAAATGAAACGCATAGCTCCTATAGATTCAGTACACACAGAGTGAAATATTTCAAGTATTTGTTTTAATTGTAATGATAATGGTTTACAGCAGTGATGGGATGTAACGAAGTAAAAGTACTTACTTTACTTAAGTACAGTTTTTACATATCTGTACTTGAGAAAATTTTACAAGGGGTACTTTTACTTTTACTTTACTACATTTTAGAGCAAGTATCTGTACTTTTTAGTCCACTATATTCATGAGTTGTTTTGAAGTACAAAGTATTTTGAGTTTTGGTTTAAAATCATGTGTTTTTCATTGGAGACACACAGTACTAATACCTATTTTAATTTTTTGTTAGATGCAATTCAGTGGATAAAATCATATTTAGAATTTAGGAAACAGTGTGTCTCCGTTAACAGTGTCAAATCAATTTTTCTAGATGATCCTTGGTACTTGGCCCTTTGTTATTTTCTATGTACATTAATGATTTGCCAAATTCATGTGTTATTGTTGAATTTCAAATGTACGCCGATGACGCTGTTATCTTCACTAGTGCAAAAAATATTCAAGAAGCAGCCTCTGTTCTTACTTCAGCCATAGTTCCTGTAAATGAGTGGCTTTATAAATCTTGCATACTATTAAATACAACTAAAACTGTTTGTTTGATGTTCACAAAGCAACCAGTGGACATCAAACTTTCAGGTGTATTTTTGGGAGGACAGGAACTAGAAATTGTCTCTGAATTGAAGTACCTTGGTGTGACACTTGATGACACACTATGTTTCAAGAGCTACATTAAAAGAATATCTAATATAGTGAAATTCAATTTGAACAATTTTAAACAAATATGACTTTTCATAGCACTTGGGGCTGCTAGAATGTTTTTACATTCAATTATTCTGTCACACATTGAATATTGTATTACATGTTGGTCGCTGGCAGGTGTAAATACATGCAAAATCATAGAATCACTAAAGGGCTTTGATAGAAAACCAATGTCATTCCACATTTGTAACATTAAACAAAAATACAACCTATTGAGCTTTGAGAATTTTTAAAAAATTTATTTGTTTTTTACAAGGTGTTACATGGACTTGCCCCACCTCCCATGTATGACTTTTTTTTAAAAAGGGCTCACTGCGGTCTCAGGACCAGGGCCTCCTCTAGAGGGGACTGTGAGGTCCCATACAGAAAGACAGTCTTTGGACAAAATGCTCTTTCTGTAAAGGTCAGTAAGATTTGGAACAGTCTTCCACTCTCCATAAGGGAGTGTCCCATGTTACAAACCTTCAAAACTTACCTAAAGCAGTGGTTGTAAACCAGTCTTGTAACCACTGACTTAACCTTTTGGTAATGTACTGTCTTGTGATGTGCTTTTATTGTGATTTATTGTCCTTTTCTATGTCTAATGTTTTTGTATTAACTGCCTAGGGACTATGGATGCAAATTAGCATTGTTGCTATAATCTGGCCTATTTACGTCTGTCACTGTCTGAATAGATGTGCATTAATGTGTGCTGTCCCTATCAAATAAATAAATAAATAAATATTACAGATGCAGCAAAGTAGTACTCCTTTAGAAACATCAGAATAATAAAAACAGAAGACCTCAGTGACAGATTCAGTCACTTCTGCTGCACTAGTTTGTTCATTTCATTTTGAATCAGCAAAATCCCTCACATTTAACACATTCATGAGTTGTCGAGTCTGTGCAAAATACTTTTACTTTTTTACTCACAATTACTTTTAAAAGTAAGTACTTATACTTAATTAGACATTTTCATGTAATACTTTTACTTTTTATGTGAGTAAATTTATGCTCCTTTTTCTGTACTTTTACTTACTTCCTCCACCACTTGTTTACAATGCATGAAAACCAAAATTCAATATAATTTAAAATAATAATTCTAATTAAAATAATCTATGTGTGTATTACATAATTAGCACAATTAAAATGAATGAGATATTTTGTATTTTATTTTATTTATTGAGTGATTTATTTATTTTTTATAATTGCAACTGTCACCTTTTGAATTGAACTACTAAAATAAATTCACTTTTCTGCTATATTTGAATGAATAGATGTAGGACTGTATAAGGAGATATAGTATGGTTCTGTGTCTGTACCTCATCTGTGAAGTCCTCTGGGAAAGTAAACTGCACGCCTGGATCTGCATTAAAATGAGAAAAAGTAACACAGGAAAAGAGAGGGGCACATCATACCATTTGTGGTTTTCCATATAATACCACAGGAAACTCATCGGGTGCAATTTCTGATCTTTCAGGTTACAATAGTGAGAGAGAATAGTATACAAAGGTTATGAGGAACTGAATTACTTCTCTGTAGCTGATTAAACACGCTGGACCCCTTCTCCTCTGGCTACTGCGTAGAGTTTGCTCATTGTTACCTAAATCCACACTTGCTTTAGAGCAGAGGTTCGCAAACACTGGGCCAGGACACAAAGGAGGGTAAATTTTTCACTTGGACAAAATTTTTGATCATGTACAATTGTGGAAAAGGTTTGTGGTTCTCCTTAGCCATTAGCTACTGGAATAGACATTAAAATTGTGATGCATTTGAGCCACAGAGGGTCACAAGCCAGTGTTCTCTACTCTTTGTGCCGGTCCCTAGCCTGGATAGATGTGCAGAGCCACCAAATCAATGCGTGAGTCACTGCACACAGATTTGTGGCACACCCCAAAGGGAAAGAAAGAAGATGAAGTCACTAAAATTCTGATGCAAATAAGCAAATGCTTATAAAGGTTTATTTAAATAAAAACAATGCTAAAACACTGTAAAATTACAAAATAGTCCAAACAGTGCTAAACCAGACCAGGAAATAGGGTCACATTTAGAAATATGGATCCAGTGGAAAAAAAGGTTTGGGAACCTCTGTTGTATTGCCTTATATAAGAGCCAGATACTTGAAAATATCAGTGCTTCACAGTGAGGCTGCACTCACCTCTGTCTCTGGCCACTGGGCAAGTAGCTTCAAAGAACCAGTAGAAAGTCCGCTCAGGATTTTGTCTGACAGGGAGAAATATGACAAGCAACCATTAAATTAGAGGAACATAGAACATAGAACTGGTAATGTCTTATACTGTAGAACTGGGCCTTTCACCAGAGTAAAATCAACAATTTCCAAGTCAGTCTCAGTTTTTATGACAACTGCAGTATGTTACACATCACTTTAAAAATATGATCCTGAAAGTAGAGGTTTTTGTATTAGTCTTCATCTCTATATATATTTATACCATTTATTTTAAGTAAATATAAATGATATTGTACTTAAAACTATGAAAACAGACCTTGAAACTACAACATTGACTCTTAAAGAGAAATGTAAGTATTTTAAAGGACTTTATGAAAAATATAATAATATAATAAACCCTTTAAGTCCTATTAAAAAGGCATTTTTAAAAAGTTTTACTAAGTTGCTGCATGGAGCTTCCTGTGCAGCTCTAAGAGGAAGTAGTGAAAACCGCAAGAACAGACTGACACCAGAGAAATTGTGATGGACGTTAGTGAGAAATGAAGATGAAAATGAACTTACTTGAGTCTGGAGCCCATGCTGCCAAAGAACGCAGCCTGCCTCCATGTGTAGGTCCAGCAGAGAAGAGTTTGGGCAGCAGCTGTGTCCTACAGAGACCTCATGACTATCAGCCCCGAGCACAGACACCTCCACTGTGTAAAATCATCATCGCACTGACAGCTCAACACTTCCTGCTTTGTCTCATATGTGGCCTGTGACTCTTTATTAGGCTTCTCACTTCACTCTCTTTCCTGGAGTGGTGGTTTAATGTGTTTTCATAAATTTAAAATTTAGTTTATTTAAGTCTAGATGTACAAAATTATATTTAAGCTAAATATTTGTTTGGCGCTGTTCTGTGTTTCTTTTATACCTATAAAATACTGTTTCCTCTTAAATCTTATTACAAAATAAATGGACATTGTTTCATATCTAACTAAAAACAAAGTGATGATCAGTATTGAGCATAGTTTGGTGAATATATTGCATTTGGATAAAACTCAAGTCTTAAATCCACTTGATATCAGATAGTGTAATACCTTTTTACACTGCCACCTTGTGCCTAAAGATAGCTTCAACATTTATATTTAGGTTTGCTCACAGCCAAACTGGCTTTTTACTGATTGTTGCAGATTGGTTGCTTTTTGATATATTTACCATTCAGGTATAACATTATGACCGCCTCATGCAGCCACATACACAACCAACTGCAATGCACTGTGTATTCTGACACTTTTCTATCAAAACCAACTTCTTCAGCAATGTGTGCTTCAATAGCTTGTCTATTGGCTCGGACCCCACTGGGCATGGATGATACAGTTCATTGCAGCGGGTTCACATCTGTTCCTTCCTTGGACCACTGTAAACCAGGGACACCATACAAGAGCTGTCGTTTTGGAAATGCTCTAACTCAGTCTAACATTCAATTTCTCAATCTTCTCAACCTTGAGGACAAAATGTTCCCTTGCTATACCTAATACATTCACCCACAAACAGATGTCAAGATAAAGAGATAATCTGTTATTCACTTTATCCTCATAATGTTATGCCTGATCAGTGGAATATATGACTATACAGTAAAAACATTACACAGAAAGCAGAAGCAATAATATGTTTTTTTTTCTTATTTATTTGATAATATCAATGCCAAATTAGACATTTTCTGTGAATTTTCTTTTGGCCCAGATATGAAAGTGATGACAAAATGAACATTATCAAAAAGCTACTGACAAAAGACCACAAGCACAGCCGTGTTAGCTACTTCTATGCAGCACTGACATGAGAACTGGTTTAGTGTGAATGTTACTCTGACTGGAAGGGAAAGCTAGAGATGAGAGATAGACAGAGAGAGAGAGAGAAAGACAAGTAGAGCAGGAGAAGTTAGAGTAGAAAAGAAGGGCACAGCAGAAGAAAGAGGGCAGAGTAGAAGTCGTTTAAGTGGCAGTGATGACTGGATGGAGATAAGATGGGTGCTCTTGACAAAACAATGCATGATTTCAGCCTTAGGCCACTTCCTCTTCTCCCTCCTCCTCGAACTCTCCCTCTTCAGCCGTGGCGTCCTGGTACTGCTGGTACTCGGACACCAGGTCGTTCATGTTGCTCTCGGCCTCTGTGAACTCCATCTCGTCCATGCCCTCGCCTGTGTACCAGTGGAGGAAGGCTTTGCGACGGAACATGGCAGTGAACTGCTCCGAGATGCGCTTGAACAGCTCCTGGATGGCTGTGCTGTTACCGATGAAGGTGGCTGCCATCTTGAGACCACGGGGAGGGATGTCGCACACGGCGGTCTTCACATTATTGGGGATCCATTCAACAAAATAGCTGCTGTTCTTGTTCTGGACATTTAGCATCTGCTCATCCACCTCCTTCATTGACATACGGCCACGGAAAACCGCAGCCACGGTCAGGTAGCGGCCGTGGCGTGGATCACAAGCCGCCATCATGTTTTTGGCATCGAACATCTGCTGGGTAAGTTCAGGGACAGAGAGAGCCCTGTACTGCTGGCTGCCACGGCTGGTGAGGGGAGCAAATCCGGGCATGAAGAAGTGAAGACGCGGGAACGGCACCATGTTGACGGCCAATTTACGCAGGTCGGCATTGAGTTGGCCAGGGAAACGCAGACAGGTTGTGACCCCGCTCATGGTGGCCGAAACTAGGTGGTTGAGGTCACCATAAGTGGGTGTGGTTAATTTAAGGGTGCGGAAGCAGATGTCGTACAAGGCCTCGTTGTCAATACAATAGGTCTCGTCTGTGTTTTCAACCAACTGGTGCACAGAAAGAGTGGCGTTGTATGGCTCCACCACAGTATCAGACACCTGAATGAATAAAACAAAATACAAAAGGTATGATGCATAAACTGTAATTCATAATCATCACAATTGAAATATTTTTTACTGTGTACTGTCTTATCAAAGTAATATATGGGTTTGAATTGAACTATTAATTATATTTAAATTTATTGATGTGCCTCTAATGCATTTTCACAGATGAACAAGTACAACCTTTTGTGTCAAATTACAATTATATGCTCTTGTTACCTTAGGAGACGGCACCACGCTGAAGGTGTTCATGATGCGGTCAGGGTACTCCTCCCGGATCTTGCTGATTAGTAGAGTTCCCATACCAGATCCAGTGCCACCGCCAAGTGAGTGTGTGAGCTGGAAACCCTGGAGGCAGTCACAGCTCTCAGCCTCCTTCCTCACCACGTCCAGCACAGAGTCCACCAGCTCAGCTCCCTCTGTGTAGTGACCCTTCGCCCAATTGTTCCCAGCACCACTCTGACCTAAGACCAAAAAGTGAATTAATATCAGCGTCTTATTTTTGTCCAAAGGATAAATCCTTATAGATGAGTGTTCAAAACTCCTTTAGTTATTCCAGCTTGTACACATTTTCTGTCCATTTTGCTTTTGCATTTTCTTCATAACCCCATTTTCTCTATGCTAGCTACAGTATTGCTATAAGTAACAAGAAAAATATCTTCACGATGTGACCTTAGTTTTATGCTGAAACAAACATATACTGTGGTTACCAAAGACAAAGTTGTCAGGTCTGAAAATCTGTCCAAAGGGGCCGGAGCGGACAGAGTCCATGGTGCCTGGCTCCAGATCCACTAGAATGGCCCGGGGCACGTACTTCCCACCTGCAACAAGAATATATAAGTCTGATTATTAAAAACTATGTGGTGTGAGGGATTATTTGTATTTTATAATTGTTTGAGGCCAGACCTGAAGCTTCGTTGTAGTAGACATTGATTCTGTCCAGCTGCAGGTCGCTGTCTCCATGGTAGGTGCCTGTCGGGTCAATGCCATGTTCATCACTGATCACCTCCCAGAACTATGCACAAGTAAAATACAAAAAGATTAGACGTCATACTATAATAATTATATTAGTAATAATGCCTAATATACAATATCATGGTCGTCGTATTGAGTAGGCTACGTTTTTGGTAGATGTCAAATTTATTTATATAAAACAATGGTCATTCAAAGTGATTTGTGTTACACTCTGCATGTACGTCAGCGTGCAGCCGGTCTTCCAGTGCTTTCGGTGCCACACCCCTCCTTCACAATCTCTCTCTTTCACTCACACGGTCACAGACATATGCACACAAACACCCACACACTTTTGGCAAAACGCGTATCGCTCTCATGGGAACAAAGAAGGCACAGCTGCACTGAGTGTCTAATATTTAAAGGACAGTAGGCAACAGCGGACAGCAGGGATGTCTCGCCGTGCCACCGCCCATCCTTTACCATGCCATTGTTAGACTGCATCACATTCTTACACAACCCTTCCGACTACAGTGACCTATTTAGAGTTTCCTTTGAACACCAACAGCGCGCACTCACAGAGAGGTGATGTTGAATTACATAAAACCCGGCGCATTTAGCGGTTTAATAAAATGCGTGCGTGATTTAACAAACCTTGGCTCCAATCTGGTTCCCGCACTGGCCGGCCTGCAGGTGCACGATCTCACGCATGTTGTTGCCGCGGTGTGGAGTCTGTCTTAAGCTCTTAAGGTGGTGTGTGGTCCTGATCCGGTCTGCTGGTCCCGGTTCAGAGGGGCTGGAGCTGAGGCTGAATGGCGAAGATGAGGAGAGAGGCGCTGAGGCTGTGGCTGCTGTCTCGCCCTTCTCTGGACACTGCGCATGCGCCGTCCTTGTAGCTGCTGCAGCATGACGTCATCTCCATGACAACCAAAACCGGGCCCGACTGGAAAACTCAGCTGTGTCTGGAGCAGAGTGGCAAACAGGACAAATGTGATTTTACACAGTGACCCCGTTTTGTCCTTTCTCAACTCGCCTTTGCCGTGTTTTTTACTTTTATGTCGTATTATAGATACAATGGTAGTACTTTTCTATGGGCTGGATACATTTTAACTGTGTGTAACTGTAGCTAGGCCTATTTGATTTAATTGTAAAAACAGACAACCACTGGTGTTGGGTTAGCAGAGCGATGCGGCTTATAGGCCATCATCAAACTTTGAGACCTGCCTTCATGTTGACCTATGTCTACTTCATTGGCCATGGGTCCATCCATTTTGACATCAGCGCAAGCAAGTTAATTACACTGATTACCTCATCACTGTGGCAATGGGGAGGATTGGCAGTGAGCACATTAGTCCTGAGTTAAACTGGTAGTGGCATTAGACTAGTAGTAGTAGACTATTACAATGTTCTGCAACACTGCCCAATCGCACATTGCTACCATTCAATGAAGAGTGCTCTAACTGACTGGTTGGTCTACACAGCTTGTAAACTTCCAACATACCGTTATAGAAAAATTTACTGAGCAAGTGGCATTAACTTTGGCATTGCATTCACACTATTAATATGCCAGAGGTAATTGTGGAATAACCTTATATCCAAACCTAACTATAATTTAAAAAGGCTGTAAGAGGAGTACCATGAGGAAAAAGAAGAGCCACATTAATGAAATTCCTTGTGCATTTGAGAATTGATGCAGCTAGCATTCCATTCCCATAACCAACAATAAGTGTGTTTTGGTTGGCCACATATTTTTGTAGACTAGTGTTAGACTACGTTAACAAACCATCAATATGGACTCAGAAGTGTTTATTGACATTGTTTTGAATATGACAAATATAGCCTAAAGATCATACACATAGCATCAAGACACTAAAATCCAGAGTTTTTTTTATTTTCTGGGCATCTATTTGTTGACTTTTGTGTACGGTTTCCCTTAAGGGCAACAGTTTTTTGTTTTTTTTTTGTTCGTTTTGTTTTTTAAATCTGAACCCAGGAGTGACTCAGAGCAAATTAGGCTCAGCAGTTTATATTGGTCTTCAGCACAGTGCCTTATCCCAGTGTTTTGAAGATTTTAGTTTTCACCTTTATTTTAGTTAGTTGCCTCCACAATGACAAATCCACCAGGAGCACATCCTCCAGCCTTTCAGACTCATCTCCTGCCTCCACACCCACCTCAGGTCAGTGCTCCTGTTACTTCACCAGTCCCTTCGTGATACAGACATTCCCTCTACAGACCTGCCCCAGTCAATCCTTGCTATAGGTAACATATCCTCTGGTCTTCCTGCTCCACCAGTCTTGGACAAAGTACCAAATGTAAGAGTATAACCATATTCAAACAATATCAAGGAAAAGTCTACCTACCTGTGCCTACTGTAACTCTCCCACACACCACATCAGCAAATGCTCCATGTTCACGTCTATGACCAAATCTCAAATTTATTAAAATTAACCATCTCTGCCTGTGCTGTGCCCGTCGCCATCAAACTGTACTGTTAAATGTGACCTAAAGAAGTCCAAACCCTTGTTTTACCTGTGGAGGGAGACATCTCCAGATCCTTTGTCACCTTAACCAGCCTCCAGCTTCTAACAGATGTCCACTTACCTCTTCTCCTTCTTCTGCCAAATGGAAATTGGACTCTACTCCTGTTTTTGTTTTACCTGCTCCTTCATTGAACCTCGCATCACCTCATCATAGGATTCCTTCTTCTGCCCACTAAAATGCAACAACCTCGTCAAAGCACTACCGCAAACTGCCATTTCTCAAATAAGCATGACCTGCAGTCACACCTGAAGTTATGCACTCCTAATCCTGTGACCATGACAATCATCCTGTCAGTTCTATAACCTATCTGATCCTCCTCCCCTCTCCTTAATCATCTTGTGAAAACTTTTCTTTTTTGTATTTCCTATTAGAAATCCGGGGGTTGCTGTTCTGAAGATTTTAGTTTTCACCTTTATTTTGTTAGTTCCACTTCCTAACTGTTTTCACTTCACTTCTGGTTCCTCCTCCTTATCCTGGATTGGGCCCCAGGTAATTAGGTTAAGCACCCTCACCTGTTCACCTCACTATAAAAACCTGCACTTACCGCACCTTCACTCCTTGGTTGATCTTTGTGGGGGGCAGCTGTTTTTGTTCATCTTTATTTCATGCGCTTTATTCAGTTGTGTTTGTTCTGTTCTAGATTATTGCTGCCCATGTGTGTTTTTTCCTTTCATATTATTCCTTATCAATAAACCTCAAGTCCTTTAAGTATTCAGGTTACTACATCTGACCAATGCCCCATGGTTGTAGCACAAGTCCTCTGAACCACAGACCTATCCACAATCAAATTCCTTTTTTACACCCAGTGTTATTTTGTGGTTGATGTTGACAGTGGAGGCAGGAAGTCTTAGAAACACATGCTTCCCACATCAACTGAGAAAGGAAACAGGATAGGCTGAAAGCATTTGCCACTCCACATTATCAAATGTCTTTGATAATGGGATTTTATTAATCGTCACATAATATGGGTCTCCAACCAGTAGCTCCCAAAACACTTTATGAATTCTACATAAGCTTCATTAGTCAAATGTAATTTATCATTTGACTATTGGCAAACCAACTTGTGTATGTATTAAATCAAATTCATACCGGCCTCCTTTGTGCACAAAATTATTTTAAGTTTAGGTGACTGAGTTTTGTTTCAAAGTAAATGGGGAACTAAATATATTTTAATGTAAAATGTGAGTTGTGGACACCAACATTTTCGTCAGTCTGCCCCAGGGCAGCTGTGGCTACAGAAGTAGCTCACCACCACCGAGTGTGACTGAGGAGTGAATGAATAATAGATCAAAAATTGTAAAGCGACTTTGAGTTGTGTGAAAAAGCGCTATATAAAATTGATGTATTATTATTATTATTATTATTTTGTTGTTCAAGAAAAACAAAATTAATTTTCTTTGGGTTGAAAGTGTGACTGCGACTAACTGGCTACAGTGTCTATCCCGCCTAAGGCCCATAGTTACTGGAATAGGAAGAAATTGAATGAATAAATGTGATAAATGAGTAGCTCTCTACCATTTTCATTTTATAAAAGTATAAAAATGTTTTTGAAAATATCAACATCTATATACATAAGCCCACAGTAGTCACCAAAACAAAAAATACTAATTATGAGATACTAGCTTGTAATTATACATATTTTAGTTTATATCCCATTTTACTGAATGGAGTGAGTTACCAAGCAGATGTGGTCTTAAAAATCCCAAACTCCATAGGGTTGCATCCACTAAATACTATTTCTTTGAGCTTTAAGCTACAAAAGTAGTAAAACAAGTAGTTAGTGCACAACCCTGTTGTTCAACACAGACTCGAAGTGGTTATTGTTGGAACAGAGTTTCTATTGAATTAATTTTTTAGAGCTGTCTCAAAATTATGCATTATGATTGTGCGATCCACAAATGTAGATACCAGTGTTGTATTTGAGTCATTTCTTGAGTCCAAGTCACTCTCAAGTCTTCAGTGTTCGAGTCCAAGTCCAAATTGCATAGGAATAGTCGAGTTGATTCCAAGTTTCCGAGTCATCAGCTCTTACTGTACAAGTCTGAGTCATAAAAGAAACATTCAAGTCAAGTCCAAGTCGAGTCCTTACCTTCCTGCCCTCAGCCACGCCTCTGTATTGAACTTAGCTGTAAATCTTTGGTTGAAAGTCCCAAGGTGGCGTTTTTGGTAAAGGTTTCGAGGGCAGTGCAACAATGTATCACGGTTCATTGAGTTCAGTTTGTGACAAACGGTGTATTGTTGTGGTAACCTGAAATGTCCACTAGTGGGCTGTAGGGATCTTTGCAAGTTCTCTGCTGCCTCGAGCCCATTTCCACTTCCCATTTTGTTGTATTTTATGCATGATAAAGTAGTCACATTTCTAAGCACAGAGGGGCTGTCTTCCATCCAGACATATCCATGTGCTGCATACACATTCCTTCAAACCCTCACAACCTCACATTCCCATAAAGTATCTTACTGTCCTCACTTCATTTTTTTCATTCTTTCACTCATTTTAGTATGTGGATAGTTAATATTATTCAGGAGGGCTAAATCAGATTTTAGTTCTTATATGAATGAGGCTGGCAGTAACAAAAAATGTGCATAAATGGCATTGCTCTCAAACACAAATTACTTGTGCTTCTGTTCATTGTCACACTCTTTCTTACAGGTTTTCAAGGTTTTACATGATCCATTGGAACCTGTATTGGGACCTAAATCCTTTTGGTAGTTTGACCTACTGAGCTAATATATTTTTGACTTAAGAAGCGCTAAAGCGCTCCACCAAGGCAGCATAATAATTACTCTCAATAACTAATCATTTGTTCCGTTACAGGATTTCTTGTAGATTTAGCTTCTTGGTAAGACTCTGAAGCTCTACTGAATGAGCTATGGTCATTATTTATTCAGGTCTAACGTTCTGAGTTACATTGCTAACAGACTACACTGGCCATATCTGGCAATGGTACAGAATTCTTTAAGAAATTTCTGGATCTTGTTTCAGTTCCACACCAATAAGTAAATGTTTCCTTTATTGCTCATTACCAACAAAGCAACCAAAATACAAACAAAGCCTACTAGCAGTGGCCTTAACCGTACCTTTTTGTCAGAGGTAATACCATCAATTTAAATAACTGCAATTTTCCCACTGAGGGACTTTTTTTTTTTTTCCACTAAATAGTATAAGCAATCTTGTCCACGTGGTAGTTTTAGTCTGTGAGGTTTATTAATTAGGGTCCACTAAATAACCATTAACTAAGCGCTAATTAGCATGCTAGTTGGTGGTTAATTTGCCCGTAATTAATAACTTTATTAATTATAAAGCACTTATTAATCCCTGACCATATTCTACAACTAATTAGCTTCTAACTAACATTTTGCCCTTTATGAACTCCTAATTACTGCTCATTAGTAGGAAGTAAGGACATTATTGGACATAAATTATGATCTTAATATTTTTGGATTATGAGCATTATTAGGGAATAGTGCCACAAACATCTTATTAAGATCATAATTTAGGTCCAGGAATGTCCTTACTTCCACCTAATGAGCAGTAATTATGAGTTTATTAAGGGAAATATGTTACTTAGTTGCTAATTATTTGTAGAATATGGTCAGACAGAATAAGGGATTAATAGGTATTTTACCACTTAAGAGCTAATGAACCACCAACTAGCATGCTAATTAAAACTTAGTTAATGGATAATAGGTGGACCCTACTATTGTTACCACAATAACTACACCAAACTAAACAGTCCCAGGACATTCCCAGTTAGACCCTCCCTCTTGGTAAGGACGGACAGGCTTCTGTCTTTTTCTCATGTACATCGTTTTTGACTTGAATAAATTGAATTGTAAATTAAAATGGTAGATGTCAGACGTCACTGATACTGGTGCTGTTGGTTTGGATAGTGTCTGGACTGTTGCCCATTGAGCACCTTGTAATTAAAATCAGATTTTAATCAGATTTGGTATGATGTATGGAGAGTGGATAAATCTCATTTAAAAAGATCGAGTTCATTGTGTTTGCACAGCTAGAGACCTCCTGGCGCAGGTAAGTGCTGGGTCAATGCGGTCTGTGAAGTCTGTGAGTTGTGGCTGTGAGTTTTGGTTGTGAGGAGCAGAGCTGGCTTATGGGGGATGATGGTTATTTTTAGCTTTTCCATACCTGCAGTAAAACATATACATTTCTGAAGCTCAGGACAGCTCCTGTGACTTAAAGCATCCGTTAAAAAAATAAAGAATAAAAAAGATACTGAGTCACAGTGAAGTTCACACTTAGGCATATGGATGAATACAGTCGGCAGGCAAGCACATACTCTTCTGTGCACAAACCCACTTCACTCTTATCAAATTTAGAGCAGGTAATGGCAACACAAGGTACATTAACCGTCTACTTATTTTGAATGTGTATGGTACAGATAGCACTACTTTCCTTTGATGTTCCTTCATATTTAAAAAAAAAAAAGCAGAAGTAGATTTAGATTTGTAGTAGGGCTTATCAGAGAACATGCAACATCCTGGTGAGAAACGTAAGGAAGTGGTATGTAGTCAATATAGTCATACCAGAAACTATAAAAAAATATTTTTTGTTTATTAATTCATGGGGCCTTAGGTGCATGAGACACACCCTCAGTAGAGGCCAGTTAGTTGATAGTTAGTTGATAAACTGACAACCAATCTTTCTCACATTCATTCACTACAGGCAATTTAAATTCGCAAATTCAGATGCAGGTGTTCGGATGTGGGAGGAAGCTGGAGTACCCACTGGTAACACAGGAGGACAGACAGAATCCGCTCAGAAAGACCATAGTCTATCCATCAGACCATAGGACCAAGAATTAAACCCACAACCTCATTGCCAAGAGGAAGGCATGCTCCTTTCAGGACATTTTATTACACAACACCTTCCTTTCTTTTACTAGGAGCTAAAAAATCAAAATACATTTCGACTGCCCTGTGTGCTCTGGGGGTCTCCATCATGAGAACCTTTCTGATGTGACAAAACCGAGCTGAAAAATGTTCTCAGGACTATGCACTAGTGCAGCCAAAATGTACTGTAGATGTATGACATTGTACTTCGTGCAAATGTTTTAAAAGCGTGCTTACATTTCTTGGTCAAAATCGCAGAGCATTCTTCATTTTGAGACAACTTTCCTTAAAAAGCAACTCCTTCAGAGCCTCTAGTTTTGCTCAGTGTGTGAGACAAAGAAATGGCATGTTTTAGTGGAATAAAATGTGCCTATTTCAATGACAGGGGTGAGAGGCAGGTAGGTAGAATGCTCAAAGATCATTATAAACACTCAATTACCTTTCACTGCCGCACAAAAATACACAACGCTCAGGGACAACACTAATTAAAAAAAATCAGTTCAGTTCACGTACGTTACTAGCTTCAGTATAGTTTTATGCATGTCTTATCAGGATGTGAAACTCCTATTCGTCCTATTCTTAGACCAAGTTAAACACAGGTGATCTCATAGACCTCTTTGGATATAATGAAAGGTAATAATGGCTATTATTATCCCTTATTATGATAACTCAGGGCACATAGAAACTTCCCATTTCTAGTTGATTGATGTGACAAAAAATCCTATGTGTTGTAAGATGATGACATTATTATCCATGTCTATAGCTATCATAGCAAAATTGCACATTCAATTTCAATGCAGAAAGTGAAAAAAACAGCATCTCCTACTGCATGGATAGTCTGGTAGCTCTGCCATTAGCTCCAGTAGCTTTATAGTCGACTGGGATGAAGATTTATGGGCAGTGGGTTAGAGGGAAGTTGGTAAGGAAAGTCATGAAAATATCAGAAAGATCTTGGAAGAAAAATTGACCTTGACATTGGCTCAACCCTGCTTACAGTATATGTGTGTTTGTTTGTGTGTGTGTGTGTGTGTGTGTGCGTGTGTGTGTGCGTGTGTGTGTTGTGTGTGTTTTCCCAGAGACAAAGTTTTTTGAGTGTTCATTGTACATATTCTTCCTAGGTAATGTTTTTTGAAGTAACAATGCTTTCACTTAAGAACAGATTTTGAGCACTCTGACTAGATTGTAATAAAAATTCTCTCTAGAGTGTCTGTTTTCTCCAAGTGTGTTGTTTCTGGGTCACAAGCAATTTCAAGTTACTGCACATACTGCAGAGACAAGGTTGCCAATGCCAATTAGGACAAAAAAAATCAATGTTGAACAGACCAGAGACATATGTACTCCAAAAGTATGTTGCTTTACCTTTGCTGTTACTTTTTGACACCACTGCAGGCCTTGGAGGGTGGATGTCCGATAAGTTACAGAGGGTTGCTTTTGATGTTTGCTTTAAAATCCCATTTGACTTGGATTTGCGTCACAGAAGACAACTTCACTGTAATGTATGCATTTTCCCAGCCAATTTTGTACCCTGCCAATATATTTAGAGAAGAGTACACATAGTGATGAGAGGAGGGGACTGGGGATGGCTGAGCTGGAGCATGTTTTATTAACACGTAGTACAGACACAAATAAGACCCTATTAAGAGAGGCTGTTAAATTAGAGGTGTTGTTTATCTCAGCATGCTTTAATAGGCAATTGTTCTCATTTGAAAAGGTGTTAACGTGCGCAAGGACCAACAGCCATTTGATGAAAAAAATGAGAGGTTAAATTGGCTTTATAACAGATATGGTATGTGCAAACTGAGAACCGTCCTTGTTACAATAAGGTGCTAAAGGAACCACAGCAGGTTTCCTCTTCAGTGATAACCCTAGGAAATTGTTCTCTTTGGACACAGACCAAGGTGGTAAAAAAACAACAACTGGATAAATGACTGGAGAGAGAGCGAGGGATGCTTTGAGGGACGGGGCGGAGGTGTGCAGCTCTAGGATGTGAAATAAATCCAATTCAGTGTGTTTATCTGCTTAATTAATTCACACTTTCCAGCTCATTGCAGTTCAATCCTCCACAGAGTCATGCAAATGTTTCAACCTTGGGGCCATAGTTCATGCAGAGTGGACAATCTGAATCTAACATTATCATCCACAATTATTATCTTCTGTGTTTAGATGTAACTAGTAAGTGCAATGGGTAAATATATAAAGATTTTTCGGCATTTAATGATAGTTTGCATTTCTGCCCCTCTTTAATTAATGTTTACACATAAAGATGGACGTAGTTGTAGTTCCACCTACGACTCACTCCTACTCACACACTATTCACCTCGATGTATGGCTATTAGCATGGTCTTTACATCTCTAACATCTCATAATTACAAGGGAGTGTTGCAATCACTCAACAACAGGTGGCTTCATGCATTATTCATGTCTTTAGCCAGTAAAGATTGTCTACTGTGTATTGTGTGTGTGAAGATTTATTAAACAATAACAAAAAGTACTTTGTTTCTTAGCTATAATTAATAAAACTCATATGGTAATACTCATATTCATTGTTGCTAAATCAGAAGACGTCTATAACCCATTCATCTTTGAGTGTCTGGATCTTTGTGCATGTCTTCTGCTGTTTAAGCTATTAACCATAAAATACTTACCATAAAATCAATCTCTTCAGAACAAATGGTGAAAGTCTTAAACTTTGTAAGTTTAAGAGTAATTTCTGGCATTTGTGTGATACAGCAATACAGTTTAAAGCCATTTATAATTTTACTTAAGTTGAAGTAATTGTAAGCAACAAAAGTATTACTCAGAAACTTTGAAAGTGTTTTAAAACTATTACAGCTGCTCCTGCTATTACTACCACCACCACTGCTACTACTGTCCTTACTATTACTACTACTATTGGCTACTTTATCATCCAGTTCACAGTTTGTTAGTTTTTTTGTTTGTTTGTTTGTTTTTTGCTGCATTTACATTTGCTGCATTTTGTTGCAATTACATGGAAAAATGTCTTCTACTTCTACTGTTACTACCGCTACAAACTTCTATCATCACTACTACTACTGGCCACTAAACATATTTTTAATCAGATTTACTCAAGTAAATGTAGTGCGGTTCCTCTGCAGTTTGAAGTTTTGTATGCCCTACCATTTACTGGGCTTGAACAAGAGTAATAATATTAAATGTGACTAGAAAACAAATGTTGGCTTTAAAATACTTATGGTATAATCCCACACACTGAGGTTTTCTGTGAGTAGACAGTTTAATGTAATCTACAGAAGCATATGGCTGTGTATACTGAAGTGTGAAGGACCCAGCTGGCTCTGCTTGTTTACAGGTTCTTGCTATAAACTCCCCCAAAACACCTCTATATTTTTGCACTTTAATGATTTGTCCCTCTGAATCCCTGTTTCTGCAGAGAATCTCACTGCTTTGAGGCCTTGAAGCGGTCACTGTGGGAATCTGAGTCTGCTGCTCTTTGAAATGCACATACCATCCATCTTCACATGTGGAATTTCCTCAATGCACATAGTATGTAGCAGACGTGTTGCGATAGCTCTGAAAAATGAAGCCGCTATAGTAAACACATGCTTTTCGTGAGAATTGTTAATGGTTTATATTCACGGCCCTATAATAAGTCCTAATAACCCTGAACTTCACCCTGGACACACACTTAAAGGCACGGGGCAAGGGTGGATGACCGAAAACCAACTCGAGCTGTTTGTCATTAGTGAAAGACTGAACAAACAACAAGGCTCTCAGTGGACACACACTGTATATCTCCCAGTATGTGTATGCACCGCTGATTTTAGAAACATCTGTCTAATCTAGTTGTTCAGAACCAGTCACCTTATTATGATGTCATAACTCTGTGCCTCAGGGAAAACGCCAGCAAATTTCAGGTGGTTCTGGCAATAAAACATCCCTGTTTTTTTAACCTTGTCAAATTATTTAGGGAGACTTGGCTTAGTTGCTGCTGGTGCCACTACTAGAACAACAATGTACTATTACTGTTGGTGCTGGTGCTGCTATATACTGTACTGCTTAGACAAATATTATAAATTACAGTATTGTATAGTAATAAGTTTATATATTATAATTAGAAGTACACTTTATAAAAAAGAAGGCTATATTTTCTTTACAACAAATACATTTCAAGAGGTTGTGGCTGTAAAAAATCCCTGTATTTAATTGTTAGTTATGACATTATTTTGGTTGATTGGGATTAGGGTTGCAAAAGGGCAGAAAATTTCTGGTAAATTTCTGGAAATTTTCTGGAAACTTTCCATGGGAAGTTAAGCTTGGAAATTTTGGGAATTTTAAAATTTGGAAACCATACATAAATAAATAAAAAAAACATTATAATCCAACAGATTTAAACAACTTTATTGACCATTTACAGAACAGATTTGTCTTTGAACAATAAAACACCTGTTAAGTAAAATATTACTTCCCAAAACCAAAAAAAGTAAATGAAAACTCCTGAATGTAAATTGTTCAAAAGAGAGAACATGTGCTGAGCTGACACAGTTTAATCAGTGGAAAAACACCATATTACATTAATCTGCTCAAAAAACGGCACTACCCCCAGTGGCCACCCTGGGAACTGCAGCCAAACAAGTGTTGATAGGCCTGTCACCAGAACAGATGTAGTTCATTAATTATGCATGATTTTGTGACAAATGTATTGATATCTATAAAGAATTATGATGCTTAATATTGTGCCCCCAAAATATCACAATATACCAAAAAAACACATTTTTACAACCCAAATAGTTGAGCTAACCAGAAATATGGAGTCTGCAGTCTTGAGTTTGGTAGTGTTGTGGAGATCAGCTGTGCATGTGATAGGGAGATGCAGAGTGCATAGAAGTGTATGCAAAGCAGGTTACTACATGTACCACATGTACATGTGACTGAGGAATAACAGAGATATTGAAGTGTGTTGGTGTTTTTTATGCTATAGTATATTGCCCTGTCATGGGACAGCTTTGAATTGTATAAGTTCCCAATAAATTCCCATGGAAAATGTCCAACTTTCCCAAATTTTGCAACCCTAATTGGAATTAAGTTTAGGCTTCAAATCCACTGGTTTGGTCAGGGTCATTGTGTGTTAGGGTGTCCATCCATCCATGCATCCATCCATCCATCTTCTTCCACTTTATCTGGGGCCGTATCGCAGGGGCAGCAGTCTAAACAGGGATGCCCAGACTTTCCTCTCCTCAGACACGTCCTCCAGCTCGCCCGGAGTGACCCGAAGCTGTTGTCAGGCCAGCTGGGAGACATAATCCTTTCAGCGTGTCCTAGGTCTTCCCCGGGGACTCCTCCTGGTGGGATATGCCCGGAACACCTCCCCAGGGAGGCGTACGGGAGGCATCTGGAACAGACGCCCGAGCCACCTCAGCTGGCTCCTCTCAATGTGGAGGAGCAGCAGCTCTACTCCAAGCTCCTCCCGAGCGACCAAGCTCCTCACCCTATCTCTAAGGGAGCGTCCAGCCACCCTGCAGTGGAAACTCATTTTATCCAGGATCTTGCCCTTTTGGTCCTGACCCAAAGCTCATGACCATAGGTGGGAGTAGGAAGATTGACCAGTAAATCGAGGCTTTGTCTTTCAGTTCAGCTCCTTCTTTACCACAACAGACAGATACAACAACCCTTATTATAAATTAAATAACATTGTAAGGTGACTTGTTATTTGTGAGGATAGTCCTGGAACAACAACTCAAAAGATGTCCCTGGAACGTCAGCAACACGGGGAAATTACAGGTCCAGTAGAGATAACAATAGTGATGTAACAAATGCAGACCTCCAGGGGAAACAGCTATTGCCAAAAGAAAAATTATCAGATAAAGCCCAGCGGTTACAGTATTAAGACTGATTCAGCATTTTTCAATGCCACAGGGAATATATGATATTAAGCCTATAGAGGTCCAGTAGATTTAGACTGATCAATGTGTTTGTGTTAACTACTCTCAAAAAGTATTACACTAAGGTCGCTAAAGTCAGAGCACCAGCAGGTCCAAGAAACAGCTCTCTGTGTCTGAATGAATTATTTGGTTAAATTGCTCAATAATTTGTTTGGAGAAGGGATTCTGTTCAGTTGTAACAAAATAGACCCAACAGTGGCACAATCAATCAAGCAAAAGAAATAATTTATAGTCTTTGTGGGACACGTTGGCTACAATTGATTGTGTTTGCAATGTTCATAAAGCCACACTGCAATGTACGTCAAGAAATGATTGTTAAAAGTGAATATATTTCAGTAGTTCAGTTCAAAGCCATGTTTGTGTAAAGATTTACAGATAATCTATTTGTTTTTAATTGATGTGATGATCATGTTAGCTTCAAATTTTATAAGATACTTAATGTTTATTAAAGGTAATACTGTATATGCAATACGCTCTACTATTTTAACATGGTACTGCTGTCTAAATTCAAAACACAGGACCATGTTGCCGCCCATCCCCATCCAGCCTCAGTGGTCTTGTGGGTTGCCAGATATAGCTACCCTTATACGTTCTAAATCCTTGGTGACTTTGGTAGCCAACAAATGATAATTATAACTATAACAACTATAACTAAAATCAGTTGTGCACCATTGCATGAGCTCAGTGATCCTGCTCTAAAGCATTGCTGATCCATATGAACACGCTTGCTTTTGACATATTATTTTTGAACTCATAACAAGGCCTTTTAGGTTTAGTACCAACTGATTACACATGTATTACTCAAAGCAGTAGATGTATTAATTGGTGTTCACTTTAATGGTTATAGGCTACAATCAATCACGGGCCATATATGTTGGAAGTCTCTCTGGCCTTTAAACCCTCCTCATTTAAATGCATGCACAGTAGTCAAGCTAAATGCATGTGGTTGAAGAGCAGCCATCTAATGTGAAGGCTGTTGAAGACATGCGTTATACTGATCGAGGGATACAGTGAAGGCTGAGGACAAGCCATTTTTCAAAGAGGTGCACCAAGGTACTCCAACAAACCATTATCTGCTGTGGAAGTAGCTTGTTCCAGAGACTCAAGTGGAAATGTCTATCTCTGCACTTACATATAGTAATGCTAAATGAACCATCAGTCATCTGCATTCTGTGGTGGAGTGGTGGAGGCAGATTGAACCTGCTGGTATGTGACGGTACAGGGATGTACATGGCAAAAAACATACATCTAATGCACACTCTTGGGCACCTGGAGTTACACTGTGTGGTAATTAAGCACATGCAAACTCATACGGTTTCATAAATTAAAAAGGTCTGGGTTATTCCTTTTGTAAACTAAAAGCCTTGTTATTCCATGTAGTAGATGAAATTTTCCAGACATAAAACCATGTACCTCTGAGACATACCTCATACAGCTAATCATGACGCTGTGTTATCTTGATGCTATGAGCCTCTCGTTATTGAGAAATTAACATCATTGATTAAAATGTTTGTGAAGTGTGGGTATTTAAAGCATGATTTGAAATATCACATCCAAACCCACATAATTATAACTCATACAGGGCATTGTACCAGGCTTACATTAAAAAAAAAAAAAAGATTAGTTTCAAATGCATACTGTATATAATCACAGTAAATTTTATTCCGTTCCAGTGTATATGGTCCTTATCTATATAGTGTTAAATTTACTCTCTCTTTAGTGTTAAAATGTAAGAGAAAAATTAACAGCATCATGACACTGATGAAAAATGCCACACATGACCTGACCTTGAAAAGATCATATGAGAATCACTCCCATCACTGAATGTGCTGTGGTGGAGAAATTAGTTTTAAAAAATATTTTACAGTAAAAAATTAATAAAAATTACATTATTAATTAAAGTTTAAGCTTTAAGCTTAAAACTGTCCCTGAAAATAAACTTTGAAGAAATATTCAGCTGTTCTCAGAACTCAATAACGTAAGCATTTTCACATCAGTCATGGGCCAACCATGACTCAGAGGAACATCAACGCACATGACACCTGCATCAATTGAACACACATTTTAAAACTAAAATTATCTGTCTGAAACAAAATAAATATTTATTTTTACAAATACAAAAAACATCAGTTCCTACAGTCACAGACTGGAATGTACATTTGCTGCAAGTGTCATGGTTCATGGTACACAATGGTAAAAACAATTTGTATTTCTCTTGCTAAGAAATATGCACCTATGGATCTGATTCTCGCAAGTAAATTTTGACACTAAAGAGAGTACATTTAACCCTTTATAGATAAGGACCATATACACTCAGACATTAAGTAAAATTTGCTCTTGAATTTTTACTGTGAAGATTTAGTAACAGCAAAATATTTTGAGCCTTTTTTAGCTTGCAAGTTGCCATATGCAGGGGCTCCCAGTTAAACCCCGCCCTTGGTGCAGGAGGTCAGGAGTTTGAATCCCACATGAAGGCTCAAAAGTCACAGTATCTGTATGGCTGGGTCAGGAAGGGCATCTGGTCCCCTGGCCCCTGAGAAAGGAAGCAGCTGAATGAATTATTCTAATTTTAGGAGGCACTGAATTTAGTTGATTACAGCAAGCATAATATATCACTAAAAGCTATAGCTGTAGAAACAAAAAAGGCTATTTTCAATTATTCATTTCATTAACCATTTTATTGTGGGAGCAGCAAGGAGGTTGTGGGTTCAATCCTCAGGCCAAACTTTGCACAGTTCCCTGTATGTACTCCTCCCACTTCCTCCCACTGTGCAAAGACCTGCATGTGTTAGGTGAACTGGTGAATCTAAATTGCCTATATTGAATGAATGTGAGAGTTGTGTCTGTGTATGCCAGCCTTCCATAGTTGCTGGGATAGGCTCCAGTCACCTGAGACCCCTGTTGGATGAAGATGAATGAATGTTTTATTGTCTGTATCTAAACAATTGTAAGCAACTAATAACATTCAGCATTTTGTAAAATATGTGGTACTTTTTCATGTTTAGACAAGTAAAGGAAATAACTTTGTAACTGTATAAGGTTGTTATAACAGAAGTGCACTGTGATTATAGGTGGCTCATAACAAAGTATTAACAGCTCTCAGCTCTTCACACTCGCAGTACATGTCTGTTTTTTCCTCTTCCTGCACCTCACCCTGGTCTTTACTGCTCTTTAACTTAAGGACTTTACACTATTGAGCTGTCACCACTGATAGATGCCTCTTCCACAGGTCTCCACTGTCTTCACCACTGCCATTGTTCTTAAGAGCATTATGTTCTGATCCTGAAATAACCTGGCTTCGTGTGGCGCTGTATACGACTTCCTGTCCACAGCTAGCCGATGGGACATGAGAGGTGCAAGAAGTAGACTGAAAAAGCTATGACTCACCTGGCACATGCATATGCAGGTGAAGCACTGAAGGCAATCAAATACACTCCTATTTTAATGCATTGGTAGAATATTGTAGAAAAGTGAATTTATTTCAGTAATCCAATTGAAGTAAGATAGTGATATAGCACACACAGAGTAAAATATTGCAAGCATTTCTTTATTTTATTAGTGAAAATTATTATGATTTAGTTATATACAGTATATTTGAATTTTATATACAAAATGTTGGTTTTCAATAACCTTTTTTTTTTCATTTTTTCATCATCACCATTAAAATAAATGCATGAAATATTTTACTCTGTGTGTACTATATTTATATTTGGATACAGCACTGCGTAAATGTCAGGGATGGGTTTTAAAGGGGCTATAATTTGCAGAATTGTCTCTTTTGAGCTTTCTACCATGTTATAATATTGTACCCTCATAAAAAAAGACACACCTGCAGTTGTGTTTTGCTTTATTCATGCCGGTTTGAGTCATTCTCTATTCTCTGACACAATCGTTCTCAGCCCTCAAAATGCTGGGTTGCACAAACCTCTGCCTCTCCCACGGACCTCCTCCTCCAGGAAGCACTGAGAGCAGAGTGGATGAGGACTTATTGATTATAAACCCTCTACATCCAGTCTGCTCTCATTCTTTTATTAAAATAATGCTGCTCCACTGCTGGTTTCTTCACCTGTTTCTTTGTAGCACCAGTAAAGTACTTATTAATTTTTTTCTCTTTTAGTCAGATAATGTTTATAGACATTATAAAAGAGGCAATGCAATGAACTATAGGTGACCAAGGTTGTTTTAAAATTATGAAAAAATTATAATATTGCCTTTTATATAGCCCCATGTTAAGAATGAACAAATAAAGGTGTATCACTGTACAAAAATACAAAAAATTTGACACAGACACATAAAAAAAAACAAAAAAAACAACAACTTTAAAATAAAATAACTTGTGGAGTGTAGACCACTGCCTAAGGTCCTATCTCTCACAATGATGAAGATATAGTGCACAGACCTGGACTTAAACCTGAGATCTTCTAGTTTAAGGGTAAATGCTCTTGCCATTTAGCCATGTATATCTCACAGTGAGTGGTGAGTGGTGAGAATCTACTAAAATAAATAATTTGAACAAAATCCCTCACACAAAAATTTGTCATTTTGTCCTTGCCCCATTACTACTTAATTTTTTTGCTGAACATTTCATAACTAAAATTTTGTTAAAGTATTTTTTCACACCTCAATAAACTTTTGCTCCCTACAGTGTTTTACTTTTAACTGAACTACTGAAATAAACTAGCCTTTCCATGATATTCTATTTTTATGCAGTATATTAATAAAATAAATGGACTGTGCACCAGATGTTCTCAGGAGAGGGCTGGCTCCAAAAAGCCCATGGTGCTCATCAACATCATTCAGTATATAATAAAATAGGATTTCAGTTTTCTAAAGGTCAAGACTGATTGTTCACTTCAAAGACAGATGGATTTTATAAAGCAAAATAATGAATTATACATAATTTATTTAGCTCTTCTGGTTAACCAGAATACGAACCTAGACCACTATGGCTACCAGCAGCACTAGCAATGCTAAACCTTTTTTTCTATATATGGTAATTTTTTCCTTAGCATGCAGTTGAGTCAAAATGGTGTCTGGTTTATAATAGAAAATAGGATCATAGCCTTGAAATGTATATGCTCATTCAATATTAATCATTATTTTTTAATATTTTATTGTGTGTGCCCTTGGATTTGAAGATTGTCTTTTGTAGTGGTCTTCTGCTTCTTCTCTTTTGTTCCACATTTTTAAATGTGTTTATTGTTTCTACAGACTGGACCTAATGGATTTATGTGACAGGCACAAAGAGAAAGACGCCAAAAGGTACTTTATTATTGATTTTCTGATGCTTTACATGAAGGTGTTTACTTGTCAATAACCCAATATTTCAGTCTGGGGTCCTTGGCTGGGATTCACATTACTGGCCCAGGACATTTTCCCTATTAGCTGAATTTACAACACACAGATGGTTTTGGAGAGGCACCCAAAGGGGCTCTTTAGCAGAAAGTATGAAGCCACTTTGGCTCTTAAGATGATGTTTTCATGTGTGTAATGTATTTTCCATTGGATCCCTGTGGATTTGCGTGACAGAGATGCCCATGTTGAGCACAAGTAACAACAAGAGCTGCTTGTGTTACTATTCACTCACTAAAGAAACTAATAATTTGTTTTAGTATAAATTCTAGTATTTTAGATATGAGGGTAATGTGAATAATAGAAAGATCTTTGAGTCCAAATCCAAGTCTGGGCAACATATCGTTATCATTGCGAGATAGGGCCAGTGTTATTTTTGTACATTGATTCACTTGTCTTCATTCATAGCCTTCCTTAAAAACCTGTCTTTTTGCACAGTTCTTTAAATAATTTTTATTACACACAATGAAACAGGAAAAACAGCACACAACGTCATGCCCCACTCAGCCTCTGTAGACGTGTTAAATTCAACTTTTTGCCAGGCTATGCTATTGAGAATGATTTTGAGGTTGTTTTAATTATTTACAAAGCACTAAATGTTTTGACTTTTCAGATCTTCTATCCTTGAACAACTCAGTGCAGAAATGACTTACAAGTGACTTCTAGAAACTAAAAATGTTACAAATATTATACATTTAATAACAAACATTAACATTTTTAATATAGCAAATACTATAAATGTGTTTGAATTGTAGCATATACATAGGATATACACTATATTTTCAAAATATTCACTCACCTACCCAAATAACTGAATTCAGATTGTGGTGTGGGGTTGTTTTCAGGAGCTGGGCTTGGCCCCTTAGGTCCAGTGAAAGGAACTCTGAATGCTTCAGCAGACCAAGAGATTTTGGACAATTCCATGGTCCCAACTTTATGGGAACAGTTTGGGGATGGCCACTTCCTGTTCCAACATGACTGTGCATCAGTGCACAAAGCACGGTCCATAAAGACATGGATGAGCGAATTTGGTGTGGAAGAGGTTGACTGGCCTGACCTCACCCCGACAGAACACCTTTGGGATGAATTAGAGCTAAGGCTGCGAGCCAGGTTTTCTCGTCCAACGTCAGACACTGATGTTGGACGAGAAAGCCTGGCTCGCAGCCTTAGAACGTCTGACACTTAGATGTCTGACGTAGATAGATACAAAGGGTGGGCTGACATCATATTAAACCCTATGGTTTAAGAATGGGATGTCACTTAAGTTTATATGTAAGGCAGGTGAGCTAATACTTTTGGAAATATAGTGCATGAGTTTCACAATATAAAAATGTAATAATTTAAATGTATGTTCCACAAAGCGTGGTTCATCAACAAGAAGACAGTGAGTGAAAGCAGTAAAATATCATCTCTAAGCTGTAATCAAATTCATCCATTTAACTGTAGCTTTACCCGTCTTTCCTGAGAACCCATGTGCCTGTACTGGACCGGATACAGACAGCATTAACGGCCTGCAGTAATAGTCACTTCTAATGCAGCCCCAGGTCTCGTACAGCGCTGACGTCAGTGGAGCAGGGTGACTTCCCTGGGCCCATAATGAAGACAAATGTGATGTGGATATTGAGATTAAAATTAGCCCCTGTGGTCTTGTGTGATGCTACAAAGTTTGTAATGTGAATATTTTGGAAAAAGTTTTGTCTCACGTAGATAAAGTTTCTATTATTTTTCTGCCTCAAAACATTATACAACACTGCCTACATGACTGTGTTGTAATGCAGTGAAGCCAACAAGAAACAGAAAGTGCTGCAGACCCCTGTAAAATCAGCTTGTACCACTAGAGGGAGTGGGGAGTCACTGCTGCACCCAGCCTCAGACACAGCCCTGCTGTCATTATAGTCAAATTGATTGGATTTATATCAAATTGAATGTGATCTATTTTATATTGAAGGGTTCAGTGTACTAGTGATGCACAGATCAGATTTGTTTATGACCTGTCCTGCCTCACCTGGTTTAAAACCCAACCCACCCTGCCCAAATCGAAAAAAATGAGATTGATTAGATTAAATCTGCCAACCCAAACAGACCAGAACCCAAAGGCATTAAAACTACTGCCTCACATGCAGCTGGTCATCATGACAACAGGGGCGCAGCTCATGAATGTGAGTTTAATGTGATGAAATGTCAACTTTGTTTTGCTGTAAATATAACACCAGCGTAAGGAGTTCTGCTGGACTTCTTCAGGTGAGTAACTTACCCTTTTGCACTTGGCGGTATCATGCCTTGCGCTGCTACAGTTGGTTGTATACTTCCAATAATCAAAGAGAAACCCAATTCACAATTTTCATTTCTTGCTCAGGGGACGTCACTAGACCACTTTTACTGGGGCACGTGCCAATACGATGCGAGTAAGAGGGGCCTTTTTCCCTGTAAAGCTTGACTCAGGGGATACAAAACAGAGTGGACGTAGGTGGCATGTTTGACCAACCACACAATAGTTCATGGACACCTGCTGAAAAAAAGTTTTGCCCAGCTGATGCATCGGGGACAAACTGCAAGAACTGCAGAGTCAGTGCTATGAAAAGAAAAAATTACAATTTATTTACATTTAGTATGTAATGACCTTAATATCTCTGCAATAAAGGTTTTTCCACTATTGATGTGCCAAGTCATGATATTATTCAGTCATACAGGTGTGATTGTCTTTAGTAGACAGGATGTTTAGCCATAAGATAAATATAATAAATGTGTTAAATATGCCTTCAGATGCAGACGGAGCATTCTGTAGGTTTTCCCAGAGCTTGGGGAGGTGTACGAATGAAGGATTTGGCCATTGGGATCATGAGTGAGCACAGTTCAACAGTCAAAGCTGCTGCGTTCAGAGAGTTTTAGGAAACTCCCCAAAATACAGTTTTTACTGAACTGCTAGAACAGGCTGTATTATATAATGTTGAGAGCTCTTCCAGTGGTCCATTCGCTGTTATATATAAATACAGGGGGAGGGTACAGCGTGTCTGTTTTACAGACCATACCCTTCCCCCTAGCTTTATTGCACACAGTAGCATACACATACACACAAACACATCATTCAAATAGCTACTACTGTCATACAGTTGACTCATTATAATTTTATATTGTTGCACCCTTGCGTGTGTTCAGCAATAATCTATTATGCAGAGATTTTTACATTGTTTTAGACTACATTTGTAATTGATATTGGGGATTTTTACATTGTTTTAGACTACATTTGTAATTGATATTGGGCATGATGCCAACACTCAACACGACTGTTGAAAAGATGCCTTGACAAAGCCCTGCATCGCTCAAATAATAAACTGACAGTAAAGACAATTTTCACTGACAGAGTTCATTTTTAATTGGATCCATTGAGACATGGTGACACAAAACAATTTGGTTTATTTTATAAAAGTGCAATGGGCTCTTGTCAGGTCCTCATGTTCAATACAGAGACAAGATGTCAAGGTACAATCATTGTTCTGCCTTCATAAGAAGGCTATTCACTCTTAAGTTTTGTTTTATCTCTTGCATCTTAAATGTGCACACAAAATGAGACCATTGAGCTCTATACAATTAAGTCAGCAATAATCCAGGGCCATTTCTCAATTACAGGTATGCAAGCTCCGGACTTGTGTGCTCAGGGGTACAGACTTGGGTGAATGGACTTAAGAAAGACAAGAGGGCAGTACGGACTTTTGAGACAAGGTGAACTTGAAGAATGTAGCTCCTTAGTGTTCACTCAACCTATAATTTTTTATTTTAATTTATTTGTATTTAATAAATAATTAATAACATTTGACTTCAATAAAAACATAAATACTGTACTGTAATGGTCTGCCCCAGGGCAGCTGTGGCTACAAAAGTAGCTCAACAACCACCGAGTGTGACTGAGGAGTGAATGAATAATGCAAGTCATTTTCAAACCAACTTTGAGTGTCTAGAAAAGCACTATGTAAGGCTGACACATTATTATTATTATCTGTGAGGAAATGGGTGCCTGCTTACAGGGCCAAACCTTTAAATGAAATAGTACTGAAAACAAATGACATTTCATAAGTCCATAGAGCACAAGTAGACAAAGTACACATGAGAAACAGCCCAAGTGATGTCATGTATAATCAGTTTGCTGCAGTATTTACTGAATATTTAAGCTGACAAACAGCTTGATCCTTTCAGTCCAGCCACTATTTCACTTGAAAGGCAGAGTGAATTGTTGGTCTTCAGTCACTAGCATGTATCCTATCTTCCTAAAAACATTGAAGTTTATTAGCAAAAGATAAAATGGCATTTAGATACCTTTGGCAAATCAGTTAATGACCTTTGAAAATAAAGCATAGCTAAAATGTTTTGTCCAAAGGTGCTCTGCAAAAAGTCTAGTTGTTTTTCTCTTGTCTCAGTAGCTTCTGTTGTTTATTTATATACATTCAAAGGTGTTTAAAAGGGAGACTAGATCATTTACAACCATAATAATAAATTCATTTAGTGACATATTCATTTTTTTGGTTTGTTTTTCTTACATATAATTGTTCATAAAAAAAATAAAATTAGACGCTAAACAAGTTGGCATTTGTACATGAGAAGAACCATTTATCAAACACACAACAACACAAGCAAAAACTCCAATAAGACAATGAAAAAATAAAAGCAGAAATTTGTCTTTCCAGCGCCCCACATACCTGTACAGTACTGTGTAAGAGTCTTAGACCAGTTTAAAGAAATGCTATGAGCTATTCAAAGAAAGGTGTATCAATGTCCAAAATACACACAATTACAAAAAAAAAAAAAAAATCAAAACTAGAAGCACTCAGAGCATAGATATCTACCAAGCCACTGGTCCTATCTCACAATGGTGAAGATATTTAGATAGTGCCCAGACCTGGATGCAAACACGTAAAATGGTGTGGGTAATGTGTAAACTACCACAAAACCCTTATCTCTCATGATGGTAAGAAATCTACTAAAACAAATAATTTGTTCTTTTAGTGATTGAAGTTAGTATCTTCGTCCAAATTCTGTATTCATTATAAAGCACCCACACTCTTACTAACAACCTTGTCCCACCTCACTAAAACCTTTGCACAGTACTGTACATGCACAAAATTAATTTAAATGATTAATGATTCCTTAGGTCTTAAGTCAAGAAAAGTCCCAAAAACAATAAATATTTTGCAGCAGGAAAGTTTACTGCGGTCACATGCAGATTTAATTTCCGACGGTTTCAGTTTGTAATTCTTGCATTAGCCGCACAAGTTCATCTCAGACACTGGTCTCCTCTCCCTCTAGTGACCCCAGACTGCGCTGCACCCTCTCTTCTAGACAAACATCTTCTAAGGTAGTGCTGGCCCGACAGGTGGTGCCTCTCTTTGGCAGGAAGGAGAGCTGCAGCGTGTGCTCGCTTTTAGGAGATCGACTTTTGCCCATGCCATTACTGTAGCACACCACTAATCTGCGGTTTTCCTCAGGTGCGTTCGAGCACCTCGCACCTCGCACAGACTTGACCAGGTGAGGCGACTCGTAGCTTGGGTGGCTGCCGTTATGGTCGTGGAGATCCTGCAGGTTGCCTGTGGCAATGCTGCCGCTCTTAACATGCGGCGTTTGGCTGTAAGTGTGCCGGTATTCCTCATCAATGTCCTTTCCCAGCTTCCATCTCTTCCATTTTTTCAACATCTCCGACTGCACCTGCGGCATGATGGGAAGAGACAAACGACGATGGAGACAGAGATTAAACAAGACACTGAGCACCTTTTAGATAGATGTCTGCTCCCAAAGACTAGATTTAAAAAGGTTAGAGACTGGCTGATGGCTGTCTCTGTGCTACTTCATGGAAACAAGAACAAAGACAGTGAACAAAGATAGAGTTCTAAAGATAAAAAGGGCGATTCATGATGGCAACAGGACATTAATAAAGATATAGGAGTCTCAGTAGTGGCAACTGGCAAGGAAAGAGTAAAGCCTCACTTCTTTGTTGACGAAGCAGTAGAGGATGGCAACCAGCAGACCCTGAAAAAACAACATTTTAAACCTTGAATATTTTACTTGAATATTATATTGTAGACCTAAAGAAATAAACTAAAATCAACACACAGTCCCACACCAAAGAATTAGAATGTGGTTTAAAAAATTCTAACATGTTGCCAGACCTAGATCCTGTAAAATAGGTGAAGTATCTTCCAATGCTGTTACGTAAACATTAGCACAGTAAACATGGTGTACTATTTTTGACTTCTCACCTGGAAAGAGTTGAAGAGGAGGTCACAGAAGAGGCGGATGAGCCGCAGCAAGGAGCCTTTAGGGACCGACTCGTCGATGACAAATGTGAAAAGGATGGCGTGAATCCCCAGGAGCGGGATTAGAGTCAGGGTGGACTTTGCTAACCTGGAAAAAATGACAAAACCATATTTAATCTTTCTGATACATAAGGGTTACACAGATGCAATACATTTATTAAAACATAAATGATTATAATAGGGAATAGCAGTGTTGTTTGTCTACAAAGTGTGGCTTGGTCATCCTTGGTCAAATAATTAATTTGCATTAACTGTTTTTTGTACCAATTAAAACCTATTTGAAGCATGGGAAAAAAATGTATTACTTGTTTGATGCAATAATTAGCATACAAATCAGATGTTTGACCCAGCTATTATTGTTGATGTTTACAAATATTGTTAAAGCAACACAATGTAACTTCTGCTCTCTCTATTTCTCTTGCAGTACCTCTCTGGAGAAGTCACCAGAACCCAATTTTGACAACTAAATCAATAGAAAAGTTATTGTATGTCAGAGTTTGTAGTTTTCAGAAGTTAACTAAAAAAAAAGACAAAAAGAACAAAGTTAGCATTAGCATTTTGCTTGCATTAGAGTGGCCTATCTGCTCCTCCGAATCATAGAGGACGATCACAAGAAGGGTTTAAGAGAAGAGCAGTATTTCCTGTTAAGAGTTTATCTACCCCTAAAATGAATTTCAAAGCATTATTTTAAGGTCCAAATACTACTCAGTGTTGCTTTAAAGCAAGGTTTTCTTGCCCACATTTGGTAAGCGCTGTCCACTGAAAAACTTGGGTTTCTTTGTTAAGACAATAGAGATGACTTAGCACTATCTAAACACTGTTCCCTTTGGTTTTGAGCCCAAACTACCAAATATAATGACCTTAAATGGTTAAAAATGTTTGTTATTGTAGGTGAACGTTTCTTACCTGAACTTGTAGTCAGTGTATCTCATCTGATGAGCTCTAAGCTTAGACATGAGGATTTTGATAATTCTTATGAATATGAAAAAGTTTATCTGCAAAAGATAAATAAATAAACATAACATTTATTCTGCTACTAACCATGACATCTTCTCTAACACGGCTATGGAGCCCCTTCTTTGAGCTTGCTGCTTTTCACTCCAGAAGAAACCAACATTATTATGACTAGACACACTTGAATCTGACCCTGTGTCAGAGCATACACAGATCCTCACTTAGATAAAGACAGATGTATATTGTTCAGTGGTTATGAAAGGACTGCCATATGACACTGCCATTGATGTAATGCTGTACATTATTCTGCTGTACTCTCCAATGCATAGCTGTAGAGCCACTATTAACCATGTCAATAAAACATGTAAAATGTGATGCACAGAAACACGTCAAGATCTACATGTTGCCAAACTCAGATAGCTAACTGCTTGAGTGCTGTAATTAGGAATGTTCTCTGTCTCTGTAGTTGGCTCTGCACGTCTTCACTGTGTCTGCTGCATTACTTTGTGTTTGTATCCAGTGTGTGAATCAACAATCTCTGTGAATCATAAAAAGTGTGTCAACTTACCAGACATGCAAACAGTATGGGAGAGCGAATGATCCACCAGTAGCCCATGTTAGTGTTTCTCTCCCAGCACCTGCACACATAAACACAGTGCTAGGTTTTGAAAAAATGTTTGGTAACAATTCAGAATAACTCCACACTTTTAAGCAGTAATTAAGCATTAATACCTATGTAATTAAGAATATTTTTTCATAAATGGCTTATACTGTGTACATAGTGCTGTTTTTACAATGACATACCTGATCCTATTACTCAAGAATTAGACAGTAACTCAAAGTATAACTCAAAGGTGTATTATTAATGTTGAAATAATGCTTTATTAATAATGAGGCTATTGTGCTACAATCCGACAGGACCCTGTGTGGTTTCTTCTTGGTTTGTCTACAGAAGCTTGTCCACTGAGCAGCTGACTTAATTGTGTAAACTTTTGTATCTGGTAAGCAATGTGTGTTGTCCCAGTGGATTTAGAACGGTGTCCTCAATCTTTTTCAGACCAAGGTCCATTTGTAAAAAACAAAAACTAAACAATAAATAAATAAAATTACGGACCACCTAACCTGCAAACCAGTCCTGACATCCCTCCACCAAAGCTACGCACCCCTTGCGTAATTTCTAACTCAATTTGGAGTACATGTACATGTGACTAGTGGGTACTCGTAAATCTGCTGAAGGAACCATGTGGATGTAATTTAAGAAACACTGATATAAAATCACATTTCTTTATGACATGCTGTCACAGACCACTTGAGGGAAGACCACAGTTTAAGATTTGCTGAATTCGCTGAAAGCAAGTATTATTATTTTATGGAATAATACTGTATTAGTATAAAAATGTCTGTATCAGTATTTTATAGATTATTTCTATGTAAACATTCATCTCAGCAGCTTACTTTGTATGGCATTTAAACAATGCATCAAATAAAAAATTTTAAAATCCTGCAAGCACTTTAATTTTGTTTCTTATTTGGAAAACAGCAACTAGCTTGTGAAATACATTTGCCAATACAAAGCCCTAATGCAGAGAGGCGTTCAAGATTTTTCCTCAAGGCTATTCTGCAGACAAATTGCTGTATTTTGATACAGTATGGCAAGAGCTTATTACTCAAGTATTAAACATTAATAACAATGTTTATAACTCAATGTTGTTTATTAATATTGAAGTAAAGCTTTGTAAATAATAAAGTATTTATCCTAGGTATAGTTATACTCTAATTATTCTAAAGTGTTACTCAAAAACACACACAGTAATGGCAGATGCCACTTTGATTCTTATCTGCTCCTAAGACTAATCACATATTGATGATTGAGAATATGAATGAGTGAAGGAAATGAAAGCGAAAGGCCATAAGCACCAGGAGCTCATTCTAATCCACCTTTAATACTCAACATGGAGTAAATTTATAAGAAAAATGAATAATGTATAATGAAAAGATTAGACTTACTCATCATTCTCATAAAGGTATTTGACTGTAATCCACGGCGACACAAATATGAGAGGCGCACCTGAGGAAGGAGAGAAGTGTGAGTGTGGACACAGACTCAGGGCAGTCCAAGTCAATGAGGCTGAAACCTTTGCTGTTTTGCCTCCAGTGTCTTTGGCAGGTATTACAGTAAATCTCTGTGTTTTCTACTGTGTGCTACTGTTGGACATTTCTGTTTGGGTTCTGCAAATATTTGTTAATATCATCAAAGAATAAGTTGTGTAACCACATATACTGTACACAATTTCAAAAAGGCTTAGCCCTGAATGATAACTTTAAATGTCCACAATTAATCTCTATAAAGCAGTAACTGGTTTTGTTTATATTAAGTTCTTCAAATAATAAACAAGCCTTACTTTATTTTTAGCCACTTTTTTTACATTTTCTGTGGCCATACAACAATAATTGTAGCCCCCATTTTTTCTTTATGTCTCATGCATGGTTATTCCGGAGGTTTAAAATAAATTACTTTTATTCAAATAAATAAAAATGCTTTGTGAATACATTTTCTAAAACATACTTTTGCTTGAGTAAATGTATGAGAAATAAATGTTAAACTAAGGTTAGGAAGTTATTTAGGTAGTAGTAGTTGTTGTAGTAGTAGATTTTGATATTGCTACTTCTTACTACTTAGGTACTGATAATAATAGTAATCTATTAGGTGACTTCTTTTAAACATACTTATTAATATTGATTCAAAATGAGAGTATTTTTTCTTGAGTGCAGATTAGAGTACTTTTCCACCTCTGATTTATTGGCACATGGGGTCCAAAATGCAATGTTTTACCATTTTATATATTATTGTTGAAACACTGAAGGATGTTTAAAAAACATAAATACTAAAAAAAAGCCATAACCATACTTTGCCTTCATTTTACTTACCCCAGCCAATGACCAGATAAATGTAGAAGTACTTCTTCTCACTAAACACTGTGATGACAAGCAGACTGTGGAGGTATATGCCCTCAACCAGCAGCCAGTAGTTGTTGGCCATAACACTGTACTGCATCATGACCATCGCACCTCTGCACCACATGACCGCCTAATGCACAGGACAGGACAAGAATAAGCAGGGTTAAAACACCCCACACTTTAGCAGTTTGAATGTAGTATGTCCCAAAAAGGTAGTTGGCTAGACAGCCTTTAACCAAAAAAGGGGTACAAATAATGTTTTACTGTAAAAGCAGTTGTTGAGTAACGCGGCAAAATCCACACTAATATGCGTAACACTCTGCTCTGCTCAGACTTCTGCATTCATCAATCTGTGAAGAAACTTTGTATAGCAACAGCATACACTATGTTTTTAGGTGTTGCCATGTTGTTAACAAATATTGCTATTGCTATTGCAAACAGACTTTGGTGAGCTGATGAACTCACAAATCTTGTGAGAATCCAGCTTGCTGCGTAAGGTAAGTTGTTGGGGTGTGTCCTCTCACCGGTATGTTGGCCCAGGAGCGTGTCCGAGTGCTGTTGCTGTTTCTTGGGTCCAGTGTGAGGGTCAACAGAGCATCTTTGACCAAAATAGACACTGCTCTCAAGATGAACGAGGCAAACAGGTTCATATGGATATTATTTCTCATACAGTGAAGCTTCCTGAAAAAGGTAACATGTCCTACTGTTTTAGACTTCAACAAACAGGAACACTTTTTCTTTTCTTGTACCAGTGCATTCCTCCCCTCCACTGTCCCCTGCATACAGCCTGTACCTGAATATGATAAGGATGGCCAGCGCCAGCAGCAGAGCTCCCAGCGACAGAGAGTAGCCCACTGTGTACATGATCCATAATTGGTTTAGGATGCGTCCGTACTCCTGCTACAGAGACAAAGTCAGTCACACATGTGCGTCATTCAACTCTCAACTCCAAATATCAGCTCAAGTTCTGAAGCAGATGGGTGGATTCTCACACAGTTCATTTAAAGTAATTAAAATAGTCCACAATAACAAAGTCATTCAGCCGTCTGCAATAACAATATCATCCAACCATCTGTCACACATGGGGACATTGGGCTCACAAGCCCAACTTTGTTACACACACCTCTCCTGGGTCGTCCTCACATTCCGTTGTATTCTTTTTGGACCACTGACCATCCTCACTGCAGGTCCTGTACACCAGGCCCCGCTGGACTGTTCACAAACACACAAAGAACCAATTATCAGCCAAATCTTATAAATGATCTATCGGTATCTCAACACCATGGACCATCTTCAGTACCACATGAATGCAGCAGAGCGGCAGTCTGATATATCACAGTACCAGCAGAGGGAGTCATGAGCTAAGAAGTTACATTGCCGTTCAGAAGTGGACTGTCCAAGAAAATTAACCGAAACTGACAACAGCACACATTTCAATAAGCATGTAGGCTGTTAAGCTAATGTCTGATAAAGAACGTATAGGAAACTGTGCATTTTAGCATAGGTGACGTCCATAAACACAAACAACACAAAAAATAAATCGAAAAAGGGGAAGGCAATTGCATAGGTCATTAGTAGTCCTAATATTGTGCCCTGGTGCCCGGCGAAAATAAAACCATGCTAGACTGTCTCTTAACAGGAAACAGAGAGGACATGCAGCTTTCACACTTATTTACAGCCTCTAAAGCAGCTGGAGGAAAAGCACAACAAACCTCACATACTACCCATAGTACGCACTAACACAGCAGCGGCAGCGTGAGACCACTTCATTGATAGAATATAATGAGGATGACTAATCTATGGCCTCCACTCCTATCACTAATGCATCATATTTTCTCTAAAAATATGCCTCCCTCCTTTCCATTGAGCGCTCATCCAAAAGTCATTTTCTTTCACACTGAAGGACAAGGAGCTGTGTTGCTATGGCAAAGTGCTTTTAATTTACGTTGACTATTTGTTCTCTGTGGAGAATATGGCTGTATGAAAGTCTGTAGTGTTCTTTTAAGTTCTTTGACGTCATTGTATTATTTCAATTATAATTTTACTTTACTATTTTTCAGAGCAAGGTCTTCCTCACGTGTAACCAAATGGAGTATTGAGATATTACGCAGAAATGTATTGCACTCTTTTATGCCTTTACTATCTTAGTATCTCTAATATCGCTAATATCAAGCTGGCATGCACTATGGCTGATTAAGTTTTTTCAACCCTCCTTGCTCTACGTGCTGCAGTAGAGTAGCTACAGTCAGATTTGGGCAAAATGCAGAAGTAAATACCTAATATAATTATGTATAAAAAAAGAAACAATATTTCGCACAAAAAAAAAAAAAAAAGTAAATCTCACAAACTACCACAGTCTTATTGCCTTTAAAAATTTCTGGCCTTTCTGACATTTATTTGTATTTTATAGTTTTATTGTTAGTCAGAGCCAGCTCTCTGTGGCTCTGTTGGTGCCCTAGGCAAGATTTTAGAGCCACTCAGCGCCTTAGGCAACTGCTATAATGCCTATGCCCAAGGCTCTGTTGTTAGTGATGGTAGACAGGAAATGGGGGAGACATAGGAGGAGAATAGCATGGAGTAAAGTGTCCCGAATCAAACTTGGGCTGCTTTGGTATGTGGTATGTGCTCTACTAGGTGAGCCCCAAGGCGCCCCTCTCTTGTTTTCGCTCTAGAAAATCACATTTACATCAAATGATCTGAGAGACAACCAGTTGGTTCCAAATCATGTGACGTGAGCTTTAATAGAAATGCCATCACTCCTAAAATGCTAATATGAGTAGGCTATTTTTTCCACAGAGGAATTCAAATGAAAACATAGTGTGGTCCTGCCACAGTACTCTGCTTCAAAGCCTTCAGTAACACCACAAAAAAACAGTTTAAAAAGCAGTCATATGGACTTGGTTTTTAAAGTTGAAGACATTTATCCAAAAAGGCTCTTATCCAAGAAGCTTTCTCGATTCTGAATAAAAGACACACAGACATCCTTCAGTAACATCTGTACACAAGAATACACACACTGTATAAATCAATGACACACTCACCCTTACGGTACCAGGGCAAAAACCATGGGCAGGACACATTGACAGTGGTTCCAGGGGTCCCATCGGGCCAGCAGGCATACTGGTCAAATGTGCGGTTACACACAAGCCCTGCAACATACAGAAGACAATTTTAGTCTCATGCATCTTGTTAGAAAACAACAACACGGAGGGCAGAGGGCTAGCAAATACAACATGTTCAAAAACAAATTATCAGTCTAACCTTTAAAACAATCTACCATATCTCAACAACTCAGACTATCCCGAGGACCACATACAGAGCAATAGTTCCATCGTTATGACCAGCAGGGGGAGTCATGAGCTAAGGAGTTCTGTCTACAAGAAGGAGACTGTGCAAGAATGAACAAAAAATTATAAAAAAAAAATTAAAAAAAAAGTTAAATTACCTAATAGACAATAATAGAAATTATCAGTGCAGAAAATGGGACAGAGACAAACAGCACAAACTTTAGAAAAACATAAGCAGAAAAGTGGAAGTAAAACAAAAAACATTTATGGCCAATGTTTAGAGAGTTGGAGATATTTGCTGGTATGCACTGGTCTAACACCAAACTCAGCCCTAGATGTTTATGGTAAGCTCGAAAATATCAGTTTGATATGATATTTTGAGCTAATTAAAATCTGTAGTGAATATAACCACTTCAAACATTTAGTGGAGCATAATTAATTAGCTTCTGGTACAGTTAGTAAACAGATAAAGACAGTGTTCTTGCTCTTGTGCATCTTGTTTTAAAAAGGTCAGAGTCGGGGGATGGGGGCGCTGACCCGTTGCAGGGGGCGTGGTGTTGATGAAGTCCAGGCATTCGGTCGCTGTAGCTGCTCCACTGCTCCTGCACAAGCCTGAGGGAGTTGGTGGAGGAGACCTAAAAAGACAACAAACTGTATGTATGGCTGAGGATTCAGAGATTCTGTTTGTAGGTAGTGTTCAAAGAGTCAAACCTTGGTGAAGCTGCAGAGTGTGAGCAAAGCCAACAGCAGACACACCTGGGACATCCCACTTACGTTGGCAGGATGGGGGTAGGTGGGGGCCAGAACACAGAGGAGGCCCAGCGCATGAGGCAGTCTTACCCCTATCACACTGTGTGATCTACAAAAATACAGAGATATTACTAAACAGAAAAACAAATAAGATCAGAAATCAACACAGAACAACTCCCGCACACAACCTTTGTATATATATATATATATATATATATATATATATATATATATATATATATATATATATATATATATATATATATTCAAAAAATCAAATACTGATATTTATAGTGTCAGTACATTCAGAGTGAAACAGTTCAAGCATTGTTTTATTATAATGTTGATAATTATGGCTCACAACCCAACCCAACCCTAACCCAAGTTCAATTATTCACAAAATTGGAATATTTCATGAGAACAATAAATCGAATGATTAAAACTGTAATGCTGGTGTTGTGAAAACTATACACAGTATGTATAAGTATCTGGTACTCGTTTGGAACTCCTTTTTAATCAATTTTTGCTTCAGCGTGATGTGTCCTGGAGGGAGTCAGCCTGTGGCACTGCTGACGTGTTATGAAGCCCATGTCGCTCTAATAGAGGCCTTCATCGCGTCTCTGTTACTGGGTCTGCTGTTCCTCATCTTCCTCTGGACAGTACTCCACAGATTCTCTCTGGGGTTCAGGTCTGGAGAGTTGCTGGTCACTCTGTTCCTTTTATACCATGGTCATCTGACCAGTGAGTGATACTTTAGGCAGCATTGGCCGGACCCCAAGTCCTGCTGGATGATCACACCACAATCTCCATAAAGCTTGTGAGCAGAAGGAAGCATACAGTCTTCTAAAATTTCACAGGAAAAGGCTGTGTTGATTGGAAACTTAAAGAAACACAGTGGCCTATTAACTTCCATTAGATAAGATGCTGCTGACCTTGACTCTGTTTCAGCCCTGACACAGTTGTAGATAAATGTCTTGTGTGTGGAGGCTCTTGATTGACTGACTCCAGCCTCGGTCCACTCTCTGTGAACTTCCCCAAAGTTCTGGTCTGGGGTTTTCTGGACATTTTTCTCCAGGATGCAGCTGTCTGTGCATCTTTTCTCCAACACTTGTTTTTCTTTTAACTTTCTAGTCTCTCTTTAGTCTCTCTTTCTCAAATTTCTAGTAATCTGCTTTAATACAGCACTCTGTGAGCAGAAGCTTCTTTATCAGTAACCTTTTGTCCTCTCTGTGGAGGGGTCAGTGACTGGACAACTGTCTGTAGCTGTCCCCATGACTGTGTAGCCGACTGAAGACCATTTAAAGGCTCAGGAATCCTTTATAAATGTTTTCAGTTCATTTAGAGTTCAAGTGTGATAACAACAGATTACAATTGTCAACTTTCCTATAATATTCTCTTTTTGTGAACAATTGAATTTGGGGGTTTTCTGTAACTGTGAGCCATAATTATCAGCATTATATGAAAACAAACAGAATTCTTCCCTCTGGATGGAATGAAACTAAAAATACACATGCTTGACTTTTTGAATTGAATCTTTGAGAGAAAAATGCACTTTTACATGATATTCTAATTTACTAGATAGCACCTGTATATATATTGAACCCAGGCCATTTATGTGGTACATGGTCTACTAGTTTGTTTATATACCTCCAAGGAGGTTATGAATGTACATACATTTTTGGGGTTTGTTTGTCTATTTGCAAGATACCTCAATAAGTCATCAGGTTCGATTAAAGTCTCAAAGAAGGCTCTGGATCACTGTCTGGATTCTGGTACTTTTTTCATTGATTGCTTGTGAGATATTAGTGTTTTGTGGCCTGTGAGGTTTGAGTCAAGGTCTGGGCCCTATAACTTTCTGTTTCAAAGAGACAAGTATACAAAAACATTTACAATAACAATAAGTAAATGGTTTTGGGGACCAGTGACATCTCTTTACTGTTTTAATAACTTGCTTATACTGTATGCATTTGCTCGGTTTTCAATTCATTTTAGTTGAGTCTCTTGCATGCAGTCTTTCCCATCGACGTAGGAGAACAAAACGAAATCTGAAACGTTTCTGCAAAAAACACCTTGAGTATGGAAACATTTTTAGCTAAAACGTTTCAAATTCCATTCTGTTCCAGTCTCTGTTCTGACAGTGACGTGGTTTGTCTCTGCATCAGGTCAGCGTCACAAAACTGGTGCACCTTTGAGAGATCTAAGCCAGACATCAAAGGGCTGACATGTTCTCACATAGCAAACCGATTAGCACCTCCTTTTTAAGAGGACTTCAGAGCTGAGAGGTACTGCTGTTTTTCTTCAGGCTTTCATAGTCACAGTAACAGCCTGCTCTCCATATGCCTTTGGGCAGCTCCTATTGACTGAGCAGTGAGGTAGAACAGCTGAATCCACACATACAGAGCTGGTACATGTCATGTCTATATTTTTATATATGTTTACTAGAAGTTCTTTTATAAATACAGAATTTTAGGAAAGGTCAGTAATGAGCCATGGACAAAATGATTCATTTGGGTGTGGATCCAGATCATTGTTTATGGGAATTTGTACCATTTTGAGATATGAACCAAAGATACTAACTTCACCCACCAAAGATTAGTTTAAAATCCTTTACACTTGAGATATATGGGTTTTGTGGCCTAATGGAAAATGTATTTACCCCTGAACCAGAATCTTTGAGTTTTGAGTCTGTCCAGGGGCTTCATATAAAAAGCCTGTGTACGTTCAAAAGGGGACTGAAACTAGGGCTGGGCGATAAATAAATTTTTTTGATTAATTCGAATTGTAGTGCAGGTCAACTTGTTTTAATAAAAATCGATTTTTTAAAAAAAATGTCCACCACCGGCGCTCTGGGCTCCCGTAGTTCATAGTGGGTAGGCCCGCCAGCCCTCCCTCCGCACTAGAGGAACACAAACAACATGGCAGCGAGCAGGGAAGAACTCGTTCCTAAGAAAGGCACAGTGTCGTTAGTTGTGTGGAATTGGTTCGGGTTTGCGGCATCAGACGGAGCACAAACAGCGCCCGGCTGCAAAGTCAGTCCCTACAGGATTTCGCGATGTTGTGATCGCAACTATTAACGCAAACTCAAGCAAACCCTGCGAATTCAGCGCGACCCTGCAACTGTGTCCAAACTTCGCAACTTTTACGCAACTTTGGTCAGTTATCGCTGAGATTTTCCTTTAAAATTGCATTTTGCTGCACTTACCGCTGTCTGTGGGCTGTACCCTGTTCCGAGCAGAGCAGCGCTCCGGTAATGCGCGCCGGAGGTTGGGCTGCCACAGACAAAGCGGCGCGGAGGACGGAAGTGCACGTGAGGTCGCAGGTGCTCAGCAGCAGCAGCAGCGGTGTGGATGGGACTGAAGGAGGAGGCAAACGCGGTGCTTTCTAGTTTTGTCTGGTGTCACTCTGAAAAGCCGTCTGCGTTGCCATGGTGATATAGTTGCCTAAAAATGTCTGTGAAGACTCTCACTCGTCCAGTGTAATTGCATTGCAACAAAAGTTAAAAAAGCAGTCATCTGGATTGGATTTTTCAAGTTGAAGACGTTTCACCTCTTATCCAAGAGGCTTTCTCAATTCTGAAATTAACTGGTAAGAGCTGGTTTATATTTTTCTAGGAAGGAGGAGTTTAGACCTGAAACTAAATTATATTGGTCAATGTGACCATGAATAGCCTGAGTGGTTTCGGGTCATTAGGAGTTCTTTGTCCTCAGCTGGAGTGAGAGTCGTTAACCCTCACCAGCCTGGGCAGCTCCTTCAGATGTTAATGACCTGAGTGAAACTGGTTTGTTTTGTTTGGGTTTCAGGAGACTGTTGTAGACAGAAGGTTGTATCTGAGACCACCATTTCTGTTTAAAGAAGGTTTATCTTTTTTGACAAAGATTGCTTCTTTCACTCCTCGCTCAAACCATCCTTTCTCTCTGGCTAAGATTCGGACCTCACTGTCCTCAAAGGAGTGGTTTGTGGCCTTCAGGTGGAGGTGTACTGCAGATTCTGGTCCACTGGAGTTGGCCCTGCGGTGTTGGTATAACCTCTTGTGCAGAGGTTGTTTGGTTTCTCCAATGTACTGTTCATTACAGTTCTCACTGCAGTGGATGGAGTACACAACATTGCTCTGTTTGTAACTGGGAATTTTGTCCTTGTGGTGAACCAGTTTTTGTCTGAGAGTATTAACAGGTTTGAAATAAACCGGGATGTTATGTTGGCTAAAAATCCTTTTAAGTTTCTCAGATAGGCCGGAGATGTACGGAATGACTACATTGCTCCTTTTTGGCTCTTGCTCCTGTTCTTTCCTGTCCTGTTTTCTAGTCATTCGGGATTGAGAGAAGGCCCAGTTGGGATATCCACAGGTTCTGAGGGCTTGGCGGACATGTAGCTCTTCTTTCCTCCTTCCCTCCGAGCTTGTGGGAACCTCTTGGGCTCTGTGATGCAGTGTCCTGATCACACCGAGTTTGTACTGTAGTGGGTGGTTTGAATCAAATAACAGGTACTGGTCTGTGTGAGTGGGCTTCCTGTACACTTCCACATGGAGCCGCCTGTCTTCTCCAATGATAACTGCACAGTCTAAGAAGGCTAGGCTGTTCTCCGTGGCATCCTCACGAGTGAACTTGATGTTCTGGTCCACAGCATTAATATGCCTTGTGAAAGCTTCCACTTCCTGGATTTTGATCTTCACCCAGGTGTCATCCACATATCTGAACCAGTGACTATGGGTCGAACCTGGATATGAGTCAAGAGCTCTCCTCTCATTTCCAGGCTCCAGACTCATTTCCAGGTTCGACCCCTAGTCACTGGTTCAGATATATGGATGACACCTGGGTGAAGATCAAAATCCAGGAAGTGGAAGCTTTCACAAGGCATATTAATGCTGTGGACCAGAACATCAAGTTCACTCGTGAGGATGCCACGGAGAACAGCCTAGCCTTCTTAGTGAAAGAAGCAATCTTTGTCAAAAAAGATAAACCTTCTTTAAACAGAAATGGTGGTCTCAGATACAACCTTCCTTCTGTCTACAACAGTCTCCTGAAACCCAAACAAAACAAACCAGTTTCACTCAGGTCATTTACATCTGAAGGAGCTGCCCAGGCTGGTGAGGGTTAACGACTCTCACTCCATGCTGAGGACAAAGGACTCCTAACGACCCGAAACCACTCAGGCTATTCATGGTCACATTGACCAATAGAATTTAGTTTCAGGTCTAAACTCCTCCTTCCTAGAAGAATATAAACCAGCTCTCAGAACAGAGATTAGATTTTGTTAGTTTTTACAGTTCTAGCTAATATTTTTAAGAAGAATTATAGACAAAAAAAATTGCAACTTTTAGTGCAACTTTTAAGAAAATCCAGGGCCTTCTCTTTTATTTGACTTGTCTGATTGCACTTTAACCTCAAGAGGAAATAAAAGCAATAAAGCTAAACTTGTTTTGGACAATTTGTCTGTTGTCTTCAGTTTGATTTTAAGTGGGGAAAAAAATCTTTTTAAATCGTAAATTGAATTTTTTGTGAAAAAATCAGAGAATTTTTTTTAGGCAAAATCGCCCAGCTCTAGCTGAAACTGCTGTACGCCATTCTCTGCACAAAAGTTCATATTTCTAAAAATCTAATTAGACATGAAACCCTTGCTTTGGCACTGGCTCTGCTAAAAAGGTCCGGTTAGAGCCTTTTAAACAGAAGAGAGAGATGATCCCTGAACTACACACCATGGCTCTCACTGCCTCCTCCCTTTACACACACACAACACAAACCTCCACTCCTGTTTCCCTTTACACACGCATAATTGGACTGTCGCGTGCATGTGGCACTTCTTGTGCTCTTTCATGTGTTTCAGTGCAGGAAAATAAATTAACATCTTGCAGTAATCTAAATAAAGCACTTCTTTATTATATTTTAAATTATTTTCAAATGTTGAGCCTGAATGATGCTGGCTGGGAATTCGTTGTGTCATTGTAATCATTTTGGTTGTAGAAGCAGTGTTCACTTTGCAGTACAATATATGCTCTCATTAGCAGCTCATGTTTAGGCAAAGCTCATTCATAAGTCACTTTGCATTGTCCTTCTTTATTTGAATGGCAGGGTGAGAGATAAGTTAACCTGGACACCTACTCCATTTGGGATCTGTAAATTGTGAGCAGGTTTTAGATATGAGATCCTGGTCAGGGAACTATATCTTTACCATTCTGAAATAGGACCAGTGTCTTAGTCAGAGGTCTACGCTCTCCAGGTGCTTCCAGTTTTTCATGTTGCTTTGTATATTTCTGCAATTTTGCACAGTATTTTATAGAAGGAATATAGGAAGATAGTATAAAAGCGATTTAAGTTGCCTGAACATATTAAAGAAAGATCTGTCTACCTTTTCCCAATGCATGTAACTTTATCTTCCAAACCTGCCTTATATTTATTCACTGTACAGATTTCTTCTGCCTCTGTCTGGGTAAATGATAGCTTTAATGTGCTTCTGTGTGTGTGTGTGTGTGTGTGTGTGTGTGTGTGTGTGTGTGTGTGCGTGGGTATGTGTGTGCTTGTGTGTGTGTGTGCAGCTCCTGTCTGTTTATATTTAACCACAATAGTGAACACGGGACAGTGCATCATCCCAGTGTTGTGTTGAGCTGATAGCCTTATCGACTCCTCAGGCAGGTATTACATTACACATCCCACATTCACCAAAGAGCAGAGGAATGAGGATGTCCCAGTGCATTTTCCAACCAGTATCGGCTTTGGTTTCCAGGGAACTGGCCCCACATGCATCTTTCATGCAACAACATAAATTCTCTTTTCATTCTGGGAACAGCTTAAGCAACAAAATCAGCAAAAATAATATTGTTTGTATTGTCCTTTTTGCAAAACCAGTAATTCATGGAGTATTAGGGTTTTTGCCAGTACATAATATGGCATTTGCATCTGCATTGTCATAAACATTATTTGGGAAGATATTTTGTTAAAAGAGCAGTTCTTTTTCCCCAAAATACTAAAAATAAAGAGACAAGAAATCAGCAAAAATACCGACATTTTATATGGCTAACTTTATGTGGTATCCATTAAACACAATAAACCACAATTTACAGCACTCAAGATGTTTCAGTTCAAAATCTATATTCTCATAAAAAATATGTATTTCTACCTGTTGGCTCTGTGACAGTATTTGCATTACCCACTTCTCTATCCTTATTTACCACGGTGGCACATTTTAAGTGGTTATTTTATGTTGAATGAAGATGCTGTTACATAGTGCAACTGAGCAATTGTGGCCAAAGGAGAGTAACACATGCATAATGCAAGATACTTGCAGACAACATAATACACCAGCCCAGCCTTTTAACACCTACTTGAGCTCCAAGTAGCAAGAGGGAGGGCTAAAATCCAAGGACTAATCAGAGCCAAATGATCACTTAAGCCACTCATGCCATGGGTTAATATTCCAACAACAAAAATGTCCCTTCCTTTTAACATAATTCTCAACAAAAGATTCTGGTTACATAGCATTAAGCCCTTAGCAGATCATTCATGGCAACTTCTGGAGCAAAAAGCAAGGACAATTTTGAACACATAAGTAGATGATGCAAAAATCCTTTCAGCTACTCCCTTTCTTTTAGGGATCACCACAGCATTCCTTCCTAATGCAAACCTTTTCATTCATCCAGGCTTAGACCAGCACAAAGTGTGACTGAAGTGCATCAAAAGTAGAGGAACTAACACTTCTCTAGCCTAAATGCTAACGTGATGCTATTTTAGTGCTTGCCCAGATCTTAATGTAATGTTAATTTGGACACATTTCTGTAAACATGTATTGAGTTACTGTCTCCTTTTGTAAACAGTCAAAGGGAATTTTTACATCACAAAAGTCTTCATCTCCAATAATCCTTAGGTGCATAATAAAAGTGACGGATGAGGCGTAATGACAGAATGGCACTGCACAACCCGCCTTTGTGAGTCACAGTTCTCCCTTTGCATATGTCCCAGTAATGTGCTTTTCATATGGATTGTCATGTAAATAAAAAATGTGTGAATGTGCGGTCAGTGTTACTGCTACATGTCCCAGGGGTATTTGCTTAATTTGCATTGTTCATTTGTGTGTGCTGTCAAGTACACAAATGTGGCCCCTGGGGATCAAAACGTAATGGAGTACGATCACCATGATCACAGTCCATTTACAAATGAATCAATGTTCCTGAAAATCAGCATCATCCATGTATTATACTGCTTTTTCTTTGGATTGGAGAAAATCAGTGTAATCATCTAATACCATATTGTAATAGGAATCATCTGATGTATTATTAAGGATTTTGATCTGCTTGAGCTCTCAAATAAAGTTTGCTCTGACTGACTGTTGAATAATGGCTGCCAGAAAAAGTTAGAGAAAGTGCTAGATATTGTACTGCTACACAGAGAAACAGTGCTAAAAAGGCAGAGTGGTAATTGTTGGTTTGCATCAATCTAAAGCTAGAAGTTCAAGGTAAGCTCCAAACTTCAGTTTGGTGATATATTAGTTTTTGGAAGGGGCAAATTGGCTGAGTTTTACATTGGTTATTAAAACAAATGCAGAAAAGGCGTTATACTGTAATTGTTGGAAGGCAGTGGGGCTGAGAACGCTATTGATAACAGATTTTGTTGTAACAGCACACAGGACGGCAATAGTAAAATGAAATCGCGTGGTTCCTCTTTGAAAGCCGTCTACTAAACATGATTCATATTCACTGTCGTCAGTGTTTACAGTGTCCTAACAATTGTGTCAAAGCGTATCTTCTTGTGCACATTTTATCAAAGGAACCTTATGCAAGAATGTCCTGAGGGGAAAAAAGGCAAATCATTAGAAAATGTACTTATCACTCATGAGACATGCTGACCTCCAAATCAAATGTCCAATAATGAAGTCTTGCTGAAAAACAGACCACTTTTATATATTAAATAATTGCATAAGTCACTGCGGGCACATCCCAATTACCTTGTTTAAATCAATAAGGCTTTTCTCCACAGATGAGTGGACAATTAGCAGATATGGACACTATGTAGGAGGTAATAGAGCCAGTGCATTTGGTGTAATGGAGCTAAACTGCGTGTAATTATGATGTTTGCGCCTCACTGAGATCACCACTCATGTCCCCTTTTCCATGTACAACGTCCAAACAGAAAACTTTATCACCCAAATTGTATTACAGGCAAACCGTTAGTAACTTGGCTCCTCATTACCATTCTTGCATCCATCCATCCATCTTCATCCGCTTATCCGGGGCCGGGTCGCGGGGGCAGTAGTCTAAGCAGGGACACCCAGACATCCCTGTCCCCGGACACTTCCTCCAGCTCCTCTGGAGGAACCCCAAGGCGTTCCCAGGCCAGCCGAGAGACGTAGTCCCTCCAGCGTGTCCTAGGTCTTACCCGGGGCCTCCTCCCTGTGGGACATGCCCGGAACACCTCCCCAGGGGCACGTCCAGGAGGCATTCGGAACAGATGCCCGAGCCACCTCAGCTGGCTCCTCTCAATGTGGAGGAGCAGTGGCTCTACTCCGAGCTCCTCCCGGGTAACCGAGCTCCTCACCTTATCTCTAAGGGTGCGCCCAGCCACCCTGCGGAGGAAACTCATTTCGGCCGCTTGTATCCGGGATCTCGTCCTTTCGGTCATGACCCAAAGTTCATGACCATAGGTGAGAGTAGGAACGTAGATCGACCGATAAATCGAGAGCTTCGCCTTTCGGCTCAGCTCCTTCTTCACCACAACAGACCGATACAACGACCGCATTACTGCAGACGCTGCACAGATTCGTCTGTCAATCTCACGCTCCATCCTTCCCTCACTTGTGAACAAGACCCCGAGATACTTAAACTCCTCCACTTGAGACAGTAACTCTCCTCCAACCTGGAGAGGGCAAGCCACCCTTTTCCGGTCGAGAACCATGGCCTCGGACTTGGAGGTGCTGATTCTCATCCCAGCCGCTTCACACTCGGCTGCAAACCTCCCCAGTGCACAATGAAGGTCCTGGTTTCATTCTTCAAGTCTGGTAATAGCTGCTGCTCTTGGTGTTAAATTCACAAAGGGGACACTTGATTGTACTGCATACAGCATTTAGATAACTCAAAATAAGCTATTGCGAAAGAGGTCAAAAGATACTAAACCCAGCCACAAGGGGTCAATTAAGGATTAAATGAGTAGTTTTAGTGGATTATTTAAACCTGTGTGGATTTTGTGGCCAACAGATAGAGCATTAACCCCTGAATTATAAGATCCCTTTCGCAAGCCCAGGCCTTGGAACAAGATCTTTACCAAAGGTAGAAGGTCTACGTTTTTCAAGTTCTTCTAGGCATCACTTATTTTTAACATGTTTAAATCTAAAGATTTAGAATGCATTTATCAAGAGCACTTGCAGAACCCAGTTAGCATTTGTTTGAGCAGATTGAACCATCCTGATTGTCACACGTGTTTGTGTGATCACAATGAAGAAGGTGGCCTTGGATTCTGTCTAACACTGAGATGTTTTCACTGTGTCCTTCAGGCTTTCTTCTATTTATGCCAGAACAATACTGATCTTAATCCATTACCTTGGATTTTGTCAGATGATATGAGGTGAGCTGAGCTCAAAGTAAAGGCTAATTCTGAAGCTAACTATAAAGTATATATGTCTGTGAACACTCACAGTTATCCACATTGAATTCATAGTCTCCTGAACCAATAGAATTAAGTTTCAGTTCTAAACTCCTCCTTCCTAAGAGCATATAAACCAGCTCTCTTACCAGTTCAATTTCAGAATTGAGAAAGCCTCTTGGATAAGAGGTGAAACATCTGTAATTGTTTTTTAAAGTTGAATATGTTTCACCTCTCATCCAAGAGGCTTTCTGCCTCCTCCTTTTTTTCTCCTCTCTCCTTCACCCAAGTCCAAACGAAAATTCCATCACGTGACCACGTGTACTGTGTCTTGTTATGTTATATTACTGTTGTGTTTGTGTATGTATGCCTTTGCAAACTGTATTTAACTTTCTGTAGAGCGTGTGGCGGTGCTGACAAATAGCTGCGGCCCCGGAGGCTTGCTCCAAACACAATTTCACTGTACTTTTTTGTGCATGGGATAATAAACTTATCTATCTATCTATCTATTTATTATTTAGTAAATGTACTTCTAATTTATGCCCTACATTAGACAGGTGTCAACATGGTCTTAGTTTGGAGCAGACAGGAGAATTGCCACAAAAAATGAGAGCTTGCTACTCTAAATGTGGTCAGTAAAAGTTTGATTTAAACATTTACAACTACATAATACTTTTACTTTTAATCAGTGTCTGTTTAATTGTGTCACCCACAGGGAATATTTCTACAAAATGTATTGCTGAGAAATCCAATAATTTATGTTTAAGGTGCTTGTCCTGGTGAGGAAGTTTTGGAAATCTGGCAAATATTTATATAGGAGTAGCAGTCTGCTCCACACAGTGAGCTAACATTCGATCAATCAGGAATGTCTCTCGTTGAAAATGTTTGTAAAGTGGAGGAATTTTCAGTACAATATTTGGTGCTGATTATTATGAAGCGCCAGCTAGTGATTGCCATAGCAATGACTCATACGAAGTAGCCAAATGTATGCTGGTTCTCTGAAGAGACTATCTATTCACACTGTTACATTAGTACAGAGCAGAGATGGAACTGTTCTTTAGGAAAAAACAAGCTGTCTGCCCTCACAAATCGACGCATGTGTTAACCGTATGGTCCTCACAAGTCTATCATCAAATGCTGTGTTTTTATTTGGCACAGAAGAGAAAAGGTTAAGCATCTCATCTTTGTGCAAATGTAGCAAAAATAGCTACATAAAGACATGCCACTAACTTATTCTGATAGAGACAACTTTAAGCTTGATGCCAGGTTTTGTTTCATGACGATAGGCCCAGGAATACAAACTGACATGAAAAAGTTAAATTTAATTAAATAATCGTGTCTAATTAATGCTTGATCGGTGGGAACATATGTTTTTCAGATACAGTAGTATCTTCAGTGTTTTACACACACACACACAAAAAAACACCAAAAGAGAGAGATTTGTTTCTTATAACTTAGTTTTAATGGCCAGACATGCAAGCATGGAGCAGAGAGACAGACAGCTTTGACCATAAGAAAGTGCAATCATACAGACAGACAGACAGACAGACAGACAGACAGACAAGAGGTTCAGGGGAGTTTTGACTTTAATGAGTCAGAAAGAAACGTATGTGAATCACGTGATGCATATGTATGCTTCATGCACAGGTGAGACACTGAAGATCTTTATCTGTGTGCAGTGAGCTCTCATTGGTTCCACTTTCTTCATGAAAATGTGATTTTATTTGACCTTGTTCATTTCTAACGCCCTTTATATATTTTTTTCTTATAATAGGATACTATAGACACAATTCTTTGTCTCATTTGTATTGGCTAATTAAATGTTCAGTGCTATGAGAGCTTAAATACTCTCCTCCTACAAAAAATATAAATTGTTAACGCTTTAAATATGCACAAAATGTGAAAAAAATTACAACATAAATAAAAGCATAAAACCAAAATAAACCAAAAACCGTGAGGGCAAAATCATGAACCAAACCGGACTGTGAATTTTGAGAACCGTTCCATCCCTAGCTGTGGAGAGATGATGATGATCTTGAGATGATAGACAACTGGGCTTATGCTGTCAATCAAGTTCTGCGGGGAATAAGATACCTGACTAATATAAGTATCTCATAAGTATGTTGTTGGAGTATTCGTTTAAGTGAAGGGTGTAGACTCTGCAGGATAGCTGTGTCCAGCTGAGCATCATAAAGCTGTGTGTGAACTAAAGTGGGTGTACACATAGGAAGAAGGCCTGGCCAGTACATACCATTCTCAGTGCCCCGTGGAGAGTGCCAGGCCCTAAATCCTCAGCCATGTGGTCCCAGGGCCACTCCATACAGAATAACATGTCCCGCTGCTCTCACACTCATCTCCTATGGAAACAATGAGGCCACATTCGGTGGCCACTCACTGGGACTGCCTTTTATCTCATTTAATTGAAATGACAGTATTTAGTGTCCGGGACTATAAGCTCTGTAGGTGCACATGCTCGTGTATACTGTGAAAAGCAGGGCTGGACAAATAATAAAAATGTAAAATAAATGTGTAACATCTTGCCAATTACAGTTATTATCATAACATATATGAATGAAGTTAATCCAGCCACAAGGGATCACGAGCCAGTGAACTTTTTGTGCCGGTTCCAAACTCAGATAAATGGAGAAGGTTGCGTCAGGAAGGGCATTCAGCTTACAAACTATGTCAAATGAATATGTAAATCGCTGCATGCAAGGAGGCAGATGATTTACTAAGGCAAGCCAAAACTGAGATTTTTTTTATTTATTTTTTTGTTATCTCAGACTAACAAACTAATGGCAGCAAAACAAATAATCTTACTAATCTAACCAGGCTGAATTATGTAACTTACTTAGGGTTGCATCACATAACCCTATAGAATATTAATAATAAGGAACAAAAGAGTGGTGGCGTGTCAGTCCTTCCTGTGCCCCACAGCCCTAGAAATGTCAGAGTCAAGTGTATAAATATGTTTTTACTGTTCCATTTGTCAGTGTGCATGCGATAAACAGTAGTCGACATGGACCGTCACACATCTGACAGCCAACAACACTGGCACCCACTGCACTCACATATCCCACACACAGCATATTGCTTAGGAAGCCAAGACAAAATATAAAACAACAGTCTTGTGAAAGATACTCAGGCAACTGTGTCTGTGAATATTTTGGCTTTAAACTTTTAGATTAAAAGCCCTTGTGTGTGTCAAACAACATGCACATCATAGAAGACATGCGTTGAAAAGATACAGTACAGGCCTACAGTAGCCTACAGGGGACTTGATGAGTGCAGGAGTAGGAGATAAAGACATGCGCCCACATAGTGACACAGAACATACAAACACACAGCAGGGACAAGTATTCAGAGCAACACGTTTTAAACTAAGTTAATGCTGTGACGCACACTGCAGTAATGGCACCTGGAGAGAGAGGGCCCTGATAGAAACTGCTGTTGCCATGTTAACTGCTGCTTTCAGGGCAAACTGATGTGTTTCAGAAGAAACTAAACTAATAATTGACACATGGTGCAATCTGTAATTTATCTTCAACTTCTGGTTTTGTAGTGAACAAAACTGCCTTAGTAATGATAGCAAATGAGTAATGGTATAATCAAAATCAAAATGAAATCACAAGTTGAATTGAGTAATGTCCTCTGCAGAAAACAAATTTCTCCAGGGTTCTAATGCTGTATGTGTGAACTGTGCCACAGCTGTAGTTCAGACCTCGTGATAAGAAAGGCATGTAATTTCTTATATTAGTTAATATTTAGTTTAATGCTCCATCACAGGCTTAAAATGCAACCTGTGAACTGAACATTGATTATAAAAATATATATCACAAATCTCAACGCAACCACAGTATGTGTGAAAAACATCACAATTAGATATTTTTTCAAAATTGTTCAGCCCTACATGAATGAATAATATTTACATTTAAAATAATTCTGTACATTAGCAAACAAAATAAAATGTGGCCATCACACATCAGATGCTTACATACAGTATAACATATGTAAACAATAAACCAAAGCCATGCAATCTGCCTTTATTTTAAAAGAATTATTCAGTGACAACTGAATAATACCTTACAAAGGCAATTTAAAGAAAAGAGCTACTGCTGATTCACTTTAAGTTGACTAATGTCCCTTCATCCTTAAAGCACAAAACAGGGAAAGTCGACTCATTTTATTTGTCTTCAGACTGAATAAATGCACTAAACTCAATGATGGCAATGCTGTAATTAATTTAAAACCAATTAAACTGAACTACAGGGAGGCTCTGTTTAGTTGAGAGTATTATCACCGAATGAAATGAGCCAAGAAGAAAATTACACTTTATCTGCCATAGACAAGTTTCCTCACAGCTTTGTTTGGCTGGACTCTAACAGACTTCAAATCATGTTTACACAAAATCTAATTTATGACTTCTTCAGAAAGGCTCGATTGCAAAAAACAAAACAAAACAAAACAAAAAAACACACACACACACACAAAAAACAGAAATTACCTCGCAATATTACAGTACATTGGCATAAGGCTGCACAATATATTGCAAATTTAAGGTGCTATGAACAGTTTTTATATTTCATAAAAATTATCCACGTGTCCCAGGATATGAGGTAAACATGTTTCAATCAATTAGTTTTACTGATAACAATGGTTAAAAAAAATACTGAACATAATGGTCAAGTTGTTTATGTTTACATTTTTTGTTTTGGTTCTAAAACTGCACTGTTGATTGTCTAATCAGAAAAGTGGAAAGACTGATAACCCACAGACCATTGTTTTGATTTAGACTGCAGTACTGTTTTCAAACCAGTGCATATGCTGCTTCAAGTACTTTTAATGTTATCGCAATATCGGAAACTCAATATGCATATAGTTTGAGCTTAAGTCTTGCAATAATGTTGGGGTTTTCCATCGGAGCCTTAAATCAAATTATGTTGCAACTAAATAAAACATATTATTATGATTTAGTCCCAAATCAGTGCTAAATTTAGACCTGGTTTTGAACTGGTTTAGATCTAGTTTAGTCTTTAGTAAGTTTTAGTAAGTTTAGCCCCAATTTTGCCTCTTCATAAATTAAAATTGAACTTTTAATAGGTCTAAGGTTAATAAAGCCTTATTCTTATTAACCATGTCCAAATGTTGCCACTCATATAGATCCTTCTTGTGTTTGCAAACAGAAAGTCTAATACCAGAGGTTAAAAAAACAATAATACATTTATAATGGGGGAATTAGCGCTAGAGACCAAACATAATAAATTATGAATAATCAAGACAGGTTTGGCAACTGACAACCACTCGACCTCATGGTAGTGAGTAATATCAGAGCCTAGTTTGATAACATTAGAGAGTGTGTCAACATCTATCCATATGATTTAACGTAGAAATTAGCATCTAAATTTAGCATAGAAGCTAAACGCTACGGCATTTACATTTCTTAAATTCAGTTACACAGGACAAATAGTAATAGAAATGTGTTTGACCACAATAGTTTGTCATTAATCACTCAGATTTATTTCATCAATCACTACAAATCATACAAGTTAATTTTAGAAACTGACTCTCAGATCTGGGTCATATTAATTCAGAGTAATTTTTGATAAATATAAAAAAACAATGACCATTTGTTCCTGTTGTCTAGAAACATTTAAATGAATATTTTTATTTTGCTCCTTCGTAGAAATGAATGGGATAGAACATTAATCTCTGGACCAGGGTGCGTGCACAACTTTTCTAAAAACGTCAGCTCCGGACGGGTCTATTGTTATTACAATTTCCAACATGGTTATTGCATGTGACAAGTTTTTCTAATACTGTGCTACTCTACATTTACATATAGTTTCCTGTGTTGGTGAGAAGGACAGAGAAACTGCTGTGAATTTGTATTCCAGCTACTGAAGCAAACATTCACAAGAGCAGGACTCCACTGAATTGTATCCAGAGTGGTGTCAGCATCTATGGAGATATTTAACAAGGCCTCAAAGCCTGGCATGCAGGAGTACTACTCAGATGTAATAACTTTGTTAAAATGATGTCCTTTTGGTGCTCTTCAGTGCTGAAACTGAGGCACTCACAAAGGTAGAAATTATTAAAAAGCATTTATTAAAGACTGGTTTAGTTAGTTAAAATGGTGCCAATGCATTTCAGCTCTCTGTAGGAGCCTTTTTAGTCTGTCACCTTCTCTAATGGACTCGTGAATATGCTCTATACTGCATATTTTGTGTTTTGTGTTACCGCTGCCATGGTCAGTATCGAGTTTGCCCTGAAGGCTTAAGAGCTAAAACACGTTGGCACCATTTTAACTAACTAACCATGCTACAATAAAGGCTTTTTAATAATTCCTAACTTTTTGAGTTTTTACCAGTATTTAACAAGACTTTTTTGACTGGTCATTACCAGTGTTGTGCATGAACGAGTTCAAATGAACGCGTTCATTGAACACGTTCATTTTTAGGTGAACTTTGAACTGAACGCAACACATTTGTAAATCAAGAACTTGAACATGAATTTGTTCAGATTATGTGAGATGAACGACGTACGTCACGTCAATTAAGCGTCGGAATTTGTTTCCACCTGAGTCGAGTGAAGAGGTCTGATCGTACTTTTTAAACAGCGCTGTCCCTCTCTGCCCACGGGCTCCACTCCAAAACTGCACCGCTTCACCAGAGAGCGCTTGTGTGCGCAATGCATCTTGGGTAATGTAGTGTGAAGCCCATGGGCGTGCCGTGAGGGCAAGCAAGGCAAGCAGTGCTTGACCAATCAAATCTAAAAAAATACACGGATTAAAACTATAATGAAATTAAATTGCTATCTCTCCAAACATTTAATTTTGCCATTCACTTCCATAGTAATCAGTCTCTTTCCTGTTTTCAGTCACTCTGTTTTTTTCTGTGCCCTGCTGGCCACTCCAGGTACTGCCTCTCTGCCATTCATTTCTGTTATTTTCTCCTTCGTGGAGGCAGAGTCATGGTGCACTGTTTCTGCCCGGAGCTTGTCAAGCTGAGGCCCAGCAGCTTGTTTTGGAGGCTCGCGCATGCGTGCTGTGGTCAGTCTCAGGCTCAGTGACAGATCTCTGGCTGATAGCAGCGGGCGATAAGCAGCGCACTGTGCAGCTTACGGCCCCATACATTACAGTGCGCATGCGCCGCGTTAGACAACAAAACTTTCCACAAGTATCTGCAGCCAAAGTGTCTAACAGCGTTTCTACAGATAAGTCAGAGTTTGTAGCTTAAACCCTGTTCATGTTTCTCATGAGCACATGCTGCTGCATAAAACCGCTTGTCATATAAATGATAGCCTCACGTACATCGTTAAGTGTCAGATGTTCGTAAGAAGTGGAGCTGGAGGAGGAGGAGCCAGCGGCCCGTGCCGGGGACTGGATGTGAATATTACAGAACTGTGAATGAACTGGGCTCTGGTTATTCTGGACAAACTCAGCTGTTGGAAATATAGGATGTTTCTTCAGAAAAGTAACATGGACTGGATTTGCAGCTTGAGTAGAGAGGTGAGTGTCAGGAAGCCGGTGTTTTTAATGTTTGTGGTGTGATGTGTAAGGCTTCTTTTGAGGTTTTATTATAGTGAAGCAGCATTAACAGTGCACTGGTCTGGTGCTGATCTCAGTGAGTCCTGATGAACCTCCCTCATCTGTAAGGCTGTAACCTCACTCATCATCCATCCATCTTCATTTTAGTGCTTATGAATTAAAGTTAAAACAAAAACTTACAGTACATTTTTTGATAAGGCGACAGAGAAGGCCAGCTTTGTGGAAAAAAATGTTGTAATGACATGTTTTCTATACAAACTAATCATAATTATATGTGAGTGTGAGATAGTTTGAAACAGCCTACTACTCAAACACTGATGGGATTGCATTTAAGTGATTTTTAATTAAATTTAAACTAAATCAAAATGTTGTCATATAAAACTTAATGAAGTCAAGTCACCACATGCTACTGGTGAAGCCAAAGATAATTGAATCTAATGTCTTTGGCTTCACACTACGTTACCCATGATGCACTGCACAAGCAAGCATAACAACAGCAGCAGTCAGTCTGACAATGGCAAGTTCATGTGAAGGCACAGAGAACACAGACGATGCTGCCTCTAACTATGATCATTTATGGACATTTTACACATTGTCACACAAAGACTCTGACGGAAAAAAAACCTTACCTTTCTGTGCAAGGTTATATATGCAAAAACCTCCATTTTGTGTGATAGAATTTAAGACCTACAGTGAGGCTAGAAGGTAGGTACATGTATAGTGATAGAAGTCATAGTTTGAAAAACAAGTTCAGCCTTTCATTTACATATCTCACCAAAAAATAAAATGAACTGAACTAAAATTGTGAACTATGAACGTGAACAGTTCACTTTGAACATGTGTGAACTGAACTTTGAACTAGTTCATGAAAAGTGTGAACTTGCACAACACTGGTCATTACATATTTATTATAGATTGTCATCTAAAGGCAGCTCAATTAACAACAAAAGATTTAACATGTGTTAAAAGTTTATCTACTCAAAAGCATTTTCTTTTTGTCTATACTGACTTATTTCGAACCTAACAAATGTATTTTCTAAGCTAAAGACACAAACTCTGGTGTAACACAAAAAAGCCTTAGGTTATATACACTATATTTCCAAAAGTATTCACTCACCACCCAAAATAACTGAATTGGACGAGACGAGAGCGAGAATGTCTGACACTTAGATGTCTGACGTAGATAGATACAAAGGGTGGGCCGACATCATATTAAACCCTATGGATTAAGAATGGGATGTCACTTAAGTTCATATGTGTGTAAAGGCAGGTGAGCTAATACTTTTGGAAATATAATGTATATCCACCACACCGACCTCCTTAATGTGGAGGAAAAAAGAAAGTCTAACCATTTTCTGTTGTGTAATTTTAGACTTTTAAACACTGCAGGTTATGTTTGTTCATGTAAAGAGTGGGAACTCAAAGTAAGGAACAGGAACTATAGGTTGAATTACTAGTATGTGATGTCATGTAACTTTATTCTCAGTAAGGGTTTGGGAGTGGACTCTATCCCAGTTACTTTGGGATTGAGGCGGGGTACACCCAGGACAATGGCCAATTAATCACAGGTAGTGATGGGTGATACCACACTTTTTAGATTCAATATGATATTGATTACTTTTGGGGGAAATTTGGTCAATACCGATGCCCAATACTCATGATTTCTTAAGGGTGAATGTTTTTCATTCAAAAAATTGTTACGCTTGAAGACAAACCCCATGACTAATGCTGGCCATTTAATAATTTTAATATACACAGTATAAAATAAATAACTTATAGTAGTGAAAACTGCTAACTTCTTGTCACATGACATGAATGGACCAGACCAAAATGCTGCTGTTTGGGGGAGTTTTGGCACAAAACACTGGATTAAGTTACCCCCAAGTGATTATTTCAGATGCATTAATTAGTATTGATACTTTATTCAAGTACTCAATACTCAAATGTGTATTGTGTGAGTATCGATATATGGATAACACAGTATTGATGCTCCCATCACTAATCACAGGCTCAACACTTAAAAGATACTGAGACCTGCACAGGTCTAACTTTTTAATCCCGCTCCCAAAGCCTCTCTGACCGCTCTCATCCTGGTTCTGATGTCTACCATGGCCTGACTGCCCAAGGGATTCACATGGGTCCTAACGTGCCCCAAGAAATTTTAATATGATGGGATTTTACTGTGGAGGGTAAACAGCACAGCTCCCAGTTTCACTCTCCGTGCTCTGCTCTGTTTGTTTACTTTCTCTGCTGCTTTTCACGGCAGCATGTTACTGTAATGCCCCGTGTAAGTTGCTCACCCACATTTAGTTGTGACTGCTACCGTAAAGACTATTATAATAGTGTACTCAAAATTCTTGCTTGTGACCCGGTATGGTTTTGCTTGACCGCCCCCTCCTGCATGAGACCACGACAATACCGCCCAATCCCGAAGGATTTGGGTTGGATACTCGTGGGACTCGCGGAATTTCCCACTCCCTGCAGGTCTCTAGTGGGCACTGCTGCGAGTTGAGTGGACAAGAAAGAATCCTCACTTGGGTAAAACACATGAAGCCAAAGCACAGAAATAAAAGGGAAAAATTTATTTTTAATCAAATGTCTTGTTTTGTCCTTGTGATAAACAGACGTATTACAAGAGTGGACAAGCTAATGTTGTGGCAACTTTTTCTAAAAATAAACCTAGTGTACATTAGCAGCAGCTGTTTCTGGTTTAGCAAAGTACAGCTCTCGATTTGAGAATAAAAACATGACATCTAAAGTTTATACTTGAATAAATACTAGTTAAACTCATGTCGTTATATGGTCAATTGTTAAAATGTGTTAAAGTGGTGCAGAAAAGTGAATTTAAAGCACAGAAAGCTGGCGGTAAACCAGAAGTAGTTTCTGTCCTGTACTGTTCCCCCTAGTGGAAAAGCGTCTTTAAATTCACTAATTCACCTACACATGCATGTCTTTAGGTGGTGAGAAGAAGTCAGAAGAAACTCATAACACGTACAAGTACAACATGCAAAGATCCACACAAACAGATCAACTGCAAGGGATTCAAGCTAACTGAAAACAAGCTAACTGTGGCTGTGAGCACACCCCCATGCCACAATATACTATAAATAAATCTTATATTGAGAAAATGGACAAATTAAGTGTGAAATTATGAATACGGCTATCTTTTTACAGCCTTTGTATTTCCATCCTATCAACAATGGCATGTGGTCTGAATAGCACTACCTGCCACTGAGCGCTATTGATTCTTTAAGTGGAAAAAGTGCAGTAAAATATGAATTAAAAGGACATCTTTCCACACTGTGTCCAAATGGTGGATGTATGGAGCTCCTAACGTGAGCTGTGTGTTGATGAGGTGTCACTGAGGACATCACAGAAACACAAGCACGGTTTGAACAAATGTTCCCATTTCTTCAAGCGGAGTATAATTTCCACCTGATCGTGAAATGGAGAGTCACTGTAAGCACTAATATTTGTTCTGATTGCTATTCACACAGAAACACCATGGTACCATCTGTTGTTTCATTTACATACCTGATCTAAGATGTGTGGTAAATGTATTCACATGGAAATAGATAGGTGTGATAAACGTTGAACCTACAGAAGATGCCTAGAGGGTTGGGCTGTCAAGCCAAGCACAATGACTTGAAAGGAATTTTCCTGTAGGGAGTGGTTTGAACACAGACAGTACAAAATTTTTCTAATGACATTGTTCTGGGCTCACAACTTGCTCTGACACTGTCGGTGTATGTTGGGAGTCCATTTGCAAATGTAATAAAACCCACAAAGACAGCCTTCGAGAGTATTTTGTTTTTTCCACGACAATTGTCATTAATAATGCATAAGCCACACATAGCGCTCTGCACACATAATTCGTGGCAGGAGCCTGTGGACATGCAGCTGATAGACGTGTAACCATGCATAAAACACAAGAATTAATAATAGCACATGGGAACTTCAACATATCAGGTCTAAACAGGGGCTGACCTGCAAACGGAGGTGGAATTTTGAAGGAAAGCAAAAAAATATTTACTGTCACTGCATTTCTCTGATAAATTAGGGACCAATGGGACTTTCCAACATGCTAACATACTGTAAGTCTGGGTTTTCATCCAATCATAGAAGAGGAATTTTCTCTCATTCAAACAGCTGTCATAGCATTTTGTCATTAGGACTTTGGAGAAAAAAAATCATATGTATGGGCATATATGAGGTGTGACCAGAAAGAAACATATAGAAGAGGATTAGGGCCACAGTAAAAATATTACATTATTATTTTTAGTATTCTGACTTTAATGACTTTACTCTCAGAATTATTATTTTTTTTTATTCTCAACTAAACCCTCGGTGTTTTTACAGTGGCCCTAATCCTATTCCTTAATAATGAGAATGATATTTAAAAAAACATTGCATTGAAAATGTTAACAATTAAACACTGATTCCTTCAAAGCATTTTGGGGAGTCCTCAAGTGGGATGGCATTCAGAGCCTGTGTATTGGTTCTTTGGGCATTATCCACACTAACAAAGTGGTGTCATTTCTAATGTTCCTCCTCTTTGGAAATTTTATGTGTGCATCCTGAGATCGGTCACACTTAGATCCTTCATCACGACAATGCACCAAGGCACTGCCAGAAAGTTTTTGGCTTATTCCTTTCACCCTACAGCCCTACAATTTGTCACACTTTTCCCTCCAAAGATGAAGAATGGTTTGAAAGGACACCATTTTGGTTGTGTGGATAACATCCAAAGCGCCAATACACAGCCTCCATCCATCCCAGTTGAAGATTTCCAGTTATGCTATAAAGAATGAAAAAATATTGGTCTCCTTTCTTTCTGGACACACCTCGTGCCATGTTGCTTATTATGATAATAGCAGCATTTTAATTAGGAAGTACTACAATGTGTGTCCCGGACTAATTGTTAAAACGTCTGATTTAATGTGTGTAAGTGTCTTGAGAGTCCCGTGTGTCCTTGTCCTGTTCTTGTCCAACTTTATGTGTGTCCTATAAAACTGGCCCAGTGCCACGTGCAGAGGCAGCAGCTACAGTATGATAAACGTGCTGCTACACACAAATATTTACAGCTCTATAGGATTAGTGTGAGCCGCACTGTGAGTGAAGTGGACAAAACTGTCATAGAGATTAAACAAAGCCATTAACTTCATAAAGGCTGCTGGGCTTTCCTAGTTGTGAAGGAATTTAGTGTCAACCTAGAGTTGTAAAGGAAAGGCTGGAGACCCTGGACGTCTGAGGCAGGAGAAGTTTATTTATCATCAGTACAGGACCTGGAGACAAGGAACACTCAACACATTGCGTATACTGACCATTTAAGTCTTGCAATATTTCCATTATAGGAGTTTTTATAACCTGAGATGATGCAGGTCATAGGTAGGGTTATCCACTGATACAGACAGCACTGATGTGTGTGCAGGGGACATTTAGTTCCCTAACATTAGTTTTAGTGATGTATTCTTTAATGTCTTGACCGCTTTGTAACTTAAGCACGGGTTTGTTAGTCTGTCAGCAAAAAATAGTGGTTAAAATGTGATGAAATTTCCAGGATTGGTCAGTAATGGAAAAAAGAAATTAATAATTTTTGGTGTGGATCCAGATCACTGCATGAGCCTTGAAAATTTTTTAAAATTCTAGGGCTGTTACGAATGCAAATAATCAAAAAAATTTAACCTGCTAATATTTATTAATGCAAATTAATCACACGCTCTGTTTTGCCTTACACCAGCGCTTCTCAAAGTGTGTGGCGCGCCCATGGGGGACGTGAAGCCATGTCAGGGAGGGTGACCGTCTTGGAAATGTTCATGTATATATACAGTATATCGTGACATTGACTTGTTTACACAATGAACAACCTGCACTTCTTCAGTGATATTCCTTCAGACTGATGACACAGAGAGGAGAGAGCAGCTGCCTCACTCACATTTACCTGTAGTTCAACTTTAGCATAAACCCAATGGTGCACTACAGCCCTCTCCAATTCCCTTCTCTCATGAGTCTCGTGTAAAACCTTTGACCAATAAATGTTTCATGTACATTTTATATCACTTCCTCTCACTGCCTCTATCCGTGCGCATTTCTGGGAGCTGAGCTTTCTGTGCGTCATAGCCCTGTGGTGAGAGCGGGGGGCGATCTGTGGCCACCCCGGAATTTATGGAGCCATAAGCCACAAACTCCTACAAACGGTTCATTTGTGGTTGTGGTTTTTTTTTTTTTTTTCATAAAGCGTCAGTTCTCAAGTCAGAGCAGAGGGGCAGCCTCACTGCTAACAGGTGACGGTGACCCCCACCCCTGTCTGTGGCACTGAGAGGAGGAGAGGCTCCAGTGTCTCATCGAGCACAGTTCAGCAGAAACTGCTATCTCAAAACGGTTGGCCAATTACTACACAGACTTATTGTAGGCTCTCTCACAACATTCAAAAGTTATTTCTGAGATGTTTTTTTTTTTTTCAAAAGCTGCATATCATTGAAAATTAAACATTGTGATTAATCAAAACTCGAGTGTGATTAGTCTGATACATTTTTTTAAATCAATTGACAGCACTAAAATGTGGGATACTGTAAAGGCTTTGTGGCTCAATGGATACAAGCATTTACCCATGAATCATAATATTTAAATGCTTCTAGATATATGTATAAGTAGGTTATAGTGATACTGATGCAGCTGTTCATAGATGAGTGACAAAACAAACTGAAATTTCACTTTCACTACAGGCAAGGTGCAGGATCAAAAAGTCAATATGAAGCTGTGCCTATAATGGCAATTAGCACAGTGGGGTTAAAACAGCAGGATATGTTTTGAGAGTTTGAGCGAGCAGAGCCAGCCATTGAGAGGTGAAAAGAAACTCAACGGAAATTGCTTTGTCAACACCAATCATGGCGGGCCAGGTCCACACCTGGGCTTCTGCACACAACCTCTCACCAAAGGACTGCTAGTGTTGCCGGTTTAGTTGCTAGGTCCATTTTAGGGCTGCTAACAATGTAGTATAGTGTTGTTGACAGTGTGAAAAGCTGGTGATAAAACATACGCAAGGTGCAACTGATTCAGTGTTTTGCACCAACAAATCCATCTAGCCTTTATCACCCCAACTAGTAAAGGTATTTTCATTTTGTAATGCTTTGGTCAGTCACTCAAATACAAGGGGTCTCTTTTAAATAAGAGGTTACATTGACTGTTGGTCTATACAGCTTGTCATCACATAATCAATAATACACTTTCTTTCCTAATGGCTTAACACTACATATCACCTTCTGGTTAGCAATTTTAGCCTGGCATAGATTTTTACTTGACTGTTTCCCCAAATAAGCATCACGTTACACACCAGATTATCAGGTTTTTGTAGTGAAAGAAACTTACATCTTCATTCCTCTTTAAACTGACATCTTAATTAAAGTATGCTATATTATGTAATGAATTTGTGCTTGTGATTTGAAACAAGCTTGGCTTCAGACAGACATTTGTATCAAGGAGAAATGCTTTTTATGCTGTAGTTAATTGAAATGTATCATGAATGAATCAAGTGCCAGCAAACTGTTTCAAATGTCTATGTCAAAACATTAACCAACCTGTGTCCTCCCTGGCACTAAAGAGTCAAGTCAATTACAGAGGTTAGCTACAGTTAATTGAAGGTTGACCTTTATCCACAAAAAGATGCTGGAACATGTTTTAAAGCTTCATTAAAATCTGAATCACAGAGAAATGTTGAAATGCTGTAATTTAATTTTGCATTACAAAGGTAAAAAGTAAATTGGGTTTTCAGGGCAGCAAATATAACACAGAATGCCAGGAGTGGTGAGTTACAACATGACTTCATCATTTGTTTGGCCCATGCCACACTAGACAATATTGATTTTCCCATTTTCTGTAATTTGTTCAAAGCAGTGAAAGGTTCTCATTTTACACTCACATAAAACAAGAGTCACTAACCAAAATGCTTTTTCCTAAAACATTCACATTGTGCAAACAGAAAGCAAGAGGCTTCAGTAAAGCTACAATCTGGTCAATGTGCGTTGTCTCCAAGACCTCAGATGACCTTTGACCTCTAGATATAAGGATGAATCACCTCCTTTACCACACAGCACAGGGACAGGATACAGTGTTTTAAATTTAAAAAAGAAAGCATGGTGTGTATTTGAAAAATATTAAACAGTAAGAAATGTTGACTGTTCATACATTAACAGTGCTACAAGGTCAAGGTCAAATTTATTTATATAGTATGTTTCCAACAACCATTGCTGCCCACAGTGCTTTACTGGTTTAAAACATCAAATTAATAAAAAAATAAATAAAAATACAGTTTAAGTTGAAGATATTAAATGGATTGAGATGTGAAGCTGCCTGCATGTATGTAACTGCATGTCTTCAAAGTGTGGGAGGTCATAACTCTTAAGATATCTATCAATGTGACAAAAGCGACAGTGAAAGTGGGGGCACATACACTCAAGGTCCTAAAGGATAAAAAGCACACAATGCTGTCTTAATCCAGTATCTTTAGCATGTCCAGGTATTGATTGGTGCATTACTGTGAGCTCCCTACAAACTGATAATGGTAGAGATGGCCAGCTCCGCTCCTGGGGCTCATTGTTCTAAGCATCAAGTGTGACCTAGAATAGTACATTTTAGAATGGAAATTTGATTTCTGTTACAATCAATATAAATAGTCGTCTTATTTCCTGTGGTCTTAAAGAGCTAACTAGACCAGGTTTTTTCAGACTTGGAAGTTAAAAACATATTACAGAGCAGAGATTTTTAGTCATTGGCAGACGCTATGCTCAAAACATTTCCATTATAGGCCAAATATAACATGTCTATCTGTAGACGGTCTCTTCCTTTTTTCCAGTTTCCTATTGTTTGTTTGGGAAGCGCCGGGAATAGTAAACAGGCCTGAGTAATGTCACTAGCTTTAGCAGCTAAACCCAGACACTACAGGTAAAAACATTTTCTGCCAGTATGCTTTCACATACAATCATACTACACTATCCTTACCGGGCTATTAACTTTAACTTTAGGGTACACAAGCAATAACAGACACAACATTAAACATTAAACGCACTAAAATCTGCCCAATGTACCACCCACTGCAGAGGAAAACACAGTGAAATCATGTCGATGTGAACAACAAAGCAATCTCAAATTAAACTGTTGTTTTATATCCTTCCTCACAGCTATTTTTCATTTTGTAGTAAAATGGCATCAAACAAAAGCCTAGGGTGAAGTGTTGTTTTTCTCTGAGTAAGACCGCAACATTCTGCACTCTCCTGCACTCTGCTGCCCTCTGCTGGTCTTTTCAATGTTTCTTAATAGCATCAGTAGAGCATTTATTAAAAATGTTTTATTTTAGTCAGATAATGTTTTTAAAGGTTATAAAGCATGCAATGCAGTTCTACAGGTGAGCAAGATTGGTTTAAAAATATGAATTTGGATTACAAATGCTTATTAATCACAGTCTCTTACAGCAGCCCCTGACTTAACAACTTCAGTACAAAACACACACACAGCAGTGCAGCTAGCTGAATACACAAGCCTACAGTGTGCTGGCAGAGAGGCTTTACAGTTCACCTGCACATGCTAAACTCCATATTTTTTCTTTAGTTTAAGCATAACAAAAACAAAGGACTATATTTAGTTTTTTCCCATAACATTAAGAAAATGTTAAAAATTGGCACTGCTTATTATCAGCCATCAGTTGCTCTGGATTTTTAGCAATAGAAAAAACCCATATCGTTCAACCTCTAGCTACCAAGCTGCTCTGGGCTCCGCGTGGCGTGATGTGGGGGATCTGTAACATATTCAGTGGGTGAAGGTCTGTGCTGAAACACATGCTGGGAAAACTTGGGGTTGGTTAAAATCCTTACCCTATTCATCTGCAGTGTCTCTGCCTAGGCTTAAGACATAGCCCATATTGTATCAGTGTGCTGAAATGTAACATGACTCTCCTGAAACCAGTGCTTATGTAAACCCACAGAGATTCCTACTTGTATGAGCTGACCTCTGACCCCTGAAAGCATGAATGAATTACGACCTTTAGTGGCAAAACTAATACAATAATCTTTCGAACATAAATTTGAAGGAAGACAGAGACAGAGAGGTCTCAAACAAATTGCCATAAATGTCTCTTGTTCTGCCCAAACTTTGGTTGTGATATAAGATGTAAAATTATATATAAACAATTCAATTTTACAGCTCACACACAGCCACCCAAACTTTATTTGAACTTCTGTTTTTTTTACCCATAATGCTGTGCTAGACACAATTTGTTTTTTACTGACACAATTTGCAACTCTTCCTCTTGTTTTGAGATGATTAGATAATAAGTACAAATAACGTCCTCTTTTGCCTTCCCTTTTGCCAGTAGCTTATTTACTAGTCTGTTAGAAATTAATTGTTATGCAATACACATGCGCTCTATCTTTTTTATTAACTGTGTCATCTTCTGTAAAAAGCATGAATTTAAATGAACAGACTGACTGTCCCATCCAGATCTTTATTGTCCCAAAACCCAAATAACAACGCTGGTCATGAAAACTCAACAGTAGGCATGGGCAATAGGACAAAAAATTCATGATTTTCTTAAGCCAAGATCACAATTTTGATTTCATCACGATGCATGTACACATTGTAGCCTTTAGCCTTGGAGATGAACTGCGGTTGTCTGCATCTTCTGAAAGGAAACCAAGGAAAGCTTTAAATACTATTTTGCAAGATACTGACAATACAATACAATAACTATGATAATAGCTTATTGAATTTGTAGAGTGTCAGTAATACTAGGCTAAATGTGAAAAGTGTCTACATGGGATTGCTTGAACACTCAGCTGATCATAAAATCAGCTGTTCTTCTTAAATTGTGCAGCTCATACAGGTTTGCATGGTACAGCCTGCAGCCACATCACACTAAGACACAGTGAACTAAGAGCAGAAAGAGTCCTACAGCCTGTGACCACTGTGGACAAAGTCTGAACAAAGAAAACAGGCAGACAGGACAGCAATGTAAGGTACCACTCTCAAACACATGCATTCTCTTTTATTCTCTTTTTACTTTTACTTTTTAATAAGCAAGTACATTGGTATTTGAGCCATGAAGCACACAGTTGTCTCTGCATAATAACCAACTTGTTTGTTCAAACTAGAGCATTTTTTGCAGGGAAGTTAATGTGAGAGTCTATCTCTCATGACACAGACGAACCAATACAAGCAGACTGTCTGGACCTGTGTTTCAGCATAGAGTTTTACAAAATGCAAATGTTTTTTCTCACAAACCCCTACTCAACAGTCATACTGTCAGAGATTACAAATCTGCAGTAGCCCTGTGAGGCCAGCAAACAGCACTGTGCACCCTGATGACAAAGTCACTACACACAGCGGTAAAGGCCCTCGCTCCTGCAACTTTCACTAGAACTTTTACATCCTGTGGTTTTCTTGGGTAGTGCTGCTAAACTCTAAAGCACCATTAGGGATTTATGTGTATTACTAACAGTGAATTATATTTTGCGATTATTTGAATAGTCTCTGGGCAGCGAGCAGATTACAACGAGATCTGGTATGTCATCGCTTGTGTTTTAGAGGTTTGTATCAAAGTTTTTTGTCAAAATCAGCATCTCTTACAACAATCAGTGGTTCGGTCCATCTGTATGCAGTAATTATTGTGTCCGCGTGGAGTTTGTCAGATGTAAGAGAGTACAGAAACAGCAGTGACAGCAGGTTTGTATTCGTGCTGTCAAAATGCCTCATCTCATTCAGCCCAGTGTCTAAACAGCCACTAAAGATGCTTTCTCCTGCTCCTTTTCCGCCATCATATGTATGCATGGTACATATACAATAGGATCTGAGTGCGTCTCATGTATAATAGATCATCTGGCAGCTGAGTCCTCCTGGCTCTCGTCATGGCTCATTGGCTGCATTTAGTAAATATCTGCACTCCCTGCTGCACTGTGGGAAATCCTTGTGCCCATGTTATGCGAGGTATTTTCAGCCACAATAATGTTTGTGTTATCAATGAGCCTAAAAACATCTGTTATTTACATTAAGACAACACCTGTGTACTGTCTGTGTTGTTAGGAAAAGGGCACCTTTCGCCGCAAGCTGGGTTTTTGCGAGAATTTTACAAACTCATGAAGATCCATCTTATTAGACTCAAGTCTATCCTTGGAGTCCAAACCATTGTTGGTTAGCCAATGGTTAACCAACCAACCAACTAACTGTGGCAGTACTGTTAGCATAGCTGCTATACATTTATACATTTACAAAAAGAGCAAAAATACTCTGACGACATTTATTACATTGTTTTACTACTGCAGTGGTGTGTTGTTTGGCTATGTGATAAGAGTCATTGCTATGTTTGGGTAAAATCAATCATGGTAGACAGTCAGTAGCTGATGCTTGATTCAATCACCTCTAAATATTCAACTGAAAGTGCCACTCCTTTGCAAACATTTTCAATGGGAGCCATCCCAGACTGATATAATGTTAAACCCAGTGGCGGCTGCTGGCTTTTCACACAGGGGAAGCTGAAAACATTTAATCACGGGCTAACTGGCAGCTAGTCTCCCTATAATGATAATGAATGAACGAATGAACAAAACTAAAACAAGATGCAAACTCAACAGCGCTGTAAGTGTTGTTTATTTAGTGTGTAGGCTGCACAAACGGTGAAAATGAAATAAATTACTTCGCTTTAAACTCTGGACAGCTCCATCAGCACACATCTGTCTCCTCTGTTGCTCCATTTCATCACATGTTGTGAAGACTGTGAACAGTGAAACAAGTGTCTCAGAATCTTCTGTTTTACTTATCACTTCTAGTTTGCAAATCCGGGTTTATTGTACAAGCCGTATTTACCACAACAGCTTGATCTCCATCTTTGGATAATCTCTATTTCTTTCTTTTTAACTCTTTCATTAAATGGGCCTCATCAGAGAGCTATTGTCTGGGCATGAATTAGATTGCTAATTAGTCCAGTTAGTTAATTAACAACTGCAGTAAATCATCCAGCAGCACTGTGAGATTGTCCTGTGTGGGGGGTTAACCGTGTGTTTGGAAGAAGGGACCTGATAAAGGCTCCCACACTTTGACAAATGTTTTGCTCCTACGCAGAGACAGTGTGAGCCTCAATTTTATGCTTCAGGAAAAAGGGTAGGAAAGGTTGCGAGTGATTATGAGGACTGTGGTTCGGGCAAGACCAAGGATTGTAGACTGTGAAGGAGGCAAAATACTGATAAGTTGGGCTGCGTAATGGCAGAAATCTGGCGATAGGATACTTATCACATATAAGTGTTATGATACAATTTATCACAATACTGCACAGAGATGACGTGTGTTTTTATATGATTTTGTAAAACCTCACCAGTATACTAGTTCAACACTACATAACAAAATTTTATAAAATACATTTTATTTCATACTCAGAACAGAGCAATCTCAAACTGTATTACACAAGTTGCATTTTTCTAATTAAGCAGCAACAGAAACTTGCTTGCAGCACGCTACATGAAAAGAGAAATCAGATTTTGATACAGTATAACCCCTACTCAAGTGTTTAATGAAAGGTATAAATATACAATCTAATAATGTGCATACATGTAAAAAGCATAAAGATATTTACAATAATGTTTCGAGGCTCATGTGAATCAAACAGCCAGAGAGAGAATTGGGGAGTGTCAGTTTTTAATTTCAAAATCTCAAACAAATCACAACTCAGCAAAAATACATATTTCATCTCACTACACACCAGTGGCAACAGATCCAGCCCTAGTCAGGGTGCATCCAAATTACTGACAGTAAAACACAGTCGCTCAGTAAAAGTTAACAGGCCTTATGTGAAAAACAGTATATAACAGTGATGCATGTCAATGGCCATACAGAAATGCTGATCGGGACAAGAAGCATCACCAGGCTGTTTCACTACTGTGGCTTAAGTCCTGGACCAAAACTGTACCTCAGCCGCTAGGTCTGTAACATTAAGGCCTGAGGTGAGCTGAGTGAATAAGACATCAGACTACAGCAGGAAGAGGAAAATAGTGACTAATGCCCGCACATCAAATTACACAACAGTGTCTTTTGTCTTTTAGCGACAGAGGCTGATAGAGGCTGGAGTTTTATGAATGAATGAGGCCAAAGCTTATTTGCTTTCAATCATTTATTTGAAATAAGTTTAAATATTATAAATAGAAGGAACCTACATAAAAAGTTTGAGTGCAACACGTTGATTTGAGCAGGTATTAATGCTGATATGCCGACTGGAGTATGTCTCATAGATTATATTTACTAAAATGTATGATGTGATAAAGTGATAATTTGTTAAAGCAAAACTATGCAACACTATGTGTCATTAAACAACAAATGTTTCCAAACAGGCTACAGTTTGGCTCTCCCACAATGCACAAAAAAAAAAAAAACTGAAAATATTGTCTGTTATATTAATTTATTTCTGGAGAAGGACCCCCAGACGTCCCCAGTTCCATACTGCAGAAACAAACACTTCATGTCTGGGCTTAATGTGGTGTTCAGCCCCTATCGTAAGTATCCTGGGCATACAAGTCTAGGCCCAGATGAAAATATGTAATTGTAGATGAAAATAATATGTAATTCGTGATTTATCAGAATTCTTTACTAACTACATTAACAACAATGCCTTACAAGAGCTACAAACTAAAATAGACTGATTAGGCATAACATTATGGCCACCTGCCTAATATGCAGCCCCAAACTTCACAAACTGTGAGGCACTGTGTATTCTGTCACCTTTCTGTCAAAACAGCACTAACTTCTTCATCATGTTGAGCTACAGTAGCTCGTCTGTTGGATCAGACCACAGGGCCAGCCTTCTCTCCCCACTTCACCTGTCGCCAGTTCACCACTGTTCTTTCCTTAGACCACTTTTGAGAGATACTGACCAGTGCAGACCGGAAAAGCCCCCAAGGTTGTAGTAACTGAGTAACTGGAATTGTTATAGGAGCTGCTCTGACCCAGTCATCTAGCCATCAATTTGGCCCTTGTCAAACTCCAGGTGCCATGATGAAGAGTTTATGTGTGTTATTCACTTCACCTGTCAGTTGTCATAATGTTATGCCTGATTGGTGTATTTGTCTGCTTATTTTTGTGATAAGGAATGGAGACGACAGGTTAAGCATGTTGCTTTCTCAGAGTTGGTGGATCACTTCTCGCTCGACCAAAAGCGTACGGTTGTTGTGTCCTTAAGCAAGACACTTCATCCCCATTGCCTACATCAGTCACAGTATGTGACAGGAAGGGCATCCAGCGTAAAATCTTGCCAAATAACTGTGCGACTGGTTTGCTGTAGCAACCCTGTAAGGGAGCAGCCAAAAGAGAAATTTTTTTTATCAAAATTAAATAAGGATTGGGCTGGAGGTTGTTCTTGATTCAAAAACGTGTTATTTGTTCATTGACAATCTTGTTCTGTTATTGAAGTGCACCACATCTGCAAACCTCTGCCCAAAACATTAGTGGGTTAAGACATCCCTGAAAAGCACCGCAAAATAAGTCTCTAGTGGTATAACCTTTGACTCTTCTGGGACTGTAGCAAAACCTGAAAAATCGGAAATATCTGGACAACAAATAGCTGCAGCTGGTCTGACCTTTGTCTTTCTGTATTAAGAAAAATAAAAAAAAGTTTAAAAAAAAAGTTATACACTAAAATGTCAGGAGCACTCTACTGATGCTACATGCGTCACTGACTGGTCGAGGTGAGTGTTGGTTCAATAAATGATTGTGTTTATAATACAGGGCATCAGTCAACAACCATGAAAGGCACACACAGACTTAGACCACCCTATGGACTGCACAGGAGAAACCTCAGGGAGAACGTCATGAAGGACAGACAGGCTACACACGTGACCCCCAATAACAGGCAGGTGCCTGATTGGTGTGTGCTAATGACTGTGAGATACTGCACAATCGCTCTCTTTACCTCAACCCTGTGTTATGAATAAATAACAGAGAGATCAATTAGAGTCATCTACAAAAGAAATAGCACATTAAAAATGCAAGGTACAAACCCTGCTGTAAGCATGTTAATGAAAGATTGAGAAAAATTACTCATAATCATAACTGTGCGTTCCTGATGAGGTTTGCTGCATCATCAGATTAACATAAAACCATTTGTATTTTTATTCAAATAAGATGCAAACATGGGATATCTTTATGCATAATGTTAAACACACAATGTGTTTGTGTGTTTACCATTATGTTGCAATGTGTTGCATTACTCATACAATTTATCATGCCTGCAGCAACACTGATGTTTTAAGTCAGTCAAGGGATTGTATGTAGTTGCAGCACATCTAAGCACACAAAAATGTTTTAGAGGTTTTATACTTATTTCTGAAAATGGCAATCACTGAGCAGAAGGTATAAAAACAGAAAGACAGTTGGGTTTATTAATGGCTACAAAGTGAGTTGAAAGTTAAAAGCTCCTCCAACAGAGCAACCTGTTGCCTGCTTTTGCAGAATGAGACATGTCTACACTTAATTCACAAAAGCCAGTTTTAATGATGTAAAGTTTATACAGTTAAACGCTAGCACTGGACAAAGGAGAAAAAAGCATAAATGACAAAATACATTAGTAGGCTTTGACTACTACTCTATGTTCAGAACTATGTCTGCAAATCAATACTATTCCTTTGTAAAAGCTGCCTTATGTGTGGTGGCCCAGTCCTGACCAGGAAAATCAAATCTCTGGCCATCATACCATTACAAAAGAGTGGCTGGATGTCTGGGACGACCGCTGGGCCCTCAGGCGGGACAACTTATATTATTACTTCTTGGAGAGTGAAAGGAAACATAAGACGGGCAAAAAGGACAAAGGAGAAAGGCTTTTTGGAAATTGATTATAATGCCAACACAAACATTCTGTGTGGCACCTGCATCATTTTGTGAGCGGTTCAATCTGCCACAATGCAAGTCTGGTACATATCGGATAAGCCTCTGAGCTGTCCAATCGCTTTGGCTCCTCACCTTAGAGCAGAGACAATTATCAAATGGCCCACCACAGTGCACATCAACTTAGATGAGAGAAAAAAATCATCTTTGAAATGCAAAATGTCAACTCAACAAGACAGCAGCAGAAATGAAAGTGATAGATATATGTTATGTCTCACTCTTGTGGACACTGTTAGTGATTTATTATTGTCGTACGGTGAATGTCAGCCTCAATGCTGCAATAATTACATGATTTTGCCCACAGGGACAGCAGAGGCACTGGGCTCATATATTAGAGAAACATTCATGTCAAAGCAATGTGTGATAGGCAGCCCCTTGGCTTGTTTTGATTGATATCAGGGATCATGAAATCTAACTACAAGGCTTATTTTCATAAAGACAAAAAAAAAAAAAAAAAAAATTTAGCTTTTAAAATAGTTATTATGTGAGGTTATCTGGGAGGTGTTGTGAGCAGACTGTGGCTGAATTTATGAATGTAAAAAGACTAAAATACTGTCAATTAGTCAAAAGTTCAAGAGAATATCTAAACAGCTTGTCTAAATGACAGTCAACTCTTATTTTGGTCTTGTATAAGCAACAAAAAAAGCTGTCCATATCTTAATAAAGGATGTATTTTATGTTACTCTGTTGTTTGGGTTTTCATTTCCCCTGTTTATATTAGATATTTGCATTGGCCTTAAAAAAAAATATTTACACAACAACTTTGCTCCCAACACGTCCATCCACGACATTTAATAACTTTACAGTTTCATTTTAGCCACAGTTATATTGGACTAGTTTTTGCAGAAAACTAAACACTTTACTTTTTACTTTATGTTTGCTTTAGTTTCTTGCAAAATATGTAAATGGGGATTTTGTAATAATAAAAAAAAACTATTTGTGATGAGAGACATGAGGACACATGAGGCACCACTGCAGGTGCTGTGGAAAAGCGCGCACTCACCTCTGCAGCGCGTGAACAGAGAGCTGCACTGTCATAAGCTATATGCGACAACACAGTCATTTAATGTCACTCAAAAAGTGATGGAAAAGTCACGAACAAGTAGCTTACCACAGTAGAGATAAAACCTAGAGACTACAAAACTGTAAAGTTGGACTTTAATAAAAACGATAATAATAAAAAAAACCTACAAGTAAAACTAGTCTTACCTAAGCGTCCAAAGGTCCTCGTGTCGTGCCGCCACAGTGCCCGCTTCTCATCTCTGCGCACGGGCCATCACTGCAGGTACTGCCCAGGTGCAGCCTCCACTCAGCAACACTGTCCCGAGAAGAAGACAGAAGAAAGCGCCAAAGACGAACGCAGAGCTCAGAAATCTTGCAAGTTTTTTTTTTTCTTCTTCTTTCTTTCTTCTACGCTTACTTTTGGTTGTGTTTGTAGCTCATCTCGCTGCTCTTGTGCAGTGGACTGAAGTGAGTGGAAGAACTACACGAGAAGCGCTCTGCTACAGATGCGCTGCAAAGCCAACCAAAACGCACGAGGCGATTTCCGTTTTGGGATTACAAAATAATATGCATTTAAAAGCGGAACGAGACCAGACAAAACTGCTGTTCAACTACAAACCAAATCATTTATCATTTAGCAAAACCTTGTGGTTGGACACAATCATTGACATCAAATGCATTTTCCTTGATTAGAAGAATTCTCCATTCACTCTGCAAAAGTATCAATCATAACAACAAAGACAATTGTTTTCTCTTCCACAGATCCATTTTGGGATCTGTTTATTTATTTGACAGTCCTGACTTGTTGGTGTATGTCTTAAATAGTCCGTTGTAGTCTATAATACCTTAGCAATTCTAATTGGAAAACGTACACAACAGTTTTGATCTAAATAGATCCATTATAATTATCAAAAACCTTCTTTAGCCTATGTTTTATTTACATTTCCGGTAAAATTGTTGTGAACTTGACAGAAACCAAAAGCTCTAACTCAGTCACCAATAATTTGTTGGGTTTATTAGAGTCCCCAGGATTTTTTTAGCAATAGTTTTTATGTTACTCTATAGTTTGTTTGAAATTATATCAGTATTTTGGAATATATTGTTTATATTTGCTGCAAGTGAACAAAATTATGCGTCATTCATGCATAATGTCAAAAAGACACATCTTTATACATTAAGAGGGTTGTTGAAGTCAGTCCTTATCACCATATACAGAAATCGTCTTTCGTAATCATTTGACAGACAGTGATCTAAAGCCTCTGTTCCCCTTGGCCCTAGAAAACCCATTAATCTCTCCTCACACACAAACCGTAATCTCAGGTTAAATGTTGAATCCATAGCTGTTACATCTAAACATTAATGTCTTTCTGCCCTTGCCTTGTATTCCCACATGTGTCCTGCAAGTCGGTATAAAAATGCAATTCAATCTCTGAGTACCCTTTGACCTTGAGCTGTCAGAGGCTGATCTGTGCCTTCTACAGAGCAGATCTGTGAGGGCCAGTCTGAGACATAAGTAAAAACACACCCACATGTTCCACCTGATCTTAACTGTGTAACTACACAGTACCTGCATGTATTTCTGCAGAGTCAGGACTTTTAGCATTATGTAACAGAATATCATCTGTGTGTGTATGTGTGTACTGGTACCCTATCTCACAATATTACAGAATTTACTATTTATAGCTGGTAAAATAAATATTGAACATGTTGCCGCTTTGCTCAACAAATATATTTCTGACATAAGATTTTCACAGTAACAGCAATAACAGCCCAAGTTATTCATACATACAAAGAAATCAAAACAAATATATTTAGAAATTGAGTTATGTGTAATAAAATGGAACGACAAAGGGGGAAAAGTCTTGAACACAGAAGAGAATGTGCTGCAAAAAGGCGTGGAGGCCAAAACACCTCTTGTCTGACCTAAAGAGGTGTCTCTGAATCATATGAATGAACAATTATTAACTATAAGGGAACTTAACTATAATGAGCATTACTAGTAAATATAAAATGGCACTGCACTCTGGCTGTTTCCCCCAAACCAGGACCTTTTGAGTTCAGGGTTAAATGCTCTATCTCTATCTCCTAATTAAATTTTTATCGCATCCCATTTCTGACATTTCCTAAAAAAAATTATTAAAATCTATACACACTGGTTGGACATAAATTATGAATGCACTATAAAAAAAAAACAAGGTGAATCTACTAGAGCATTTCATTCATAAACTATTATTTCTATTCCTATTTTCTATGTGGCTTGTATAGATCTGCAATGTTGTGAGTGGCATTTCTTATTAGTTTGAGGTTCACAACAAGCTGTTTTCTTCTCAGTAATAATTCTGTCAGCTCAGCGACACATTAGCAGGCAGGAGCTTGTGGCTCAGACCTGTAAATATTAAACACATGGAAAGTGGAGATCACTATAGAAAGTGCCACAGAACCCTTTGGTTTATGATGAATATAATATGGATGAAATTAATCTGTTTTTGCAGTACTTTGAGCCTGAAGCCAGGGCTTTTCAAAATGATAACCTAATCTTGGCATTAGCAGAGCATAAGTCTATTAATAAAAAAAGAAAACTGCAGCAGCAGTAAAAGTGTTTGGAGTTGTTGTCTGATCATGTTTTCTATAGAAATTAATAAAAAATGTTTTTTGAAAAATTAATCAAAATCTTTTCTTTTAGCTTCTACCATGCAGTGTAGATTTGGAGCTTCCAGCTTCCTTTATCTGGGCTTGTACCAGCACAAAGAGTACTCTGGCTTGTGATCCCTTGTGGCTGGTTTGGAAAATTATTCAAAATAATACACGTTATACAGTAAAAACCCATGTGTTTTCATTTTCTGTGATTCTCTTTCCTTTGGCTTCAGAATAAAATTGCCCAAAAATGTTTATAATTGAATTTTTACAGTGAAACAATAGTATTTCTGGGTGGAGTCTGTATATCTAACTGTGCTCCACAGCTTTCCTTCTTCACCATCCAAAATGTGAATGTGAATTGGGGACCATAAATTGTTGGATTATTGTAGATGTCAATGGTTGTCTGTCTCTAAGTCTGTCTTATCTGGCATAAGATAAGACATGACATCTTTTAATCAGTATTTTGTTGACTCTGTCGCAACCATTGCCCAGAGCTTCCCACCTGTAAATGTAGAAATGTATAAAACTGTGTCATCAGAACACAGTCTTGTCTTTACATATGCTACTGAAGCAAACACTGAAGCCATTATTGGAAAACTTAAACCGTCCAAAGTTCGAGATATGTATGAAATGGACACAACAATGCTCAAAAATGTCTGTCTATCATTGGTCAGTCTCATCACAAAAATCATCAATAAATCCATATGTCAAGGAGAGTTCCCAAACACATGAAGAAAAGCTACAGTATCACAAATTTTCAAATCAGGAAACCCAAAAGACATCTCTAACTACAGACCCATTAGTATCTTACCTGTAATGTCTAAAGTACTTGAAAAGTGGATATGTGAACAAATAAAAGATCACATAAACAATAGCCCTTTTAATCTTCACCCGCTACAATTTGGATTTCGATCCAACCACTCAACTGAATCAGCAAATTGCTTTTTCATTGAGAAAATTAAACTACTACTTGACAGCAATAATTTTGTTGGTGCAGTCTTTCTCAACCTTAGAAAGGCATTTGACACAGTAACTCACCAGACAGTATTGGCAAAATTATCGTCAAACTGTTTGAATTTCTGATAATCAGTCTGAACCTCTCCCTCTGGCGACAGGCCTGCCGCAAGGCGCCATATTAGCCCCTGTTCTATTTTGTTTGTATGTTAACAACCTGCCATTGGTGTGCCCAGATGTTAATATTCAGATGTATGCTGATGACACAGTTTTATATGTATATGGGTCTTCAAAAACTGAGGCAGTTGCCAAACTCACAAATGCAATGATCAAAGTTACAGCATGGTTAAATCAATATTGTTTAGGACTCAATCTGTCTAAAACTGTAGGTATGTTTTTCACCAAATCTCACAAGGCAACTGAAGATGCAGATATAACAGTGTCAGGAGAAAAACTGCAAATTGTGCAAGAATACAAATATCTCAGAATTCATCTCGACACAAAACTAACTTTTTGATCACACATAAAAGACAAATGCAAAAAAGTTAAATATAACTTAGTTAATTTTCGGTTCATTAGAAATTCAATGTCTGTCCAAGCTACCAAAACCTATATGTATTCAATGATCTTCTCTCACCTCCCCTACTGTCTAACAAGCTGGTCCCAGACTAACTCCACCACCCTGAAACTATTACAGTCTCTATACAAACAGACACTAAAAGTACTCGACAAGAAACCTAAGCATTTTCACCACTGTGCTATTTTATCAAAACATAATCTTCTAAGTTGGGAAAATCTTATTACAAATGCCTGTCAGATATACAAAATTTTACATGGATTGGCACCACCACCTCTGATTGAGTGATTTCGTCAGTATCAGAACAATCACTCACAGAATCACTAGAGGAGTGTCCAGAGGTGACTGCATCATCCCACGTAGGAAAAGTGCCTTTAGTCAGTCTACCTTTTCCGTTAAGGCGTCCCAGGAATGGAACACTATTCCAATAACAATTAGAGAAATCAATACATACAATGTCTTTGATCTCAGTTAAATCACTGGTTTATTAGTAACCAGTCCTGTCAGCATTAAATCCCTGCTGCTGCCATCTTGTGTTTCAATTATGAAATTGTTGTTTCCTTCTATGCTCTTTCTTGTAAACTTTGCTTGTTTTATTACCTTGCTAACAATATTAACTGTGCCTATCATTTTATTTTACTGCAATTAACAGATTCTGATTTTATTAATGCTGCTTTAATGTTCTTACTAAACTTCGTCCATTGCTGATTCTACTATTTCCCTTTTGTAATGGACTAACACTGTTTTACTACTGATCTTTGATATTGTTGTCTATTGTTGATAATGTCTTATCTTTTATACTTTAGGACGCCCATTGTACAACTGGCACAGGACTACAGATGAAAACTAGCCTATGGCTAACTCTGGCATGTTACAGATTTCTTGTTTTCTTTGTTAATATGCACTGTCCTGGTATAAATAAATAAATAAATAAATAAATAAATAAATAAATAAATAAATAAATAAATAAATAAATAAAATAAAAATCTGTCAAATTACCTATGCAAATAATTAGCTGTGGCAAAACCTGTGTGAAAGGAAATGGCTGGAAGACTTATCAGCAACAACATGTTACCATAAAATAGGTTACATTGAATTTGTTGTGTTTGTAATTTCAAATTAAAAGTGTCTTTAGCATATTCATATTTGGCCATTGTCAATGATATCTTTGAAAATGTGAACCTAAATCCTTTGAGCACTCTGTTTAGTTTAATTAGCTTTTGTTGACATGACCCGCCAGCATGCAGCTTACAAAGTACAACATTTAAGCAACCTGTTTAACATTTTACTTGGAGTGAATAAATGATGATTCATTAGGTTTTAAAACTATCATGTAAATGCATAAACAAAGAAAAGGGAAATAATGATCTACCTCCACTAGTGCACCTGCAGACCTGGTTATGACCCTCAAAAAGAAAACCCAGGCACCCCTTATTTTTTGGGGGATGAAATGGGATAGTCATGCCCAGGACCTGTAACAGGACCAGCAGTAGACAATGAATGAATAAAGAAAAGGGGATGAATGCAGAGGATTCATTAGTGACCTTAATTTTCTATCATGTACTGTTCAAGGGCTGCTCAAGAGCTGCTCAGCAAGTGTCCCCGTGGCAACCATTTCACATCTAAAACTGAAGTTTGTAACCACATTGTCTTTGCTGCAAAATGTAAAAAATATAAAGCACATGCTATAATAAGCTGCTTTAAATGTCATGTTTAGTTAAAAGGAAAACTACAAATGAAAAAAATGCTCCCAGCCAGACCACATAGTCTTTTTTTGATTGTTACTATAATCTATATAATACAAAACCTGTCTAAAAACATTTAAAAAATCCATAGTAAAGCCACAAAAGGGGAGACACAACTCTACATGTTCAATTTATAAACTGTGTTTGCACCACTGTTAACACTACGAAATGAATACTACAGGCTCTTGGTTTTTGATCTTTGGTTTTATGCAATAGGCTGTATGTTGTTCTATATACATAGCTAAAAATAACTGAATGATTGTTTGCAATATCTACTACTCACTCAGATACTGTATTTATTTAGTCTACTGTAGTACTATGTTGAGCCAATGCAAAAAAAATGATCCAATATTAGCAAATGGACTTTATACTGGACACATCTATTGCACTTTCCTTTTTTCTATGCTATTAGGCTATATTTAATTTAGTTGAAATTGAGTTTTAAATCTTAAATCTCTCTTGCAGAAATCCATGGACATACACAGTACCACAGGTTTGAATCCTCTCAATTGTCGATGGTTCTGGCATCATGATGGGGATGGCTAATTACACAACCTAGAGACGATCCATCTTCAAGGCAGCGGCATTCATTTTTGAGTGTGTGACAGGAGAGCGGGCAGAGTGTGGGGCTGGGTCAAGAGGGATAGACCTGAAGGACATAAAGCATGCCAGCGTTTATTTATCTGACTATAAAGTGCTATAATGACTCTGCAGCCTGCCTACACATGCACATGCACACACAATACAGACCTCTGCAGCACTATACAGTCTGACAGAGGCTGAATTATAATCTCCTGGCCTATACTGTTAGCTGAGGGGAACCTACTGTGCACTGCTAAATGTCATGTTGGTGTAATGTTGAGTATAGCAAATGGCAACATAACATAACAATATTTATTCATTAATATTGTGATGCTTTCATTGGCTGTGGTAACATGGGGTACATATTGTGGCATTGAGGAAAAGAGCAGGAGGGAGCTAAGGACAGATACAGGAATGAGTACATCAGAGGGACAGCTCATGTTAGATGTTTTAGAGATAAAGTCAGAGAGTTAGATAGTTTGGACATGTCCAGAGAATGAATAGTATACTGTATTTTTTGGGAGAAGGATGCTGAGGTTTGAGCTGTCAGGCATGAGCCCAAGAGGAAGACCAAAAATAAGATCAATGTACTGAAAGAGGACTTGAAGTTAGTTGGTGTGAAATAATAATGAGATAATAATGTGTATTTGGATAAGATATTTGGACAATAATGATATGCATTTTAAAGTTCAGTTCAGATTATCTGCTATGTGGAGTATAAAATCACACTGGATTAACATTTGATTACCAAATAAGCCAAATACCAAGTACACCACTTCAGGAATTTAGCTTTCTTACTCCCTCCACACCCTGTTGACGTACCATCTCTGTCTTTCCTATGAAGTCGCACACACAAAATCTTCATCTTGAAAAATTAATATACACTGCACAAGCTCATACTAATTTACTATATCAATAAAGTCTGATTGATTAATTTATAAGATGTATGCACAATATTTTTTATTTAAACACGATAATTTAAAAATTGTAATTTCAGTCCCATGATGTACAATGTATGAAAACATGCACATACACAAATAGAAAATCTACATAGAGCCGCAAGCAGCAATAAGTGGCCCCCATCCCATCGCAGCCACACTGGCCACACAAACACACTAGCTTCACAACTGAGCCAGCCATGTAACCACAAGAGGCGAGCACATCTGGCTGTAGGACAACTTCCAGTTTGTTGGGGGGAGGTATAATCAGATTTTAGGTTTACTTCAATGTGAAGAATCATTGTATTGAATATCATTGAGCTGCTTAAAAGTAAAAGGTGCTCCCCCTAAACATTGTGTGCCTATAGGTTTACATTGAGTATAATGCCCATTGGAATATAATGGGGGGGGGTTTAATCCCATTGGAATAGAATGGGGGATGTTGATCATTCCCATGTCAACAATACAACAACAATATGACATGGGTGTCATTGACATTTATGATCAGGGGCACATAACGGCTTTTCCTGCCAAGTTTCATCTCTTTCTGATTTTTTTTTTTTTTTTTTTCCATTCAAAATTTTGTTTGTTTCTGTAGGGGGCACTATTGCGAGCATCATCCCAATTTTGATGTTTATGTGTCCAGGGCTCACCAGTGAATAAGTGATTCAAATTTAAGCTCAATCAGACAGAGCAAGTCATTTTTTATGTCTTGCAGTCTGTAGGGGGCGCTATGGTTTTCACTACTGCACTAAAGAGTCTAATCCGTTCAGGCTGGGAGAGGGTAGAAGTGATTAAAACTTTAGCAAAATTGTGCCATGCATGTGCATGTGAGGTGTTGTTAAAGAAATAATGCGTTTTTAGCAACAGTGCTCAGTCAAAACCATAAAGAACTTTTCAAAAATGGATGATTATTAATCTCCAATGTCTCTAGATGCACCTTACCAATTTTGAGCTTATTTGGTCCAAAGTCCAAACCCCAGGAGTTTGTTAAAATATGAGGTGTGGGGCATGAGGCTCCGAGAATTCAAGCCAATATGGCCTGACTTGTGTGTTCGATGGTGGAGCTATAATTATGTTTTAGGTTTCCCTTGATGTGAACTATCATTGTTCCAAATTTCATTGCCCTGTGCCCAAGTAAGGTTGACCTAAATCCCACAGGGGTCAAATTAATGCGGGTGCTGTTGAGCTGTTTGGCTTTGGGCATGTCCAATTTGGGTACGGGAATGCAATTTTTGCTGGACCAGATCACTGTGCCAAGTTTCACGAGTTTTTAGCTATGGCCAAGCTGTCAAATTTGTGATCTCCTACAAAGAATAATAATGAGAAACCGGACAGCCACAACAGGTCCTGCACCTGCTTGGCTCGGGCCTAATTAAAAGTGGGAGTATACCAAGCCTGGTTATTTTTAGGTCCACAGAAATCCACATTTGTACTGAGACAATCAAGATTATAATTATGATGTAAAATACAGCTGAGAGATGCCCATGAACTTATTTTATAATACAATATTATAGGATCATTGGAGTGTATGAGCAACTGTAGCAGCAATACCAAAAATGAGAAAAGAATGAGTGTAAAAGTTACTAAATCCCCACTATTCAAAGACACAAATGTTAATTATTAATTCAAAACTGCCTCAAAGAAGATTGCAAAGGTACTGTACATATTTATGAAGCCATATGTTAACACTTCCCTGCAGCAGTATAGCCAATGGTTCAAAAATGTTAATTTGGTCTTCCACTAATCTTGACATTCAGGATTTTCTTATTGACAGACCAGGGTTGTTGTATCATACCTTGACATGTTTTGCTTAAAGTGAGTGGCCAAAACTTGTCAAGGTATGATACAACAACCCTTGTCTATCAATAAGAAAATCCTTAATGTCAAGTATGGCCAATGGACCCTCCCTCCCATCTTTACCTTACCTCAATTAGTGTTTGGACGTTTTACATACAAGTTCAAATCTGTCTACATCATCCTAAGTCAAAGTGTTGTAACATTTGTATTTTTGGATGCAGATATCCATAAATGAAATATGGATAATGTAAGGCTGTAACTTTAAAATGGTTTAAACCATTTCTGCATAAAAGGTTAAAAGCCCTTTAAGTTTCTGAGAATATGAAAAAGTTAAATAAAAAGATGCTCCCCTAATCCTCAGTCCCTCTTTATTTGCATTTTGTTTCCTCAAAAGTCTCTTAAAAGCTCTAGTCCACCCAGATAAGGTCTCAGAGTCTAATTTTTTAAGAGATGACTGCTATTATACTGTGCTATCAACTGAATAATTAGTTTTCCTATTTCAGATACAAATAACAGATTTAGAGATTAGCTAACTGCAAATTTCCAAACCATGTGGTGGTAAATCAGCCTCTTAATCAGGTCTTGCTAAAGCTGGCAGAGGATGCACTATAAGCTCACAAGCACTGTAATGAGAGCTATCACTTTGTATTGACCACAGTGAAGAATTACTTTCTATCACTGCTCTTCGTGATGCTAGCTTGTCATATATGCATAAAACATCTCCAGCAGCCATCTCAGTGTTGTGAAGAAAAACTTGAGCTGTATTATTATATAGTCTAATTGATCACTCCTGGCCCTTTCTCTTTGTGGGCGGATGAGTCTTGACCTTGTGAGCAGGAAATGAGAGCACAGTATGGACTGACCCTGAGCACTTGTCCACACACTCACATGGTGATGATAGGATGAGCCAAAATATCTAAAATACACATTTATCGAGAGAGACTGCTGGTGGATGGGGTAAAATTGTTAACTATACCACTGTAAAACTTTACCATTATTATATCTCCACTGGCACAAACATATACTGACAAATATTGCAATATCAAATAACAAAACCTGAATATTGGATGACGCCAGATTAAAATTTCTTTGTTCATTAGATTTTTACATAAAACTGCAATTTCTGTCAGATGGAAGAAAATATGCTCTTATAGACATTACAGTAAAAAATAAAAATAAAAATTCTCACATTCTTAAATATGTATATGTGCACATACATAGTTTGTGAGATTATCATCATCTAAAGGGCACTAATTGCAAATCACAAGGCTGCTGCACATTCCTGTAGTTATGATAAATAGGTTGATATCTTTACAATTGTTGAGATGCACCACTAGCTTCATACCTGCAGGTGTAGCTAGGTGCTTGTGTGGTGACTTTGTATCACACATGGGTGATGACTGATGCCTCATAGTTCACAGGACACCTATGATTCATAATCATTGTAACATGAGTTATCCAATATTGATTTTTAAGAGAATCTCATTTTGATAGATCAAAACAATACTTCTTACCTTTTGGCTTTTTGGGATTTACCCTGGATGCCCTTCCTGACGCAACCCTCTTCATTTATCAGGGCTTGGGACTGGCACAAACAGTGCACTGGCATGTAACCCTTGTGTTTCCATAGGTTTATAATTGTTGTCATAGGAAAATGGACATCACACTACACTCATTATTACATGTACATGTGATTGATAGGATTAATAAAAACTGGCAGATGTATCTTAATCTTGGATGGAGCTTTTCATCATTACACAGTCTTCACGCTGATGTCTGACTCAGGTGTCTATAAGTAAGTGTCAACGGGTATGATACACGACATCTGTTTATTAAAAACTTCAGAAAATCCAAACCGTGTCCTTGTTTCATGAGACAGGACTGGTTCACAGAAACAGTGAAGTCCTTGGGACATTAAAGTCAAAATACTTGTAATAAAAATGACAAATAATGGACATTGTTTTGTATAGAGATGGGTCATCAAAGTGTGAAATCATAATAAAATTGCAGGATGACTTAACAAGGAGATTTTCAAAAATAAGGAAAGACGAGTAAATAAGGTACAGATTTTGTCATAGAGAAACTATTAAATCTACTTAAATCTACTTTTAAATCCCATTAAAATAGCCACACATTGTCCGACTATAATGTGTATATATTGTACATTTGACCAGTGGTTCTCTGTGGCAGAGGTATCTTTTAGCTTCTCCCTTTCTTAATCTGGGTCACCACAGGGAACACGTTGCATTGTTGGCAGGTTTTTATGCCGAATGCCCTTTCTGTCACTACATACTGTGACTGGAGCAACCAATTCCAAGGGTCAGGTGTCTTGCCCAGAGTCACACAGTAAGGGCTTTGGGCGTGATTCAAACCACTGACCCACCAACCGGTTGCCTGGAAAATCCAGACTGATATGTCTCTGTATTAGTATACAGAGAAATATCAGTCTGGTCACCACGCCGTCCGCAGTGGTTTACTCAAATCCCAAACGTACCGTGCATTTTGATTCGCTTATTTAAGTCACGTGTTCTTCGCGAGCAGCGTCCGCAACAACAACAATCAAGGTGGCACACTGAGGAGCCGAGTTTGTTTCATTCAGCAGTAAATTCCGTTTTAAATGACCAAAAACATATCGAGTCATTAAAACCACAGCAGCTTGCAGCACTAGAAGCCTTTATTAAAAAAAAAAAAAATGTTTTCGCGTTGCTTACTTTCTTGTCGCTTTGTAAACGTCACGTCCGCCATTTTCTGATTGGCTAACTCCGCTGCCCGTTTGCTCCGCGCTAGAAATCGAATTGATTCTATGGCGACCAGACTCATCCACTGGTACAGCGGTGAGTCTAGGATTTCCAGGCAAACCAACCGGAGGGTCGGTGGTTTGAAAAGTAGTAATCTAGCCAAAGGGGGTTAAAAGGCCAAAGTGTCTTTGTCAGGAAGGGCATCTGGCATAAAAACCTATGCCAGGGGTCACCAATTAAAATTCACCGAGGTCCAATTGGTGAAAATTTTCTCGCTCAAAGGTCCGGAGCATCACAATGTTGATTTGTACCTCAAAAATAAATAAATAAAATCATTGTAGTCACATCAGTGTCTACATTATGGCAATAGCATTTTGCTAACATAAGCATCAGTTTAAAACTAGGGGATATCAAATAATAAAATTAAATAAAAAAAATTTCTTATGTTAATCAAATACAGTTAAAAAAAAATCAAACAAAATGCTTTTATAATGGTCCTTGGCTCAGAACACAGGAGACACAGGAGTTTAGAGCTGACCTCTGTTCCTTTCTACATCTGTCTCTCTCATTTCTCCGCTGTCTGTCTCACAGTCACCGCTCCATGTTTCCAAATCCTCAGATCTGATTGGTTGATAGCGTCACACGCAAGATTTTCTGTCTGCTTTTACGCAGGAGACGATTCATCCATTAAAACCCAAGTGGAACGTACTGCGCCTCAAAACACAGGTTTTCTCTTAATTCTCTGGTGAATATGAGGCAGCTCTGTTCCCTGTGGAACAGAGGGAGGGACACCGAGAGGAGAGGGGTGAGCCTCGACAGAGAGACACCGAGAGGGCAGAGCCGCTCACAGCCTGTGTCGCCTCCTCTCTCGCCGCTCCGTAAAAACAAAACTTAAGTCTTTTGTAAACGGAACGTCCTGTCTCTCCGCACTCAGTCTGGACCTACTCCTCTCATTTTGTTGGACAGTAACAGAAAAACTGTTCATGTTAAAGTTTTAAAGCACCAGGATACGATGCTATTGACGCGCCGCTGCGGCGCCTCTCTCGCGCCGCTGCGCTCCCGGGGAGTGAACAGGCTGAACGGGTTCGGGACCGCGGAGTGGGACAGAGGTTCGGGTCCAGACCACGGTCCTGCCTATTAACGACCTCTGACCTATGCCAAATTTATACCTAAATCAATGCACACTAGCAGACAGATGATGCTGTGGCGACCTCAGAAAGGAAAACCAAAAAAAAAAAAAAAAAAAAAAAAAAAAAAGGAAAGCAGCAAAGTACAATACCTCAAATAAGTCAATAATAAAGCATTTGTTTTACTAATATACATTCAGGTATGAATAAACTTGGACTTTTATATCTTCTCTTTAAGGTAGTAGGAAAGACAGATATTGACAATTGTATACGTTCTGGTTTAGACTATGTAAAATAAAAAACAACCCAACATGTTTTTTTATCATTAGTATTTTAATCAACTTTAATTAATGACCTACAAAATAGAAATTAACAACAGACAGAACCACAACAAACAAGTCAAAGTATGTTATCAGGATGTCAAAAAAATAGCTCAGGCTCAAGACAGGATAATGTTACTACACTGCCCCTTGTTGGATGAGAAGTGTAAGGCAACAAACAGTCATCACAACAGGCACAGTCCATAAAACAATTAAAAATATCACCAGGCAAATCTCAAATTACCATCAGACATAAAAATGACTCTATAAGTGTTAAGAGCTTGGCCTCCAGTGTACTGTTTGCATTTTTCATCTAACACTCGTTCCAGCATATCGGTTCTTGGCAGCGTGAATCCAGGATTTCAGTAAAGTGCCTTGTTAAACAAAACGGCATAGCATCCTGAGTCACGTGTATTCACTTAGACAGAAACATCAGAGTTTACCTTTTTTTTTTTTTTTTAGCAAAGATTATATAAAAGTGTTATCTCTTATCCCCGTTTCATTTACAGTACATTTGGTCCTCTTTTATGTTTTTTAACAAAGCATACAAAGAAATTTTAAGTAAATGAGCTAGTAGTCCATTTCCAGTTCCAAACGAATGACTGAAAGTAACATTCAGAGTGCATAAAATCTTGTCAGCTTGAATGGGAATGGTCAGTACAGGAAATATTTATATATTAGGTTTTAAGTGATATTTGTTGTTTTTACAAGTTAGAATAAGGCATGCTGTGTTTAGTATATGAACTCAAACATACTGGCCTGACACAATATTGTAGATAAGGCTTTAGGTCCACTTTAAATGCATGACATCAGTGAAAGCATGGACTCAAACAGCTGCAAAGATTAACTAAATATATTATTAAAATCTAAGCTGGAATTTCCTTTTACATGTTACTAGTATTTAAAGGACTTAATTTAAAACAGTTTAAGAGGGTTTAGGCAAGATCCTAAATCAAATTCATTCAAGAGTAGCATTAGGGCAGCACAATGCTGTATATTGCAAATTTATTATAGCGGCAAATGCAATACATTATACAAGATATTAAATGCATTGTAATGTTATGGGCTTCTACCTGACAGAAATGTACACTGCTGAAATAAGTGTTTAGCATATTAATCAAATTATGTTATGATTTAGACCTGGTTTAGTATTTGGCAACTTTTGTATTTAGGCTGACTCCAGAGCATTGTATATCTAAATTAAAATTTAACCTTTACTATGCCTATGGCTAATAAATTGTTAACCTTATTAAAAGTTTTCAAATACTGCAAATCATATTGTTATTGTGATTTTCCCTATAGGTCCTAAATATGATGTTGCAGGTTTTTCTAATTAAGCAGCTCTTCTCTCACTTGAGCTGTCAAAGTATGAAATAAAAATTTGACATCTACAAATATAGACTGATACGAAGTAAACTAACCATTGACTTTTTTCTTAATTCAAGTAAATTATTTTAATCAGCTAAATATGAAAGACCAATAAGCTATGTTAATAATCATATGATTTTCGCTTTAGTAGTGAGACTGGAGGTAGAGAACAAGAAGGAGGCAAAATACAACTACAGCTTCCTTTCCCTGTAATATTAAGAACTGTTGCAGACGGAGGTCTACTGTAGGATGGATGAGATGAGGCGGTGCTCAGGAGATGATACGAATCCCGAAGTGATTCCTGAGCTGCTCCAGGAAGATGAAGGTGAGCACCGTGTGAGGAATCAAACGAATTCCTGCTGGAACAAGGCCCTGCAACAAAACGGACACATACTGTGTTATAAGTATTACCTAATTATTTTACATTACATGAATTACATTCAACCTACAGGTGCATATGTTTCATAGCTTAAAACAATTTATATTCAATAAAAGAAGAATTTTCAAATGTGCAAAACTTTTTGTACCTTTTTGAATTACCATAATGATCATAACCTGAGGTCTATATGCTGTGGTTGCAATAAGCATTCATTGTTTAGGTTTGTTTGTTTAGGTTGTTTAGGTCTATGTTGACAGGGAATACCCACTGCCGAGGGGCCAGCTAAGATTTTTATTCAAAAGTTTTCCTTCCTAACATTTACAAAAATACAGCCAGCCTACAGCCATTCATAGAAGAACAAATACATTCAAATAAAACATTGTTGTGCACATCAAACACAGGTTATCAAACAACCACATATGCTTAAATTAAATATCTAACCTTATAAAATGCCAAAGGACCCAGCTTGGCAGTTTCTCGTAAGCAATGTACGACACCCTGAGAAAATTAGGTGAATTAAATAATAGCATTTCATAGCATTTAAAGTGTGATAAGTAATTAAAAAAGATATACACTCACTGTGTACTCTCCCTTTGAGTTCATGAGCCTGGTCTTCACCACATCTAATGGCTGACACAAGAAGGTAGCGCAGCCACCCTACAGTGGTCCACAACATTTTGTTTAGATCAACACTTTTAAACTTTTTACACCACGTACCACATCAGAAAATATCAGTTTTTCAAAATATCATCATTATTGAACTAAAAATTGCCTAAATCAGGACTAACCCATGTCTAAACCAAGGAATAAGGTAGGGCTTAGATAAAGACTATGGCTTAACCAGGTCAAAAACAGCACTAATCCAGGCCTAATCTAGGACTAAACCAGGCCTAAACCAAAACTAGACCAGACTAGATCTTAACCAGATCTTAACCAGGACTTAAGTGGTCTAAACTTTACTACAGGATCAGGTCCAAAATAAACTAAATTAGGACTTGAACCGTACCACTAGAAGAGGCTTGCCTAACACAGTTTGAGATTATGTAAAAAAATAAAATAAAATTTGTTTCAATAGGTCCATACTCACAGCGATGAAACTAGAGAGGAAATGTGTGAAAATATTGTCCCCCATTAGGCCTGTCCCCAACACCAACTGTTTGGCTTGGTCATAACACGCCAACTAAGAAGAAGAAGAAGAAGAAGAAAGTTGAAACTTGTTAGAATTGACAATATAATGGATATTTCAGGGCTAACACAGATAGAAATCCATGTAATGCCCTTCAAGTGTCTAGAAGTTAAACAATTTCTTCCTCTAAAATGTGGGTTACCAGTTTTTTTTACCACATTCATTGAGAGAAAATGCATTAGCACTTTTAGCAATTTTATTCCTCATTTCCTAACACTGAATATGTAAAATTAGACAGAAGTGGCTCGTGCATAATGCAACAACTTTTAAGTGGCGTAGCCTATCCATCGGTAAAATTCACTTCACTATGACATATCAGGGCAACTCTCATTTAATAAACTTTGGAGTAGACTTACAATTGTTTTTCTAAACTAACATACCATTGACAATGCATAATAAAATGTTCTAAATATGGAAATACTAAAAGTGTAAGTAAAGCAAGTAAGCCTCAGTTTTGTATGGTGTTAAGTATTGGTTCCCTGACAAAAGCTAAAAGTGGGTCACAGAGAGGTTAAAAATAATTGTAAGATACAGTACTGTTTATTGAAGATAAAATTGTTTTGACTACATTAAATGGTAAAATAAACAAAAAATAGCTTTGGTTCTGTAAAAAGTGGGTTGCAATAAATTAATCTTGTATAAAAATAGAAAGCAAATGTTGAATTTGTAGTTCATTTCGTATGTGGCCAATGTGACTCACCTGTCCCACTGTGACCATTGCTCCACGACTGGATGCCATTGTGGCTCCAGAAAACAGTTTTTTTACTCCTTCTGTAAAATGAAGAGGACCATCATCATTATGGAGTCACTGTGCATACTTTTTCAAACTCCAACTATGTTGCGCGCCACTTACCTTCTCTAAAGACTCTCACAAGACCATCAACGGCATGTTTATAGCTGGAAGAACAAAAGAAACATGAGGGCTAAAATTACTAAAGTACTGTGATAGTACTTGAGACCAGTTGTAAGAATTTTTTTGTTGTTTTAATTATAAAATTTTTCACAGAGGGCTCCTCATCTTTAGCAAACCACTGTTTTGTTAATGGAGATTTAAATTTTCAAACGCTAATTATATTATATCAAAGTCATGCAATTGTTGTATGTTTAATTTTGTCTCAGTCACTGAATGTCTAAATTGAGTGAGTGGTTCTCAATCAGATACTCACTTTCGCCTCAGTTCTGGTGGTAGTTTCATGTCATTTTGCATCCTAGAAACAAGAGTTATATCTTTTAAAAATACATTACATGGTGAGTAAACTGATAAACACAAATGAATTCTTACCTGACATTCACCATATCTGATGGCGTACCTATAAAACCACCAGTAAAACCTGTTGGCAAAGAAATCTTGTTGTTAAAGTCACCCTTTTTGGCAGGGAGTTTCTGTCTGCCTACATAACAAGCTAGACAAAAAAGGGGTAGAGTGAGTGTGGATGACTGAGAGCAAACATTAGAGGTAATAGGTTTATAATAAAAAATAACTGAAATTAGTTGAAGTCCAGTTGAAATAAGTAAATAATGTTATGCACCCTAAACCACATTGTTTGAGTTTTCCCACCTCCAAAAGCTCCCAGCAGGACCTTCTGGTAAAATGGCATGGGGCCCTTATTTGTGCTGCCCATGATGTCCCGTACTGTCTCATAGATGGCGAATCTAGTGAGTGAGTATGACATCTGAGAGGAAAGCATGCAAAGAGAACAGTTATACTTATCAACCACTAGAGGGAGCCCAAGGCAAACACACATTAGATAAGGCCTAAAAGGAATGTGGGAAATTTACTCCAAAGATGTTGAGAGATAAGTTTGAATGTGCTGTTGTAGCCTTTTTTAATTGTATCCCTGTCATTCTTAACAAAAGCAAAATAACAACCCAGGTTGTAAAAAGATAGGATGCATTAAATCTATTTCTATACCTGTCTACAGAGAGAAGCAGAGAGCCCATTGTACAGAGCCAGCACACCGTCATGCCTGACCACATGAATGGCCATTCCCATCATCCTTTTCTTCACCTCCTGTTGAGTCTGCAAGTGAACCTAAAAATAAAAAATAAATAAGTGCTGTAAAATGAATTTAAATGTTTTACACATACAGAAGTAAATATTACCATTTGACGTCATGCCCGAAGAGATCAGCATTTCTCCTACTTGAATCTGATTCAAGCTAAGCCTCTAAAAAGCCTCACAAACTGAAAGTGCAAACTAGAGAGCACCACAGTCTATTTATCTTTCTGGGAATTTTATATAAGCAATATGGATAAGTGTTGTGTTGTAGTTTGTTTACTTGAGTGATAGATAGAAATTCGCCCAATAAACAAGAAAAATCATCCAAAGAAAACATGTTCTTGCACATCAGCAGAGCGCTCATAATAATAGGCTTTACAAAATCCTGAGGCAAGTTTCTTTATTTGACTTTGCAATGTTATTAGTCCTTCTACTATTTAACTAAATGAAAGGAATCCTGCTTTGGTTCCCAGCCACTACATTTACACAGTGACCTAAAAAGTTAAACAGATAATTGAGAGAGCAAAGCCTTTAAGCTGGACTGTCTTTAAGCTGAAAGCCTGGCTAACTCAGATGGCTAGTGGTATCAAATAGAAAAAGGAAAAAAAAAACTTTGCTTTTGAGAGTTTTTGAATACATAAATATAGTCAAAACTGCAGTAAGCAATGCAGTTCTGGATAAATGAATGGGGTTAGTTTGTGGTCACTGTAGCAGAAACTAGATTAAGAACACTATTCTTTACCTTTAGTTTAGCACATTCAGCACACATTGATAGCTCACACTAGAAGTAGTTTGACTTTAAAACATGTCTTTTGGACGTGCCTTAAAAAAAAATTCATCCTGCTAAGTAACAGTGACACAGCACTTTTGTTAGCTTTTATAGTGACTGTTACTGTACATTTTCATTTGATGTACTATTAAATGCTGGCCTGTTCTTCACTATTTAATAAGCTCAAGGTTATGTTTAGCTATGACCCCAACTTGCCGTGACTTTCCCACACGTGCATCTGTGTATATGTGATACACTTAAATTAACATCGTACCACTTACTTGCCATGAACCCTAATGCCTTGAGCATTTGAGTCACTCATAGCCAAAAGATATCCTCGCTTCACATAGCTGATAAATGAATGAGGCACAACCTACATTAAGTAGTTTGACAGGCTATGATCACATGACCGTTATAATCAGGCTGAGCTACACAATTACATTACACATGACTTACTGACTGTTGCTTATTTAGATCATGTCTGACTGGTCTCAAGCGCATCAAGACGAATCAAAGATGAATAAGAACAAACATGTACACTTTAAGGAAACCCCAGAAGTTTCCTCTGCTAAATGAAATACAAGATACAATACTATACATAATACAATGTAAACAATGACACTTTTTGGTATTGGTGATGAGGCGTTGATTGAGCGTGCAGGTTTCCACTTGTCCTGTCACTTGTCCTGTCCTGTCAAACCTAGCTTTTAAAAACTTCAAGAGCTGAAACGTGGCCTGCTGCTGTGGTGTGTGTGGCATGGTGCCCAGTCACTACAGCCACAGTCTACAACAGCAACATGATGAGGGCGCAGAGAGGTGAATTAAGGACTGCAGTCTTTTTTCCGGAAACAGCTGTAGGCCTATAGTCCACGCTATGGACACTCACCTTAATTAGATCCAGTGGATGCGTGCAGCACGCGGCTCCACAGGACGCTAGCCCTCCAAAGTACCACCGTGAAACCCGTTTCTCTACCATGGTTCCGTCCACTCTCTGATGGGGTCTGATGCACCGACGATGTCCGGCTAGACACGCAGCCCAGGCCGCCTGCTTGGTGCTGGCCTGTGGGGTCCAGCTGCTGCTCGCTTGAAGTCTGTACGGTGCTGCTAACCTCGTTAATCTTCAAACATTGTGATAAGAGAAGGCAGCTTGGACCGGGGACTTTGGGCTCCAGCAGCAGCGCGCACGCTCACGCCACATAAGTGCGCGGAGAGTGGACGACGTGTGCAGTGTTTGGGCCACAATGCAATAGGAAGCAGCAGCAAACTGGGGCGAGGAGTGCAGCCAATTGCCACCTCGGTGTACGGATCTGCCTACCAGCCCCGGGGCGGAGAAGCAAAAGGTCGATAGCGGGCGTGAGAGCTATAAAGCCTATAAAGCCTATAAAGCCTATAAACTCCGAGTAGAAAAGCACATTTTCGCTACAGGAACTGTCGTGCGGATTTTAAAGCGGTACCGCCGTTTAGCACATACATGTACAGTGCGTTTAAGAGCCACTGTCCCTTTAAGAGAACAATAGACAACATTCTTTGACAACTGCTCTGTCAGTCTCTATTCCAGGGTTTTATCAAATTTAAACGCTTTGAAATACATTTATTTTATTTTATCAGTAGAACAGTGCTTGTTTTAGTGAGTCCTAGGCTCGGTGTATAATCAGTGACATGGCGATATGCGCATGAGTGAAGGCTCACTTTTGGCGCCATCTGGTGAGGTGAATATTTTTACTTAGATTGCAAAACGCTGTCAGTGTGAACTTTTAAGTACACAGTTTGACAAGCAAATAAAAAAAAATGAAGCGTGCACACTTCACTTAAAACATTTAGGCCTACTCCATCCAAATTCAAGTAAGGCCCTGTAGCACTGTCATCAACTTGGAAACCAGCACACAGGGGAATCTTCTCTACACATAATTCAGCCTATAATACTACAAGTAGGTAGTCGTGGGGGAGAGTGGGGTCTTGGTATCATTTTCGGGACAACTAGGACGACAAAAGGACAACTGCTTAAGTTTTAGGACTCACGTATTTGGGATGTCTAGTTGAGCAGAATGTAGACTCAGCTTTGCTTTTATCTTTATACAGTTCACTTTGAAATCCCTCCACACGTGTCACATGTCACGTGACAGCGCTGTAAGGCGGTATCGGTTGTTGGTATCGGGCCACTTTTATAAACACGAGTATAAGTACTTGGACATGGTATCGGTACTGATATCGGTAGCCCTACAATCAACTGTAAAAAAAAAAAAAAAAAAAAAGAAAAAATAGACCTTGCTGTGTTACAAAGTTGAGGTGCATTAGACCAAAAATATAAACTAGTGTCCCCATATCCAGGTTGTTTTATTTTACATGGAGTGAGCCATTAAATGTAAGCTTCAAAATACAAAGCTATTATCAACATTATTCTCCTGGAAAAACTTGAAATGTCCACACATAATATATTTTGGAGCTACTTTCACAAAGGCTATGTTGAGGCAGTAATAGTACCCTGAAGTCGGTGCACCTGACACAGACAGCCCTCTTCCTCAGTCTGTGCTGATAAAACATTTCAAGCTCCTCTGTGTTTTTGCAGAGTTAGCAGCTGGCAAACCTACACTGAGAACCTCCAGACACTGGTGAGTATCATTTAGATCCGCTCCTGCTGACACTTTCAAATCATCAAAAATTCTGCTCTACACATATCTTAATAATTTAATTTAGTCTGAAGGTAGTAAAAGTTCAGTGAAGATGAGTAGGCCTAATGGTAATTTTACTGACAAGCTTTACGTAATATAAATGCTCCAAACCAAATTTAAATGATCTCAATATGACTGCCAATACTGAAAATAATGAAAAGGTGGCCTAACAATGACTAGTGTTAAAGACTTGTGTTTTATTGTTCCTGTTAAAAAATTGTAATAATACTACAAAACAATCATAGTTTTTTTTTCTTTACAAAATTAGATTTTTTTTTTATTAATTAATTTATTTTATTTATTTATTTATTTATTTTCAAAAACATAAAATGTATATTGTCTTTCAAGGTTTCTGTGGCTTCACTGCATTGTTTTGGTCATAAAATCTCTCTCAGCAGATGACATATCACATAGATTATGAAGACTCCAGATTGCAATGAATCAAATATTAAATTTGTTAATTAATAATAATAATAATAATAATAATAATAATAATAATAATAAGTATTATTATTATTATTATTATTATTATTATTATTATTATTTTTTTTTTTATTTTTTTTTTTTTATTATTATTTTTATTATTATTAATTAATAATAATTGATTAATCTGAGTAGTTGTTGCAGCCCTATAAATAGCAATGCCTCAAACTTTGGCGTGGTTGATATAATATTAATATCAGGTTATTACTTTGCAGCTTTCAATCAAATTTAGATTTAACCGATCACACTAGTGAGTGTGTTGACAAAGTAGCTGCAGTTACTTTGTTTCTAATGCCCTCTAGTGGAATAGACCTGATATTACTCACCACCCATGGTTTGTATGGACTTTGTTGTGTTGAAGACTCAACGCACTGTAATTTAAGGGGAAACAAGATAGGACAAGGGCAAGGGTGTTGAACACAACAAAAAGAAACTTTTATTAACTTTTTATCAACAATTACAAATAAAACACATATAAGTTGTTCTAAAATGTCGTGGTTCAAAAGTCTTTGACAAACAAATAAACTGTAACTACGTACTTGCTTGTGTATGTCAACCTTACAGATTAAACAAAATGTGAATTGAAATAATTAAACAGAAACCAGTGCAAACATGCATGCTTGCCAGATAACCACAAAGGTTATGTTGTAGTCAGTTTTGTTTTATTAATCTTTTAGCAATATGAGAGTTTTTTTTAATCAGCTTTTAATTTATATTTTCAGGAAAGGGAAATAACTCGCCAAGGTACAAGACTTATAAATGTTCCACTGTGAAATAATGGTAATTTTGTCTGTTTGCAACATAATGTTACTGGCAGATTTTTCTAAACTTTCAGATGCAAATGGGGAAAATGGTTGTGGTGATCTGGATCGAGGGTGGAACTGTAATATTTGATAGTTCACAGTCTCCAAAGGCACAGTTATTAGTAGTTTGTTTTTTGTTTTGTTTTTTGTTTGTTTGTTTGTTTTTTCCCTCCAAGACAAAATTAGAGTCAAAACAAAACAAAAAAGTGTTGGTAGTAAACAAGCATCATTTTGAGTGCCCACTCCATGTCCATGTGAGCACAGCAGCAGATGTAGTGCACACTGGCTGTCATTACACACACTGCCCACTCATACTCACATATGCAGAGGAGGATGAGAATTCAGAAAATGTTACACACATTAGTAAATATTTAAACATTGCCCACGATTATTTCAACTCCTACTTTCAACATTACGCACTCCACATAGTATTAGAAATGAAATAACTCACAGACTAGATCAGTAATTCGCAAACTTTTCACACCAAGTACCACATCAGAAAATGTTGAATACCTATACCTATGAATATCTTTAATAAACAAAAATGAGCCCAAACCCAGGTCTAAAGCAAAGGATCAAGGAGGATTAACAGAAACATACAATACTAAATAAATAGTAAACAGGGACAAACCAGGACTAATCCAGGGCAAACTTTAAATTTAAGCCCAAACCATTCTAACCATAAGGAGCCCACGTACCACCAGAGGTAGCTGTACCACAGTTTGAGAACCACTGGATCAAATAGTCCTTTTAAACAGTGCATACAGTAAGTGAATATACTCATACAAATGATTTTTCTGGTTGTTTCACTTCTGCAGTCTTTGGGTTGTCCTTTGCTGGCGCTGTAATAACCGGTTTTACTCTGGACATGGGTGGGCTGGAGCCATGTTGCAGCATAAATCCTCCCACCATGAGCAGCACACTGGCGCCCCAGCCCAGGTACAGCGCAGGCCCCAGCTCTCTTTTCAAAGGTGCTGCGATATTTGGATCATAGAAGTCTTTGATAATCCCATAGGCAGTCCAGCAGATGGGTACCATGTAGATCAAGCCGGCCACAAGGAAGAGCACCCCAGCTACGCGGGCCACTCTAGTTTTGGCCATAGGGTTAGTGCTGCCCATGCAGTGAGTACACTTAGCTCCAGCCACTGCAAGCATGAGGGCCAGCAGGCAGACGAGCAGAGAGAGGACAGTGAGGCCCCGTGCAGCCTGGGCAGAGAAGGGCAGGGCCAGGGTTGAATCATAGGTCTTACACTGAATTTGGCCTGTGGTCTGGGATAGACAGTTCATCCAGAGCCCCTCCCACAGCACCTGGGCTATCACCAACTCCCCCCCGACAAAGGCAGATACACGCCAAAGAGGGGCCGCGCACACCAAAGCCCCAAAAACCCAACCCAGCACGGCCAGGACTATTCCCACCAGCTGTAGACCTGTGGACGCCATCTTAAAAACACTCTTCTGAAATAGTTATACTTCTTTATGTATGGTTGGTCATTCAGGAGCTTCTCTTTATCCTAATAATTTCCTGCAAAATAGGAAAAAACATAACTAAACACTTCTTGTCTGTCAACCTAACAAATTAAACAAAACATGTAAACTGAAATAATCAAACAGAAACCAAATATAACAAAAACATAATGACATTTTACCTTTGCAATTTGTTTACCCAGCCAATGAGGTTATGTTTTTGCCAAAAGAGGAGGTAGGTATAGTTGGTTAATGTGTTTGTTAGTCTGTTAGCAAGATAATTCAAAAAGCTGGTTGGAGTTTGATAAGATTTTCAGGAAAGGTCAGTAATGGACCAAGGTGTAAAGTAGTTCACCAAATATGCATAGGCTGAATTACCTTACCTTAGTGATGTATGTTCACAAATGGTGTGTTGGTCAGGCTTTTTGCAGTGAGTGATGCAATGTGCGGCTGTTATAGTGATACAGAGTGAGCTGGTTGTTTCTCTGTACGTCATTAATAGGGTTGTAGGAGGGCAGCTCTGTAGAAAAATGCATGCTAACCACACAACAAGGACAGGACACAAAGACGCTTTGTTGCAGCCATGACAAGTGATGACTGAAATATACTGTATGTGTATATGCAAATAATGGTTCACCTAGTTTACTTAAATTTAGAAAATGGATTACTCTGTTACTCTGTCTTTTCTAGAAGTATGCTGTTCTGGTCGCAGCCACTAGATGACAATATTTCTGCATTTATTTGAACATTGTCCTTGTGAGCATAAGGTTGTGCTGTCCAAGCTTTTGATGCGATTTTTTTTCTTGCACCTCAATTTATTTTATATAGGCTTTGAACCTAAGTCTAAAAGGTGATTTTTGTTTAGATTTTATAACTTGGAAAAATTAACAAAAAAATCAAGATGACTTGTTTCAAAAAAAAAAAAAAAAAAGTCAGTTGCATTTGTAAGAGCATTTCTGTGTGAGCTGATATAAGACGGGGAGGTTCTCCCACTAAATCTGTTTATGTATGCTGGGAATCCTGTTCTCGTGGTTGTACCTCAATTTCAGCACAGAGCAGTGTTAAGTTTCTATTTCTAGTAAAACCTTTGAAAGAACAAAAGTACAAAGGTGACTCACTGTAAGCACAGTTGCAAAAGGACTGAAGTAAAAAGGGGAAGCAAGAAGTTGTGTGTTTTTCTGTGCTTTTTTCAAGATGGATTTGACTTTCCCAAAAGGTAAGAAGTCTTTCTTACTGCCATATTATATGCTTTCTCAGGAATAAACTCAAGGTCAAATTTGTCTTTGTTGACAGACCACAGCCCTCCAGTTGTCACTTACATCAGGATAGTCTTACTAGGAAAAACTGGAACTGGGAAAAGTGCAACAGGGAACTCCATTCTTGGACGAAAATCTTTTGACTCTGCTATGTCTGCATCTTCTGTGACCAGCAAATCCAAAAGAGAAATAGGTCACTTTAATGACAGAACAGTGAGCGTCATTGACACCCCAGGCATATATGACACGTCCCTGACAGAGGCCCAGCTAAAGAATGAAATTAAAAAGTGCATTGAACTGTCTGTCCCAGGCCCACATGTGTTCCTGCTGGTGGTCAGACTTGACTGCCGGTTCACCAGGGAAGAGAGAAATTCCATTAACTGGATCAAGGAAAACTTTGGAGAAGATGCCTCCAAGTATACAATAGTGCTTTTCACTAGGGGAGACATGCTGGGAGATGAATCTGTGGAGAGGTTTGTGGACAGAAGTCCTGATCTCACCAAGGTCCTTAGAGACTCTCAGCGCCGGTATGTTGTGTTTGACAACACACGCATGGAGAACCGCACTCAGGTATCTGATCTATTTGAGATGATAGACAGGATGGTGATGTTAAACGGGGGCCATTTCACCAGCAGCACATATGAAGAAGTGCAGAGAAAGATCCTCAACAATGAATGGTGGAGGAAATGCAGCAATGGTCTGGGCTGTGTGAGCTCTCATTTGTTAGTAGGAGCTACACTGGCAACCGCAGGCCCAGCTGCTGCTGCTGTCATCGCAGAGGAACAAGCAGTTGTCTCCATGGGGTCATTAGCAATGTTTGCAGTAGCAGGAGCCTCTAAAGTCCTGAGTAAATGGCTGAGACCAAGAAGCACTGATGAGGAAGGGGAATAAACTTTACATTTACTCCTAATTTGTACCAGGATCAAGTTATTACTGTGTATTCCTGATGCATCATGTAAAATAATGAAAGCCAAAGTTCATCAAATTTTTATTATTTTTCTCTTTACACCCATGTTTCTCTCAAATAATATCCAATTACATAGTACAGATTTTATTCCTTGCTGCTTTGTGGCCCATGCATGTAGATCTGTACATAAAATGTGAGACACACTGCATTTCCTTTGTCTGTTTTTAAGTTTTCTTGGCGTAAGGTATGTGCTGCTCAGTTAAGACTGTTTCCTCTCAGTGTGAGCCATTGTGGACTTTTACCATTGTCTGTGGTTTCCCTGCGGGAAGTGAGCTCATGTTACTAATAATAAAGTCAGGCAACGTGTGAGTTCTATAACACAGCAGTTCATTTCATTTCATTCATCTGTGTCAACATATGTTTAAAATCTCCAAAACAAATAAGAAAATAAGAAATAAGTTTTATTGACATTCTTTTGCACAATCTATTCATGTGTAACTTACAAGTAGCTACATTGAATGCCAAGAAGGCACAACACAGAACATAGATGTAACAGATATTAAAGTAGAAGTAACACTTTTTATCTCTCATACCAACTGTTCAATGTATTGATAAACTCACAGTGTAATAAAAACATTAAATACTAGTATTGAATTTGCAATATTTATATTTGGTGTCACAAAGATGTGTCCTTGTTATTGTAATTCTATTAGTATTATACAGGAACATTAGCCTTTGGTTTGCATGTTACTCCTTTCCAGATGCTGATAGCAGCTAGCCCACAAACCACGCCCAGGACAAGTGCAGGGGCCCCCAGAGCTAGAGCCACAGTGGTATGGGCCCCCACAGCAATCACCACCCCAGCCAGGACCAGCACCACTGCAGCAGCCGAGGCTACGCGGATATTCTTTCTTTTAACTTTTTTCTCTTTCTCTCGCGCTTTCTCATGCTTTACTCTCTCTGCGTCCCACATCTTCCGCTCCTCCTCCTTCTTCTCCTCCTCCTCCTGCTTCTTGCGCTCCTCCTCTTCCCGCAGTTTCCTCTGGGCCTTCTCATACATCTCATTGGTGTAGTGCTTGCCGCCATTGTCCTGTACCATTTCCTTGATCATGTTGATGAGCTCCGTGACCTGCACTCTATCGTCTGCGTCGTTGTTGTTGAAGGCATGATACCTCCTTCCAAAAGTGATCGAGAGTCTGCGCAGCTCTTTACACTCCTTCAGTGCATTGTCAGCTTTGGCCTGGTCCTTACAAGTAAACAGCATGATTGTGTACATAGAGGCATCGTCCCCAAAGTTCTCCTGTATCCACTTGACTGCATTTCGCTCCTCTTCTGTGAACCTCACTCCCAGCCTAATCACCAGTAAAAACGCGTGCGGCCCGGGAACAGACATTTTGACGCACTCCTCTATTCGGGTTTTCAGCTCTTCCTCTGTAATGGCAGTGTCGAACAGGCCGGGAGTGTCGATCACCTGCACCATAGTCCCATCCACTTCTCCGCTTTGGGTCTCACAGTGTTTTGTCACTGATACGGGGCTGGGGTCCTCCCTGAAAGCAGCTCTCCCAAGAATAGTGTTTCCTGTGGCGCTCTTCCCCGATCCTGTCTTGCCCACAAGGACTATTCTAAGCCCTCCGGATAAATCCAGAGCTGTGAGTGGAAAAAAAAAAAAAAACAATTATGTTTTTTAAGTACATGCAAGTGTTATATCAGAGGATGGTAGGATCCATGTTCTATATGACTTGTGGGATAACTGGTACACTTGAAGTGGTAAAACCTTTTTGGTATTTTTAGCCCATTACAGTCACAGCAGCAAAGAGACAAACTAAACCTATTTCCTCATAAAGAAGCAGCCAGGTAGAACATTCATATCAAATGACAAAAGACAATGTAGGCAACAAATAAAGCATATACCTTCAAAGTTAACATCAGTCCGAGGTAAAGTCCGCTGCTTCTTCTCTCGCAGGGGTATTGCTGTGATTTCAAATGTCCGCAATCCAAGACAAAAGAAAATCATTAGCAACAGTGTGGTTTCTAATCTGCTATACTCAATATACATAACCCCAATAGCTATTTTAATTGATGTATTAATATAAACTGATTCAGTTGAAGAAGATGAACATTTTAAGCATGATCTTACCTTCAGCCATTAGGTCTAATTGATCTTTTCCCCAGTTTTTTAAAGGAAAAATGTGTTGCTCCACACCAGTGCAGTGGGTTTACCATGGGCGCTGTCGTTCAACTTCTACATTCATTGCTGAGAAACTTCTGGAAACCTGGTCTTTGCCGAGTGGGCTTCCTATTTCCTTGCATTGTCTTTAGTTTACATCTGATAACTGTGAGCCTCCACAGATGCTGCCTCTGCCCCAATATGAGTCCAACATACTCAGAGCTGAGATAATCAACACATTACAGTGATTTTTATTTGTAAACCCTAATAATTAGATTTGTTTGTGTTTTTTTTTTATATGTTTGGAAACATATTCACAAAAAAAGGGGAACAACAAAAACAAGAAAAACACCAAGTCATCAGACATTAAACATAACTAAAAACAAAATGTGGCTCAAAATGTAAGCAACCCCGACAGGTCTCTAGGCAGGTGACCCTGCAGGGGCTGCCACACCATGCAGTCTCCCCTTAAAGCTGCTCCAGTGTGCACTCTGAACATTTCTCTGTACCACTGTGTGATTTAAGGGAGCTTCCACCAAATCCACTGGAGCAGGACACACCATCAGGTCATCAGGCCAGGTGTAAGCACAGAGTCAGAGTCAATTACTAAAACAATTTTAAGTAACTAAAAGATGACATATCATTTATAAATACCATAATCATAGAAAAACATAACCCATCTCACCTTGGGCCTCCCTTTGCTACCTCCCTTTTATGTTACGGTTTCCAATCCAAACATTTTTATTTTACAGTGTAGTTAGAGTTTAAAGTTTTCCTAAGCTGAGTGAAAGCAGTTATAAGCTTTAGGACCCATGGCAGCACAAATTGGGATCAATCAGGGTTTAAAAATTCCGCCAACAAAGCATCCAGCAAAAGTAGAAAGTATATATTGACACCATTCATTCTCAAGTTTAATCTGAGCTTCCTTGTACATCTCGCTGGTATAGTGCTGTCCTCCATTTTCCTCCACCATCTTCTCAATCTTCTCTAGAAGTTGCTTTACCTGGGACCTGTTCTGTCACCTGTTGTTGTTAAGTGAATGGTATCTTCCTCCACATTGGTTTTTCAGTTGGCACAAATTTACACTGTCAATAATATACTGCTCTATAGATTTATCTTCAAGCAGGTCGGTGTGTGTAAACAGTACTATGGTGTACATAGAAGCATCTGAGCCTGATTTTCTTCAATCCACTTTATGGCTGCTTTCTCTTCATCTGTGAAACTTGCCATCACACTGATCACCAGCAGAAAAGCATGAGGTCCAGGAATAGACCGGACTATTCCTGAAACATCTCTTTTCATATTAATGAAATGCGTTATGTTGTGATTCTATGAATGAATACACAAATGATGAAAGTAAAGTACGCTCTTCATCTCTGTAATGCAGTGTTATGCCACCTGTTCAGTTGAGGTGGAGCTTTTGTACACCTGCATTCACAACACACCCACACTATGAATGCAGTTGGCAGGTTTTCAAAAATGCCACACCATTAATACCAATAGCACTCTTATAGTACTGTAGTTTGTTCTTATCAAGCAATTTTTCTTCTACTCTCGAAAGTGTTGATCAAAACCACTTACTTCATCTCATCTTCAAGCTCTTTTTAGTGTTTGTTCCAACCTGGACAAAATTAATACATTTTGTAGTGTCTTGTAATATGATTTAATGTCTTAATTGTTAATCTTTGCAATGTTTTTATTTTTAAAAACCCTAAAATTGGAAAACATTCATTGAGATATGAAACCTATGCTCAAATCGAGCACCACTCGGTGTAAAGTTAAGAAGTAGACAGTGACTTGTGCCCAACGTTGCTTCTGTGTTTTGTGTTGTGTTATAATGTTATAATATTATAATGAAATGTTACCATAAGCTATACAATATAGATGCCACTATCATAAATCAATAATTTGCTATAGCAATGTATACATGAATAACTAAATTATATATAAAAGGTGTTACTGCAATGAGACAACCTAAGAAAATTAAAAAAAAAAAATAGTGTACAGGAGAAAAATATATAATTCTTTACATCAGTGTATTTTTTAATTGTGTCTTGGTGGTTCATCTGGTGCAGTATGACCCACTAGGCAGAGTCCCAGGTTTGAAAACCCAGGCCTGGGCAAGTTTGAGCCATGTCGCTCTCAATCTCTCTCCCTACAGTTCCTGTCTAACTGTGGCCTGTGAACAATAAAGGCAAATTGCCCCGACAAAAAACTTGAAAAAATAACATTTTAATTAAAAGTGGGCATATAGTGAAGCATATGTCTTTAAAAGTGACAATAACATGTAAAGACTATACAGTGAATGTAGATAAATGATAAACACTTTATTTAGAATACAACGGCAACAGTTTTAAACAGGGACAATTTATCAAAAATGTAGTGCATTGATTATTAAAATAAACATGTAGAACTTTTAAAATAATAAGAGATAAAACCATTTGGGAATTGGAATGGTATTTATATAGTGCTTTCCTTATGAAACAAGTCACCCAAAGATTTGACCCAAGACCCATTTGTATAAACCCATTTAGTATTTGGATCTCCGAAACAATCATGACAAAATGCATTCCAAATCCCAATCTTGAGTGATTCCAAGACTTGCGCCTAAACCCGCCAACAGAACGGAGGAGAAGTAGTATCCTCCAGTAAGAAGACCACCAACAGTACCAGCCATAATTTTACACCATTTCTTTCTCTCTGCTTTTCTGATACGCTCTTCCTCTTCCTGCTTCTTCCTCCTCTGCTCCTCTTCCTCACGTTTCCTTTCCTCCTCAAGTTTCCTCTGAGCTTTCTCATACATCTCACTGGTGTAATGCTGTCCTCCATTTTCCTCCACCATCTTCTCAATCTTCCCCAGGAGTTCACTGACCTGGGATCTGTCTTTGAGCTGTTTATTAAATGCATGGTATCTTCCTCCACACTGGTTTTTCAGTCGGCGGAGATTATCGCTCTCCCTGATGTACTCCTCCAAAGATTTATCCTCAAGCTGGTTGGTGTGTGTAAACAGTAGTATGGTGTATAAAGAAGCATTCAAACCAAAATTATCTTCAATCCACTTCACCGCTGCCCTCTCTTCTTCTGTGAATCGTGCCTTTACATTTATCACCAGCAGAAAGGCATGAGGTCCAGGAACAGACTTGACTATAACACAGTCCTCAATTTCCTTTTTCAGTTCTGTATTACTTTTCTTAGTGTCAAAAAGCCCTGGTGTGTCAACAACAGTAATGTGCATACCACTTACATTTTCAACCCACTCTTTCTGGCACTCACTGGTCACAGATTCAGCTGACACATCAGTTTTAAAGACCTCCTTGCCAAGAATTACGTTTCCAGCAGTACTTTTTCCTGATCCAGTTTTGCCGACCAAAACAATCCTCAGTTCTTAAGACAGAAGAGAGCAAAAATAAGCCCAGGTGTGGCATTTACATATCTGCAACTGTAACTGTTTTAGTCCTATAAGTCTGCAATGCTAGGTTTAGTACACCTTTCTCTTTTAAATCCTGTGACAACAAATATTACTTAATACTTACGCGTATCGAATGTGTCTTGAGCGCAAGCTGCAATCAGGAAGAGCAAGGCTGGCATCCAAGTGCGAAACATCTTGTAAGTTTATCTTTTATGTGTCTATTACAGTGGGCAACAAAAACACAGTTGTTACATCAGTCCAATAATACATAATTGTTGTTATAGATTAGTCAAACAGCTGCAGTTACCTGTGCAGGTGAGGTGGAGCTGTGTTTTGTAGATTCGGACAACAACACACCAAGTTGTTTTGGAGAGACGCTGGAACAGGTTTTTAGAAATATTACCTGACCTAAATCGATTATACAACTCAACCAAACAGCATGAATGCCAGAGGACAGGCGTATACTTGGGCCATTCCACCAAAGGGGTGTCATTGTTTTTCGTAAACCCTCTAAGAGTGTGTTTCTTTTTACTACCAGTTTTGAACCAGTTTCGTTTAGCTGAAAAACATAACCTACCGAGAAAGGAGCGATAGCGCCATCTAGTATAGGAATCGTTCCTAGACCGTCTTGTTTTTTGTTTTGTTTTTTGTAACAAAATATTTATAATGCTATGTTAAGTTGTTATATCTATTGCACCATTTAATTAACTATTACTAGAATAATGTTGGTGAGTTTTATGTAGGCTAAATTTAGCATTGGTGATACAAAGAAATATTAAGGAATAAAAGTTAATGTATGCGTCTAAACTTAACTGGGAAAACCTTGGTATAAGATGTTTTTGATTAATAATTTTAGGGCGTGCCATGTTCTGCCATTTAATGATACATGTAGGCTATCCGCCATACAAATTATAATAAAACTTTAAACTTTTTTTATTTTACAGCGATAATGATTACAGCAAAATAACCAATTGTATGTATTAAAGCAACATTTCAAATTAAAATAAAGTGGATCCTTAAATGTTAACATACATACCACATATTATAGCAGTAGCCTATATTAAAATAAAAAACAAAAGATGAAATGACAATATTATAACGCTAGTTTGATTTTGAGTCACGACTACCTGCAAATGAAAGAATAAATCAAGCGCCATCTGCTGGTACAAAGTTAAATAGTACTCCATAGCAATGCATCCTTCCATTGTATATTTAGAGAGTTTATTATAACAATTAGTGCACCATAAATTATGTAAAATAGTTTGCAGTGGTAATATAAAGATTGGAAACACAATCAGCAACAATTTATTTTACTATACAAAGAAAATGACTTTAAACAGGAAAAAGAATATGAATATATATCCTAATTTGAAACCACCCATTTAGCCCTTGAAAATCCTAAAATGTCTTACAAATGAGAATCTGAAAGAATCAAAAAAGCTTTCCAAATGCAACTCTTCATTGAGCCAATAAGCTGCAGCTATACCCATGTCCATATAGAGGCAAAGTTTATGAATGGAAGTGGACCAAGAAAATAATATGTAAAGAGTGATCCAGTAACAGCAACAATATACCATAGCATACTGTCTTTTCTCCTCAAGGCTGCTCAGGTCATGTTCCCCTATCTTCTGTTCCATTCCTTTTTTTTTTTTTTCTTTTTTTTTTTTTTATCTTTTCAAACAATTTATTTGCATCCTCTGAGCTTCCCTGTAAATGTTATTAGTGTAGGGCTCTCTTCCATTCCCATCCACCATCTTCTTGATCTTCTTCAGAAATTGATTTACCTGGGACCTGTCCTCAATCTGGTTGTTAAATGAATGGTATCTTCCTTTAAACTGGATTCTCAGTCGACAGAGATCCTCGCTGTCACTGATGTACTCCTCCAAAGATTTACCTCCAAGCTCGTCAGTGTGTGTAAACAATAATATGGTGTACATAGAAGCATCTGAGCCAAAATTATCTTCAATCCACTTCACACCCGCCCTCTTTTTGTCTGTGAATCATGTCTTTACATTTATGATAGACAGGCGTGAGGTCTGGGAAACAAGTGGATTACAACACTTATCACTGTCAAAAAGCCCTGTTGTGTTAACAATGCTGATGTGCCTACCATTCCTATCTTCATTCTCTTCACACCAGCACATACTGGTTGCATCTTTATGTGAGAAATGATTTTTAAAGACTTCCTTGAAGACTAAAAGACTGTACTTATATGCATAAGAGTAATGCATCGGTGATAAGAACGTATACAGTAACAGGTGGAAAATTCCAAGGGAAAATAAATGAGACAAACATCTTATTTACAATGTAAAAGGATCAGTCAAAACATGATCCTCTTATGTGTAATAAAACTTCAAAAAGTCTTCAAAAACCATATCATAAATGCAGTCAAATCCAGAGTCTGGACTGAACCCAAATAGCATATACATTATACCATATATTGTGGTTAAGATTAGATCAATAAATTTAGCCAATACTGACTTCATGTTTTTTCTACACTTTGCTTTATCTGCTTCGCTTATCTTGTCCACCCCCCTCCCTCCGATCTGCAGTGCTCTTCCTTTGTATTTGTTTAGCCCCCTATTATAATCCCATACTTTTTTAAATCCCTCCTGAACTTCCCTGTACTTGTCATTAGTGTAGTGCTTTTTTCCATTCTCCTCCACCATCTCCTCAATCTTCTTTAAAAGTTGATTTACTTGGGACTTGTCTTTGAGCTGTTTATTAAATGCATGGTATCTTCCTCCACACTGGTTTCTCAGTCGACGGAGATCCTCGCTCTCACTGATGTACTCCTCCAAAGATTTACCTCCAAGCTCGTCAGTGTGTGTAAACAATAATATGGTGTACATAGAAGCATCTGAGCCAAAATTATCTTCAATCCACTTCACACCCGCCCTCTCTTCTTCTGTGAGTCCTGCCTTTACATTTATCACAAACAGAAAGGCATGAGGTCCAGGAAACGAATGGATAGCTGTGCACCGTAACATCTCCCTTTTTAGACTCTCATCACCGTCGAAAAGCCCTTGTGTGTTTACAATGCTGATGTATCTGCCATTTCCATCTTCACCCTCTTCCCACTGGCACACATCTTTGCGTGAGAAATTATTTTTAAAGACTTCCTTGCCGAAAATGGTGTTTCCAGAATCACTTTTTCCTGATCCAGTTCTTCCGACCAAAATGATCCTCAGTTCTAAAAATATAATATAAAATATAAGCACACTTGTACAGTGGCATTCATAGTAAGGTATTGTTTTAAAATCCTGCACATTACTTACCAGATTGGACAGTTTGAGCACAAGCTGTGATCAGGACGAGTAAGATGTAAGTGGGGATCCAAGCTCGAAACATCTTCTACCCAGGTCGTTTGTTGTGAGTCTATGAGTGCAAGAAACAAATTTATATGATTTCATTCACACTTAAATGGTTTTCTATGACCACAGAGCATTACTTTTCCTGTGCAGGTGAGGTGGAGCAGTAGCAACACTCAGATGGTGAAAAGCATAATAGATCCAGATTTACCTCACACCAAACAAGTGATCAACCGGTTTTACATTTTTCCAGTATAACAATTATACCTGAAATAGTAGGCATAGTACGCCTGTCACTTTGGAATGAATGTCATCAGTTCTTATCTTTCAGTCTTCTTTTAAATTGTTAATAGCTAGTTTTATTCCCATTTATGTGCTATATATGCATGGGATCAGTGTTTATGTGAGTGTTACCTGTTACCTGTTAGTCCCTAAAATCTTGTCATTGTATTTAGTAAACTTATTATAAAGTGGTAAAGGTTAGAACCTTTAATCTTGTGCAATTGCCCCATAATATTTGTTTGTCTTGTTTTTACGAAACCATAATGTATTTTTTATAATAATATAATTATATATATATAATTATATAATGTTAGTCTACATGGTTAAAACAAACTGGTTTCATTTCCCTGGAAAACAAAACCTACTGAGAAATGAAAACTTAATGCTCAATCAATTAGAGCGCCACCTAGTAGTGTAAAGTTAAACAGTGCACAGTACAATATAAAATACACCATTCAACCTTAAAATATATTGTGCATTTTTTATCTAATAGTACTAATGCAAGTATATAAGTTTAATTTGCAGTCATGTACGATGCATTTTTGTAGTTATGTACAAAAATACATCAGATTTGTTTTTGCTTAAGGAATATACACTCATATTATTACTTATTTATATATTTTCATTGTATTTTGTAACCTAAACTTCTAAGTGTTACTATGAATAAGTCAAACAAACAGGACAACTTAAATGCTATTTTATTCAAGATAATGACCTCAGAAAATAAAGCAATACTACGCTACTAATTAATTACTTAAGAGTGTCACCAAACAGAAAAGCACATAAATAACAGTTGACATGTTTAATAATAGTGTTTAATAATAGTATTCAGTAACCAGTCATGTATAAAATATTGTAAAAACACAGATACATTGTGGCCATGCAGATTATATGTGTGTATACATTATGTTATAGTACTATGTACAGTAGGCCTAGATACTGTTCTGCTAACTTTATTATTAACACAACACAACGTGAGAGCATTCAGTCTCCAGAATTTGTCCAAAAGCATAATATATTTATAATGGAATAAAACAACTATTAAATGCCTCAAGCAAAAGGTGATATTTACAGAAATTATAATGTCATGCATACTGTGTGTGTATGTAAAAGCCTTGAGCTTTTCAAGTCATTCTTGGCCTTACAGTTAAATTATTCTGCATCTGCTGACAATTAGAAAATGCTGATGGAACAATCTAGTTTCATTTTGAGTAATTTGGTGCCAAAGCAAGTCTGTGCAATGAAGAGTGGCTACTAAATGCACCTTGTTTTATTATCTATCATTACACATGTGTTTCCTCTTCTCTAGGTTATAATCACACTACAGAAGTAGAGTTAAAAACTTATATTAGCAAATCAAATTTAGAAATATAGTTGTTTCTTCTCTATATGTTATGCTAAACATTGATTTGAAATGTAATCGAATAATGCCTAAATTTATAACTAATACAATTTCTATAAACTTTTTAAGCAGGTCAGTTGTAAAGGCAGCAGGATTTAATCTTATTTTTCATATATTTTCTTTTTACATATAAACACTCATGGTATTTATCAAGGCCTAAGCAATGTCTTCTGAGAGATATTTTGAAATAAGATTTTGTAATTGTTCACAAAAAGCAGCAATGAAAGCTTTTATAGGTGGGTCTTCAGTGGCAGCAGCACTTACATCAGATGAGTTAGGAGCAGCTAAATTCATAGCATATGACCTTCCCAAAGCTCCCAAAAATGCATCTGTGCATAAAGCTGCATAGATTGTGCTCTGAAAAGTCTGTCTCTCTTCCTCTCTGATACACTCTTCCTCATCCTGCTTCTTCCTCCTCTGCTCCTCCTTGTGCTTTCTTTCCTCCTCAAGTTTCCTCTGAGCTTTCCTGTACATTCTCACTGGTGTAGGGCTGTAGTCCTCCATTTTCCTTCACCATCTTCTCAATCTTCCTCAGGAGCTCACTGACCTGGGATCTGTCTTCAGGCTTGTTGTTGTTAAATGCTTGGTATCTTCCTCCACACTTGTGCTTCAGTCGATGCAGGTCGGTGTGTGTAAAGAGCAGTGTGGTGTAGAATGAGGCATCCGAATCAAAATTATCTTCAGTCTACTTTACAGCTGCCCTCTCTTCATCTGTGAATCTTGCCTGTACACTGATCACCAGCAGGAAAGCATGAGGTCCAGGAATAGACTGGATAGCAAAGCAGTCCTCAGTTTCCATTTTTAATTTTTCCTTTGATTTGTTTGTGTCAAAAAGCCCTGGTGTGTCAATGACAAATTATCCTTATATAATGGATAACCTGACCTCGCTGTCACAAACTTGTCACAGATGCAGGGGACAAGTCTGTTTTGAAGATATTATTGTTAATCCAGTTTTGCCGACCAAAATGATCCGCAGCTTTGGGTTGAGAGTTTTGAGAAGTCAATAAAAGTCAATAGAAGTCAATAAAACAACATTTTAAACCTTAGGAAAATGAACAATCTTAAATCACACATACCATTGTCTTGATTTAGGACCTGAGTACTTTGCGAGAAAAAGATGATGAGAGCAGATGTGAATCTCCACATATCTAATTAAAAAAGGAAAAGAAAGCGCTTGCTAAAACATGGAAATTATAAAAAGAATTGCATAAATACCTTTTTGAATTACTTTTGCTAAATCAAAATGGCAAAAGTACAAGGTCAAAAGGTTAAAGTGGGTGTCTTTTTACTTCCAGTTTTACTCATTACTTAAACAAAGGAAAATAAGTTCCATTTCTTTTCTTTTTTTCTTTCTTTTTTTAGAATTGCTGTCCCAACTTAACACAGAAGACATGTAAGCTAATTTCTAATTATTAACATTAACACCAAGTTAGGCTACTTGATTATTATTATTATTATTATTATTATTATTATTATTATTATTATTATATTTTTTGTGAAATACTGTATAGGCTACACAGCTTTTTACATATAATACCAGCTACATAAAAGTGAAATAGCAGCAAAACTTACCTCGAAGACGGTCTCGTCTTTAATGGAAAATCCCAGCAGGTGGTGGGGTCCTCTAGTCAGGCAAACTTTCGCTTTTCTTTGCAATAACTAAGCAATTCCTGCAACAGTCCTTCACAGATGTGACTTGTTTAGTCGATAGAGGGAGCTATTTGCCGTGTCATTTAAAAACACCGTCGTGTAGGGCAGACTAAACAATAACAAAAATAATGTGAAATAGTGGAGGAGCAGTGCAGATATATTATGACTGCAAAATAAGTAAAAAATAAGTGACCCTTTAGAATAACTAAGCACTATTAAGCAGTTATAAAACATTAACAAATACTTAAAAACTAATACTTAACTAATGTTTAAAACGTCAACAACTTAAATCCAAAAACTATGAAAAATTATTTTAAAATTGTATGTGTTTATAATAATTCTTCAGGTTCCATCTTCTGGATGAAGCCCACCTGCTGCATCCTTACAGAACTGAAATATGATATTGTAGGTGAGCTAATGAACATAATTTAACACACCTAGACACATTTTAGCCTGTCTGTCCTGGGAAAGGGTCTCTCCTTCAATGTGGTCTCCATAAGGTTTCTTCCTTTTTTCTCACAGTTTTTTTTTTTTTTTTTTTTTTTTTGGACGTATGGACTTTTTCCTTACTGAGAAGAAGGGTCTAAGGGCAGGCATGTCCTGGGTGGTCTGTTTAGTTTAATGTAGTAATTGCTTATGTTTGATTGTGTGTTCTCTCTGATTGTGTGTTTATGTTTGATAAACTGTTTGTGAAGCCCTTTGAGGTGACTGTTGTTGTGATACTGGGATATAAAATAAAATTTAATTGAAATTGAACTGAATTCAGACGGTGTGTTGTGTGGTTCACAAGTTACCTATAGCGTGAGTTTTCCTCTTCTATATATTCAGTTGCGTGACAGGCTGCTGGCCTTTGCTCTTATCTCATACATCACATCGCATTACCAGTTGCTCTGAAATGGTGACTGATTGCTGGTAACAAGAGCTACTCTCTTCATAAGCAGGTGTACGTCAACATCCATGTGGTGACAGTGTTTGTCTAGACTGCAAGATTGGTCCTATGAGCAAGCAACTAGACTGAAAGGTGTTAGGGTTTTCCTTTATTTCATTCAGAGACAAAATTGTGTATAGTGCTCTCGTGATCTCTTAATGGGGCTATATAGTTTTGTAATGAGTAGTACCTGAGGTGGGGCTGATGCTAAATCCAGTCTTGCTTTGAAAACCCTTGCCTACAACTCAATAGTTATTAAGCTTTGTGGTTCTAATGTACAAATCAGTCTCATTCATGGAACCAGAAGCTTTGCACATAGAGCTTCTGTGAACATCAGGAGGGATAAACAACATCACATTTTACCTCTTTATCTACTGCGTGTGTGTCCAAGACAGAGACAGAGCAGCAAGAACATATGACACCTCCTCACGTGCAAACATACAGAGGCCCACAGCTGTTCTGTACTCAGTGGCTGTGTCTATGTGTTCAAAAATTATATTTATAATAAGGACTGCACATGAGGTCAAGCACAGAAGTGACCATGGCTGTAAGACATTTTCAACACATTTCAGTTACAGCCTATTTTGTCAGTCAGTGTAGTCTAACTTCAGATATGACTTTGCATGCATGCGGTGTCTCATTTAGTAAATTGTTGTTTATAAAGACATACACAGCCAAAGTTAGATAGAGAGAGCCTATTTTCACTCCGCAGACCATTGTTACAAAGAGGGGTAGACAAATAATGGTACTCATCAGGACAAGGGCATGGACCCTTCAAATTTAGGGCAGTCTTGGTCTGACAATACAAAGAATATGCAATAAATATTGCATTAACAGTTTTATTTAACTTTATTTATGCGTACCTCTTATAGACTAGAGTTTATTTAGTGTATATTATGAGCTTAATCTAAAAAAGTCCCTGTTGCCTATCACTTATTTTGTGGTTCCCTGAATGTATTTCTATCTACCAGTGATTCTGTGGGCACAGTCTCCATGGAAACCTGCTTTCTTAAGTAGGCCTAATAAAATGGCCCGCTCATATACACTGCAGGTACTCTTTCCACAACAGTCAACTTTATTCATTTTACACATTAAAGTGTCTTTTTAACAAAGAGACCGATTTTGTTCTCAAAACATCCTTGAACCTATTAGATACACCTAAAACTTAGACTAAACCAGGACTAAAGCAGGACTACCTATCATTTAGAGTGTAACAAACTATCTAAGTAGAAGAAGGTAATGGTAAACCAGGTAGGCTATAGAAGGACCAGTTCCAAAACCAGTGTGGATTATAACAATACTAAACCATGAGTAGATTGATGACTAAACTTGTGATTCACATACTAACTAAATGTATGGTGTAGATATCAAAACTAACGCGAAATATTTCGAGGGAAAAAAAAGACCAACTAAAAAAATGACTATATAGGAGGCGCAGTCTGTAAGTCAGTTAGTTCTGTCAAATCATATTTTAAAATTAAGCTTTGCAACCTAACGTTTACCTTTGATAGAGTTGTATCAATATAAGACGGTGATGAGGTATATTGAATGTGTGGGTTTGAAGCTGCACTGCACAATTATGACACTCTCAGGAAAGAAGTGGGCGAGGAAAGAGTATCAAATGAATTTCTGAATGTAGCTTATGCAACAGTCAAACAATCAAGATTATATGACTCATCTTTCCACGTCTCTCCTTCAGGTTGTGAATGGGAGGCACAATACTCATATGTTGAGTCCAAAAACACACACCAGCTTATTTAAGGTTTTATTTCAAATATTACCACGTTTGCACTTTAACAAAGAAAACACCTATTTCATTGTTTGTTGATTGATTGATTGTTTTCCAGGGTACAACATGTCTAACTCATTGAATCTGACATCTGTCTAGTGCTTTGTTAGGCTTCCGTGTCGTGTGCGGCCCAATAACGTGTCTCAGATCCGTGCTAAAGCTGGGTCGACGGGCTAAAGGGTAGAGCGCGCCGTAAGGATCGTCTCTACCAGACCCTTGGTTCCCCTTCCAATGTGCACGGCCTGTGCGCATGGCTTGGTAGGAACGGAGAGAGACTTTGCGGTGCTGAGAGGGACCGGTTTCTGTCGGGAGGCCGCCTCTCTTTGCCAGTGTTTCAAAGACTTTCTCTAGATTAGAGCTGTCTTTTGCAGATGTTTCAAAATAGGCGCAGTCGTCACCAAGGGCTAGGAGAATCTCTGCCGAAGACACTTCTCTCTCGGACTCAAGGAGATCCACTTTGTTTGCGCAGACCACCAGAGGCACCTGTGCGCACTGCTCTGGCACACACGACTTGGAGAGCTTAGATTTCGCAGCCAGTATCTCAGTTCGCAGAGCGCACACTTCTTCAAAAGAGCTGCGGTCGTCTACACTGAATACCAGAAGAAAAATGTCTCCTGTAAAGCATTAAAATATCACAATAACTGACCTGCTCCTATTAGTATTGTTAGTGTTGCTTTATGATTAATTTACATAGCCTACTTATTACGCAAAGAGATACGCACCGGTTAGAATAGACAGTCTCCGCTTGGCAGGGAAGTCTCTTTCCTTGGACGCATCCAGGATGTCGATTTGATAAGTCTGCCCGCGTATACGAAACAGTTTTCTAACGAAGTCCTCTGAGGTAGGTTTGTACTCTTCCACAAATCCATCCCGAAGGTACCGTCTTAAGATAGAAGTTTTGCCGACCCGTGGCGCACCAAGGACCACGATGCGCTTGCAGTTCTGTGGCTTGGTTGTGTACGCGGGATCTTGTCGATGTTCTTGGCCAATTTGTCTGTGCCTCGTGTGACTTTGAAGAACCAGAGCTGCCAGCTGGTCCAAAGGAGACCGTCTGCAGTGAAGGCTAGCGTTGCAGTTTGTCTGCAGAGTAAGTGCTGTGTCGGAGCGCATCTGCTTCTCATGTTTCCACTGAGACGTGGCCACTTTGAGCATTCCCAGGCCCGCTTTAATGCTCGCGGAACTGATGTGCTGTGAGGCACTTTTGTACGCAAACAGGACTTTGGATGAGCCCGGACTCTGTCCATGAATATTGTTACTGTCCAGTACGGGGCAGTGCGGTAGAGATGATGATGTCTGTGCGCTGGGCATGCTGCTCACTTCCATCGATGACTGATGGAGACCCTGCTCACTGTGAGCAGAGTCTCTGGACTAATGCTGTGTGCTGTGTGCTGCCGGGGTTTGAGTTGGGCTCAGTGCTGATGTCGCGTCTTTAAATAGGACAGGGCTAGTCCTTCCCAACCCCGCGCTTAGAGCGCGTCACGATGACTGACAACAGAGATGCTTTCGGGAGGGGAACCGAACCGGTTAGATTTGAGGGGACACAGTGATTCAACAGCAAGTTTGTTGTACATTTTGTTCTGTCGTGTAGCTCTTAAAATCAACTTTCTGTAGCTTAAACTTTGGTATACCTATTTTCTAAATTCATTGCACAATGTCTATTTCAGTGTCAAATTCAAGCTTTTGTATCAAGGGCTATTAAATCTTTCTTTTTATGACCTGTTAGAAGTTACCTTCACAATATTTGTTTGTTGGATCTGGGTGGTATAAGGTTTCAGGTTTGGAAGAATGGAAGCTACAGAGCGTCCGTTGCCATGGTAACTTGGAAGAGCAACGAAGAGGGCATCGCTTAGCGTTAGCTTAAAAAGTAGCCTATTGTTAACTTAGCTATATTAACAAATCAGATCAGCGTAGCTTCATTTCAAAATGTCACAATGTTAATTTGCATAAATGCGATCAGTTTAATTTTTTTAACTTAAACCTCAACGTTTCAAATGACGGGCTAAGCCATTCTGCTTTAGCTGCAGGCAACATGAGTGGCATTGACAACATGGAGCTCGGTCATTCAGGTGAGTTAACGTTAACGCTATTGCTATAGCTTTCTTATCATTTCTATAACGGAGTAATACAATTAGTATTAAAACATAAATCTACTACTAAATCTATAACTTATTTTGTTTTTTAGAGCTGAAGAAAGTTGAGGCCGACCCCCTGTATCAAGACTCCACAGGTTGGCTGAATTATATTTTTCTGCATTCCATGTTTTTATGTATTGTGTTCTTGTTCAGATAATAATCATCAGTGTTTCTGTAAAACCAGACTGGTTTCTGTATGACAACCAAGGATTGATTTTGCCTCACAGCATTTTGGGCAGCCTAGAGGACTTTAGAAGTTATGTTTTGGCTAGAGGAAAGACAGCGGTAATACGGCTTATAATAAAGATAAATACGTAGCTTGGCTAAAAATATTGCTTTAGTCACTATTTGTTTCCTTACTATGCAGCTATTGAAAAAAATGGCAAATAGTAGCCAATCATTTGGGATTTTAGAAAAACATGCCTCAAATGTTGTGAGGAACAAATCCAAGATCCCCTCAGGTCTTCAAACTAATGCTTTGGAGCACTGGAATTCACACATGAGGCTACGAAGACAGCAACAAGATAGTTTGTCTGGTAAGAGATACATTAAACTAAAGCAGCATATTTGTTGTCATTGCCTTCATTTCATATACCTGTTACTAATATGTTACACTTCTTGTATGTTGAGGTTTACTGCACAGGCCGGTCGAAATCCTACTGATGAATCATGCTAGTCGATTCAGAGAGACTCAGGAAAAGAGGGAGATGCTAAATCAAGTCTTGCCACTTGTTCACTCTGGATATGTATGACACATTTTTTTCTCTTGAGTCATCAGTTTGGTTTTACAGCCGTGGGCTTTCACATCTACTGTGTTATAGGGTCATTGTGTAGGCAGTGGATTTTGGAGGCTTCCCCAGCGTTATGGAGATGAAACAAGTGGCATCACAGCTACACTGACTAAGACAGAGAGGGGCCTGCGGGAACCTAGCGCCCAAGTTGGATTACCATACAGGATTTGTCAGGAATCAGGTTTAAAATGACTTAAATCTTTACAAATATAGTGAAAACTGTCCTAGTTTTTTATACTTACCCTCTGCTTATTGTTTTTTCTCTTTATACAGAGATTACATATTGTGATTAAATTTTTATAATTCTTTTTTCAGGAATTAGGCAAGCTGATACAGTGCGTCATGCATCTCGGGCCTGGGATCAAAGTATATATTTGAAACAGCAATGCCAGTGGCTTAGTGAAGTTATACAGGATGTGGCCTTCAAAAGACCGGTAAAACGTATCAACTCAACAAGACTAAACTATACATTCTTGTGTGCCATACACTCTTGAATACACCTTCGTTTGGACATGAAGCCAGATGGCAGTTACTTAATTTTACCATATTCACTTTTGTTACGTGATCTTAACCCACAGACTACTGCAGCTACTTAGACACGTAGGACACTTTGTCTCTTTTGGAGCCGCAAGTCTCTCATATCTTTAAAAACAGCCTGTTATCATTCAGGCTTGTTCACACTGTTCTGGATTTTCTGTTCAAGGTACAATCCACAGTCCACAAGAAAAGCATAGGAGTACACACATCCAAATGTTCTTTGTAAGCATTCCAAATTGCATTACATTACCTACATTGGAACAATATAATGAGCATAGTGTGCTAATCAATATAGCCTTTCTACATATATGTTACATATGGCTGTTCCTACACACTAACTCTGGACAGGAACAGTTATGAAATCTGGTGTGTGAGTGTGAGAGAAAACTGCTTGCGGTCTGTGGAGTAGGAGCCGGTAAATATTGCTCTCTGTGCATTGCAATGACTCTATCAGCAGAGAATAAGAGGTTCAGGACACAGCCAGTACCCATTTATTGTCATTAACAACTTGGTAACAGGGGTAGATTACATAAATTTATTCAGACGTCATTCCTGCCATCTTTGTAAGTCTTTCTTAGGCACAAAGAAAAACCAGTGTCTATGTGATTACAAAATACACAATAGTGGTGTGTTCTTACTTGCTGGTGGCTAATACAATAATTTGAGCTCTGAAGTACTTCTGACAGATTCATCCTAGACAGAGACACACCATTCTGTCAGCTCACCATCCAGGAGCTTTGTGACACATGTGAAAAAGCCAAAATTACATATTGTTAGATTGTAAATGTTGAGGGAAATAAATTATGATAAGTTAAAGAAACATTATGTAACATTTTGAACAACCTGAACAGCGTCTGTGGATCATCTGCTGAGAAGCAGTCCAATGCACTGTAAGGACAGCAACCAAGAGATACTGCTTAATATCATACCTTACTTTCTTTGCCCTAAAAAGTAATATTCTTACAAACTCTATGCTAACCTCTGCATGTATAGTAGTGTTCAAAATAATTGCAGTGTGTGTCAAAGTTAGTAAATCTCAAAATTCTTATTCTAGCTTTTATTTTCACAAATGCAGTGGGAACAGTGCTCATTCTATTCCAAATCAAAACATGAACAAAAAATTATCAAATTTGTTATTCCTTTACAGAAAGTGGAGAAAAAGGGAATATTAGTCTCTTCAGAAAAATAGCAGTGTCTGCACCTTTCTTAGCAAACTCAAACATTCACTATATAAATTGAAAATGCTTGATGATTCTCTGGATTAATATTTAGTTTTATAACCATGTTTTTTGAGAACTGCTCTTCATCTGTGATGCATTGAGTCCACTAACTTCTGGCAGGTGCAGCCCGTGATGATTGGACTACATTCTACAAGTCCTCTGCATTTCTTGCTTTGGCCTCAGAAACAGCATTTTTAATGTCACCCCACAAGTTTTCTATAGGGTTAAGCTCTGGGGATTGTGCTGGCCACTCAATTATGTAAATCTTTTTTTTTTTTTTTTTTTTTTTTTAACCAAAAACAGTAATTGTTTTTCTTTGTAATGTTGGACTGCTATTATTTTGAATATAGCTGATAATTGACTTCTCAAGTCTCTCAAATAACGTTTAGCACATGGAAGTAAAAACAACTGCCTAAAAGACATAAAAATCTATAAAATCTGGACAAAAGACGAGAACAACATAAACCAATCAGACATAACACCATGACCACCAATGATAGGCAGGTAGTCAAATCTTATGTTATGACCTGCAATTCAGCCTCATACAAACTGCAATTCACTGTGTATTCTGACACCTTTCTATCAGAACCAGCATCACCTTGTCCAGCAGTTTGAGCTACAGTCGCTCATCTGTTAGATTGGACCACACAGGCCAGCCTTTGTTCCCCACCAGCAGACTGGGAACTTCTCACAAGAGCTTTAGTTTTGTCAAACCCACTCATATCCTTATGATTGTCCATTTCTCCTGCTTCTAACAAATCAAATTTGAGGACACCATTTTCACGTTGTGCCTAATATATCCCATCCACTAACAGGTTCCATGATGAAGAGATCTTTTCCTTTCGGCTGTTCCCTTTTAGGGGTTGCCACAGCAAATCACCTGCCTCCATCTAACCCTATCCTCTGCATCCTATTCTCTCACACCAGCTAACTTCATGTCTTCTTTCACAACAATTATAAATCTCCTCTTTGGTCTTCCTCTAGGCTTCCTGCCTGACAATTTTAAACTCCACATCCTTCTTCCAATATATTCCTTATTCCCATCTCTACATGTCCAAACCGTGTCAATCTGTTTTCTGACTTCATCTCCTAAACGTCCAACATTAGCTGTCCCTCTGATCTTCTTATTTCCTATCTTCCTTGTTATTTCTAAAGAGAACCTCGGCATCTTCAGCTCTGCTCCCTCCAGCTCTGCCTCCTTTTTTTCTCTCACTGCCACTGTCTCTAAAGCATACATCATAGCTGGGCTTTCCACTGTCTTGTATACCTTTCTTTTCATTGTTGCTCTCATTTCATTGAAACTCTTTTATAACACAACACATCTGACACTCCATCCATTCCAACCTGCTTGCACACATCTCTTCACCTTTTATCCATACTCTACATTACTCTGGATAGGGTTGCAAAGGGGCGGAAACTGTAAACTTTCCATGGGAAGTTAAGCTTGGAAATTTTGGGAATTTTCAAATTTGGAGACCATATATAAATAAATAAATAAACATTATAATCCAACAGATTTAAACAACTTTATTGAACATTTACAGAACAGATTTGTCTTTGAACAATAAAACATTTGTTATGTAAAATATTACTTCCCAAAACCAAAAAAGTAAATGAACACTCCTTTGACTTTTGCAATATTTTCTACTAATTACTTAATTTTAACGTAAGGTTGATTTATGCACCAAGGTCTTAGCTTGGCTTTTAGGTATTAGCATTTAGCATATCATAGCAGCTATATTGCTAATAAACAAATTAAATTTTTGGCACAAAGGTCAATACAATTTTGCAATTATATTTCAATTCAAACTACAACAGAGTTGTCCTCAGTACACAGCAAACACCCACCTGTTTTATAGAGGCACAGTCAAACAGAATTTAAATTGTTCAAAAGTGAGAACATGTGCTGAGCTGACGCAGTTTAATCAGTGGAGAAACGACCACATTACATTAATCTCTAAAAAAATAAAATAAAATAAAAAAAAACGGCACCAGCCCCAGTGGCCACCCTGGGAACTGCAGCCAAACTAGTGTTGATAGGCCTGTCACCAGTACAGATGCAGCTCATTAATTATGCATGATATTGTCACAAATGTATGGATATCCATAAAGAATTATGATGCTTAATATTGTGCCTCCACAATATCACAATATATGACATTTTTACAACCCTAATAGTTGAGCTAACCAGAAATATGGAGTCTGCAGTCTGGTTTGGTAGTGTTGTGGAGATCAGCTGTGCATGTGATAGAGGGATGCAGAGAGCATAGAAGTGTACGCAAAGCAGGTTACTACATGTACCACATGTACATGTGACTGATATTGAAGTGTGTTTGTGTTTTTTATGCTATAGTATATTGCCCTGTCATGGGACAGCTTTGAATTGTGTAAGTTCCCAATTTGTTCTCATAAATTCCCATAATTTCCAACTTTGAAAATTCCTGGAATTTTGCAACCCTGCTCTGAACTGACCCAAAATATTTCAAATTCTGCACCTTCTTCTGCATGCTTCTAGCCTTGTTACCTTTTCACCTGGTCTCCTGAACACACAGAGTATCCACCTTCTTTCTCTCTCTGCCAATGAATACATCTTCCTTCCCTCCTTCTTTGACCTAAAAAGTAGCCTAATTTCCACTGGCACCCTGTAGGTTAACAGCACCAATGGCAGTTGTTGTTAACCCGGGCTACGACCGTTCCAGTATTGAAGTAATGTTTGTGATTTGCATGTTTAATTTGACAAATGTTTTACGTTGGATGCCCTTCCTGACACAGCCCTCTGCATTTATCCAGTCACTGTACTGTGACTGCTGGAGGTTGCATTGCCTTGATGAAGAGATAATCTGTGTTCACTTCACCTGTCAGTTGTCATTATGTTATGCCTGATCGGTGTATAATGTAGTTTGCATCTGTCATATGTGTCATTATATTTACAGGACCTAGATAAGTTGGAGGTGACTGGCTCCTGTAAGCCACTTACTACTGTTTCTACTTGTAGCAGTGCCTCAGTGGAGAAAAGGAATAACGAGGAGGGCCTCAAGGACCTGCAGGAGTATGAGTTAATGTGTAATTCTTGTGTAAAAATACATGTTTTTTTTTTTTTTTCTTTAAACTGTTTAAATGTCCCTCCTTTTAGAGATATAATGCCACAAAGTAATGATGTTGAGTCAGAGTCAAAAGATTTGTTTGTGCCAGCCTTAAGGGTCTCTGGGCAACTTGCTTACTGGACTGGAAACTCTAACACTAATCAGGTACTGAGACTGCTATTTTAAATATTAAATTATGTTGTATGCTATGTGTTATAGTCAGAGGTGGGTAGTAATGAGTTACATTTACCTTGTTACATTTACTTCAGTAACTTATACTTCTTACTACTACTTGAGTAATATTATTCTGAAGTAACAATACTCTTACTTGAGTAAATTTTTTTGGCCTCTGATTATCCTACACCTTTTGCAGCTAATAATATTGCTGTGTATGTCTTGATCAGGGCCATGTAGGGATCAGCGCCACTGTTTTTTTCGAGTGCCCGACAGGTGAACTACAGGTTTCCAACCTGAAGTTGCACAATGAGGGAAGCACAGCCATCTTCTACAGCTGGCAGCAGCTGCCTCTGCCACACCACTTTCCTCATCTGCTCTCAGCCACAAAGAGGCCACACTTCTACTTTAACTCGTCCTCTGGTAAACACACCTGCTGCAGCGCTCATACAGCACGTCATTCCCTGTTTGTTTGAATGGAAACTTAACATACAGTACTGTGCAAAAGTCTTAGATTTTTTTTTCAAAGATAGGTGTATCAGTGTATAAAACTACAGTAAATGAGAAAATTAAATTACAGCAAAGTCACAAAAGCCTTACTGTATATTGATATAGAAACCTTTAAAACAGTCCGGAATATAAACAGAGATCTGAATCCACACAAATCAATAATTTTGTCCTTGCCCCATTCCTTTCCTTAAATTGTCATAACAAAAATAAAAAATAAATAAATTCATTATTTATTAAAGAACTCTGAGTTAATGTATTTTGTATCCGTCACTTCATGTGCATTTTTACCCCATACAGGAGTGATCCTTCCTGGTGACACCCAGAAAGTAGAAATTATTTTCAAGTCAGACAAGCCTGGCATCCACACTGAACTATGGCAGCTAAACACCTGCCCAGTCCTGTTGCAAAGTGCCTCCATACAGGTCACTTTGAGAGGAGTGGCCCTGCATCAGGACAAAAACGCAGATCTCAGGCAGTACATTGAGGTAGGTATTGGACAGATAGACAGAAAGAAGACTTAATCTAACACATCATGTTTTTTTTTTTCTTTCTGGGGGAAACAGACAAAGTTGGAGAACATAGTAACTGTAAAAATATGCCGGTCAATAGTGTATGAAATGGTTAAGGGTATCCACACCCCAGAGAGACCCAGTTCTCCTGAAGAGCCTTACCAAACTGAAGAGCAAGAGTTTCTATGTAAAAACCCCAAGGTAAACCCAGCATCTAATCTATCTATGTCAGTTTAATTAATGGTAATTGTTGATGGATAGTTTCATTAAGGCTTTTTTGTAGTAATTAGAGTAGCCTGGATGTAATTTCTAAAATGTTTCACGCTGTAGAACATTTTTGTTCATGTTCAGTTCTGTTCGGGATGACTCATACTATTCAGTGTGAGACAGCTCCTTTTGTCATTATCCCCATTTATGTTGTACTCATCTGCTTGATCACTAATCTACCATAATTTGCTAAAACCCCGTATCATCTAGAAGCCTGATCACACTGTACTTTGTACCCTGTGGCCTACACATTGTTTTACATTTAAGCATAAACATAAAACATACATTTGTGTAAGTTGTGAACATGTAGCCAGGCAGTCATTAATTAATTTCTTAAGTCCTTGGATGGATAAATGATATTTGAAAGAGTCTGTGTGTGACAAAAATATTCGCCCTATATTAAACCATTTGTGATATAATGCCTATAAATAAATTAACCTAACAAAAGAACTGTTTTTTTGTTTGTTTGTTTGTTTGTTTTTTTATGTTTTTCATAGCTTTGTTACATAAACCAGCCAGTTGAGAACCTAAAGAAATTGTGGTGTAAAGCAAAACCAGAAAGCACTTGGGATTTCTCCATTAGTACATTACAGCAGGTACAAGCATTATTATGTCTTAGACGGGTTGTAATCATTGTGGTCACAAAACTATGTGATGAACCTAATTCAACACAGATTTATCTGCTCCTCCAGGCTCTGCTCTCTTTACCTGATAATGAGGTAGCAGATGACTTCCTAACCAGAGAAACAGGCCTGGCCCAGCTCAACTCTGTGGTCCTACAGCTTTCTGAACCTTTACCTAAGCAACATAGTCCATCAGTAGCCACTATAGGGTAGGGCACAAACACTCATAATCTCGATAACAATATCTACACTCACTGGCCACGTTATTAGGTACACCTTTTTCCAGTGCTTTTAAATGCAAATATCTCCTCATCAAATCACATGGCCACACGTTAATGCATTTAGTCCTGAGACATCTTAAATAAAGATTTAATTGACAATGGGCATGGCAATAGAATGATCTGAGTATTCCAGAAACTACTGTGAGTTTCACACACAACTATCACTTGGGTTTACAGAGAATAGGCCCAAAATGAGAAAATATCCACTGAGCTTCAGTTCTTTGTTTTAAAAAAAGCTTTGTGAGAGGTCAGGGGAGAATGTCTAAACTGGTTTGGGATGACAGAAAAGCAACAGTAATTCAAATAAGTACTCACAACAACCCTACATGTCTTATGACTAAATGCATTGAGTTGCTGCAGTGAGATTGGCTATTTCTATTTAGAAAGATGCACCTTACAATGTGTCCTGTGAGTGTGTTTGTGCTGACACCTGTTGAAAGTTCAGCTTAGTAAACATGGTGTTTGCTGCCCCCCGTAGGCAACTGCTCTGGAGGGACCTACTGGACACAATGACCAGCGAGGCTGTGAGGCTCAGACACCTGTTCAATTTCTCAGAAAAAGATACATGGATAGATAAAAAGGAAGAAGTACTCTCTGATCATGGTAAGTCTGGGAAATGAAATTTGTAAAATACAGATCATAACTTCTTACAATTGTGTAAACACAAACTGAACATTTTGTGTCATGTTGGTTGGTTCATAATAAAAACTATTGTTACAATGGATCTGCAGTTAAAATTTGCTTTTATTTTGTTGTTACATTACAGATGAGACTGGGAATGTAAATGAGAAAAGGATAGAGAAAAGGGGAGGAACTTCTACAAAAGGAGCTGCGGCAAAGTCTAAAAAAGACTCAGCGACACCAGTCAAACGAAAGGAGGTCAGATAATGTTCAGTTTAAAATGCTTGTAGCTAGAGAAGAGATTCACAGGTCAACTAGAAACTGCATGTTAATTGTGGCCCTGATAGAAGTGGCATGTATTTTAATCAAAACACCCACATTACTTTGGCAGACCCTCAGCTGATAAAGCATGAGTCACCTTCACCTCTTCATACCGGGTGGCACTGAATCATCATTTGGTGATACTGGCTATTTGTAATGTAGATATCTTGGCGTCAAAATTAGGCCTTCTCACCCACCTTTTTAATGATCAACAAATGTTTTATTTTTTTAAACTGATTATGTAGAAAATAATGCACAGAAAGGTAGCTCCTTTATTGTCTACCATAGGATTGTCTGACAGTCTGAAAATCAATGGCATGGATTATTATTTCATCATAAAAAAGCCACCTAAACCTAATTTCAGTGTCTTTGGATGGCTGGATATTGCAGATTTTTTCCCTTGTAATGGTTGAGACAAGTTTAAGGTGCAGCCCATTACTCATAGGCTACCATGGTAACAGCACACTGTGTGAAAATGTGCACCTGCTTTTTAAATCTCCAAGTCCAAGTGCGAATGTTCTGCACCTGTACAGGTCCAGGCAGGCCATGTGGGATGTATATGAGCTAGGTTAACAGTACAAGACATGTCAGAAAAGTGTCGATGCTAAATTGTTGTTACGTAAACGCAAGCTTAATTCTAGACTGCTGTTATTGTTTTGTAATCTGATAGAATTTAATATGATATATACATTTTGATATAATCTATCAACCAATAGGTGCTAGAAAAGAAACATCACACAGTACAATATAATTTTGAAAGTTGGATACTTGATAATATATTCATTAGTTGTGACAGGCGATACCACACTTTTTAGATTTGATATGATCCTGATTACCTTTGGAGGGAATTTAGTTGATACCGATACCGATAATCACTACTCGTGATTTTGAATCAGTGAAATTTTTTCATTCAAAAATTGTTACCCTTGAAGACAAACCTCATGACTAAGACTGACCATTTAACAGTTTTAATGTCCACAGTATAAAATAAATAACTTAAGTGCACGTAGTAGTGAAATTACTAACTTCTTGTCACATGACATGGAGGGACCAGAACAAAATGCTACTGTTGGGGGTGTTTGGGCACAAAACACTGGAGTAAGTAACCCCCAAGTGATGCATGTGCTTTTATTTCACATGTATTAATTAGTATCAAAACTTTATTCAAGTACTCGATACCCAAATGAGTACTATGTGAGTATCAATATATCAAAATTGCAGTATCAATACTCCATCACTACTCATTACTTTCAAGGTGCATGTAATGTGTGTTGCTTTAACTAAAGAGATGTTCAATATGTTTACTATTGTGTGCGTGTTTTTATCAGTTTCTTACACAGGACAACGGAAAGAAGGGGAGAAGTCACACTGACCTTGGAAAACAAAGGAACAATAAGGAGGCTGCCTCGACCACTGGCTTACATCTACAGAGTGAACATAAACAGGCCTCTGAAGATCTTGTCACAAACATGAAACATGACATCTATTCAAGACTCCTTCACCAAAAGGTCAGTCAAGGGCTAGTCTAGCTGCTTTATTTTATACACCTGTGGCAATGGAAGTGATTGGAACACCTGAATTCAGTTGTTTGGGTGGGTGAGCAAATCATTTTGGTAATGTAGTGTAGTGTAACTATCTAAGAAAGGTCCAGTGTGAATACTACACAGAGTCCTTTTAAATGTGTGGTATTTTGTCATTATGTGGCAGGTTTTTGGGCTAATGGAAAACCTAGTGGACTCCCTCTGTGACCTGACTGAGGAGATGAGGCTTCCCACTGATACTGCAACAACACTGTGAAGTGAAAAATAGTGTAAATGGAAATAATGTCAACCCAATTTAAACCCAATTTGAATGTTGCATTTTACAAAAAAAGAAGAAATCTATTATTCTGCCTCATTGTTGATTTGATGACAGTCAGTTTTGTTTGTTTGTTTGTTTGTTTTGTTGTTGTTGTTTTAATCATGAAAATATCTTTGTTTAGAAGGACAAAGATAGAACATGTAAAACAAAACACAAGAAACATTAAATAGGAGAATGCCAGGGGGTGGCAAATACATTACAAACAAAACATTAATTCCAATAAATTAAAAACATTCAAAGACAGAAAACTTGTATGGAATGTATTTATAGCTTCTTCTTTTTTTTAGGCTTTTAGAGATAGTACATAAGTAAAATTCATTTTTTTTTAATTAATACAGGGAAAAAGGTTGCGATGAAGAAAATTTTGATTTATGAATATGAAATTTGTCAAATATAATAAGTAGATTAATTGCCACTTTTTTGTTCAAGTCCATGTTTTTTTCATGAAAACCAAATATGATATGTTCAGATTTCAGCAGAAATTTATAGTCAGTATTGCAATTGTATTGTGTATTGAATTGTGTATTGAGTATTGAATTGTGTACATTTTTTCCAACATTTTTTTAGTAATATCACAATTCCAAAAATAGGTGACTGATTGTCTCTGGGTGATTGTTACATAGTGTGCAGTTGGAATCATTTGTTTTAATATATCTTACCATTTACTGATTAGTAGAATAAATTCTATGCAGCAGTTTATAAGCGACATCTCTCATCTTGTTATTAATCTACAACTTCTGATGCAATGTCCAAACTTTTCTCAATAATGAGTCAGGGACAATTTTTTTCCAATAAAAGACAGCAGAAGGTACAGAAATAACTTTGTTATTCTTCAGAGTAAGATTGAAACAAGTTTTTCCTACGTGGGTGCCAGCTACAGTCAACAAGGATACATCTTCATCAATTGCAGTATTTTTAAAGAGTTCACAGATTTCCTTAGTAACAGCATCAAAAACAATGGCATACTCTTTCAGAGGCACAGCAAGGTTATATTTGAGGTTGAACTCTTTGTATCTAAGTAAATGTCCATTCCTGTCAAGTCCATTCCTGTCAAAGAGCTGACCCGTCAGTAGGATATTACTGTTGAACCAAATATGATAAAATAACGATTTGTTTTTGTAAAGTATATATGTGTTATTCCAAATTAAAAAATGATGAGGGGAGAAATTGCATTTATAAATAAGTGCCCATGAAAGAAGTGTCTGTCTGTGAAAAGCAGAGATTTTTATTGGGATTTTGTCAATGTTATAATTACAAAGGAGAAGAAAACTCAGCCCACCCACACTTGAAAAAAACGTGATGAGGGAAAATATTCCATATGGAGAAGGGATTCTTTAAATATGATTTGATCCAATTTATTTTAAAAGTATTATTTAAAGATGTAAAATCAAGAAAATTCCTTAAAATAAAGATTTTTCCAGATGAAATTAAACAACATGTGATCAATATATTTAAGAGTCTATTGTCCAAATGTATAGATAAAACAGAATAAGTAAGTTGATATACTCTGTCTGCTTTGGATAGCAATACACTACCACTCAAACTCAAGTCTCTTTGAAGACACTGGTTTAAGCGTTTTTTTTTGTTTTTTTTTTTGTTTTTTTTTTTGGGGGGGGGGGGTTGTTTGTTTTATCAATTAAGGGAGCAAAGTTTAACAAGCACCTTTCTAAATCATTCTTGCAAATAATAATGCCCAGATACACTTTCTTTAACAGGAATGTTGCAGAGAGATCCTAGAGCACAATCTTTTACTGGAAGAAGTTCACATTTTTTAACATTGAGGTGAAGTCCCAAGACATGAAAGAAAGACCACATTGGGTATATAGCAGAGGAGACTCGGCTTCCATCTCTTTTGAAAAGGGTAGTATAACAAGTATAATAACAATTTCTTTACCAAAAACTGAAATACCTTTAAATTTGATTTATAGTTATAGAGTCAGCAAGGGTTTGAGTGACTAATAGGAAGAGATAGGGTGAAATTGGGCACCCTTGCCTGATCCCTCTTAAGACTGAATCTGGGGAGGTACCATTTTTCAATTTGACTGAACAATTAGCGTTATTATAGAGTGTTTTAATTGTATTACAGAAGAAAGAACCAAAACCAAATTGATGAAGGCAGCTGGAGATAAAGTTGTGATTAACAGAATCAAATGCTTTGTAGGCTGACAGTCAGTTAACGGTGGCGCTGACTTTGCAAAGGACTCTCCCCAAGCCCCGCCCCCTTTTACGCACCGCGCTGTGATTGCTGTGTGCGCTCTGAGTGCTGCTTCCCGGGGCAGTGAGAGCGTGAGAGAGGGGGTGAGTGAGAGAGAGTGCCGTGTGGCTTTTCCTTGTCCTATGCGGATATTAGCAACGTTTGGCCGCGTGACTGGCTCCCATCATCCGGAGTAGGCCCCTTCCCATTCAAGGACTCCAGCGGTTGTGTGTTCACGACATAGAGGCGCTGGGATCCCCCTCACGCAGAACCTATCCTAACGGGGGAATGATACTGACGACGCTGAGGAGGACCTGAAGGAAAGGGGCAGAGAAAGGGGCCGAGGATGCTCGGTGTACCGGGCAGGACTGGTGATGGCTAAGGTAGGGACATGCTTTTAGAGCGACTGTTATTCCGAGTATGGGGAGCATGTGAGTTTATTTGTTTGTGGCTCGGTTTTCATTGCTAAACGGTATACGACCTATTATGCATCACAACGCAAAGTGCTCAGATTAGCCGCAAAAGGGGCGTGTGTGACTCTGTGGCGGTATTGCCTCATACAGACCCCTCATCCTGGCGCCCTCCTTGGCCACCTGAACATACCTGCGTTTAGAGCGCATGCGCTCATTTACGCGTGGACAACGGAGTGACGTAAACAATAAGTAGTTTTGACGCATCAGAGGGGAAAGTGTCTGTTTGCCAAATACCTACTTAGCTTCTTATTCGAAAAAAAAAAGAAGAAGAGTTCAGTCTAACTTCTGTAGCGTTGTGGTTGTGTATCATGTCTCGTTCCATGACTCGCCTTGATTTCAGGCGTCGTTTTGTTGAGGAATTAATATTTAGTCTTTGTTTTTGTTTTTTTGTTTTTTTAAGTCAAAAGCCTGATCAATTAACTACATTTAATAATCAACTAATTATTATCATTTGAATACAACATTACTAGCATCATTATTCTGATTGTGCTTCTCGTCTCACCTCCTTCTGACTTGTGTCTGCCACAGACGCAGATGCTGTCCTCTGGGGTTGCAGGGCACATACAGTGGAACTAGAGACAGCCAATGAAGTGCAGGAGTGTGTTTTTGTGCTGTGTCTGTGTCAGAACGCACAGCACAAGATGAATTCGCAGAAAGGTGATATTGGCTGAAGTTGCTGAGCCTCACTCTGTTTTTTTTTGTTGTTTTTTTTGCCCTTGATTTTCCCTTTGTGTGTCTTGTATACATACAGTACAAACACTAGACCCAACCTCCTCAGCGCTGTGCCAGTATTAGCAGGGTAAATCTCAGGTCGCCTCTGCTGAACTTTGCTGTTTCCCAGGCAGAGGCATTTATAAGGAATTTCTGAATTAATTTTGACTAGAAATGTTTTTGACTGTATTTAAATCAGCTGAAGGGGAGAATGGTGGCAGAGTGGTTAGACTCACAGCAAGAAAGTTTTGTGTTCTCTCCAGCCTCCTTCCACGGTTCAAAGACATGTGTTAGGTGAATAAGCCTATTTAAAATGTCTCTATTGAATGAATGTGAAAGTGAATGGTTGTCTGTCAGTGTTTCTTATTCTGTGTGTCAGACTGCTCATTCCTGGGGTGTACCTCACCTAAGGCCCATAGTTAGTGGGCTCCAGCCACCTGCAGCCCCTAATGGGAATCAGCAGAAGATGAATGAATGAATAAAGCCAATGATGAACTGATTCATATTCACATTGGAAATAGAAATCTAAATTATAAGATTGAAAAATATTTAGTAGGCCACTGGTACATGAGAAAATTGGTTTGGCTCAGTAGGGTCACTTCAGTTTTGGTTTGTGGGGTAATTATCTTCTGCCTGTTTAAAAGCTTAGCTCTGAGAGTGAAATGTATCACAGTAGCTCTCAGTGATGAGATCCCCTGTGTCCCTGTGCGAAAACTGGGTTGGGTGTGTGGCTATGTGCGTTCATTGTCTAGTGCCTGTGAGCGTATGAGTTGGCCTAAATAAAATAAGCGAACATGAAGTTTGATCAGACACCTGAGAAACTGCTTTTGTATGACCTACTTTATTCTGGGAGGAGGGCGATATTTGAGATGTTGCTTGGACAGTATTCAGAAACATTCGAATTATTCAATATAGCGTTACATTTTCACTGAATGTGTTTTACTTCACATTTAAAAATCACCCAACAATGATCAACAATTTTTGAATATTTAGTGTATACTTAAAGGTATGACAAAAATGTTTGCAAAACGAACAAAGCATATAGAGAAAAATTAAATAACATAGCCCCCCAGACCCAAACTTTTCCACACCAAACTAAAATTGTGTTGTTTATTGTGTTTGTTGTTATGTTGTTTATATACTGACGTAAATAGACTAAGATTTAGCATTTAAATCACGTCACCTCTACTGTCTATAGTCCATAGAAAGAAGCCCCTTTACTTATTTATAATAAGTAATTATTGAAGAATGTTAGTTACATTATGATTACATTGTATCTACCCTAAAATACTATTGGATGGCATAACTATTACATTATTGTAGTGTGTTCTTACAGCCATTTTAGTAATTTCCCCCTGAGATTTTATCCAGTATAAATCTATATATATGATTACTCTAATATTAAGATTTTTATAGTTTTTTCAAATGTACATTTAAAGATGAAAGCTTTTGTAAAAGACATATAATTTTTGCCCTTACATAGAATATATTACATCATGTTATTCACTTTTTTCTTCCAGGGACATCCTGTAGTGTCAGACAAAGAGGAGGAGACTTCTTTGCCGTAACTTGTGGCTGGTCCGTGTTTGCTCTTAGCTCTTCCTTTTCTCCCCTCACCGGTCACCATGACAACCTCTGCCCTGCGCCGACAGGTGAAGAATATTGTGCACAACTATTCAGAAGCGGAGATCAAGGTATTTTCTGTGTTGTCACTCACAAGACTTAAACACATGTGAATGGGTCATAGCTCTTAACTTTAAAAACAAAAAAACAAAAAATTGCTTTTTTTTTTTTACACTTGGAGTCTATAATCTTAGGGGGAAAAAGAAGAGACCCCTGCAAATTATTCTTAAATCAGCCACTCTCTGAATCTGACAACCATTCCAGGCCAGTGCCTGTCAAATTAATGTGCACACTTCACTCTGCTTTATGGTCTCACTGACCATCAAGAAAAGCTGGGAAAGTAGTATTAAGTTAAAATGTAAAAAAAAATGCATGAGTTCTCTTTTTTAATTATAGTGTTAAGTTATGCTTTAAAGAACAATAGTTTTATCTGGAAATCAGAAGAAATATTGTCAGCAAGTCTCAAAAAAAGGCAAACTGTTCAGTTCACCCATTTGGACCTGTAAACCTTATAAATTTTGCTGTGGTCTTTTATTTTTTGCCACAGCTGTATTGTCTGTACTGCTGCTGCATTGTGAAAGACAAAGCTGTATGTTGTGCCGCTGTGTAGGTCCGTGAGGCCACATCAAACGATCCATGGGGCCCATCCTCATCTCTTATGTCAGAAATCGCTGACTTGACCTTCAATGTGGTCGCATTTGCTGAGGTCATGGGCATGGTGTGGAAACGGCTCAATGACAGTGGAAAAAACTGGAGGCATGTGTACAAGGTAAGCTCTGCTTCTTATATATTCATCATAAAACACTGTGTATCTTCACTTATACAGGCTTGTTTGATACTAACTGAGTTTTTCAACTGGCTATACAGTATGACACAATTTTATGAATTTGTCTGCAGGCCCTAACTTTACTGGATTATTTGTTGAAGACAGGATCTGAAAGAGTAGCTCAACAATGTCGTGAGAATGCATTCACCATACAGGTACATTATATACTTACAAGGTTACTGTCTGTGTGAAATTCAGTTGAGTAAAACCCTACTACTCCAAAAACACCTTGTATGAGATTTCTTCTATTAGCCAAGGCCACCTGCATGTGCACATACACAAATCTACTAAATTACAATATGACCTGCTTAACATTGGTGGTCATAATGTTGGTGTTATAACCACGTGCCTAATATCCAACCCCATACACAACATACTGCGATACACTGTCTGTGTCTTACACCATTCTTTCTGAATCACCGTTAACTTCTTCAGCATTTTGAGCTACAGTAGTGCCTCTGTTGGATGGGATCACATAGGCCAACGTCACCTGTCACTGGTTCATCACTGTTGGGCCACTTTTGATAGATACAGACCACTACAGACAGGGAACACACAAGAGCCGCAGTTTTGGAGATGCTCTGACCCAGTTGTCCAGCCACCAATTTGGCTCTGGTCAAATTTGCTCATATCCTTAGGCTTTTTCCTAGTTCTAACAGATCAACTTTGAGGACAACATTTTGATTAGCTGCCTAATAACCCACTTACTACCAGGTGCCACAATGAAGAGATGATCTGTTATTCTGTTCACCTGTCAGTGGTAACATAATGTTATGTCTGATTGGTGTATACAGGTGGTGCCACATATAACCCAAATAAAAATGATAAAAATGCACCTTGAATTTGTATTGTCATTGCTTCTTTTCAACCATAATTTAGCTTCTATCTGTTTATGTCTGATGTAGACCCTTCGGGACTTTCAGTACATTGACCGTGATGGCCGCGATCAAGGGGCCAATGTGAGAGAAAAGGCAAGACAGTTGGTGTGCCTCCTGCGAGATGAGGAGCGGCTACGTCAGGAGAGGAGCCAGGCCTTAAAGACCAAGGAGCGGATGGCGGGTGGAGGCAGTGGAGGAGGAGGAGGGGGAGGAGGAGGGGAAGGAGGAGGGGGGAGCATGTACGGCGGTATCCCTCCATCCTACCACCCAGGCAGACGAACAAGCCAGCCCAGCATGGCCGTGCTGTATGGAGAGGAGTTCAGCCGCTCCAGGGGCTCCCCATCCTCCTTTAACTGTGAGCACTTTGGATTCATGTCCACACTGTTTTATGTGCTGTCTTTTGTAAGTGTCTAATTAAAAACACACATTGGTATTCCACTGGGTCCCTGGGGAATATTTTGTGCTGTAACTAAGCATTTTGGCACAACCAGCACAATTCAGCAGATGCATTGTCAATACTGCAGCATAGGCTGGAGAATATTCAAATGAGCCCCCTCCCTGTGCCTAATTTTTCTGTCCTGGACTACTTTTAACAGAATGGTCACACTGTGTTTGTTCTGTTGTTTTTAGCTTCTTCCTCATCTCCACGAGCAGCTTCAGACCTAGAGCAGGCCCGACCTCAGACGAGCGGTGAGGAGGAGCTGCAGCTGCAGTTGGCCTTAGCCATGAGCCGAGAAGAGAGCCAGAAGGTAAAATACACACCATTTTATTACAAAATATCATCCACTCCCACACAGATGAAACCAAAGTATATCTTGTCATAATGAATCCAATAATGAAACATTTGTGGCAAACATTGTGAACATTCGCCCACCTTCATCTAGCTAGCCCTTCCTTCCCTTGTTACCATAGAGATGGACGAAGACACACAGCTACAGATTGCTTTAAGCCTTAGCCAAAAGGAGGTTGAACAGGTACAGACACATACAGTGTAGTATACTACTACTTAACTACTACTACTTTACTATCACTGTGTGTCCTTTTTACATGGAGTGGGCTTCTAATAAAATCTTCTTATCCAAATACTAGTAAGGTAACCCTTTGACTGCTTTTCTTTTAAACGTGTGCACGCCGCAGAATTAATTATTTATATTTTGATTGATTTTGGTGTGAATTTCCTTTTGCGTCACTAACCCAGTGTCACTAATATTCTGTGCTGTATGCTTTACGCTTTATATGCTTTGACAGCTAACTGCTTACTACTGCCTATATGCCCACTGCTGATGCTAATGTTGCGTGGTCCGCCCCTGCAGGAGCAACGCTGTCGCCAAGGAGATGAGTCTGTGTTGCAGAAGGCCCTGGATGAGAGCCGGAGAGAGAGCCAGTCAGGGACACAGGAGGTGATTTTTATATATTTTGTATATGTGGGTGCATATAAGCTCTATGTGTTCTCTATGTGTGCGTAAAAGCATGAAGTGGTGGGTGGTTGCGCTTGGTTCTGTAGGTGGTTCTTGGAAGAGATTTAGAAAGTATAGAGAAGTTTAAAACATGAAAAGGAGGAAAAAGACAAAAATAAATAAATCAGCATGATGAGTGAGCTTTAGCAATAACAGTGGAAAGGGATAAGAGAGTAAAAAGATGTCTGCTGCATGATAATTACTCTATCTTCTTTAACCTTGAGCTCAGCATGACATTTCCCTGAAAGCACAGTCCTTATCTGGCTCTTTTACACAGCGCCCTGTGAACAAGCCAATGACAGACACCAGACGTCTTACGTAAAGGTTAAGGTCAGCTTGTTATTGGTCTTTTTATTTCGCTTATTGTCAAAATGATGGTTATTTTAACTTAAATGAAACAGTTTAATGCAAGCAAAAGCAAATAAAGAGATAATTCAACACACTTATTCAGATGATTATAAACCCTGGGTCTCAGAACTATGAACCAGTGTACCCTCTACCAGAGCAGGATATGTTTGTAGTTTTCACTTTTCACTTTTTGTTGAGTTTTGTTTTAATGGTTAAATTAATTTAATTACTTTTATTTTCTCTCTAGTCAGCCATGTTGGACCTGGTTGACATTTTTGGGCCCTCATCGGAGGGACCCCCTGCCTCTACTGACCCCTGGAGCACAAACCCAGTCAATGAGATAAGCTCTGACCCCTGGAACTCTGTTGGTCAGTGGCACACCACACACATTATGACATGCTGCTGTATAGGCTATTTAACCCTAAATAACACTTTAAGGAAATGGATCTCATGTTTTTGCAGGAGTTCGCTCTAGTACTCCTGTGAATGGTAGTCCTTGGACAGCCTCGACTCCTTCACGTCCCGACACATCAAACCCTTGGGCTCCATGCACCAGCTCTGGCACAGACCCCTGGGAAGCAGTGCCTGTCTCCTCCAGTCTAGCCAATGATGTGTGGCACAGCCCAACAGAAACTGGTACAGCATCAAATGTTTTAATTTACCTTCAACGTTCAATAGATGTTGTTTTCACTGCATGTGAAATGCTAACAACTATATTAATGTCTATTCCAGAAAATGGGGTTGCAGGTCCATTTACAGCTCAGAATGATGAGGAGTCTAAACAAGAGTATCCTCAAGTGAACTCTCCACAGCCTGCCAGTCCCACAGGTGTGCTATAGTAGGCCAGTCGTGTAGATTTCACTTGGAGAAAACAGATACAACATGAACATTTACAGTGGTTTGTACTAGAAAGAGTAAAATGATATTGTCTGAGCCAGTTCATTTACATGCATTAATTGTAACAGGGATTAGACTAATCTAAATGTTTTAATCCAGATGCGGAGCTGTTTGGTGTCAAACTCCTCTCAGATCCATTTGCTGGAGGTGAATCTGATCCATTTGGGACAGAGCCTCCAGCAAAACCCCAAATTAATGGAAGAGATTCAGCCAGCCCGGAGATGTTTGACTTGTCTCGACTAGCTCCTCCACTGAGCGCCCCTGCAACACGTATCTGTAGGACCCCTGAGGCCTTCCTGGGACCTACAGGAGCTTCGCTGGTTAACTTGGACACACTAATACCCCCTAACCCACCCAGCAAGACGCACAACAACCCCTTCCTCTCAGGTATGGACTCATTACAGTCAACAGTGGGTTTAGAGAGTTCACTAGATAGGACCATGCCACAACAAAGGGTAGATTTGAAATATGTATTGGAGGATGTACTGAATAAGATGAAGGGATAATGAGTGAATGCTGAATGCAGGGTGCTAGATGTAGATGGAGATATGCAGGGAAAGGGGTGTAGGGAGAGGGATGAGAAGGAGATGGCTCACTGGAGATGATGGCTGGGTGAGTTGATCTTCTGGGTGAGTGTGGGGGTTCTGTCTCTGCAGTTCACCCAGCAGACATGGGACCCCCTCTCTAGCCTAGTTGTTGGAGAGAAGAGGCTAAAAAGAAGAAATTAAGACAATGGGAGGTATGAAGGGAGGGTGGCAATGAGAGAACAGAGACGACCAGTGTTGTATGGATTTTGCGGGCTTAAATAGAGTTGCTGGGAAAATGGGAGGTGTGGTTGAGGGACATTTGAGGAGTGTAGTTGGGATGTGGTTGAGGTGTGGCCCTTCTCCCAAACCTCAGATAACACATTAACTCCATTTAAGTGAAAAGAAAACCTTTTGTTTTGTGACTGTGCCTCTCCTACAGGATACAAAAATTTTAAATCTTAGAGCCAGATTTATCAAAATGCTAAATGAACAGGACGTTCTAACAGTGGAGCAAACCCAGGCGCAACTGAGTTTAGCATCTCTCACAGGATTTAAATGGGCGCAGCGCAGATTTTGGTCTGATGACTTAATGAATATGTTAAACGAGGCGTTTTTGCCAGAACGCTCAAAATTCAAGGCATGTAAAATGCAAATGTAGTCACACACGCACTTTTAACTCCTGTACTCGTGATGCTTGCTACAATGCTTGATTGACAGATGCCCCTACCGTGGCTTGAGGCTGCGCAGCTGTTTAATGTACGAGCGAAGGACATTGAAAATATTTTTGTTATATTTATTTGATCACCATCTGCACAGCATATAGGCCGCTACTTGATACATTTTGTATAATTGTTTGAAGCGCCCTGCGACAAGCTGGCCCCTGTCCAGGATGTACCCCGCCTACGGCCCAAAGTTACTGGGATAGGCTCCAGTCACCCGCGACCCCTAACAGGAATAAGCGGTAGAAAATGAATGAATGAATGAATGAATAATTGTTTGAAGGGTTACTGACTCTGTCCACTTGTCTCACACAATGCCAGAATTGCTTGCAACATTTAATAAGGATGGACTATGCAAAATTAATAGAAGAAAGTAAAATGCAATGAAATTATTATCCCTCAAAGAAAATGAACATATTCAGTTTACTACAGTCAGTCCTGTTATTTGAAGCTGGACTCTCATATTGACTTTTGTGTTGCATCACTAGGGGAAGATGCAGTCGGAGCTGAGCATCGTTGCTCCCATTATTTGTGTGTCTTTTGCTCATGCAAAATTCTCATTTACATATGAGATTTGCGGCAGCAATTATTTGTGCAGTTTCTCTTCATATATCACACGCAACGCACCCACAAATAGCAAGCACTATTTTTTAAGCTGCACTCGCAATTTAGCACCCATTTTAGTAAATATGACCCTTAATGCTCTGTGTTTGACTTACAGTACATTAGACTTCATCTTTTTTTTTTTTTTTTTTTTTTTTTTTACGAAACAAGACCCCTATATTTTTTCATATTAATTGGTCCATATAAAGGCAAACCTCACAAAGCTGTTTTCTCTCCTCAGGTCTGAGCAGCCCATCTCCCACAAACCCTTTCCACTGTGACCAGCCTCGCCTTACTCTGAACCAGATGCGGCCATCGTCCACCTCTCCGCTCCCGCCCCACATGCTCTCGTACAGCCCCTCTTTGCCTCTGCCTGTGCACCACCAGCTCCCTGTCCTGCCCTCCTCCTTCACACAGCCTCCAGCAGGGATTCTGGACCTACCCTCCAACCTGCCTCAGCCCCTGCTGCCCCTCTCGCCTCGACAGGTCCCACGCACACAGGCACAAAGCCACAACCCCTTCCTCTGAACTGCTTTGGACATACCAGCTCGCAACAAGAGACTAATTTTAAAACCTGGGTTGATGTCATGGAAAAAACACAAACTGAATTTTTCAGTGTGTCTTTGACAAAAAGACACACCGGCTGCTATGAACCTTCAAGGTTTGAAAGTGGACACTCAGGTGCATAGACTTAAACATTATGCACATGTTTCCATCACAAACCACTACACCAACAGGGTCTCTTCAACGCCTTTTCCCACCTGGACTCCTTTTACTCATCCAGTTCTTTTGATAAAGCCACACACTTGTGATTGTTCCCTCTGTTGCTGCTTCACCGACACAAGCATGAATGCACCCTTCCCTCCCACGGGACACTACACCTGCTACTGAAGAACCTGAGATTAATAAATAATTTTATTCCAACATGTCAAATAGTATCTTGAGCTTTCTTAGCAGAGTTGAAGTCAGTGGGAATATGGACAATTGGTAGTGAGTTTAACCAAGCACCACTTCAATAATTTAATGACTCAGGTAGCCCTCTCTGTATACTTTAATATATATATATATATATATATTTTCTGCTATTTGCCTTGTCACTCTGCCTAGTGTCTGGCCCTAGAATAGATAAATAGTTTAAACTCTAATAGCCACAAAATGTCTTAAGCTAAATCTCTATCTGAGACTGAGTTATTAACTTATTGCATCCTTTCAGACCCGCCTATCTACAGCTCACCCTGAATCTATTTGCCACCAGGTTTAATGAGGATTTTACAATCAATTTCAAATATTTAAGCAAAAGCAATCAGCTACCAAAAACTGAGATGAGGTCATGTAGAGCAGATGAAGGAGGGAAAAAAAGTTATTGTCAAAACTGATGCAGACATCTGTGCTGTGTAATAAGGCCACCACTGCACTGAACCTGGTATGAATGTGAAATGCCTGCCAATAAAAAACAGGCCTCGTTCATATGTATTTAATAGACAGATAAGTATTATAAATTATCAATAAATATGGTGTTTGCAAAATTGTTTTAAGTGGTTTTATTTGTGCTGATTACAAATCTGCTTTCCACATCCAAACGTAGTATAAGCTAAACTCTTATCTAAGCAAATATTACCAAAAGTTTGAGGTTAGGTTTTTGCTGCATAACACTGCCTGATGATTGACTCTTGCCCCAGCAGATGGCAGCATTACGCCTACGTAAAGACGCTTTGACCTCTTGGGAAAGCGCCAAAAAAAATATATAATATAATATATATATATATATATGTATATATATATATATATATATATATATATATATATATATATATATATATATATATATATATATATATAGGGCCATGTAAGAACGGCTAAATTTTCTGTGGGACAGCTACATATTTATATCGATATTAGCAGTAACATTTTGCAATTGTCTGTTATATTTATGTGTCATATACTAGAGCTTCAGTACTTCGGAATAAAGAAGGTCCACAGTAGAATAACAAAAAGAGTGCAACAGTAAATGACATCATGACTTTGTATTCATTGTGGAATTTAGAAATAATAACTATTTGGAATATTTGATAATGTTTTTTTTTTTGTTTTTTTTTTGACAGTGTTTTTTTTTTTTTTTTTTTTTACCCCAGTGCAACACATTTAGAGGAAAATATTACAATTCCCTGCCCACAGATTTATGAGTAATAAAAAACACAGCTGCACTGCAAAGAAAAATCACGAGTTTCTTTTTTTTATACTTCTGACCTATCCATTTTTGTGATTTAACATTTTATATCTGGTTTCTTTTTACAGGCTCCCATGAAGGGCTTGACATTAATGTCTAGCCAACCAGCCAAATGCAGATAGATTTTTAGTTTGGCTTGTGACACAAATACTCCCAACGGCCACTTGAATTAATACATACCTGGGCCTATCTGTACACCATTTATTTATAGTAATTCATCATGATTAAAGAAAGAAAATTAAATAAGAAAAATTACACTTTTTAAAAGCTGTGCCATCACATGCACAGAGATATATTTTGTTCTGCCTAAACCTGTTTTATAGTTAATAAATCCCTGTTCATGCATACAATTAAACGGTACATTTCTTTAAGCTTATTGTATACTATAAAATATACACAAACACTCCATTAATTAAATTGTGGTTAGTAAAAACACTACCAGTGAGTAAAAAGTTAATGTCTAGCCCTGTTCCCTTGTAGCACTATTAAAAGGCTAATGTATTATTAAACACCAAATTATCAGTCAAATCAGCCACAACTTCCTGACTTCCTTCCTATGTCATTGAGCAATTGTTAAACTTTAGGGTGTGCGACTCGTCACCAAGCAAGATGCAACCAATAACAAAAAACGTGCCTAACAGGTCAGTAGGGATTATTTGGAACATTTTTCTTTAACAATTTACATTTATGGCCCACCAAATAATGTTGATATGGTCTGAGGTGCCCTCTGAAAAGCGGATGACTGACGTGGAGCTTGACAAATCAGAGGCATGTCCGTTTTTCCCACGAGCCAATAGGCATCCGAGATTTACTGTTTGCGGAAGTGGTGAGACAGCTAGCCCACATGCAACTTTGGGAGACACATTTTTCTTTAAACTTTCCTCATCTGTTCACAAAACGTTGATATTATGATTCCCATTATTACAGCTCACATCATTTAGTGTTCTAACATTGTATCATTACATTGACGACAATAAAGACAACAACATGAAGCTATTTTTACGCCATTTTTTAGTATTTTCAATGTGATTAGCAGCAAGGGTTGCCATGAACCCTCCAAAACCTAAACGGTCCCGCAGCACGGAGTATGAAGCACCGACCGAAGAGGACAACGAGGAGGGGGAGAGGACGAGAGTGGACGTGGTGGGTGATGGACACACACCTGCACACAGACCGAGCAGCAAAGCAGTTCAGTTACTGGGGACAACATGAAGTCAGACTGCACTGTACATAGATCATTAAAATGTACTGGGATGAAGTGTGTGAACATGTAATAAAGTAATTCAATAAAACTTTCTAGCTATTTTGGAGCTAATTGTTCTGTAATGCTAAGTATTTATCTTCTCAATGTATGTTCATGTAAGCTTTATTTCATTGTGCTTATTGTTACCTCCCTCAGAGTATTATTATGCCTGTATACAATGCATCTTGTTGGCTGGAGGAGTGTCTGCAGTCCATCCTGAACCAGGACTTCACGGGATCCACGGAGCTGTCTGTCTTTGACGATGCCAGCACAGTATGTGTTTTTGAGTGTGTACTTCTGCATCATACCTTGTGTATTATTAGTATACTGGATTTTATGGTCATGTAATGAGTAATTTCAGACAAAAAAATCCTGCTGGATCATCTATAACCATGAGTTAGCGAGAGTTTAAAAGCACATTTACACACCTTTTCCCCTAATTTAACAAAATATCAATTTATTATGTAATGGATATTTTGTATGAATTATTACCTAACTAAATCTGGTGAGTGTATAAGGTGGAATTATATCGCATCTATTTCTCTATAAGCCTAAGAAATGACTGACTGTGCTATGTACTTCTACCACCATTACCTCTGGTACTACTTTCACACCATGAAATACTTTTTTCATGAAGTTAGTAATGACTAAAATTAAACTCATTATGTACTGTATCATACTGTATTTGAGATTGAATATATATAAAAAAAAAAATCAAAAAAGTACACAATGAAACCTGCTTATACCTATTAAGTACATCCAGGACTACTACCACTGAGAGTATGAAGTAACTGTACTGTGTACTTTTTGTGTAATTGTATTTCAAAATACCGAGTAATACCGAGTAGTACTGCATGTACATAATATGTATAAGTGGGTTTTATTGTGTACTTTTTTGAAATAAGTTTTTTATTCAACTTCAAAATTAGCATATTTTGTCTATTTGTACGCATTATTATGTACTTTGACGTACAATTACACAAAAAATACACAGCAAAATTACTTGATACTCTCAGTGGTAGTAGTACTGCATGTACATAATATGTATAGGTGGGTTTCATTGCGTACTTTTTTGAAATACGTTTTTTATTCCACTTCAAAATCATAATATTGAGTCTATTTGTATGCATTACTCTGTACTTTGAAGTACAATTACACAAAAAGTACACAGTAAAAGTACTTGATGCTCTCAGTGGTAGTAGTACTGCATGTACATAATATGTATAAGTGGGTTTCATTGCGTACTTTTTTGAAATAAGTTTTTTATTCAACTTCAAAATCATAATATTTTGCCTATTTGTATGCATTACTAGGTATTTTGAAATACAATTACACAAAAAGTACACAGTACAGTTACTTCATACTCTCAGTGGTAGTAGTCCTGGATGTACTTAATAGGTATAAGCAGGTTTCATTGTGTACTTTTTTGATTTTTTTTTTATATATATTCAATCTCAAATACAGTATGATACAGTACATAATGAGTTTAATTTTAGTCATTACTAACTTCATGAAAAAAGTATTTCATGGTGTGAAAGTATAACAGAGGTAATGGTGGTAGAAGTACATAGCACAGTCAGTCATTTCTTAGGCTTATAGAGAAATAGATGCGATATAATTCCACCTTATACACTCACCAGATTTAGTTAAGTAATAATTCATACAAAATATCCATTACATAATAAATGGATATTTTGTAAAATTAGTGGAAAAGGTGTGTAAATGTGCTTCTAAACTCTCGCTGTTCTCGTGTGTGTCGCTCCCCCCTGGCAGCGACACGACAACTGCCGTAAAGAATGCTATATTAGCGCACTCAAAATGTAGGAGCAGCTCACTTGACCACGGAAAAACAAACGCCGGCTGGCTTGACCGCAGTCTTCAACTGCCCCAGTGGCATTGAAGGATGGGTCAAATGCAGAGAACAAATTTCCCTATGGGGATTAATAAAGTATACTTTACTGTACTTACTTAATACTGTTTTCAGAAACTGTGTATGCAGCCTTATATATTGTTTGCAAACTGGGAGTTCAACTGGCTATGACTTATAATCTGTAACTTTGTATTTTTGAGGATGGCTCCAGGAAAATGGTGGAGGATTGGAGAGAAAGGCTGGAGAAAAGGGACATCTCACTGATGATCTCTGGCCATAATTCTGCTCAACCAAAAGGAGGTCAGAAATCTTTACTGCTGCTGATTACTGCTCCAATAATGGCACCAATTGAATTAAACAAAGGCCCTATACTTTGTTTAAATTATTATGATGTTAATATTTAGTTTAAATGTATGACCCTCTCTAGTCCTTTATGATGCTGGCAGGAGAATAAAGTTTATTTTCATTTAATTTTTCTGCATTTTTATATTGTTTTTGGTTTGTGAAACTTTGCTCTTCTACACCTGCATGGAATATTGGCAACACTGACTACTGTTTTGCATTTCAGTGGGCTATGCAAAAAATAAGGCGGTATCTCAGAGTTGTGGACAATACTTGTGCTTCCAAGATGCAGTACGTACAGTGTGTGTGTGTTATGTGTGTGTGCATGTGTGCGTGTGTGTTAGAGTGTGTATGAGGCAGTGTTTTATTTCACAGTCCAGATGTCTTTCACAACACATACAGTAGTGAGTCCAAACTAATTAGATTATGTTACTTTGTCCAAATATCCACACAGTTTGTTCACACAGAGAGACCTGCAGTCGAGTGTCTGTTTGACAGTTGTGTCAAAGCCATGATTAATGAGAGAGCAGCAGTGGATTTTGTGTGTTTAATGTCTGTGTGTGTTCATAACCTCACTGCTCTACTTTAGTGAGTTTTCTTTAGTTTTGGCTTTATTGCAGGGGGCACCACAGCAAATCATATGCCTCCTAGCGTGTGATGATTCACATATTCATTTGGCGTAGGTTTTATGTCAGATGCCCTTCCTCTCACACATAACTCTGTGTTTATCTGAACTTGGGACTGGCACAAACTCTACACTGACTTGTGACCCCTTGTGGCTAGATTTCTGTTCTTACTATAGTGATTAAACTCAACTATATGTACAGCTCAATATCACAAAAGCAGCAGGCAAACAGACAACATGCTCTGTGCTTAGGGCTGGGTGCCATTCATATTTTTTAAATACTAGTTCTTAAACAAAACCTGTTTTTTTTATACCAGTGCCTGAATGATACTTTTTCTGATACTTGTGGTGAGCTAATTTATCTTCTGCAATCATAAAACACAATAATATTGAATAAAAGAATAAAAGCAAGATTCTTAGCTGTAAGTTAAAATCAGTAGTTTGTATGATTTATTCTGTGTTATTTATTTGATTCATACATACAAAGGAACATTAAAGGTCCCTTCAGGTATTGAAGATTGGTGTATATTGTGTATTATACAGATATTATTTATATAGTGTATAATATTTTTTGATAGCAGTAGTGTTGTAATTTTTTAGGGATAAGAAAGGTATTGTTTAAGAGTACCCAGCCCTACCTGTGCTTAGATCCTCCATATTGTTTACACCAGGTGCTTTCAAGTGTCCAGTTTATGTCACTTATCCACATTTATGTTTAATTCTTTATAATCTCTTTACACATAATTTAATAAAAAATGACATCTGGTAAATGTTTGTGACTAGGTGAGCGAATGCTCGAAGTAATGTGAATGTTTTTTTTTACTTTGATAGAATAAGGTATTTATTTAGAGTAGAATTGTGTTATTATAGATGTATATTGCATTGTGCTGTAGTAGAAAAACCCAACCAGGGACAGTAGTTGAAAATTAGCATTAGCTATAAACTCTATATGCACTGCATCAGTTGCAGACATTGTATTGTACCTATGTTTGACTGCATTGTGCCTGTCAAATAAAGAAATAAATTTAAAAAAATGTAATGTTCTCTAGGATGATGTTATGAAGCCTCAAAGAGTTCGTCTGCAGTACGAGGCATCTCTGCTCCACCCATACTCTGTAAGCATTTGCTCACTCACTTCCTTCCCTCTCTGTTATTTCCCGCTTCTGTCTTTCTAAGTTTTAACCGTTTAATCATTTTTGCATTATCAACCTCAAGTCATCTTTATACAAGTCAGTAAGTAGTTGCAATACAAACAAACTAAATTCAACTTTACACATGTAGGAGCTTTCAGTTTGAGGTTATATGTAAAAATATTCACTATGTTTATGTATGTTAGAGGGTTTGTGCTTTCATCCAGTTGGCATGCAGAGCAGCGTGAGTATCCGGTGTTGACAGTTTGAGTGGCCCGTCATGTCATAGGTCAAGGGTCATGTGTGTGAGGGAAGTGAGGGAGACAGCATAGAGACAGCAGGCTTGCCGCCAAGCACAAACGACCTGCCCTTTTCTGTTCTGGTTGTAATCTTTTATGGCTTTGGTAAAAGTTAATATTACAACGTTATGTTCAAAGAAACAGTGTCTGGTCTTTCCAGTAATTACAAATGATGTTGGATGTGTTTTATATCACCAAGTGTTAATCTGCTAATATAGGTATGTATCATTAAGGCCGTACAGTACTGAGCAAAAGTCTTAGGAAAGGTTTTAAAAAAGACTAAAAACAAAGAAAAGTGACTTTGGACTCCAACTTGAAGATCCTTTAGTTCAGGGGTAAATGCTCAACGCCATTGTATTTTAAAATGGTAAATAATCTGCTAGTATTTTGGGTCTGTTTCTTAAAATGGTACAAAATCCCTTAACCCTCTCCAGGCAGGCGTTGCAGATTTGCAACAGCTAAATGCTCATTACCTAATTCCAAAAAAAACAAAAAATTGTTTATTACTACCCCATATGATAATGTCCCCCAAATATCAGATTTTTCCTGTTACTAAAACTTAATTTGAGCCTGAGAGGGTTAAAACAAAACCTGGATCTAAACAGTGATTTGGATCCACACCAAAAGTAATAATTTTGTCCTTAGCCCATTACTGACATTTCCTTAAACATACATAACATAATTAAAATTCTGTATTAATGCACTTGTTAATAACATTTTTTCCCACTTCTCTCTAAAATGCTTTTACAGTACTGAATATATTGTATTTTTGATTACAGCTGATTGGCTGCAGGGTTGAGAGGATTCCTGAGGGATCTACTGAGCGTTACACTCGCTGGATCAACACACTGACTCAGGAGCAGCTCACCACACAGGTAAATCTGTCTCCGCGTGTGGGTGTAAAAAGGACAGAAAGGTCCTGTGCCAGGCTTTGACTAGGTCAGACACAAACAGGAAGTGTACCTGCAGTCACAGTTTCCACGGAAACATGCAGGGGTACTGTTTGGGCACCACTATGACCTCTGATTCCACCAGGGCCCAGCAGAGGAAGCAGGACACCACTGGCTTTTGCTGCAAAAGTAAAAGTGATTGTTCCAGGTTTAATTGTTATGTTGTATTAAATTTTAAGTGTCTCTGGTCTCAGCAGATTACTTTAAAGTGCAACGCAGGTCCAGGTTATCATATTATGCTGCAGGTTATTGGTCATAATTTGACATAAACATATAGTCACATATGGTTTTTGACTCACTTTTGGCTACATTTCCTGTTTCCACTAATTCTCAACAATGACGGAAAACCAGTCTTCATTCAAACCGTTAAACATTTATACAACTATCTCTGTCAGTTACAACCAGACAGAGGTAGTTGTGCGTAGGCTTGCTGTTGACTTTCACTATTAATCACCTAATGGACATTTCATCCACATCTGTTGCGAAAATCAATGGTCGTGTGTCTTTGCTTATACAGTGGTGGAAATAATATAGATCTGCCTCGCTCCAGAAACAGGGCCAAGCTGTAGTTGACATTCCTGAATATTTACATGAGATAATGTTTCATAGAGCCAGTGAATGAGGTCATACCATAGTCTTACACAGAATCTTAAGGCCAATACCATTTCTTGTTTCTTTACTTTCTTTACCTTTTTTATTCATTTCATTTCTGGATCAAATCCTTAACCTGGGCTAGTGTTGGATTAGCTTTAGCTGGATCTTTTATATCCATCTGTAGTACATTAGTTATGGTCACCCGTGACCTCTCTACCCTCCCTTTTTTACGGGATACTTCCTCACCTACTCTTTCTGTGTTTCCCAGAACTATAGCCCTGTTCACGTTATACACGCTTCTTGCCAGTGTCTTACTTCTCCAAAATGTTGCAAGATTACAACAGAATAATGATGACTTACGTAGGTTGACACACATGCATATACTGTCCAGCTGTTCAACTGGCTAAATCCAGATGTGCTCATTGTTTTCATGTGTTGATAGAGTAGTCAGTAACCACTAAAGTAGCAGTAACCACTAAAGTACACTGTGTATACAATAAAGAAAGAGATCAACCTGAGATAACCCAGTGATTAAAATACAAAAAAAAACTAGTGTTACAAAACATGCAGAGGGGAAGGGGTGTGGACCTGAGGAGGGGGTGGCAGGAGAACAAATGAACCAAGGACCCAGAGCAAGCACAAAATTCTGTGTAAAATGTGGTTGTAGTGCACTAAAGGGACTGGAAAAAAACTTAAATTCATTAGTCAAAGATTATGAGGTCATGATAGCCAGACGTAAGTTCTTCTTCTTGGTGCTTGTGCCTGAAAATAAAACAGCTTAATTGTTGATGATTTGACAGATTCTTAAGGCCAAATTGGAGACTTAAAAATATGTATAAAAAAAAAATATATATATATATATATATATATATATGAGATTAGCAGTGTTGTAACAACTGCTGCAAGTCAGTATGTCCCTAATATTGGCATATTTTTAGACATGTTGTTTAAACACATGTCTGCTTAAGTATAATCTGTTTTAACCTCTAGTAATATCTTAGTAGAATTTCTCTTTTGTTTTAGGTCTTCATGTCTCATGGGCCCACAGTCATCATGCCCACATGGTTTTGCTCAAGGACATGCTTTGACAAAGTTGGTCAGTTTGATGAAAAAGGCAAGGTATAGTGTTCGTTGCTGTTTTTGCTGCCGTTTACTCAGTTTACTGTGTTTTTCTATTTCTTTTTATGTAATGTCTGGTAATAAAGGTGTTATTTACATACTTACAGGGAGTCCCTGAGGATCTGCTGTTCTTCTACCAGAGTCTTCGTCAGGGGCTCGGTGTGAGCCGAGTCGACCAGTGCCTTTTGGTCTACCGTTACCATGAAAAGGCTGCCACTCACTCTGTGTCAGAGTCAGTATTACTGTCTTCAGCACGGTCCTGGACCTGCATGAAGTTGGGGGGGGGCAACTTTTTTATCCATAGTCCCATCTATATCGCAAGTAGGCTAACCCAGCAAACTAATGAGAAGGTAATTAAACGCCTTAATATGCACAAAGACTTAACACCTCGTTTATACGTACATTTCACACGAAATGTGAGGCTTTATACCAGTAAAGCCCCCTTTTATAATGTATACACCCAACTGTACCGTTAGTTATGTGTGTTAGCAGAAATGTAACTGGAGTCTGACAAATATTAGTAACTCCAAACAACAGACAAATGATTGGAAAATGTACCTTGTATGTCGACATCCCTCAGAAAAAAATCCTGTCATAATAGCCATAGATAGGTTTAGTCCACCTGCTAAGTTACTTCAACAGAAACCACCGGTCGAAAGTGACACTCATGCCGTGTGACCACACACAGCTGTAATGATGATTGATCAAGTAAACTGCCTCAGCCGTCTTCCCTTTTTATGTAAATCTGCTCTGGGGCTCAACTTTTTTCTAACTCACATCTCTCCCGCCTTACTGTTTCAGACAGCAGCCAACAGCGTACTCGGTAACCATGGTAACCCTGAAGATTCCCACATAAGTGGAGGTGTTTTACTTGCACCTGTTTAAAAAAAAAAAAAAAGAAAGGTCTCTATTTAGCCTAAGTGTGTTTTTAAATGTGGACTATCTGTGGCTGTCATGACAGGATTAAAAAAAGGGATGTTGATATACAAAGTACATTTTCCAATTATTTGTCTGTTGTTTGGAGTTACTAACGTTAATGGTTGTCAGACTCAGCCAGCTACATTTCTGCTAACACACATAACTAACTGGGCTTTACTGGTGTAAAGCCTCCCATTTTGTGTCAGCTGGATGTATAAACGAGGTGTTCAGCACGTCTTTGTGCATATTAAGGCGTTTAAATACCTTCTCATTAGTTGCGCATTTCGTTGGGTTAGCCTACTTGCGATATAGATGGGGCTGCATCACTACTTATAAATTATTATTATCTCAAAAACGGAATGAGCACAAACGTTCATTTTGCGTGCACAAACGATGCACAGACGATGCTCAAACGAATGATACCATTTTGGAGTGATTTGGACAATGTGGGGAGGCTGGCCTGAAAAAAAAGAATGTTTATTATCTAAAAAGCAATTATGCACATTTGTTCATTTTGCATGCACAAACATGCACAAACAATGCACAAATGAACTCACATAGTTTTGTAAATTTACAATCGTGGGGCGGGGGCAACTTCACCCAAGTCAATCACCTGCCTCTCTTTCTCACAGATACATGTTCATATACAGATACACATCAGTAAACAATGAGCCATTTCTTTTAGTAGCTCAATTAGCATTTATTTATTTTATTTGTGATGATTATGGCTTAAATTTGATGAAAACCAAAAATCCGTATTTTGTCAAATTATAAGAATATGACATCATATAATCATTCATTTATTCATCTTCTTCCACTTATTTCCATTAGGGGTCGCGGGTTCTGAGTCTATTCCAGAAACTTTGCGCCTTAGGTGGGGTACACCCTGGACAGGGGGACAGTTAGTCGCAGGCTGACACAGAGACGAACACAGACAGACAACCATTCGCTCTCACATTCATTCACTAGGGGTAATTTAGGGTTACCAATTCACCTAACATGCATGCCTGTGGATGGTGGGAGGATGCCGGAGTACCCGGAGACAACCCATAGTAACACGGGGAGGACATGCAGATTGCACCCAGAGAGTTTGTGAGTTGGCCAGCCTGAGGATTGAACCCTTGATATCCTTGCTGGTAGGCGAGAGCACTAATCTCTTTAGCCTTAACATCTAAAATCCTTCAAAGGTTATTCCTGCTTTTCCTGCTCCCACACTTCTTAGCCTTTTATCCTGTCTATCCTGGTATGCTTCCTTCCTCGTCCAGTGCTGACGCACTCCTTCACCAGTCATCCTCCTCTCTGTCTTCATCCATCATCTAGTCTGTTTTTGGTGAACTATTTTTAGGTATGCATTTCCTACTTTCCACTACATTTTTTATTATTATTACTTCTTGTCACTATTCAGCACCTACCTACTACTTCCTGCCATTAGTGTTGTTTGACTGTTGCACTGTTGCAAGTCATTTGAGAAGGTCATATAATAGGAAAGGAAAAAAAATGCTAAACTAATTTGAGAAACTGCCTTTGCATGGGAAGGCTGAGTTCATAATGTCAGTGTGTGTTTTTGCATATATGTTGGTACAAATGTTGTATATGTTATCAAGAGCCTGTTTTGTGATTTAAAGGGTATTAGTGGAATCAAGGCTTTAGTGTTTGTATATAGATCCAGTTGATTGTGAATCCCCGTCATGTCCTGCAATCAAAGCCTGTATTGAAAACCTAAAGCAATGCAATATGGAGACCACCCGCACTCCTCAGTGCTGGAGGGTTTAAGTTTGTTTGTCATTGGAGGCCCGTTGATTAGATTTGGGTAGACCCACGGATCAGAAGACGAAAGTGGAATTCCTTATCTGTGCCTTCCTTATGTCTAATTAGGCCTCTGTGTGATTGTGAGCAGCTTTAGGGGTGTTAGAAAGGCATTCTCAGCTGTTCACATCGGTCAAGGTCTAGTGATAATAAAATAATTTTTAACATCGTCACTTTGGTTGTGAGGAATACTGAAGAGTTGATACTTAATTAAGCCCTGAAATGAAATGCATTTTGAGCTTCTAGGGTGCTAAACACACTGCGGTCCAGAAACCCTGCCACAAAGAGTGATAAGCCAGTCCTAAGCCCAAATAATTGGAGAGGAAAGGCATCTGGCATAAAAACCTTTTTCCAAATTAATATACAAATCAGTGCACACTAGAAAGGAAAGAAGAGACTGCTAAAAATACAGCGTTGTTATTCTGTCACCTCACTTACATTATTGACTATCTCTATATCACCTCACATTTGTCTTATCTGACTATGCATGTATATTTGGACATTTGTCTGTCTAAGCATAATGGACAATTCTCAATAATGTCTTCACAAACTTCACTTAGACTATTACTTGCGACTGGATCTGTTTAAAACTGTTTTTGCAGATCAGTCACTAATTCTGTCTCTATCTTATGTTTAAGAGAAACCATTTGGAAGCTGCGTGTTGACTTCCTGCAGGAGCGAGTCCTCAGCCAATGGGAGAGCTTCACCATATGGAACGCTGGCAAACAGGGCAGGAAGCTGTACCGCAGCCTCAATCCGACCAATCAGAAGAAGGCATGTCGTTTCCTGCTGTAATTCATTTTTAGTTTTGTTTGATTGGTAGAGATTTATTTTATAATCTTGATCCTTTATTTATAAGGTCATAGCTTTTTGTGATGTGGATGAGAACAAGATTCACAAGGGCTTCTACACATACGAGGAATCCAAGGTGAGGCAGTGGCTACTGAACATGTTGAGACCTTTTAGATGTAGTTGAAATAAGTCACCGTGCTACTTTGTATTGTATTTGTTTACACCAATAAACGATGTGATGGGAAATGTTTTGTATGGCTGATTTGTCAATGTGATTGCAGGAAAAACCTAAACCAAAAATCCCAGTTCTCCACTACAAAGACGCTGCTGCGCCTTTTATCATCTGTGTTAAACTGGTGAGCAGAAAACATGTTTGGGTGTTGTATGTTTGCAGTCCCCGACCCTTCTGTCCCACAGGTCTGTAATCTAAGTTAACAACTTAATGATTCTGGGCGTGTGCCTGGCCCTGGACACTCAATCACACACACGGGATGGGTGCAGGAAATGGGCAGTGACAGCAGCCTGAACTTTGATCACACAATGCTTGTACAAACATTAGATGTGCAATTTACTTTACTTGCCATTTTCTTTGTTCGACAGAGTCTGCAATGAAACCTGATAAACCCTATACTTCCTGTTGCTACCTGTTATTTGTAAAAAAAAAAAAAAGTCTGCCTTAGCAGCAGTTTGAGCAGGTATAATCTGCCCATTTATCTTCCAGCCAGATGCAGACATCAAATCTAGTGTGGCCCCACCTTCACAGGGCACTAATTGCTCTATTTGGGGAATTGGGAGTAAGTAATTACAATCAGACAACAAGAGGATATTAACTCAGTTATTTGCTCTAATTTTCAGCTGAAAATTATGATGTTTAAACACCTGCACTCAAACAACTTTTTGTGTGAAATGTCAAATAAATGCTTCACTACAGATGTGTCATTGCAATCAATTCAAAATCTTGACACAATACAAGTTAAAATGACCAAAAATGGACTTTAAACTGCTACATTAAACAATTACTTAGTTATATTGAGCTTGATTTTACATGAATAAAAATAAAACGTTTTCATTTTGTCTTTTGTAGGACATGACGGGAGGTCTTTTTGAGAAAAATCTCACCTCGTTGCAACTGAAAGAAGGAAAAGATTATTATCATTTCAACTGACTGAGTGAGGAAATACACTGAGGGCAGTAAACATGAAGAACAAGTAGCCATGGGAATATACAAAATGAAAATACAAAGGGTGATGGATAATTTAAATAATATCAATATGTTTCATAATTATGGCCTGACATAGGTGCCACAATAGTAGAAGCAAATCATCTGCTGGCTGATATGTTGGTGTTGGTTTAATTCCCCAACATTGAGCAAAGAAAACTCCAGGCATATCTTTGTGCGCCGGTCCCAACAATGCCGTATAAATGGACAGTGTTGTAGGGATGCTGGAAGAAAAAGGGAGCAGCCAAAAGGGACTTCTATGGTAAAACCTATTTCAATATATTGTTAAGCATGGAATTTCCAACCAATAAAAAGAGTTAGATGATCTAACTTGTAAAGAGTGGGATGTTTTATAAGCATAATCCATAATTGTGTTTTTTTCATTGTTCAATGATGCAAAATGAGTTGCACACACATTTGTTGTAAATGTATAAACAGTAGTATTATCCATATTTGTGTTTTTTGTTTTGGGTGCATTATGAAATCTAAAGAACAATAACCTCTTTAGCAGAGCATAAACACACAGTAAGGGTTTATTTTACCTCACAGAAAGTAGAGTTTTTTCTGCCCAAGGGTAAACAGACCTTTCCCCACAAACCCCCAACTCTCTTCCCTAGATCTGTTTTACTGTAACTTTGACCACAGCTCACTGCAGACAGCGCCAGTCACAGCTTCCAGTCCACAACAGATTTGACCTTTGTTTGTTATAACATACCAAACACAGAGTTGCACAGTCATGTCAGTGTACTGTTAGTAAGGCTAAAAATCAGTGTGTCAGATTATAAATGGCAGGATTTCTTTTGGCCCACAGGTTTGAGGTGAATCTTTAGACCTCTGGCTCCCACAGTCCAGCGCTGCGTATAGGCTGAGAAAAATGTCACTTCCACTTAACACTGAGTCTCTACCTAGACCTCCTCTGTGTTACTACACCAAACACACAAACAAGAACATGTCTACCTCGGGCAGGAATGCAGCCTTGTCTACTCTCATCATTAGTAAGAGAGTAGCTTAAAAATAATAGAGTTTTTAGCTTTAGGTAGCCACAACAAATCTGCCTTTTAGTGTGCAGTGATTTGCATAGTGTATTGGCATTGTTTTTTTTGCCAGATGCCCTTTCTTTTATCCAGACTTGGGACCTGCACTAGGAGTACACTGTGACCCTTGTGACTGTATTGGGCCTAGATATGTATCAAGTTTAGTATTTTGATTTTGTTGTTAATCTTTTCTACCGCTTGTGAATGCAAATTCATATTGCGGTTACTAATATTTTGTTGCACTTGAGGCCAGTCTTGGTTTTGGGAATTTATACAACTATTAAATGGTCTTTATATTAGACTAAATGCATATAAACACATTCTATTATCCAACCACAATGGGTCACAAGCCACTGTACTCTTTGTGTCTGTCCCAAGGCTGGATAAATGGGAATGGGAATCAGAATGAGCATTCAAGTAAAACATTATGCAAAATCATTAAGCAAATCACTGCACTCAAGCAGATGATTTTCTGTGACAACCCCAGAAAGGAAAGCCAAACCTATGGTGCCTCTTCTATGTATTGTCCACTGGTCTTCATTTGTTATGGTTTTATAGTATGGCCCTGACAACAACACTACTTCAAATAGAGATACCAAGAGACTTTGATTAAGGGTCCCCCAAGCGCACACCATATGTTTTCGAATGTTATGAAGCGAAGTGAGTTGTTTAAGTTAGAAGCTGCTGTGTCTACATACATCCTGTCTCTTCTATGCGCTCTGCCCAGGTGATGGAGCACTTGGTAGATGATCAGAGCAAGCCTTAATGGAGAATCTATGGACCAGGGTAAACATAGCTTTACATTGTGTTTACACTGTCTCTGTGTAGACATTAGGCTGATAGCTCACAGCGAATGACCCTGACCCTGCAGCCTGCCTGCCCTCTTTGGTCAAACAAACCTGAATTTGCTAAGTTGAAGAATGCACACACACCGCATGCTATATGTGCTGTTGAAACAAAGGTAAGAGGTGGGTGTGTTTTATTGAAGAAAGAACCTAGAGGTCACACTTCACCTGGATATATAATGCACTCATGATTCAACATTTGACTAAGTTGTGTCTCTGAAAAGGTTCTCAATCATCTAAGTTATAATACACTTAAGACAGGCATCAGGACACAGTTTTTTAAAGTTGGAGAGTTTCATCCACCAAAAAAAACACTGATTAAAATGAACTGCCAGCAACAGTCACAAAGACTGATTTATTATAGATGTTGGGGAAGTGGTGCGACACGGTGGGACAGGCTCGAGAAATAAATGCTTTGATATTATACATACATATCTAACTTATCAATTTATTCAGTCTAAACCTCATTTAGATAAAGATACAAGTTGTCGCAGTTTAGGTTTATAAAATGTGCTGCATCCCAAAATAAGTGGGAGGTCACCAACTGTGTACATATTTGTAGAAATTGAAAAGTAACTATGGTGACACTAGTGTAAAACTACATCATCTTACTAACATCTGAAAAGTGGCTTTTAAAATCTTTACTCGGTAGATCTATTACTTTCTGTTCTTATACAACATGGGCGAAAACTAATAAAAGAACAGCCGAAAGATAAAAAAGTAAAAGCACTAGTATTACTAATAGTATTCAGTAGTAGTAGGAGGAGGAGGAGTAGCAGCACTAGTAGTAATAACAGAAGTAGTAATAGTAGAATTAGTGGTAGTCGTTGTTGTAGTAGCAGTTAGTACAAAGTGCTAACTTTACACTTAGTACTTTTTTACTTATAATCGACTCCAGACATTGAGTACTTCTTCTACCTCTGCTATACAACAGTCTAATCTGGACAAACTGAGCACTGATGTAGGGGAATGCATGTGTATATAAACTTGTGCTGATTTTATTTGTGCTCTTAAGATCTGATACAAATACTCAAATGTCTATGAGCAAGGCACCTCAGGCTTGATCTTGTAACCCACAGAGATAAATAACATTTATGTTATTATAAATAACGAAAGGAGTGCTGAGTGGAGGCAACAGCGAGTATTAAGGGTCTGAAGTGTTGAAATTAGAGATAAAGGAATGTGTGTGTGACTAGATGCAGAAGTTTCCTGTCAGGCTATTTGAAAAGAGGCAGGTGATGGCCCAGACCAGGAGCAGGTCAAAGGCTGAGGTACTGTGAATACTTCAGATAGTGAGAGAGCACCTGAGGTCACACAGCACCTCAGCCTCAGTCAGTGCATCTAATACACAAGAAATTTAGTTTAAGTTGTTTGAAAGTATTCTATTGAAATTTGAGCTTAGTAATATGTAAAATAAGGATCCAACTATTGATATTGCCTTTTACTCGGAGTTGCTTTTAAGCTCTATGTAGTCTTATCATAGTTATGGCATTGCTTTTTTATTACATATTACTTATTATTTCACATATTATTTTTGTTATTTTGTTTTGTCATGAAGAATAGGCTACTTCTATAAAGCAGCTTCATGCTGTCTAATTTATGGTCTATCAACCCCCCCAATCCGACACCCCACCCCCTCCCCTCCGCTCCCAACTTGTGTAGGTTGTTGTTGGTGGTGAGGTGCATGGGGTGATTCTGTTGGTATTTCTCAAAATGCACAACATTGCTCTGGCTGTCTGGGGGAATGTGACGAGTCGGTACCATCACCACTGCGACTGTTTTCTCACGGGAAAACCGCCCGGTAACCAAACAGGCGTTTAGAGCACAAGTGTGACTTTGGTTATGTCAGGGCTTTTCTATTTCCTACGTGAAATATACAACCATCTGTTTGTACAAAAGAGTGTTGTTACAGTAAGTAAAATATTATCTGATTGTAGTACCTCTCACAAGAAAACTTTGTTGGATCAATCATGTACGCTTTTCTTGTTTTCCCACAGTAATGTAATCCATCTGCTGTATGCGCGTACTTTTAGTAGGCTACAGTGTATTTCTCATAGAGTTATTAGAAATATACTAATAGAATTGTATGTGTCTCCATGCAAAATCCCGCTACTATGCAGGGTCAATAGGAGGAGGCCATAGGGCGGGTTTTGGAGTTGGCGCACGCGTCTCACCCACGCAGACTCAGCTGTTGGCACGCGCCCCCGTTGACGTGAAGCAGAGCTCGAGGCAAGTTTTAAACAACTCCTGCTCCTGTGCGCGCAGCCGCTTTCTTATACTAAGCTCTGGTCAAAATGTCATTCCTCCACAGGACGTGGACCCACGGCTGAGCACGTCAAGCAGGCTTTGCAGCGCTGAAGGACACTTCCCTGGAGCGTGAGGCTTGGAAGGTAGCGCACGGCTCGCTCGTGTGCGGGGTTTGGTGAAAAGCGACGGGCCATGAAGACGAGCATGGCTTGGTCGTGGACTGCACTTTGGGTCACGGCGCTGCTCCTTTGCCGCGCTGTAGCACAGTACTCCAGCGATCAGTGCAGCTGGCGAGGAAGGTGAGCAAAGGATATTTGAACAGCGTGTACCAGAAGATAACCCAAAGTCTATGGCTCTTTATTACAGAGTATAATCGACTGTTTTAATGAGTGATGTATAGCCTTTCAGTGTACAATATATGTTTCTTTGAGCGTTTTTATTATCACAACTTAAAGTTAACTTTTGGTGCAGTGAGGAAAGTTTTTTTTTTTTTACTGTCTGGATGTTTTGTTCCAAAGTGGTCACTTGTGTTTTGCTCATCTCAGGAACACTATTGAGAGTTTGTATTTTTATTAAATTTTTTATCTCCTCCACATTTATGTCCTGCTAAAGCTTTATGCTGATCATAGGAATGTCCCTGCTCTCGGTATCTTAAGTAAACAGAGCCATGTGGTGTCTTTGATCACTCTTCAAGTCCCTAGGTCATAAAACGCTCTTGGTGTTGGAGGATTTCTCCTCAAACATCTAAAGAGCTAATGGCTCGATCAAGGCTCTTTTATGAAATCCATATGCTGCTTTGGCTCTGTTGTTATTTGTTTAGATATTTTTCTTAAATCTTACTCATTGACAGTGTTTTCATATTTTATGAGATAAGTATTGAGTCACATTTGCTCCTTTGCAGTGGTTTGAGCCATGAGTTGCACCGCCGAGATGTGGAGCAAGTTTACCTCCGCTGTTCCCAGGGCTCACTGGAGTGGCTCTATCCCACTGGAGCCATTATTATAAATCTACGACCAAACTCTGAACCACTGTCAGGTCACCTGGCTGGTCTTCACACATGCATCAAGACCCGCTCTGATTCAAAGGTACAAATCTACAGCAGTAGTATGTCCAAATTAGTGATGCAACGATGCACTCAATATAAGATAATATTGATACAGTTGTCATACTTCTTTCTTTATTAACAGAATGAGCTGCAGAACAGACATTAAATAGAAACAATATATTGGATATAACTACATAAAAAAAAAAACACACACAAGCGAGCCAGATTATCTACCATTATACCTTGTGTGGGCCTAGACACTGTTTTGAAATTGCATCACAATCCATTCTCACCTCTGCAACAATGTTTAACTAATTGATTAAGCATCGTGACAATCCTGGTCCAAACCCTTTTTACTGGCTTGTACTAACTTTGTTCTTATATAGGGGTCCCATATTTATCTGGAGCGGGCGGGAGAGCTGAAGCTGCTCCTGACAGAGGAACAACAGGCCCAGGGCTCTGTGCACTGTTTCAGCCTGGCACAGGGGTCTTTGTTTGTGGAGGCTGCTCCTCACACAGACATCAGCCGCAGGATTACAGCCTTTCAGTACGAGCTGGTGTCCAGTCAGGGATCAGGAGCACACATGTACCCCTACCTGCACCCTGGACAAGGTAAGTGGAGCAACATGCACAGTTAATACAAGTTGTGGCCTGTGTTACTGAAAGATCTTGGTGATTCAAAACAACGTTGGTGGTATACCATTATCATCACAGACATGTCAAAAGCTGTGCAGCCTGGTGCATGGTCTTTAAATTCACTCGTCACTGGCCACATATAGGAGATTCTTTGATTTCTTTACACAATTTTGATATTCATTTTGTACAGTCACAAATTACTGTTTACTCAAAAAAGAATTCAACTGGGGCGCCTTAGTCACTCACCTGGATAAAGCACATACCACATCACAAAAAGCTGATTCCAGTTGATTGATTGATTGATTCTCCATGTCTTCCCACCTCTCTGTAGCCTCAATTTCCTGTCTACTGCAACTGTCCTTAAAAAAATCAAACAAGAAAAGTGCCTAAAATAAATAAAAAAAATGCATACAGACACATAGACACATTTTGTCTTTTAAAATTATTAGATTTCATCAATCTCCTTCATTTAAGTATAATGTTTCAAGTTATATTTGCCCAGTTTTCTTGTGATATGTTAATGTTATCAAAATATAGTCTAGACATTACAATATAAAGATTATACAATAAATCATTCTTTATTATCAAATAATATTTAACAGTCTTCATATAGGACAGATTGCAGCAGTTTCTCGTCTCTCACCTCTGTGTTGCTTATCTCTGCCTCCTCCCCCACCTTCACTCCCACACTTTCTTCTCCACTGAGCCACACATATGAAAACAAGCAGGCCAATCAAAAGGTCACATCAGGGTCAAGCACACGGGGTTGGCTAATCATCTTGCAGCTGTCAATCAAGAGAGAGATCTCCCTAAAGCGGGGCATTTTGGGTAGCCCACCCATATGAGTTGGCTGGGGGCAGCACAAAGGAAACCTAGCTTATAGTTTTGAGACAGAAGTCTGTTGGTTTGTGTCTGGCACTTTTTATAGGCATTTTTAGCGCCAACAGGGTCAAAGGTCAATTCTCTGATTTATATACCTCCTCCTGCCTCACCTGCTCTTCTCATTCACGTCCATTGCTCTTTGATCTCTCCTTTGTCTCCAAAACACTCTCCACTGAAAAGATCAAGAGACATCAGGAAAAGGTTAAACAATTTACACCAATCAGTGGCAATAAGAGACAATGGAATACATTTGTTATTGTAAAATTTAGTGTTTTTTTTCCCTTTGTAGTTACATGTGAACCTTGTTCAGATAAAGAGGTCCTAATGGCTGTGTGTACCAGTGATTTTGGTAGGTATATGCCTTCTTCTATTAACTTGAGCAAATAAATGTCAAAAAATATATCTGTACAATGTTTATCTCTGACAAAAAACTTCCTTAAAAAACTATATTTTAAAACATTAAAGGGGAAGGGATTTTGTTGTGTTTTTGTTGTTTTTCTTAGTTAGCCAAAGCAGTATTTCAGCTTAGCCCAGAACAAATATTTTTTAAATAAATTAGGCACAATTAAGACACCTTTAACATCAAATTTGAGAAAAAGGAGATTGGATTAAACAATTTTATTTTCTCCAAAACAGTCATACATCCAAACACTGAGCAATGCTTATCAAAATATCTACCACTTCTCATTTAAGTAACATTCACACAGTCATGTACTATATTGTCTTAAGAAGGTTGTAGCATTAAAGTCATTAGATTATTTATTGTGAATTTATTTTAATTTCAGAAATAACACTGCTGTTCTTAATCCTTTAGTGGGCACTGGTGTTTTTCACAGTGCAGCATCAGGTACAACTACACACTCACCGGCTGTGGTGACTCTCAGTCGACTCCTGCGTCAGAAGAGCAGTTTGTTTGTGTGGGCAGGAGGCAGAGGACGGAGCTGGACAGGACGGGTCCATGTGCCCACACAGTGCCCCCTGCCTCCTCAGAGGGGTCAGTACCTTTTGACTGGTTCTGTTCACTTTGGAGAGGCTTGGCTTGGCTGTGCACCTCGATACAAGGACTTTATAGACCTGTATGAAAGAGCACATAAAGCAGGGACAAACCCCTGTGAAATAGATGTTTACTAAGTGACGCCTGAACAAACACAGAAGAAAAAACACTTTTCAATGTCTTACTGAAGAAGACACTCATCGATGTGAAGACAGTAAAGTAGGATTTATGACGATTTCTTAATGAAGTTGATGTCTTGGTTTGTGCTCTTCAAAGAACTATCTTTGGCCATACTGTTAAAAGATAAAAGTTATTGTGCGAGAGTGGATTAGTTAAGAGGATGTTTCATAAAATGTGTTGTGAAGTTTGGGTGAAGAGCAATTTCTGACAATGATACTGCCTGTGTGTCATTCTTTTGCTTTGTAAAAAGCTTTTATGTACAAATTAGGAGTCTTCTTTTGACAGAAGTGTTATCTTTGCAGCTCTGTGAGTCTTAATTTCTTAAGTTTGTGTGGTTTTATATTTGAAAAATTAAAAACATTTGAAACATTGTTTTCTGATTTGATTTGTGAAAGCACTTCTACATTTGATAAAATTACAAGAAAATATCAATAGCTGTCATAGTCGGATTCGGGTTCTCAGTTCAGTGACCATTAGATGCAGACAGTCTTCTTAGATGAACTAACTTCAATGGTTTGGGCTAATGTAGGCTATTTTTTCTCTGACTGTAGAGTAGATTAAATCATTATTGTCACTTAAAGTTGTTACTTTTTGATTACATTGTTAATATATTATGCTTTGACAAAGTTAATTGTTCACAGTGGAGTAGTAAAAAGTGTAAGTGAGGTGAATGCCTGTGATGCTTTCTCTCTTTCCTCAGGAAGAGCAGGAATGGGTGGAATGTCTCCTCCCACAAAAACACACATACACTGAGAAAAATGAATATTATCGTTGTCACAAGCATCATCAGACACAGAAAACACCAATGAACACCAAGACTCATTTTGCATACATCAAAACTATTTTAGGGTTTAACCTCGCTTGTGTTTGGATGCGTTTTAGACATTTTTATGTCGTTGGCGTTTTATTTTACAGTTGGTGCCCGTTTTCAGATGTGTAAGCTGTGCATTAATCTGGAGTTTTTACTTCCATGTGGTAAGTGACTTGTTTTGTGGAACAAAAATGTTGGATGCTTTGTAAACGTTGTAAAGGTTTATGTTAAGAGAATATGAACCAGATAGATATTCTAACAAATAGTTAATGAGAGGAGAATCTATATATAACATGTAACCATCTCTACTTTGTGCACACTCTGTGTGTGTGTGTTTGTCTTGGGTCGCGGTCTGAGGAAACCACAACACACGCGCCCTGCACACTGCCTACATACAAACATACCGAAGCGCAGAAACCCAACCCACAGAGCAACACACTATACACCCCTTGGCAACCCGCTCTGGCACCGGCCCAGGACCCCTTTGGCATCCTCGCTAATTCTGGACACACTTATCCCTCTGCACGGGGGCCTTAATGGTAACCTTTTGCTGGTAAAGCGCGCGCGATATGGAAACAGTTGAGCACAGCTGCGCGAGTCAGCTTAAGACGAGGGAATGGCTGAGCTCAGGGAAAACACACCCGCGCGCCTTAGTCCACATATAACCAGCAATGGTATTTTATAACGCAGTGGTCTGGGTAGGGCCCGTGCTTTTATTTTATGACACAATAATTTAAAGAGGGCACTATGTTGAATCGAAATGTTATCCAGCCTAATACATACTGGTTACAGACTTCGAGATAAAAACTGCATTTCAAACGTCTAGATATTAAATAGGATGCCACATTCACAGCATTTCCACTGTAACATTTTAATCTATACAAACGCAAAACCGCTTCCTCATCAAATAACGATAGGACATTAATCCTGGGCCATACTGAACTTTGACGTTACTTTTTCTTGAGTATAGAGCCCTCTAGTGGTTGTAAACTATTTACTATAGAGCACTTGTACATACTCTTGACTTCTCCAAACTGTTGACAAATACTGTATCTACTGAAATATCTACTGAAGCATACATTTCTTCACATAATGCACCACTCACAAACCCCTACTTCACAGAGTTGGTTGATCAGTAACTGAACATATATAAAGTACTTAAATCTTAAATTTAGAAGAAAGCATTCAATATACTATAGTTTACACCCTTCACATTTCACATTTAAAACAAGCATAATATTTTGAGGCAAAACCGGAAGAAAACTAAGTTAAGACACAAGAGGTAGTGAGCTCATTGGTCAGCTAAATGTGGAAGTGAGAGTTTCAGTTTCACAGAAGAACTTTCTTTCAACCATTTGCCCACACATAGTTGAGATATCTTTCCATTATGTGGGTCTCATGGAAACTGCTCTTCAGTCTTTGTAAGTTTTTACATCTATATACTTCATTAATAGACTCAATTAATAAGCCCTTTTCACGATGACGTCAGACAACTTCCGTTTTGAGACGATGGGATGTATCTTCATTTCCAGTGCTGCTGCTCGCCAGTAAGGAATTTATTCGGAGTCTTAAAAATTGGCCAAATATAAGGCTACATGATGTACAGAAACTCGAAAAGGGATATACATTTTCCATTGAGGGTTTCTTATTTGATTATGATGGTAAGTGTTTTGTCTTGTAGCTAAAGCTAGTAGTTGTTAATGCTGTAGCGTTAGCAATAGGTCTAACGGGGTGTGCGATAAAACAATATTAGATTATGTTACGATCTAAATGAATGACAATCTGCTTGTCTGAAAGGCTCACTGCATAGTACTGCAATGAACTTCTAATTAGACCTGAAAAGTCTATTATTTTGTCACAGATTGATCACTACAGCAGAGTCAGTGTTAGAGCACAGAGCTTTACTAAATGAAAATATACTGTAGTACTATCCAGTGGTATTTCCTGATAAGCAGATTGTCAAATGTTACAAGTGGTTGCACAGATTATGCAGAAGACAAACACATGAATGAAGATTAATGATATTTATTACACACAAACAGTGGGTATTCCTGTTTCATATGTACGGTTGTCGTTTGCACAGCATTGTTACAGAGCCGAATTAGTTTCCCACACCATTAGGGCGGATAAGACCGCCGTAAACCACTGCACACTGGTTACTTCAAACAAAATAAAGTTACAGCAAACACTGCAAGTCACCACAGATGCTCACTTCAGACAGGATCGGATGCAACACTGTTAGACGAGAGGGATCATATCGACCCGGGAAGTGACCCAAAATAAAAACAAGACAAACAAACAAAAAGTTTAAAGTAGTAGTAGTCCGCTGTCCACTCTTAAAAGCAGACTAACTAAACCCAAAACACTCATAAAAGGACAGCAGGTAGCGGTATGTGAATAACTGCAAACAAACAATACAAAAAGAATAAACCACCTGCTAAAATAAACGTTTTACTTCAAAATATTAAAAACAGTAAAATACCGCATACCTGTGATATCAAGCACCCACACCCAGTCATTCACGCCACAGGTCGTCCTCACAAAACCACGGCCCTGTCACATAAAATACGTTTAAAATACAACTAGACCAAACAATCATTAAAGTAAAACCATATTTACCAACTTGGCTCAAACAGTCGACACACAAACGTGGGCCCAGCAGTCGTCCTGGCCACCCACAGGAATCTGGCACTTTCGCTGGCAAACCAGCCACTTCCCATTTTAAAGGAAATGCCCTGATGCCAGAGCAACACCCTGCGGTGTCACCCATCACACAAATATTCAGATAAACTCAGATCATGACATGATCTAACACTGTTTTATAGCGCAGCTCTATCACTTAGCCATGTTGCTAACGCTATCTAGCTACATAGCAAAGCACTCACTTCATAATCCAAGTATCCTTGGTTGAAGAATTAATTCATAAATATTCATTTGAAAATTGCTGTATATTGTGTAAACCTGTAAACGGCAATTTAAAACAAGTCTGGGTGAATTTCTTATGGGAGAAGCGCGGCACCGGAACTGAAGATACATCCCATCGTCTCAAAACGGAAGTTTTCTGACGTCACGTGAAAAGGGTCTATTGCTAATTTTTGTTTTGTTTTACAGTATTTATGAATTGTGGGACCAGTGCTGCGCCCTTGGTTGAAATCTTTGCATATAATGGAAGAGATGCCAAAGTGTCCTGCTCGTACCCACCTGGATATGAGTCTTATGAAAAGTACTTGTGCACTGAAAACTGTGGAAGTGGAGACGTTCTTGTTACAACCACAGAAGGAAGAAAAAATAGATACTTCATAAGTGATGACCTGCAAAGGCAAATTTTTACAGTGACCATTTCTAATGTTAGTTGGCCTGATGCTGGAAAATACTGGTGTGGGGTGAGCAAGAATTTGGGGGATCTCTACACTGAGGTGAAAGTGCACGTAAATGCAGGTAAGTGAACTTTAAATGCTTCAGCATCCACATTTTTATCAAAACAAATATTTTTGTGATCTCAGATAAGTGTTGTGAGAGCGTTCGCACCATCCAAGGTTATGAGGACAACAGTGTGTCCATTGGCTGCCCATATCAGTCAGAGTTTGTGAGCAGTTTGAAGTACCTGTGCAAAACATCACAGCCCTCGACATGTCTCCAACAAGCACTTGTTACAACCAACACTAAACAAAACAGACGATTCACACTTAACGTGAATCACACACAAAAATTCACAGTGGACATCACTGGAGTCACCAAGCAGGACGCTGGGTCATACCTGTGTGGGATCGAAAGAAAGAACAACTTTGATGTTTTTTCTCGTGTTGACTTGACTGTGAGAGGTAAGACTACATGTATTATGAGATATTAATAAGGTCAGTGTTCCCTAATGCTCTTCAGATATACTCACACAGATGTTTAAGAGGCTTGGTCAGTCACAGTTGGCTCTATGATCAAATTAAATAACTAGAAAAGGGTGGGTTACACTTTTATATTGAAGGTTTCCCTAAATTTTAAAATGTATTTTATGCAACACTCAATGCTTGTCTTGCTGTTATTTTGTATAAGCAGCACCAACAATGCATTTTTATTGGTTTAGGCATCGGCGAATTGTAAAATCTACTGCTGACAAACATAAACATAACCAACAGGGACATTTCTGATGTTTTAAATTGTGCACCACAAAAGTCTTAGGATTACTGTACAGAGACTGAACAATTAAATGCTTTTACAATTATCTTGTCTTTGCCAGAGTGGTGCTGTGTAACCTCACAGGAGGTGAAAGGTGTAGTGGGGCAATCAGTGACCCTCCAGTGCCCATATCCTTCACAACATGTGTCCAACAAAAAGTTTCTCTGTAAGGGAGACCAAAGAAACACTTGTCAAACTGTGGTCACCAGTGCGGGTCCCAAAGACAGGTTAAAGCTGCAGGAAGACCGCTCCTCCAGCTCCTTCTCAGTCACTATCACAGGGCTTGCAGCAGCTGACGCCGGGACGTACTGGTGTGGGTCAGATGCACAGTGGACTCCCAACACATACAACAAAATCCAGCTGTCTATAGGTCAGTTTCCTTAGAGATCTGTGGAGGCAAATATAATGATAACATAAGTTGTAGCCCATATACTGTACATTATAAGTGTGTAGCCAGACTAAGTCTGTCAGTGGTTATTGACATTGGTGCCTCAGCTACCTGTGTTTGGAGTTCAGTGAGTTTCTCTTATATCTGTGGAGTCACTCGGGGACACAGTGGTGAGTAAAAGACTTTCAAATAAGTTGTTAGTTGGAACAATAAGGTAAATATGTGAACATCTCTGATCAAACCAATGTGGCTAAATGCCTTATTACACAAAAAAAATGAAAATAATTTTACTCACCACTGATTGAAATTAGCGCCAATAATATGAATTTTAATTTTATTGCTTTAGTTGAATGAGAATTTGAAAATTGACTGGTAGGACACTAACAGAATTATCTATAAAATAAGTTTTTTCACCTTTCTTGTCTTTGCCAGAGTGGTGCTGTGTAACCTCACAGGAGGTGAAAGGTGTAGTGGGGCAATCAGTGACTCTCCAGTGCCCATATCCTTCACAACATGTGTCCAATAGAAAGTTTCTCTGTAAGGGAGACCAAAGAAACACTTGTCAAACTGTGGTCACCAGTGCAAGTCCCAAAGACAGGTTAAAGCTTCAGGAAGACCGCTCCTCCAGCTCCTTCTCAGTCACTATCACAGGGCTTGTAGCAGCTGACGCCGGGACGTACTGGTGTGGGTCAGATGCACAGTGGACTCCCAACACATACAACAAAATCCAGCTGTCTATAGGTCAGTTTCCTCAGAGATCTATGGAGGCAGAATTAGGTTAATGATTACAGCACAAGTGCCTGAGCATGAATGTTCACATAGTACCTTGTAATTCTGACAGAGTACTTGACAGTCACTGTGTCCCCAACTAAAATCACTATAAACGGCTCTCAATCAACTTATAACAAAGGTGAAGCATAAACACCAGCCTATAATTCAATTTACCAACACAGACACAAAGATATTCAACCAAAAATAGATTTAAAAAAAAAGTAAAATCCTTGATGGTGCATATTTAGATGTGATCTAATGTTGTGCTCATAACTTTCACCCAGATGCTGGAATTTCTCACATTGTACTTTATGTGGTGCCTGCAATACTCCTAATGCTGATAGTAGTGACTTCAGTAATCATATACAAATACTGTTGTTTGAGAGTTCAAGGTACGTTGAGCAGCTGCTATTTTGATTTTAAAAAAAAATACAAAATATGTTCTTATTATTGTTGGTGATTTCTAGGAGCTAGAGGGAACAACAGCATCAACAGTGCAAAAGAGGATATTGAGGTCACCGAGGTAAGACAATAAATAATGCTAGCTACTGCAGTGGTCAAGTAATACAATTTCTTTACTTGAGTAAATTTTAGTAACAAGAAAAAACTTTTACTCAATGACTAAGTGTAAAGTGAAAGCTGTACGATGTTAAGTGGAGTAGTTAAGTGGGTAGTGATTGGAGAAATTGTATTAGTAGTAGAAGCAGTGGTAGCACTAATAGCAGTAGCAGAAGTGGTAGTAGCAGTATGTACTTTTTACTTTAGTAAACTTTACAGTAAATACTTTTTTTATTTCTACAAGCAACAGTTTGAGTACTTTTACTTCAACTTGAGTAATTTTATTATGAACTAAGGGTATATTTGGTTTGGAATACTTCTTCCACCTCTGCTAAACTCCAATTTTATCATAAACAATTCAACCTCTGGCCTTCACAGTTCAAAATGTTTATGTATTATTATATATTATTATATATTATGTTAAATTTTTAGATTATTTTTTAAAATGTTTTTTTTTTTTTTTCAGGTCTATAATAACCAGGAAGTTGTGAATTCATCAAAGATTAATGCCTATCGCCGTGGTGATGACTTGTGTGAGCACCAGGAAGACACCTTGTATGAAAACTTTTCTAATGAACACATCTACAGTAACTATTAGCGCAAAGGTAATGGAGGATGGACCATGCACATTGCAGTTATTTTATCTCTTATAAATTTATAAACATAGTCCCACTGTTTTGTATTTATCAAGTGTATAAGCATTGTTTATGATCAAATTGAGTATTGTAAATATTTGTTGTTTTTTACATGTTCTACTCAACATCAACCTTTTACTTGTTTTTCTTTGAAATAAGTATGTGTGCATATTTATGGTTTTGTGATGGTTTGTTCCACACTGGGCAGGGGTGTAATTTCCTCTTAGAATAAAAATAAATATGTGGCACTGCAGTTTGTGTGTATTTTAAAAACTTTGTTCTGCTTTTTTGAAGATGTTATGAACTCTCACATTACTGGTTCCTGTTAAAGAGGTATCACTAAAATATAGAACTGACTGCTTGACTGCTGAGGAATGTAGATTTCAAACTGACATTGTCTTACATTGCATTGATGTGAGTGCAAAATCCACAAAGATTGAACCTAAATTTGCTAAACATGTTAAACATGTTCTAAGAATTAACACTGTCCTGGCTGCTCTTCCCATGATTGTTATCTGAGCTGAAGCTGCCAGCGTCTGTATCTGGGCAACCACAAACAAACAGAAAACACTTGGTTCAGGATAGCTACCTGCTCCACTTTTCTCATACTTTCTAGGGAGTCTCAACTTTACACAAAGTTGTAAAAGGAAAACTAGGTTATCCAGTTTACTAACGCACCATGAGCTCTGAGGTGTTGGTGTGCAGGCCTCACTATGACGACAGAGCAGTGGCTCAGGGTGTCCCAGCTCAGGAGCCTGCAGTGGAACCAGAAGTACCACAGCCGTCCTCAGGTTCAGCCCCGGCGGGGTACCGTTCAGCTAAGTACACACCGTCCGAGTGGTTCTCCAACTACCACAGCATTCTGCAGCAGGCCAGCACAGACCACAGTGAAGCTGAGAGGGTCCAGAGACACTCCAAAACCCTGTCCCAGGACACCGAGACTGACACTCAGCACACACAGGCACAGGGGACGCGCCTCCTCGGGGACAGACTCCAGGACATCCACTACTGGAGGGCCGAGCTGCAGCAGCACATCTCACAGCTGCAGGTCAACATTGAGGCTTTAGCCGGCCAAAAACTTAGACTGGAGAGGGCTCTTGATGCCACTGAGATCCCTTACGCAATCGCTACAGACAACCTGGCCTGTCGCACCAGGAGACCAGGACCAGACCTGGTCAAAGACACAGTGGAGGAGGAGTTGCTCAAGGTGGGCTAGTCCTGAGAACATTAACAATATTTAGATACAATTGTAGCATGAAAGAACTATAGCAGTAGAATAAAGAAAAACTCCAGTTAGTTTATTTAATATGTAGACCAGTGGTCGCCAACCCGTCGATCGCGATCTACCAGTCGATCGTAAAGGCAGTGCGGGTAGATCGCGGAGCCCTGCCTTTCCAAATAAAGTCATATGTCTACGGCATTTGATTGACGCAGATGAATCAGTCTGTGATTCTTTCTAACACACGGGACACCGCGAAAGCGCGAGTAAACCGCACGAGCTACGAACTAAACCGAATATCAATCAGAGTTTTGGCCGCTTTCACTTCAGTTCTGTTGTGGAGGCTGCGGGCGGCTCGCGCTTACGCCACTCTCAACAGCGCCGCGGAGCTGACGCACACGCACGCACACAGAGGAGGAGAAGCAGCGGTGTCAGGGGGTGTTTCTCAAAGCCCAGGTACCTCGCCTTGCCTTGATTACATCACAGGAAGGCATCCACGTCATCATCTATCGCCCAAGATGTGTTCCAAGGTTCATGTCCTTCCCAGGCAGCTGTCCTCTGTTTGGCTACCATGTGGCTAATTCACCAAGGATACATCAGTGGATCCTTTGCTACCTTGCATGGGCCAAAATCATCCACAATGCACTGCAGCTTTTTTGAAAAAATGGCAGGCCATGGGCATGTACTACTTTTAAAAGCTTATTTAGCAAATTTGAGATTATTTATAAGCTAAAATGTAGCACACACAAGGGGTGTTTCTCAAAGCCCAGGTACCTTGCCTTGCCTTGAAAGTGATTTCCTCCAAAGCCACTTCCTTCTAATCCAAGACAAGTGTCCTCCCTCAGTCCAAATAAGCGGCTAATGGAACAGACTTCAGAGTGAATGAGGAGCGTCACCACACTCACAGCTCCTGACTGGTTTTAGTGTCAGATGTGGATTTAGTGTTAGATGTGGATTATATTGATACAATACTTAAATATTTTTGAGGGAGGGGGGTCACCTTGGGAGGAAGTAAACTTTATTTTGTATTTATTGTTGGGTTTTTTTTTTGTTTTTTTGTTGTTGTTTTTTTTTTTTTTTTTTTTGGGGGGGGGGGGGGGGCATCTTTCACAAATTTGCTAAATAAGCTTTTAAAAGTAGTACATGCCCATGGCCTGCCATTTTTTCAAAAAAGCTGCAGTGCATTGTGGGTGATTTTGGCTGATGCAAGGCAGCGAAGGATCCACTGATGTATCCTTGGTGAATTAGCCACATGTTAGCCAAACGGAGGACACCTGGTAAATAAACCTGGTAAATAAATAAATAAAGGTAGATCTCCTGGCCTCGATGACTGTGAAAAGTAGTTCGCGAGCCGAAAAAGGTTGGGGACCACTGGTGTAGACAGTAGACACAGCAGAATCTAATTTGACACTTCAGCAGTTCTTCAATCTATGGCTCTTATTTAGCAAGACTATACAGTGCTGGCCAATGTGGCAAAAAAAAAAAAAAAAAAGTAATTTTATAAAATTGTACAACATAATTTCCTATTAGAATAAAGATAAATGTGTGGCACTGCAGTTTGTGTGTATTTTAAAAACTTCCATCCATCCATCCATCTTCTTCCGCTTTATCCGGGGCCGGGTCGCGGAGGCAGCAGTCTAAGCAGGGACACCCAGACATCCCTCTCCCCGGACACTTCCTCCAGCTCCTCAGGAGGAACCCCAAGGCGTTCCCAGGCCAGCCGAGAGACATAGTCCCTCCAGCGTGTCCTAGGTCTTCCCCGGGGCCTCCTCCCGGTGGGACATGCCCGGAACACCTCCCCAAGGGAGGCGTCCAGGAGGCATCCGGAACAGATGCCCGAGCCACCTCAGCTGGCTCCTCTCGATGTGGAGGAGCAGCGGCTCTACTCCGAGCTCCTCCCAGGTGACAGAGCTCCTCACCCTATCTCTAAGGGAGCGCCCAGCCACCCTGCGGAGGAAACTCATTTCGGCCGCTTGTATCCGGGATCTTGTCCTTTCGGTCATGACCCAAAGCTCATGACCATAGGTGAGAGTAGGAACGTAGATCGACCGGTAAATCGAGAGCTTCGCCTTTCGACTCAGCTCTTTCTTCACCACAACAGACCAATACAACGACCGCATTACTGCAGACGCTGCACCGATCCGCCTGTCGATCTCACGCTCCATCCTTCCCTCACTCGTGAACAAGACCCCAAGATACTTAAACTCCTCCACTTGAGGCAGGAACTCTCCTCCAACCTGGAGAGGGCAAGCCACCCTTTTCCGGTCGAGAACCATGGCCTCGGACTTGGAGGTGCTGATTCTCATCCCAGCCGCTTCACACTCGGCTGCAAACCGTCCCAGTGCACACTGAAGGTCCTGGTTTGATGAAGCCAACAGGACAACATCATCCGCAAAAAGCAGAGATGAAATCCTGTGGTCCCCAAACCTGACACCCTCCGGCCCCTGGCTGCGCCTAGAAATTCTGTCCATAAAAATTATGAACAGAACCGGTGACAAAGGGCAGCCCTGCCGGAGTCCAACATGCACCGGAAACAGGTCTGACTTACAACCGGCAATGCGAACCAAACTCCTGCTCCGGTCATACAGGGACCGGACAGCCCTCAACAAAGGGCCCCGGACCCCATACTCCCAGAGCACCCCCCAAAGGACGCTACGAGGGACACGGTCGAACGCCTTCTCCAGGTCCACAAAGCACATGTGGACTGGTTGGGCGAACTCCCATGAACCCTCGAGCACCCGATAGAGGGTGTAGAGCTGGTCCACTGTTCCACGGCCAGGACGAAAACCGCATTGTTCCTCCTGAATCCGAGGTTCGACTATCGGCCGAATTCTCCTCTCCAGTACTCTGGAATAGACTTTCCCAGGGAGGCTGAGAAGTGTGATCCCCCTATAGTTGGAACACACCCTCCGGTCCCCCTTCTTGAAAAGAGGGACCACCACCCCGGTCTGCCAATCCAGCAGAACTTTGTTTTGCTTTTTTGAAGATGTTACGAACTCTCACATTACTAGTTCCTGTTAAAGAGGTATCACTAAAATGTAGAACTGACTGTTTGACTGTCATGATAGAGTTCAACAGCCCAATAGTTAACAGATAAATATGACACTTATCATTAACAAGCGATCTACATCAGTAAGTATATGTATTGTAAACTTTGAATTGCATTCAACAGAAACCCTCTACTGTCATGATGAGTCTGTTTCTAAAAAGCTAACTGTAACAACTGGTATAGCACTGAAAACCCAGCAGAGGGCACAAGATGACAAACTAAGACTATGTTGTGTGTCTGTAGGAGGTGGACCTTATCAAAAACATCCAGGCCCTGCTGAGGAAGACCACGGCTCAGGTGGTCAGTCAGATCAAGTCAGTGCCACACTTTTCACATCAACCACACAGATAACAATAGACATGGTAGCAGATTGCATTGTAAAAAATCATACCTTTGTGTATCGCAGGATCAACAAAGACACCAAGCTGATGTTGGAGATGGACTGGTCTGATAAATATGAGGCCTATAACTTGGATGATGTTTGTGGGAGATACAGCAACACTAGCCCAGATACAAAACACCACCCCAGCTCGGCCAGCATGCAGGACCAGTGAGTCTTACATCAAGAAATACTAGTATAGAAAAATAAATAAAACTGAGCGGCCCAGTAATACTACAGTATACCGTGGCAACAAATACATTATGCATGATTGTCTATGCATGATTAACCTATGCCATCTTGTTTGCTGCAGGGTGTGTAATCCTTTGTCATGGACAAAGTTCACACAGGACAACCTGACCAAGGCTATGCAGGAGGAACACGCCACTTACAGTCTCAGGTCAGTGGACACTCAGATAGTAACAGTATGATACTGTATCCCAAAGTAAACTCTTGGTGCATAATTAAACATTTTTGGTTTGGAGATCCCTGCACAACACATTCTGCATGTTTGGCTGATATCTTTGTATTACAAGTATATTTTGCATATCACAACTGTTATTTCTTGTCTTTTGCTTTTGCTTTCAATAGAAAAACATCATTAGGCCAATAAAAGTTATGTGCCAAACTGAATACTGATTTATTTGTACATATACATTTCTATTGTATATATATGTGATTTTGTAACCTACTGTTTTCTACAGGATAGATCTATTTAGAGCAAAGTAGTGCCTCCAATGTCTTTGTATGCTGTACTTACAATAACAATAACTATAAATAAAGCCATTCTATTCTTAAAGTCTATCTTTGTTCTTGCGGGGATCAGAATGCTGGTGGAAAGAGTTTTGGAGGACACTACCAGAGATCTGAGAGTCCAGTGTGCAACTGTGGACCAAGCCTTCAGTCAGCGCTGTGCAGAGCTTATAGAGGCCAAGACCCAGCTGGAGACAAAGCATGCACAGGTTACAAACAGCCCTATCTTCTGCATCCTCTTTTCTCACCCCAACTAACTTCATGTCATTTTTCACAACATACATAAATCTCCTCTTTGGTCATCTTCCTGGCCTCCAGTCTAGCAGCTCTCACATCAACATCCAACATCCTACATATACTTACTATACCTCCTCTGTACATCCAACCAAAAACCTCTCCTCTAGGGTTGGCAGTAGCTCAGGAGGTTGAGCAGGTCATCCACTAACCAGAAGGGTGGCGGTTTGTTCCCGCTTGTTCACGTTTTATGTTTGCGACACTGGTGTATGAATGTATTTGTTTGTGAGTGTGAATGAGTGATGAATCTTGATGTAAAGCGCTTTGAGTGCCCTTGAAAGTATAAAACATCTAACATAAGCTGTCCCTGATGCACTTATTCCTGATCCTATCCATTCACATCACTGCCAAAGAGAACCTCAACATATTCAGCTCTGCCATCTCTACGTTACTGTCCATAATATCTCTGTGCCTAGGTTTTGCAGCAGATAGGCGCTCAAGAGAGGAACATAGTGGCTCTGCAGCAGGCCATACACAACAAAGAAGCTCCTTTAAGAGTGGTCCAGTCCAGACTCTATGTCCGCTCCCAGAGACCAAACATGGAACTGTGCAGAGATCCACCGCAGCTCAGGTAAATGCATATGTTACAGTGACATTACCTGTCTCTCTTCTTCACCCCTGTGTTCTTGGTCTGCAGTCTGGAGGCAGAGGAGAAGCAGATTCACGTTTCTACAGAGTCACTGGAGCAGCAGCTGAGCCAAGCCCGGGGCTCCCTGTCCTTCCTGGAAGAATCACGGATGGCCATTGAGAAGGATATAGCATGTAAAACAAACTCACTGTTTATCGAGAGGGACAAGTGTCTGACACAGCGAAAACGATACCCAACTGTGTCCACTCTGTCTGGCTACTGACAATACTGTGTTTAGAGAACTTATATACTGCATAAGAACTTACAAATATTATTTTTGTTTTTGTTTTGATGTTGAGTTTCATAATTTAAGTCAATTAGCCTTTTTTAATTCTACTTTATAAATTCTATATCATTAATTTTCAAATGGTTACTACCTGTTTTGAGTTCAAATTGCTATTACCTGAATATCATAATAATGTCACTATCATTTGTAGACTATTAATATTATCAGATTATTATCAGTATGTTATTATTATCAGTTGAGGGTCAAACTAAAACTCCCATTTAAAATTTTAATACTGGTAAATTTCACATCACATGTATTGTATCTTTTATCACCACTAGAGGGAGAGCTGAGTCTTAATGTCTCCAAATAAATGTGTAAATATTTACTGAATGAAAAGTTTAAAGCCTGTCTATTTCCAATTAAGTTTACAAAAGTTAATTAGCAAAAAGATAATGAACTACAAGAATGCTAAAATGTTTGTGCTTGAAAGACAATGCAATAAAAACACATTCTGATTAAACTGAATAAAACTGAATAAATTCTTTGTTTTGTGGTAGATAATAACTACTCTAAGGATTGTGCAAATATTTGTGCACTAGGTAAATGTCTTTTGTTTGTTTCTTTAAAATGGTTCATTGGGTGATCAAACGTGACCAAGTAAAATGAAAAAAAAAAGTTTGTTAAATGTAAGGAGATGGGAGGGTTGGATAGCTGATTTGAGGGAGTGACTCAAGGGAGGGAACAGAGAAGAATAGACAGGACCAAACTCACTTCTTCTCCGTTTGGGCTGCGTCCCTTCTTTCTCTCAGTGACTCTTGGCTGAGACCTACACACAGGTGAGTCTACAAATTTAATTTTTTTTATTCTTGCAAATTTTGTCCAACATTCTATACTGTTTTACAGGATTTATTTAACATTTATTGATTTATTTTGTACTGTAATAAATAATTTTTTTCTAATACAGACACTATTGTAACTGTAATTACCTTAGAAGTGCTTTGATTTGTGTGCACTGTGCCATAAAAGAGTTGTGATAGTTGAAATGCACATCTAAATGACCCCTGGCTATTGAATCTTTAATAAGGCATTTCACATCTTACAAATTTGTAGCTTAATTTCAGCTAGAAAAAAGTAGAAGACAAGAGGTGAATAATGGCTCATTAACAAAAATGTCTGACAGATGTAGACCTGCTGCTTTATTTATGTGTGAGAACATTTTTATGACAGTGTTTATTTGCTTTTGTGTCTGTTGGCTAAATACATGCAGCTAAGTTTGAGGGTTTGTGGAAAGCCAAAGTTTCCGTTGGCTGGATGGAGAGGCTACTTTTAGCCCTGGTTATTACTCCCTTGGCCTAAATGCTTCAGACTAAGGGCCACGTTTTCACAATATTTCACAAGCCTCTGACTGTCCTTTAAATGACTCTAATTATTATAAAGGTTAAAAAACATCTATCAATCTTTGTTTTACTGTGGAATGTCCCATTAAGGTTAGAGCAAAAGTTTAATAGTTATTAATTATATGTTTTGTCCCAAGACTAGAATGTGACTTTCATGGCTTTGCGTGATTTCTTGGATTTTTGTGGTGTCATATGTGTATTTATTTAGGGGCTCTACATGTACCATCTTCGTTTCTTGCACCACTTCCTTTGTCCCTATTTATCACTAGGCCATTTCCTCTAATATTCATCAGTTGTTCCCTGGTTACTGGCCCTCTCCCCAGGATGCTGAGCCTCAGCTCCCTGTTGCTGCTTTTGCTCTGCTCCATGCAGCTGTCTGCACAGGAAGTGCTGGTGAGATTAGCAGGCGTAGGCCGGCGAGGTCCCAACGAGGGACGTGTGGAGGTCTACTATAATGGAGCCTGGGGCACAGTCTGTGACGACGAGGTTGATCTTAATCTCGCCAATGTGGTCTGCCGACAGCTAGGCTACCAGCGCAGCTTAACATGGGCACACAGTGCCAAGTTTGGGGAAGGACAAGGTAAATCTAGCCAGTCACTTTTAGTTGTGAACAGTTGAGCCCACCTTTATCGCTGAGTGCTAATTTATACTTTTCTTGATGTCAGGTTTGATCTGGTTGGACAATGTGCTTTGCAAAGGCACAGAGCTTTCCATCGCAGAATGTCATTCCAATGGTTGGGGAATCAATGACTGCACTCATGCTGAGGACTTGGGTGTAATCTGCAGCCGTGATAGGAGGCCGGGCTTCCCCCCGGTGTCACTGGACGAGACCTCCACATCCAACACATACCAGCCTCCCCATCCGAGACAGAGGAGCCCTGAACCAGTGCCGCCTGTGGTATCTCCAGCCGCACCCGCTCCCCACAGTACATCACCTTCAAGAGGCCACCAGATTGCTCTTCATCGTGGGACATCTTCTGTACGCCGCAGCAGCCTATCGCCACAGCAAAATGGCCACGAGATCCAGATCCTACGCAGACAGCGAGGTGGCTCCAGACCAGGAGAACAGAGCAATGCAGCTGTGCCACAGGGGCATCAGCTGCCATCCCGCCTTATTAACAGTGCAGCCTACAGGCAGAGACATGAAACTACAAGAACCAGTCCACAGGCAGTGAGACGAGAGGCAGAAGGCCAGGTGAACAGACAGCAGCCCCCATCCCATTCACAGCTGCAGTCTGAGCGACGGCCCGACAGACAGCCCCTCAGTGGGAACCACGTCGACCCTGAGCCTGTTTATCCAGACATGGGATTTGAGACGGACACTCAATATACACAGGTAAAAGAACGCAAGTGCTCAGAGAAATACACAACCAATAAGGCACTTGACTTCTGCTTTGTTCAGACTCTCATACATAAATGTAATTTCTTGAGCCACAGGCTGGCGGGCATGTATAATTAGAGACAAACCTAAAACCAGATTTCCTCCAGTTCCAACTCTAATGCACCAACAGGACTGCGGTTTCAACCAACTGATGAACAGCCACGTCCTAAAAGAGTGAAAGTCCAGAGGAAATTGCATGACATTTATCACTTGTGTTTGACTGTCTTTCCTTTGAAGTTGCAGAGTTTACACTTTTTTCACCATTTTGTAATCATTCTGACACATATCCTGACATATTAAACAAATTGTTTTCTGTTAGGTTCCTTCCTAATTCCAATGCTAGTGGATGATTAGAGAGTGCTCTGATTGGACAAGCCATAACAAAAAACTCTTGTCACGTATATTAAGTCATAACTAAATTCTTATTTAGATTTCAAGATTGGATCTTGTGTAATGTAGTATGAAACCTTAAGATCCAAATATTTACAAAAAGCAATACTTACATAAGAATGCATTCTTGTGAAAAGGGATCGGAGAGGGCTTATCTGGAGGAGGCTCGTCTACGGCCCGTGTTGTCCAGCAGTCATGGCGGTCTGGTGACAGAGGGAGTCCTGGAGGTAAAACATGCCGGTAAATGGCGTCATATGTGTAACCACGGATGGGACCTCAGCAGCAGCCGTGTTGTCTGTGGCATGCTGGGATTCCCTGCTGCAGAGCCCTTGGACCAAAACCCCTACAGGTAAGCATCAAGACAAATAGATAAATAGAAAACATTAGTAACATTGCTGAACAGATTAGGCTGGCCCATGCCTGGATTGCAGTGCCTCCTGTAGTGAAGATTAACCACAATTGCTGTCATTAGTAAAACCACATTTGGCATGACAAGTCCAGTGTGGCATCAGTGAAGTCAGGCTGTCCACCGAATAGTCTGCCCTGTCGACAGAGTGGGCCTCAGAGCAGAGCTGGTTTTAAAATAGTCCTCCAGAGTATGTTATTAATGTCACATCCAGACTACAAGATTATCATTATCATCATGGTGTGTGTTTTACATGAAACCTCCCTTTCATGGTGCTATACTGTAATTAGCAAGGTCTTGGTTACTGTCTCTTTACAAAAATTGTCTCATTTTGTAGCCTACCTAAGATGGCTGTGAAAAGTTCCTGTAATGACTCAAAATATGGTATGTTCCTATTTTGAATTGGATTTTCCACATTCTCCATAATTGGTATGTCACTCTAGTCTACACAGTCACGTTTCAAACAAAGTACTTAAAGAAACTCTGTGTATTTCCTTTCTGGGCCTTGTGTCTCACTTAGCATCCTGCTAACATAGCTTACCTAGTGCATAATAGTATAATAGTACCATTATGGACTTAAAATGACAAATATCTGTTTGTGATGGCTTCATAGCAGTAGTTTCATTATAGAACATTATAATAATTTATTATATTTTATATGACCGCAAAATAACCTAATTTGAGGTCATATACTGTATAACAGAAAGGGTAAAATTCACTAAAAAAGTTGAGAGTGAAAGCATATGTTGTTACTAAAAAAAAATATCTACTACATGCTTCTTCAGTCTACATTAATCCAACTCTTCTGTCTAATTTCAGACATAAATACCACTTGAAGCACCTACACAAACCTGCAAAGACTTTGGACCCATATCATTAGAGTCTCACTTACATTTACTCTAATGCATTCCTACTCTGACCTCATGGCACATCACGTTACAAGACCTTACACAAATTACACCCAAGATCCACACACACAAGCAAATAAACATGCAAACACAAACACAATCACCCCTCTGTGTGTGTCCGTCTGTCTGCCCACAAAACTCTTTTTATGGCTTGGCTAACAGGATCACTGTACAGACCACTGACCGGCACTGCACCAGCTGTCTGTCCATGCTGCCAATAATTACCCCTTGTGTCCATCTCCTCTAGTAGAAAACAGGCTGTTCCTTTAAGCAACCCCGCTCTACTAAAGTGTCTTTGCAATTAATTATTCTGATAGACAGAACTGATTTGGCATCGATTTTACGTCGGATGCCCTTCTTGATGCAAAACTCTCCATTTATCCAACCTTGGGACCGAGGCACAGTGGCTTGGGACCTCATTTTATGATTTAATTTAAGTGATAAATACAATTATTATACAATTATCGTTATACACAGCTGTTAAAGGCAGAGCACTATTAGGCAATGTATCTGAGCTCTAACAAGTTTGGTTCTCTGCACCTCAACACAAGCATATTCATGTACTCTGACGAATATTTGTGGCGGTGCTTCTTGAGGTTGTAAATACATTTTATCCTCCACCAAAGCTGTTGAGTTTATTGATAACACCGGTTCTATTTTACGGGCCTGAAACACAGTTCTGATCTTTGCATCCACTTGAAGAGCTGTAACTATGGTCCAAGACATCCGCTAATCTAAAATAATATCTCTGTCCCCGAGCTGTGTCAGCACTTCCCACTCGGCTGTGTGGTGGCTTCTTGGTGCAACGCTTTTGTCTTTGCTTGTTAACTTGCTCAGAGCATTTTTACAGATGTTTGAACTCTCTTACTCTCTCTTTGCAGCACTTACACAATGCTAAGCCATTTTTCCATTAGTCCTGTTTCATCAAATCCACACTCATTTCAAGGCTGATGGTAACTGCTTTAGTTCTTCTAATTGACTTTCACCTCCTGCTTTTTCTCTGTCGTCATTTACAACTTTGGTAAAATCCTTTAATGCTTCTGTGACAATGATGCTATAAGCCACATTTCATGGAAAGTGCAGCATTGTGGCCCTTTTTGTTCCACACAGTTTGATGTTAACCATCTAAAGGCTCTAACTGCTCCAGACAAACAGCTCTGTATTCATGCAGCATAATAACAGGTTTGCAGTGTGGCTGTGATCGAAGGTGCATAAAACATCCCTCAGATTTAGATCCAGAGACACTAAATACTTTTTTTTTTACATTTTAAGAAGCTGCTGAGAAAACCAGTTTGGTTTGCCCGAGGCTTGATGCTGTGGTTCTCTTGATTTTCCAAAAAAGCTATGAGATGCTCATAAAAGTTGTCCAGTTCAGATGGTTTTCAGTCAGTCTTACATCACACACTTGTGATTCCCAGAACACAGTAACATGGGGTGAACACTGAGTAATAGTACTAGGATTTTTAAAGAGCACTATTTTCAAAAAGAAGGAGACAGAGAAAGTTGATATGTACATGCATATTTCCTTGTCTGGTGTGTGTGAGTCTACATGCTACTGCTCGACCGCACTGCAGACACGGCCAAGCAGAGTAGGCAATTATATGGGTAGCACTCTCTCCCTGCTCCCCCCATCCTCCCCGTGAACTCACACCCCCGTGCAGTCTGTCTCCCTCATTTTGATTTATCGCAGTTATGAAACCATTTAAATTGTGGAGACGTGCAAAGCCTGTATTTTTAGTTCAATTTTGATGTTTGAGTTATGCCATTCAGTTAATATCATTGGTTTAGAGGATTAACATCCTTTCACATTTGCTTAAAGGAGAAGCGAAGGAGGGGGAGTGAGACGGGGCAGTGTTAAGTCGTGGAGACAGAGGAGGATTGAAAAAATACACAGCAAACTATAGCATAAGAAAAGAAAACAGGAGGAAGGAACGGGGGCAATAAAGTGAAGCAATGGCAGGAAAAAAGATGAGAAAATTAAGTGAAGCAAGGATAGTCACGGACGAAAGACTATACAAATATATGTTTCCTGCATGACCCTTGCTTTGCAGCCATGTGCATGACTGGCTCTCATCTTTATGTATGAAACTAAATAAACCTTTCCACCAATGAAAGTCCAGACCAGGCTGGTTTACAAAACTCCTGGCTCCCACTAAAATCACTAAATAATAGGTATATGCTTATCTGAGGCTGGAACTTTCCTACAGCAGTGAAAGAAATCTGCCATTTTGTTGCTCTAACTGATTTGTGGTCGGCCTGTTCCATTGAGTTGTCCCTGTGGTTTTCCTTAAAGGCACTTTAATTTCCAAACCTATAACTCACCTAACATTCGTAGAGCTGCCGGACACTAGGACATCACTGGAGCTCTCCGGGAGAGGAAATGTCTCCCATTTTAGTTTGTCAAATATTTAATTGCATCATGAGTCTGCCTGTATGGTAAACTGTCCTCTGGTCTATATTCGGAGCTCATTCATGAAGGGCGTCAGTCACTTGCCACCTGCCTGTGGTTACACTGGGTTGATGTGGTTGGCTAATGTATGTGTCACAAAGCCACACTTTGCAGATTCAACTGCTTTCTTGGTGATGTTTTCTTTAAATTCATCCTTTTCCTTTTTACACAAGGCCTTTTTTGTATAGACACAGTTTTCCTGACTGTAATATAAGGCAATATTTCTGTAACAAGCCATAGTTTAGAAAACGCTGTTGAAGTTGGCAAACCTCAATAAGGCTCCTGGGAGGGATTAATGTATGGTGGTTTGTTTATATTTTTAGTATGTTTCCACGCGAGTCGGCAAAGGAGACACATGGACGCATATAGAAACTGTAAAACAAAAATATTGGATGAAGCAAGAATTTAAAAAGACATGCAAAGGAGAAAGAAATGAAATACAAAAAACAGCGTCACTCATGTCCCCTCCATCTTCTTTAAGATTGGACTAATGGTAGAAAAGGACTTCCCCTAGGGCGAAAATATATCCATATTTAATGGAACTGTCCAGGTTAGAGTTAGGGGTTAGGGTCAAAAGACCATGTCCCTGTTTTTCTCATTTCAATCAATACAAAAAGCATAGAAATCTTAAAAAATATATTTTGTAACACTGATTCTAAATCTTTAAAATGCTTACTGAAGTGTTGCTAATTAACTTAATTAGAGACTTTAGTCACTCAATATTTCAGCATTGTTTAAATCAATGGCCATCACATTCAAAACCTAAGCCCTAGCTCTACATACTTAGAATTACATGAATAAATTGTTATGGTTTTCCAAAGCGTTTTGTACCTTGGTAGGTTCAAATGCACCATGATTTATGAAAACTGTGTCCCGGTTTTCTTTGTTAAAAGATCCCTTAAACCAGACTCAATGACCTACATTTCTTGATATTTCTTAATTTCATGATTATTGAATTGTGTGGCAGACAATGGTGAAGGATGGAAAGAGGGTGAGGAATGGCATAATGGCTAGATGAAAGCTTTCTCTTTCATGTCTCTTAGGAAACTGTGGGACTCCAAACTTTCTGACCCGTCCTCCAGGTACATTTAGCTTCATGCTCTCTACCATCTAAAAAGTTAAACAATATTCTTACTTGCGTTACTTTGGCCTTTGCTCTCAGACTCAGGAGCCTGATTTCTAAGAAGGCTTACTGGGTGGAGAAGGTGCAGTGTCAGGGAGCGGAGGCCTCTCTGTCGCAGTGCCAGGCCCAGCTGTCTCTACCCCGGAGCGAGGTGCCCTGTCGCGGGGGAATGCACGCTGTGGTCCGCTGTGTCCCTGGATCACAGTTCACACGCTCTGGCAGGGCCCCACCCCCACCCGCCGTACCTGTAAGTGACAAAAAATAATATACTCATAAATTAACAAGATAAATTTAATGACTGTGTGAAAAATACTAACAAATTATCTTGTCGAGTGAACAGGAAGGTTTCCAAATCAGAACCAAGCTAACAGGCTACGTCTAAATGCTACTGACTGCAACAGTATTCTATCTCTATGGCAACAGTAATTAGCATGTAATGTTAGCTAAACAAACTAAAACTGAGAAATTTTGATTACAACTGTTAAAATAAAAGAGCATATTATGGGGTCCTACTTCTGGATTGTAGCAGTTCACACCATGTCATTCCATCATTCCTCCTTAAATTCAGACTGACATTAAATAAAATAAAAGTATTTAAATACTTTAACCAAATGGATCATAATAGTTACACTTGGCTGCATGTACAACTTCAAACCCTCAAAATTAGCTGAAATATTCTTGTGCCATATTTTAGGTCTACTGTCCTCTAACAATTGTAATAGAGAACAAATAAAGATTGTAATTGCACATTTGATTTTCATTTATTGTGGTATTCTTAAATGTCATTTCTTCATTTCTGTACTTGAAGCCAGTGGTACGCCTGAAGGCAGGGCCGCGGCTCGGAGAGGGTCGCGTGGAAGTCCTGAGGGAGGGCAAGTGGGGCACCGTGTGTGACCATCTGTGGGACATCACTGCCGCCAGTGTGGTCTGCAGAGAGCTTGGATTTGGGACCGCTAAAGAGGCCTTGACTCAGGCTCAGCTGGGACAGGGTAAGACATACACGACTACACTAACCGAGCAACTGTCTTTGAAGTGGAGCGCCAGACCAGACTACAGCACTTTTACTTTAGATGTCTGCTTTTTACATAAAAATCTGATCATACACCCTATGTTTGATCATTTAGGCTAAGCATCTTTTTAGACTAAACAATTTTCAGTCTAAATGACGTAAATTAGTCACTTCAAGTACCAAGGAGAGCAGACAAATAAACTCAGTGCAAATGTTTACTGCCTGACATCTGAGATGTTGATTTCAGAGGAATTCAGAATTTACCCATGACCAATTCTCTCAGTGTTTGGTTTTCAAAATAAATCTGTTATATTTGAAAGGTTAGCTCTAGAACAGCTTAACAGCAGTCAGTCAGTCAGTCAATGAGCAGGCCTAAATGAGGCTTGTTTTGGAATCCATTTACAATGAGTTTGTGCCCACTTAATTTTCAAAAATTTTATATCTAAAAAGAATTTCTTGGTAATAGAGACTACCTTCTCACTTGTTTATTGGGTCTTTGCTTTACTTTGGCTGTAACTGTAATCATGTTCAATTCCTACCATTATCTTTGTTCCTAAATAAGCACATAGCTTGTTCTATAACAGTGGGTGCATTTCCTTTCCTCTACTTTAGTTAATGAAGTAATTCATGGAAAACATTTGAGTGTTTTAAGGCCACAGTAAAAGGAGGTCTACGGTGCTGTGGTGTCTAATAAATAAACATAGTTAAATGTATAAACTATGCATTGTGGCTGTTAGAATAATGCTCCAGAATAGTTAGAAAAGTATGAGCCTCAGCTTCTTGCACTGCAGTGCCCTATAAAGACCTGTGACCATGGTCAGAGAGTAGCATTATGAAGATGACATCATTAGGTATTTAGAGCGAAATTATAGGGCTTTAAAGAGCCCGGGCCTCACACACCTACGCAAACAGAGTGTGTTCAGAGATTTTCCTCCATTTAGACATTTTAGTATCTATTTTGGTGCATAAACTATAGTCCTCGTGTGCTGCAGCAGCTGAGTGTAATGTACAGTCATTCGACAGAGGGCTCAGTTGTGGACCCACATCAGAGATCCCAATCATGTCTGGCCTTTTAATCCTTCTCTGCAGAGCAGGTTTAGAAACTTTCTTGCTCTCTATGTACAATATGGCTCTTGGATGTGGTGGAACATATGTGTGTAAATCACTCCACACCCCTTTGTCTTTAGGTACTGGTCCCATTCACATGAACAGTGTCCAGTGCACAGGCCGAGAGAGATCCATTACCGAGTGCATCTACAGACCGGTGCCACTATACACCTGCAAACACAACCAGGATGTTTCTGTCCGATGCAATGTGCCCAACACTGGGATGCAGGCCACAGTAAAGAGCACTCGAAAAGAACATACACATACACTAGCTAAAGTTGACAAAATACTAAGCTGTTTATTTCCATTCAGGTGCGTCTTGCTGGAGGCCGAGAGAAATCTGAGGGTCGTGTGGAGGTGCTCATGGACATTGGAGGAGTGAGACGATGGGGCTCAGTGTGCAGCGAAAACTGGGGTATCAACGAGGCCATGGTGGTGTGTCGACAGTTGGGTCTAGGCTTTGCGTCCACTGCCCACCAGGTAAACGGGTGGAAATCTATTTGAGACCTGTCTTGTGTAGCTTTTGACTTTTCTTCTTCTGCTGTCCCTCTGCTGTGTGCGTCTCTGCTGTGTTATTATCGAGGCCAGGGGTAATTATAGGCTTCTCAAACGTCCACTTCCAGCTCAACGAAAATAAAAGAGGGAAAGTGAGGTGAAGAGAGACTGAAATTCACCAAGCAAACAAACTCAAAATAGAAGTGTGCATGGAAAGACCAGTGTGTGCACAAATGGAAAAAAAGTGGAAAATGTGTTATTGTGTACTGAACCTTTGAAATCGATCCAACTGTTTTGCTTTTTCCTTTAACTCAAACAAATTCTCACATTGAATCTTAAGATTAGCAATAGTATGATCAAGTTTTTTTTTGGTCTGTGTAGGAAACCTGGTATTGGCCAGGCTCTGCAGAAGCTGGGGAGGTGATACTGAGTGGGACTCATTGCATTGGCACTGAAATGGCCATCCAACAGTGTCGCCGAAACACAAATGTTTACTGTCCCAGAGGAGGAGAGGGGCGAGCTGCTGGGGTCACATGTGTAGAGGGTAAGTCCATTACCAACAAGTGCTTCTACAACTATACAAATGCAATTTATGACAAAAAAAAAGCCTATGTTGACATTTTGGTAATAGCTGAGTTTTCTCCCATTTCCTTATCATTCATTCATCTACTTATTCCCGACATGGGTGACTGCAGCCTAGTCTCTGGAATCAGTCTCAAGGCTGACATAAACACTGACAGACAACCATTCTCTTTCACGTTCATTCAATAGGGGCTAGTTAGGGTTACTTATTCTCTTACTATATTCATTCCTTTGGATGGTGGGAGGAAGGTACCTAGAGCTAACCCACAGTAATTCTGAATCCTTATGCAGTACTCTCTCTGAAATTCACTTAGATTTTTCTATTAACAATATACAGGAAATACATTTGGATATATACATTTAGGAAGATAATAGTAATGCTTAGCTAAAACTGCCAATACTCACAGTCCCAGGAGTGAAGTCTTTTTTTGTCGGTCTAAATTAGAGCAATGGATCTGTACTACATTGCATTGAAAGAATATCTGTCTCTGGTGATTTTTAGTGAGTGAGAAATTAACACTGTGTCTCATTCCTAAAGCTGCCCCTGATCTGGTAGTGGACGCCCAGCTAGTCCAAGAGACGGCCTACCTTGAGGACCGGCCCCTCCATTTGCTCACCTGCGCCAACGAGGAGAACTGCCTGTCCTCCTCCGCTGCCCGGATGCACTGGCCGTATGGACATCGGCGCCTGCTCCGGTTCTCTTCACGTATCATGAATGTGGGACGGGCCGACTTCAGACCAAGAGCCTCCAGGGAAGACTGGGTTTGGCACCAGTGTCACAGGTAAGGCCTAGGAAAAGGAGCTCCCCAATTCAACTTCATTAATCCCTAAAGGGAAAGTCAATCATTAATTCCCCAAAAAATAAATTATTCCAAGATTATAGTTTATCTGCTATAGACTGATCGATTATACAATTTATGTGGTACTCTGTTCCACAACTCGCTGATCTCTACTGGCTGCTCTCTGTTGTCCAAAAGCTGAATGTGTCCATTGCTCCTTCAGCGTCTTTAACTCTAAACTAATACCTATAGTTGTCTAGTATTTTTTCAAGTCAGCACACTCTCTTTTTCTGAGACTGCCCACCCCCCAGTAAATTGTTTATTGTTTACATTAAAAGGCCGTCGCTTTCTTAGAATATATTGTCATCTTTGGGCTTTCCTATAAAGTACAACTGTATTTATTTATTAAACTAAAAAGAGGATGATTTCAAAGATTCTTGTCTGTCATCAAAGATTGTACTAGTAGAGGTAAATTGGGATCATAATGCGATTTTATTTCAGGGATCTGCACTAAGAATAAGAGATATAGGTCTGTTATTTAACTCTGTAAACACAATCTTTTATCCTCCACAGTGATGTTTACGACAAACATCCTCCGCACTGGTCACCTAGTTGTTAGAGTCAGAGCCATGACTGTGCTCAGAGCAGCCCAGTCTTCTTATCTTGGCGGTTTGTGGTTCAGTCTCCTAAAACGAGAGGCACCACTCTCTGTCCCACTGAGCCACAGACCAGCAACCATCTCCTCCACCAGCAAACACACAGCTTCACTCTCACGTTCACAGTTCGCTGTGGGAAAAAAATGTGTGATAAGCAAGCTATTATGTCTTTTAAACAACCACAACAAGAAAAGTCATATACTGTACTGTAGGTGACACAAAATGTTATAAACAGAGTGGTGAATGAATCTTTGATGGTTTATTTATTTTCTTCTTTCATTCTGGTCCACTTCTCAGGCACTACCACAGCATTGAAGTCTTTACCCACTATGATCTACTGACTCTTAATGGTACTAAGGTGGCTGAAGGTCACAAGGCAAGTTTCTGCCTGGAGGACACCTATTGCCCTGAAGGTGAGATTTTAATAGAAATCTAATGCTGGATTCAGTAAATAACAACCATAAAGATAGGTTAGAAAAATATTTCCCATAAATTACATACTAAACTATCCATCACTTTTATGGTAATGGGTATGACTCTAAATTACCCCTAGTAAATGAATGTGAGAGTAAATGGTTGTCTGCCTGTGTATGTCTCTGTGTCAGCCCTGCGACTGACTGTCCACTGTCCACTGTGTACTCCATCTAAGGCCCATAGTTGATTGGACAGGCTCCAATCATCTGTGGCCCTAAACAGGAACAAGCAGAAGAAGATGAATGAATGAGGGAATGTCTTCCTATGCTTTTTTTTTTTTCTTGTAGGACTCCATAAGCGCTATGCCTGCTATAACATGGGACAGCAGGGCATCTCTGTGGGCTGCTGGGACACCTACCGCCATGACATTGACTGCCAGTGGGTTGATATCACAGATGTACGACCTGGTGAATATATCTTCCAGGTAAAAAAAATTGTTTTTCTTTTAATATTGCTAAGTAAAAGAAAGTATAAAAATACACTTTTGAGGTATTATGGTTGGGAGAAATAATAATTATTGAATCATTGCAGTGAAATGCTAAACATAGCAGACACAAGGTTCAGTGTTTCAACATCTACAGGCACACGTGAGATAAAAGCTATGATAAAAGACTATAATTACAGCAAAATAGGTCTTGGCTGCGACTTTAGCCGTTCAGGTGTACAGCATATGTGCAGCTTAAGGGTGTGTGCCCATTGAAGGAAAATGAATTTAGACTGGATTTATATAGAAAAAGTAGACCTGCTATTAGTCCACCATTTCACAAAGTACTGGCTTATTGGCAGTGGAAAGCCTCTGTCAGCGCTCTGCATTTGTACACAGCAAGTTTGCTGTTTTCAACTCAGAGCTTATGGTTTAACTTCATGGATCTTGAATGAGTGTTTTTACAAATCTGTCATCTGTCATCTCTCTCTGTCATTTAGTCTATTTTTTGCTGAGAGCCTAGCTGTAAAGGGATGATGTTTACAGTTTGTTATTATTTTTAGCCTTTACATAAAACGCCTAACTGTGACTTATATGTGTGTGAACATGTAGGCTTCGTGCAGTTGTGATCCTTATGAACGGTTCAGGGTTAAACATGTGCCGAGTCACGTCTTTCAGATAAACCACATCGTGTCATCGCAGTGCACAGACCCATTTTTGCCACGGCTATATTTTGCGGTTCGACAGTAGCAGAGCTGCTCATAAATTTATGTAAGAAGTGAGAGACAGATGCTCACTTGTCTTCCACAGAGCAGCTGGGTGTTTCTTTGTGCCTTTTACAGAGTCTCAGGGTGGCAGACATTTTTAGGAGCATGCATTTAGGCCCATGAGTCACGTTCACCTCATCTTGATTGCTGCTGATTGCTCCGTCAGTTTAACATCAACTGCGCAAGCCTGCCATTTTTATATGGCAGTGAGAACCTTTCATTGTAGTGTAAAAATAAAATTACAGCAGCTTTTAAAGGGGTCCTCAAACGAAATGGTTTAATATGGTGTTTTATGTCACTGGTTAAAAAAGTGTGTGTGTGTGTGTGTGGGGGGGGGGGGGGGGGGGTTCATTTAAGCCTTGTACAACATTAAAATAGTAAAAGCATCTGGCTGAATTTGGAGAAAATGTAACTTAAATTAGTATTATATGAATGCTATGTATAGGCATGTATTTTTTTTACCGTACATCAAAATGTGGGTTTTTATTAAAGAGATCTGGTCAGTTTATCTGTTCAAAGTTTGCATCAGGAAAATTAATTTGTGCGCTTTTCTTATATACACCACGCAGACAGACTGGGTGGAAAACAACAAACCATGGCAACCAATCATGGCTTTAGGCTAATGATAGGCTGCAAGTTACATTCAAAACCCAAAACTGTCATCTGCATCCTTGGGCCTCTTTTTTCAGCACAGAGATAACAGTGGAAAGTGATGTCATGCTCGTCTCAAACCCACAATTTATACATTGTGAGACCTATAGAAAAGACAGAACAATAATCCTGTGGTTTCTGAGCTGGCACTGACAAAAAAAGGTGTTTCCTCACTGTCTGAACTTTGTCATTCCTTTTTTATAATAAAAATACACTTGTTTTAGACTGGCATTTGGACTGTACAGACATAAAACTAGGCGTGGACTGAGCTGACACTAGTGCAAAGTAGATGCGATGTTAACTCATAAAAGACCTAACAACATTTTGTTCCTTTACATTTAATTGTTTTTAACTGAAACCTTTTTTTCCCACAGGTTGAGGTCAATCCTACTTTAGACATGGCTGAATCTGACTTTCAAAACAATGTGATGCGCTGTCGGTGCAAGTACGATGGAGCACGAGTTTACATGTTTGGATGTCACGCAGGTACTGTATATTACTCATGTGGCATGGTGGAGCAAGTAGGGCAGGAGGCTATAAGGTCAAGCCCACCCCCTTTACTTACTAACCCCTCATTTGGAGCAATTTTGACATAAATTTCAACAATGCCAGCCCAGCTGCAAACCCAGGGAAATAAATACCCAAAATTTAACCTGCATTTTAAGGCAACTCAGGTTTGTTAAACTGACTGTATATTTATGATTTTGGTTAGCTAAGTTAGATAATTCGTCTTCACACCCATCAATGACAGACAGTCAGCTCAAAGATTTTTTGCTGGGCTATACACAGACAGCAGAGACCATAAAATAAAAGTTGATCTTGGGAGAGTACACATTAGATATCAAAGAACACATCCCCCAAAAGGAAGGGGAACAATGCTATCAAGACCCGAGGGAGCAATGCACAACACTCGCCAATTTAGCTGTACCGACACCCTGAAAACCATGAAACTCCAGTACACAAGCAGATATTCAGCAAGGGACCTATGGTTTCATATAGAGCGGTGTCATGCAGATGCATTCAGCAGCTGTATACCTCCATTACTTTGTTCAGCTTTGCAGTAGCCTTCAGACAGAGCACTGGCATGCATGTCAAGCAAGTCGCTGGCTTGACGCTTTAGAAATGACAGTTTTAACATACAACTTGACCAACTTGCACAGCCGCGGCACTGCTTCTCAGCGGTGTGTGGCGTCAGAGGTGGGAAAGGTTAGGCCTATATGAGGGACCCCTTGTATAGAGCATGGTCTCAATTCGATTGGCTAACCAGCAGAAGTGCATTAGGCTACCACAACACACAGTTCAGTGTGTAAAAACACAGCACACAACACACCCTGGGTTGCGGTGGCAGGAGCCTATGCTGGCAACTATGGGCTTTTGGCGGGTTAGCCCTGGACAATGGTCAGTTAGTCGAAGGGCTGACACTTACAGACACATACTAACAACCATTTACTCTCACATTATTCACTGTGGGGAATATAGATTATATCTCTTACATAGATGTTTTTGTATAATCTCCTTGCTACGACCACAGTGCCGTCATGCACCATACTAGTCCTATAATGAAAAGTAGATATAAATAAAATATTTGCTCTCAGCAAGAAGGTTATGGGTTTAGCGTGCTGGCTGACAGAACAAACAGCTATAGTAACATTGATGAATCCAATCAGAAATCAGAATAGTAATAAAGGTTAAAACTGGTGGGAGCATTTTTCTCAGCTGATGGTCATTAGCTCAGAATAACCATCCACATAGCCACTTATCAGATGACTCTGTTTTACTTCTTAAGTTCTTGGCAAAATTCAATTAACAACATTTTTTTAAATCACATCCGTCCTGCAACAGATAATTGTACATGTCAACAACCTTCATTTCTACAATAAGCAGAAAAGCAAAAATGTAATTGCATTTCTTTTCAATATTTTTATCAGGAGATGCCTACAGTGCAGAGGTGGAGGACTTGTTCGACCATCAACGTCAGATTTCCAACAACTTCCTGTGAACCCAGATATAATGATGAAAACAGCTGTATACACCTCAACATGCAAAGGGAAATATATATGACAATAAACATATATTGGTGATTAAACAAAAGGAGAACTGGGAGAGTGGGACCTAACTCATCTGCAGAGACTGTTTCTGCTCAAATATCCAGGAAAGAAGATATTGGAAATTCAGGCAAATATGTTACATGGTGACAATAGAGTAGCTTAAATGTTTTCACTTTATATAAATATATTCCCGTGATTAAAACAAAACCACATTAAAAGCAATATGACATGAAGGAGTATGACATCTCTTTGTTACATTCTCAGACAAGGCAGCATTAGACCGTTCGTGTCTTATGTCATTCTCTTTCATTGTTCACATTTAAAAATGTAACATGTCAAAATGAGTGGTTTGGTTTTTTTCTTTTATTTTATGGTGCTATTTTGCCTTATTTGAATAAATATTGTAATGTAATGCAAATGTATGGTCATGTACAGTTTTATATTACCTCTTTAGAGTATTGTTAAGTCTCTAATTTATGCAGAATTTAATGTACTTTAAACTGATCCTTGTCCCTGTGTGGCTGTGTTTTGTATTGTTATTTTATTCTGATAAATGTTTTACTTGTTTGTTATTCATCTGTGGGTGATGATAGCTGGCGGTGCGAGAAGTCCTTCTTTAAACCTACTTGGCAATGATAGTGAAAGAATAAAGTGAACATGAATGGTTATTTGAGCCATGGTTTTTTAACCACAGAGTATTGTTATAAAATTCTGTTCATTTGGCCAGTGTGAACATAACTCATATATAACTTAAAAATAAAAAGGATATTTATGTTAACATATGCAGTACAGCCAAGCAACAAGCCAGTCACCATCAAGTTTTAATAAGCAGTAGAAAATAAATGAATGACTGTGATTTCCATTCTTTTCCAAGGATTTTGAACTGACCCATGTTTTATGGTAGTTTCCAAACCATTTCCTTTGGCAGACACATACAAATGCATATTGCACAATGGAAGCTTACACAGCTCATTATTACATTACTTGCTGCTTTACAGACTTTAGTCTAGGCCTTTGAAAGACATGGACATAAGATGATTTTTATACCTACACAATAAAAAGAAGTCCTGCCAACCACACATAACTTGCTGCTATTTTAAAACACTATCAGTGTCTGTGCCAAGCTACGCTATTCTTTAGCCTCTAGTTTTGGGTGCTCCGTCTGTCAAATTAGTCTTTTAAAACAGATAATACTCGTATAATAGGCTATAACGTCAGTACTTGAGTCAAAGCATACGTAGATCCTCCTGCTCAAATATTACTTCAATACAAGTTAAACTGGCTCAGTCAAATTATTACTTGAATTAGAGTACTGGAGTATGTGCTTTCAAAAATACTTAAGTGTTCAAAGTAATTAAAATTTCTTAGAAAAAGTTATTTTTTCAATGCATTTCAAATGAGTGCTGTCAAGAATAGTTTCAGCTACATTCAACTCATAGTTTTGCAGCTCCAAGACTATGAATAAAATTAATGTTCATACCTTCTCAATCATACCCTCTAAAGATGAGATATCAAACTCATTTTAGTCTAATCCTAGTAGTCTCCACCTAGTAATTAAAATAATTAGGGACATGTTTGTACAGAGTCGGTAAATGGGAAACAGGAAGCATTATTTCTCTTTATGTCCCTGTTTGTTCCATAAAGAGTCTAAAACAGGTGCAAACTAGGACTAAAGCAGGCCTAATCCAAGACTAAACTGAGATGAAACCAAGTTAAAACCAGGACTATCCAAACAAATACTGAAGGTAGCAACAGTAAACTAGTACCTGGTTCAGTACTAGTCTTAAAGTATAAATGCAATTTAGTAGTAGTAGTGTGTAAGTGGCAAACCATGCGCAAATGAGAAACTACATGAACACAGTCACATGTCTTTCACTTTTAAGACCATTTCTCAGCAGTAACTACCGCCTTTAGAGAAATGTAGTAGAGTAAAAAGTATTACATTTATCTTAAAGTAAAATTACAGTTCTCAAGTAAACTCAAGTTGACTCTGTTGTTGTAACTGTCCACCTCTGATAATAGAAATACAGTGTTCACTGTCTGCCTGATATTGAAAATATAAAAACACTACCCTAACCTCCCACAGTCCTTTATTGTGGTGGGACATTCAATGATTCTTTCATTTGGACTGTGTCTCACTTCATTTTATTTGACTCACGACCTAACAGTGAAGTAGGGCAGCACAGTTGGCACTTGAATCAACTTGTTGCTTAGTCATGGTTTGAGTTTGTGTTGTTAATTTAATGAGTGTGTATACGTGTATAAGGGACTGCAGGCTGCTCTGTAAATCTTCACCTCCTCGTCTGGCCACAGTAAAGCATGACATTAAGGGCAGGGCACAGATCTCACACGACGATGGTAAAGAGATGCTTCAGGTTGAGTGTTGTACCACGACTTGTGTAATAGCATCCAGGGAGGTCCACTTCTGGCACAGACAACATGAACTCTAGCCCATGTTTGCTTTTAGTCCACATGCCATAAGATCCATGGCAAAGGAGGAGTTACATTTAGTACAGAATATAAGAGTGATGTGGCAACAGTGACAGGATCCATGACATTACTTATTGTAGATTTGGCACACTTTATAAGATTTGCATGCTTTCTTTAGTATTAAATAAAAATTTAGTGATCACATACCATTTTGAATGTATTTTTTCCTTTCTTTTATCTACTTTCTTTGTGCAGCAAAAGCTCATTAGCTTAGATTTACTATTTAACAAGAAACATTTCACATGATAGGTTCAAAAACTTTTGACAAAGGATTAGATTATATTTCTCTGAAGACTAAATGCTAATTTAATTTGATATCTGAGGAAATTAATACAACACTTTTGTAGTAATGACATTATGGTCTGTATTATAAATAATGAAATAATTTTTAAATAGATTTCTTAAGAATGATGTATGTTTTGCATTTCTGAATCTCTGAAACCAATAAAATATCTATATAGATGAACATGTTGACTGTAAACACTGTTTTAATAAGAAATCTTAATTTATCAACATAGACAACATGCACAAAGTCTGCAGTAATCCAGAATAATTATCCCTGATTATAGAAGTTAGGAGAGCAATGCCGCATTTACATTTATAATTCAGTCCTAATTAAAACACAAAAACAGCTTGTTATAAAACCAACAACACTTTTCATACTGAAAACAAAACTATTCCTTAAGGTGAATATTATTAAGTCCCTGGTCAGTGTTATACTAGAAGAAAGAACACTCCTGCTTAGTTTCTCCAAGTATGGTCCTACAAGCAGAATAATACCCTAGTCCAGAAGGAGCTAGAATGGTTGGAGGAGATGTGTAAACAAAAGCAGCAGAAAAGGGAAGAAAAGTGTGGGAAATCTGTTCTGGGAACAACTGAAGGTCTGTTGAAGAAAACCAAGCAGGAGGAGCCTTGGGTTTATTGAAGAAACAGAAGTCTTTTTGGAGACAGGGGGTAGTTTTCTGTATAGTCACTTTCCCTCCCAAGCATCTTCCCTTTGTTTGGCTGCTTCCCGTTTTTTCTCTGAAAAACAAATTATATAAAAAAAAAATCAACAGTTAAACCAGCAGAGGCCAATACTTCAAAAACACTTATATTGCACTTGCATTTTATTACCATGTTTAAATAAGCTCAGAGACATGGTATTTGATAAAAGGACCAGAGGTGATGCACGTCAGTTCTGACATTTACTTTGCATCTTGCAATTTTTAATAAAAGTAGTGTGACTGCACCAACAAGCTGCTTCTTTAGTTGCTTATGTTTTTGAACATTTGCTTACTTAGTGTTGAATGAACAGCCCATTGTGGCTTTCTGAGCCTATGTCAGAAAATGACTGCTGCAGAGTATAGACACTTTGAAAGAGCAGTTTCTCTTGGCAACAAATTGCAACTACATTGTCCATTTTTTTTTTTTTTTTGCTTTAACAGCTCCCACTGGAGGTAGAAACATGGCAATGCAAAACATACACAATGCAAATGACTTGTAAACTGTGTAAAATGGTACCTCTGGCCTCCTGGAGCTTCTTTCTCTCTGCCTCTCGCTGCTCCTTTGTCAAGTTGCTCTTCACACCCAGAGCACCAATCACAAGCCTGCGAGCTAGTGCTGCACTGGTCTGAGGCCTCTCTTTCGAAGGTAGGAGATAGTCTTCTTATGAAGAACAGATAATATATTAATTTGATTCATATGAGACCAACATAAAAATGAATGAAAAAAATCTCAAATGTACCAGAACAGCTTCGGGCTTTTGCTTTTGTTGCAGAGGAGGATTTAGAAAGTGGACGCACTTTCATCAAAGGGTGTTTGGATCTGAGGGCTTCCCGAGCTAAAAATATTTTATATGTATGTTACTTGCAAAAATACACTACTCAAAAAAATAAAATGGAACACTTAAACAACACAAAGTAACTCCAAGTCAGTCACACTAACCCTAACCCTATCAAATTGTGTCCACTTAGGAAGCAACACTGATTGACATCAATTTCACTGCTGTTGTGTAAATGGAATAGACAACAGGTGGAAATTATAGGCAATTAGCAAGACACCCCCAATAAAGGAGTGGTTCTGCAGGAGGTGACCACAGACCACTTCTCAGTTCCTATGCTTTCTGGCTGATGTTTTGGTCACTTTTGAATGCTGGCAGTGCTTTCACTCTAGTGGTAGCATGAGACGGAGTCTACAACCCACACAAGTGGCTCAGGTAGTGCAGCTCATCCAGGATGGCACATCAATGCGAGCTGTGGCAAGGTTTGCTGTGTCTGTCAGCGTAGTGTCCAGAGCATGGAGGCGCTACCAGGAGACAGGCCAGTACATCAGGAGACGTGGAGGAGGCCGTAGGAGGGCAACAACCCAGCAGCATGACCGCTACCTCCTCCTTTGTGCAAGGAGGAACAGGAGGAGCACTGCCAGAGCCCTGCAAAATGACCTACAGCAGGCCACAAATGTGCATGTGTCTGCTCAAACGGTCAGAAACAGACTCCATGAGGGTGGTATGAGGGCCCGACATCCATAGGTGGGGGTTGTGCTTACATCCCAACACCGTGCAGGACGTTTGGCATTTGCCAGAGAACACCAAGATTGGCAAATTCGCCACTGGCGCCCTGTGCTCTTCACAGATGAAAGCAGGTTCACACTGAGCACATGTGACAGACGTGACAGAGTCCGGAGACGCCGCGGAGAACGTTCTGCTGCCTGCAACATCCTCCAGCATGACCGGGTTGACAATGGGTCAGTAATGGTGTGGGGTGGCATTTCTTTGGGGGGCCGCACAGCCCTCCATGTGCTCGCCAGAGGTAGCCTGACTGCCATTAGGTACCGAGATGAGATCCCCAGACCCCTTGTGAGACCATATGCTGGTGCGGTTGGCCCTGGGTTCCTCCTAATGCAAGACAATGCTAGACCTCATGTGGCTGGAGTGTGTCTGCAGTTCCTGCAAGATGAAGGCATTGATGCTATGGACTGGCCCCGCCCATTCCCCAGACCTGAATCCAATTGAGCACATCTGGGACATCATGTCTCGCTCCATCCACCAACGCCACGTTGCACCACAGACTGTCCAGGAGTTGGCGGATGCTTTAGTCCAGGTCTGGGAGGAGATCCCTCAGGAGACCATCCACCACCTCATCAGGAGCATGCCCAGGCATTGTAGGAAGGTCATACAGGCATGGAGGCCACACACACTACTGAGCCTCATTTTGACTTGTTTTAAGGACATTACATCAAAGTTGGATCAGCCTGTAGTGTGTTTTTCCACTTTAATTTTGAGTATGACTCCAAATCCAGACTGACTAAATTTGATTTCCACTGATAATTTTTGTGTGATTTTGTTGTCAGCACATTCAACTATGTAAAGAACAAAGTATTTAACAAAAATATTTCATTCAGATCTAGGATGTGTTATTTTAGTGTTCCCTTTAATTTTTTTGAGAAGTGTATAAGGACAAAAGTGGCAAGGTTCATATTGAAATTGTTGCTCACCTGCTAAAGGGCTGGAGAACAGGCCCAGGGCATGCGCGTCATCAACCCATTTAATGTCCAAGCCTCTCTGTCTGAAAGTGGATTAAGGACAGCTCTTGACCACAAATTCAAATAAATTTTTTGCGATAATAATGAACACATACAGGTTGGTGTGAAATAACTTGAGAAGGTCCTCTGTCTTAAACTCTGAGGGAAAGTCGTAAATCTCAACAATGTGGGAAAGCTCATCATCTGTGAGGTCAATGCCATTGTCATAATCTTGATTCATGTTGTAGTAGTCAAACCTGGACTCCTGCATTGACCCTTTCACAGTTCCTTTCTTTATGGAAAGCTGCAGAAATGTAGCAGAGCATAAATGTTATAATCAATAACATCAAGACAATAAATGTAACCCTAACCATTTCTTCATAGTGCCATAAAATAACACATTTTGAGTACAAAGAAACTTGTGCACTTACAGACTTGTATAATTTAATAAAACAGTAAATGTATAGTCATAGTATTTTCTTTGTTGCAATTCTCAGCTATTTTTTTTTGAAGATTGCTTTGTCGTAATTTTTTCAACTGCAGCTTGCAAGGGTTTCTTTAGCTATCTCCACAATGTAACGTAGCCTCACCTCTTCAAGCAGGTGTGGATCAAGACACTCCCCATCATCATTGAACAAAGTGTCCCAGCTGTCCTCCTCTCCATTTTCTTCCTGAGGTGAAGTTTCCTCCAACCTTGATGTAACATCTGCCTTCACATCTGTTAACTTAGGCCTCTCTTTGCTCTCTGCATCTTGTAGCTGCTCTGTATTTTCATCAGACTTGCTGTCATCATTATGTGCATTGGCTGCACTTTCTCCACCTCCAGATGTGGCCTTCTCTGCAGCTCCAGCCTGGCTCTTTTTGTTCCTTGCGTTCTTTCGGGCTTTGTCTGTGTATCGAGGCCTGGGCCTAGGTTTAACTTCTCCTTGTGGTTGAGCTTTGTCTTTGGAGGACTGAGGACGTTGTTTGGGGGTGTACAAGGGCTGACTCGGCCTTTTTGACTGTGAGGACGGTGTGGCTGAAGCTTGTGCTGTACAGGTCTCGTCCTTTGGTTTTTCCACCTCCATTGTTCAATCTGTGTATGAAACCACAAGTCAAAACACACAAATTATGAGAGTAAGCAAAATGAAGACACGAGTATTACTTGATCCACTAATAAAGGTGCCTTTTTGCGTGAGTAGAGTTGCAACAGAATCGTTAGACTGGCTGATGCATGAGGTAAGTTAATATTTAAATTTTAAATAGCACGACCGCCTAAAAGACACTAAATCGTAGTCCCTGTGTTAGCTAATGCGCTAGCTACCATGTGTTATTCAGTGAATAAAATAGAATAACGTCGACCTCTTTCGAATTTCAAATTATTTTACCCCCTAAATGTATAAAAATGTACAATCTTTTACAGTTACACTCACCTGTGTTTGGTTTGTTTAGCAACAAAACGTCGCATTAATGACGTAATCACAAAATTAGCGCGAGGAACTCTGGGAGATGTGGTTCAGTCTACACGACTGCCAAACTACCACGAAAAAGATGGATTGTGTCGACATATGAATTCTTTGTAAGTTATAAAAACTCGTAAAAAATAATTAAACTAATTAAACACACATTTTTGTATCGTTTGAAACACACGATTGGTACCAAAATTACAATAACGACGCACTTCCGTCAATGTCAATGGCTATTGGTTAAATTATAAGTGATTCACAAAGGGTTGTGTTGATTGGTCAAACGTCCTGCACTTACACAAGCAGTGTTGCCAGATTGGGCGGTTTCCCGCCCAATTGGGCTACTTTTGCTCTCTCTCGGCGGAAAAAAATATCGTTGGGCGGGTTTATAATATTTGGGCTATTTTTAGACTTATGGGGCGGGATTTTGAAAATGTAAAATAAACTTATTTTAATAATATTTTAAAATTTCCTGATCAATAATTGTATATATTTGCTGGTTATTGATGAAATTAATTTGTAAAATAGAAGTAGTAATATTAGTGTCATTAGTTGTCAATCACATGTCTAATTATGGACCTCTGATTGGTTGAAAAAAGTAAACACTGCAGCCCCGTGAGAGAGCTATTTGTTTTTCTGATTACACTCATTGTGGAGACTGTTTATTACTTTTTCCATTGGCAGTTGTGACGTTTTGTGTGCTCAAAATATGTTATTTCATATGTATTACAGTTTTAACATTAAGATTGTAGAATGGTTGTGATTTGGGCGGGTTTTTATTGCGTTTGGCGGGTTTTACGTTATATTTGGGCTGGAAAGTGTCAGTCAGATCTGGCAACCCTGTACACAAGCTGTTTCGTAAATTCCAAAACATGACTTGTGTAAGGTGAAAAATCTTTACAAAACATTATCAGTCTGTGGTGTGATAGAGGAGGGTGATGCTCTAATTTCTAGACGACAACTCATTCTTCCCTTTTCAATGCGGGTAAGATGAATTTTAGCTTTTCATGCAGATATCATTATCGGGCTGCAGCAAGACATTTCCAAGATTAAAAAAAAACAAAAAACACGCATTTATTTAAAGTGCATCATTATGAACCATTAGCCCAATTAGTTACTGCTGCACATGTGTTGTAACAAATATGTCTTTAAATTGCAGCAAATTTTTATTTTGTGTTAAGATTGTATGCAGTTCTCTCTTGCAGTTATTATTACTTTATTTTTTTTTCATTTTCGTAACATACATTTTACATTTGTAAAATAAACTCTACTTAGTCATTTGTGCTGCACTCATGCTTTATATATATATATATGTATGTATATATGTATATGTATATATATATATATATATATATATATATATATATAAATTTCTGTCCTCCATCAGTTCGCAGTCATGTGGAGGTGGTTTCTCCTGGTTGGACTTTGGCAACCTGCTTTTTCCGCCCAGAGGTCTGAGCCCATGTTTCGGGATGTAACCCAGTCAGTGCTGCCTCCAGACAGGCTCCACAACCCAACACAGCTTAACTATGGAGTGGCTGTTACAGATGTGGATGGTGATGGGACCTTAGAGGTGGTAGTTGCAGGGTAGGTCTAAATCTGATCTTTACAGACGTTTTTCGTGTGGCCACATTATAAATACTGTAGCTTCTTATTTCAGGTACAATGGCCCCAACCTGGTCCTCAAGTATGATAGCTCTCAAAACAGGCTTGTAAACATTGCTATTGATGATCGTAATTCCCCATACTATGCTCTGAGGGATCCATCAGGGAATGCTATAGGTGTCACTGCTTGTGATGTGGACGGAGATGGACGTGAAGAAATTTACTTCCTCAATACTAATAATGCATACTCTGGTAAACTTTTAAATTATGTTAAAGTGGGTTGTAAATGTTTTTTGTGCGTGTTAATGGATTATACTCATAATTATATATTTTCATATTGCAGGAAGGGCAACATACTCAGACAAGTTATTTAAGTTTCGTAATGGGCGTTATGAAGATCTTCTCAGTGATGACCTCAATGTACACCGTGGTGTGGCGAGTCACATGGCAGGACGTTCAGTAGCATGTGTGGACAGAAAGGTAACAAGACATATTTTATTATTAATTTAAGTCATTACATACACAACATTACTTCACTGGACTGTTCATCAGGGAACGGGCCGTTATTCAGTCTATGTTGCAAACTATGCCAGTGGTAACATTGGGCCACATGCTCTGCTAGAAATGGATGAGACTGCAAGTGATGTGACCAAAGCATCCATTGCTCTTTCTGACATAGCTGCAGTAGCTGGAGTCAACAAACTTACAGGTGAAAACTCGGAGAAGTGAGTAATGAAAAAGTAAAATTCTATTAATTGCATTTACAGTTTGTAATTATTGTGTGTAGGAGGTCGCGGTGTGGTGGTTGGACCAATCCTGAGCCAGTCTAGGTCTGATGTGTTCTGTGACAACGAGAATGGTCCAAACTTTCTGTTTAAGAATGATGGAGATGGGACTTTTGTGGACATGGCTAAAAAAGCAGGTTAATGTGACCCACAATAGTTTTAAATGGGTTTATGTTTATAGTTTATGTTTATAGTGTTTGTATCTTAGTACAAAGTAGTTTACGATATCTCCTTCTGCATTGTCCAAAGGTGTGGAGGACAGGTACCAGCACGGCAGAGGAGTAGCACTAGCTGACTTCAATGGTGATGGAAAGACAGACATTGTTTATGGAAACTGGAATGGGCCCCATAGACTTTATCTACAAGGCAGTGACTCTAAATTCAGAGTAAGAAAGTAATAAAGCAAGAAGAACAGAGTAGTTTGAATATTTTCAAAGGCAAAACACCTTTTATGATTCTCTATGCAGAACATAGCTACAGGAGGATTTGCCAACCCTTCACCAATTCGTACCATAATTGCTGCTGATTTTGATAACGACAAGGAACTAGAAGTGTTCTTCAACAACATTGCTTATAGGGGCAATGCTCCAAACAGGGTTTTCAGGTAATATTTCCATTATCTGATGGGTTTAATTTCACCTGCAATTTATTTGGTTGGGCAATAGTGGTTTAGCTGGTTAAGTAAAGCAGTCCATAATGTTTAATTCCTGGTTTGATTTTATATGCTTAATGACATTCCCTTTCTAGATGTTTTCCAAATAACGAATCAAAATACCTGAATGCCTTTACATTTATAATCTTAGTTAATGTTAATTTCACATATTTCTACACTTCAGGGTGTCAAGAAGCACCAATGCAGACCCTGTAATAGAAGAATTAAATGTGGGGGAGGCTGCAGAGCCACAAGGAAAAGGAACAGGTAATACAGTATATCTCTGAAAATGGGCATTACCCAATTTATGAAAACACAATTTAATTTGTGATTATAGTATTTCATATTTGTTTTTGATTTAATGACAGTTTTTAGATAAAAGATGTTGTCTCTTTCTGTCTGTTTGATACAGGTGGCACAGTCACAGACCTGGATGGGGATGGACAGCTGGACCTGTTGATCACACATGGAGAAAGCGCCCAGCAGCCCATATCTGTTTTCAAAGTCACTCAGGTTTGTTGCTGTTGTGACTCTGTTTACATGTTTACATTAACAGTTTGGATATAACATCTAGACTAATACTTAAACTTGTCAGGGCACGTCCAATAACTGGCTCCGGATCATCCCTCGCACTCAGTTTGGATCATTTGCTCGTGGGGCCAAAGTGACTGTGTTCACCAATCAGAGTGGAGCTCACACACGCATTATTGATGGAGGTTCGGGATATCTGTGTGAGATGGAGCCCGTTGCACACTTTGGTTTAGGTAACTAACTTGATATTTTGCTCTTAATTTTGCATTTATTTATACAAGCTTGGATTAATATTCTTCCATTATTTTGTTTCTGACTCAGGAAGTGATGAGGTAAAGGTCCTGGAAGTGTACTGGCCTGATGGTAGTTCTATCGCCCGAACTCTTCAGCCTGGAGAGATGAACTCAGTGGTGGAAATCGCTTATCCCAGAGATGGAGCATTATCTGTGCTTACTAATGACACTCAGGTATGTTTTATGTATGTAATAAATGTAGGATACATTTTTATTTTGAATACTAATATGAATTCCTCCTATTTTTAGTGTGGCGAGGGTTTTAAAGTCAAAAATGGCCGGTGTGCAGGTAGGAAAACTTTTAATGGTGTTACTTGACAAAGAGCTACATAATTATTTCATTTTATTTTTTGTATTTATGTTCTACAGGCATGTGAAGAAAATAATGAATTCAAAGACAGTGTTTCAAAAGAGGTCATATTTTGTGTTTATTACTTTTGTTAAATTCTTTCTGCCCTTAGTAGGACGTTAGTCATATTTTGCTAAAAGCTCTTTCAGTATTAGAAATGCACGTTTCCATTATGAATTACAAATAAAGTTTCCAACTGTCAGGCTGGTCTATATGTTTTGTTTATTTAGCCTGTACCTGTACAGTATTCTGGTTTAATGATTAATCCATAAATAATATTTTATTTATGTAAATTTTATGAGTAGTTTTTAACCTCGTGGCAAAGTAGTTAGGTACCAATAGTAATAGTGGTACTAGTAGTGGTTGTAGCGGTAAGTACTTTCAATTTAAGTAATTGTAAATACAGTATTTATTTACTTTTATACAAGTAACACGTTTGTTGAGTACTTTTACTTCTACTTGAGCAATATTATTTTAAAGTAATTGTGCAAATTTTGATTACTTCTTCCAATCTCTGTCCGTTTCTCTTTCCACATTTTTGCAGCACTGGCTTCATTTTACAGCAGCCTCTTCTCCTCCTCTGCCCTTAAGTATGACACTTTCTTTCTGACATTTTTACACCAGTGTGCCTTGGTTGTCTCTGTCCTCTCAGCATTTAACCAATTCTGTTCATCTTAATTCTAGATTTTAAAACATTGCTAACTTTATGTTGGTGTAACAACATGCAGTTTTTATTGCCCCAGACACTTGTGAATGCATGAGAATGAGAAAAGGCTATTGTTACAACTGCATGAACAAAATGCACAAAGTACAAAGTGATGAAACAGTATTTATTTGACAATGAATAGTTGCACGTCTTGTGTAATAAATAATAAACAATATGAAAATTAGATTCTTATGCCACCTAAATAAAGGAGACATTCACATTTATAAGCTTTTGGCAGTTGTCTTTGGAGGTTTGTTTATAAAGTGAGATGGGTGGATTTTTGTTTTACAATACAGGAAGACTTTTTGACCCATCATTGACTGATGCATTAGATGCACAGTGTCATTTTGCATAATCAAAATTTAGGAAGCATTTCTCTCACCATCTGAAACCAAATAATTTGTGCACACATCTTTGAGTGAAATAGAGGCTTTTGTGAGTTTTGTGGAAGATCTGCTACATTATAAACAGACTCAAAGACATTCATTTGCTACACAACAGTTTGATGTTCAGCTGAGATGAAGAAGGAAAGGACATGTTTAGGCTCTGGGCTAGTGAGAAATGTTCTTCATAAAGAGCTAGCAGTTTGCTCCTGCAGCTTTTTTGGACAATATCTGAGTGAGGTATGAGGTTTGGTGAGGCTAGTGGTCTCCACTTCATTTGTCCATTGCCACCATAAAATAAATCAAAACACAGGCAAAACAAAAATAGTATGATCACACAAAGTATCACCAGCAATTAATCATCTGTTCAAGTTTCTTCTCGTCAGACAGGAGACCTGCTTTACATGTTTCAACTTCTTCCTGTAGTCTTCATCAGACTACTTCCTGTAGTCTTCATCATCGCAGCATCAAGTTGCTG